>JAESUZ010000481.1:1200000-1800000 GCA_017311185.1 Proteles cristata cristata | reverse complement strand
TAAACCTTAATTGGTTTTTATGAAAAACTTAAGGAATCCTAGGAAGTTTAAATGGAAGCTAGAGCTCTATGAGGTGTGAATTTTATCATCTTGGACTGTAAGAGACAAAGGGAAACAGAAAAGTTGGAGTTTTGCTTGGTTTCGTAACTTACTTACTACAGAACTTTGACCAAGCCCCATTATATTTCTGGAATTATAGTCACCACTACCAATAAGCCCTCATCAAATGCTTTTATGAACATGGAATGCTAGATAGGAAGAGATTTGATATTTCGGATAAGCAAGTCTGAGTCCTTAGCCTGATGATCAGAGAATAAGCATTATGCATATTATGCGACAAGGATGCAAGAGTGAGAAAGAGACAGTCCTGGTGAGTCCTCAAGAAACCTACCAATTAATGCAATGAACACATAAGGACAATGTATGGCCTGCTGTACTGAACATTTTTGGTAAATATATACAAGAGAAGAACATTATTCCCCTCCTCACGCCACTCTGGCCCATCGGTAAAGGCACAAGGATTGCATCTTGCGTACCAATTCCCATCAGTCATTTCCAGTCTGGAGTCCTGTGTGGACAGATCAGTGACTTTATCTGGTCCAGGCAGGAAAGAATGTTGCAAGTTACCAAAGATGTAGGAGAGAAAGTGTGGGGTGGGGGTGGGGGAGTATGCAGGTATAGAGGAAGAACTCCAAGATGGCTTTGGGGTTACACTGGATTGGGTTAGAAGTCTCACTGTTTCATTTAACCATGTGGCCTTGGACAGCATGAGTTTCAGCTTCTTTGTATCTAATTCCTACATTTCATGCTATGATAGCTATGTCATTACATAAAACACCTAGCCCAGTTTCTGACCAATAGTAGTTGGTCAATATATTTTAGCTTCTTTGACAGGTAATCCAACATTTTCAGTAGATGACAAGGTAGCCAGGAGGTTCTTGGTGAAGCGGTCATTGTAAATGAGGGTCCTGTAATCACACATCTGTGAGGACTCTAGACTCCTCTCCTTGCTGAAGACATCCCTCAGCACTTATGCTAAATTTTTGCCTCATCATTTGCGACTTCACACCTTAGATTTTATGTATTTTCTTATCATCTTCCTCCTTTTCTCCTTCCTACAGTATTCCTCTGCTTTGTGGATTTGTTATACCAGTGAGTGGAACTAAAGTTTATCTAGGGACTCCATACACAAAACCTGGGATCCAAAGGTGCCTTCAAAGGCTACCATTTTGATCATAGGAATCCATGTCCAAAGCTACAAAGACTCTTACAAAGTTGCCCTCCTAGAGATCCGCTCTATTCTCTAAAGAACCTGTATGTCCCTGCAGTTAAGTCTGTCACAAGCTTCCATATCATCATAGAAGTCTCGAGTAGCTATGCTGAAGACCTTCAAATACCCACGTCACTGTTTAGATCCATTGTAAGACTGAATAGTGGAAACAGCCAAATGGTTTTTTCCCTTTCCTTTCTATGTGGGTTTCCCCCAGACCTCCTGGCCCTTCCATGCCCTTTGCTGCACGCATGAACAGAAACTGCCTCCCAGAGCAGTTCTGCAAAGGATTTTTCTGGCTGAGGCAACCTGAGGTCAAGAAACCACACAGCTGTCAACTCACAGTTACAGTCTGAGAAGAAGAGTATTAGTCTCCCACACCGTCAGCCTCCTCCCCAACATTTCAGCTGAACAATAACCACCATTGATATAAGAAAGAACAAAGTGATTTTCCAAATATTTCTTTCTGTCTTTTCTTTCCTTCCTTCCTTCCTTCCTTCCTTCCTTCCTTCCTTCCTTCCTTCCTTTACTTTCTTTCTTTCTTTCTTTCTTTCTTTCTTTCTTTCTTTCTTTCTTTCTTTCTTTCTTTCTTTCTTTCTTTCTTTCTTTCTCTCTTTCTTTCTTTCTTTCTTTCTTTCTTTCTTTCTTTCTTTCTTTCTTTCTTCTCTTTCTTTCTCTTTCTTTCTTTCTTTCTTTCTTTCTTTCTTTCTTTCTTTCTTTCTTTCTTTCTTTCTTGTGTGCCCAGTCCCAGTATGCAATGCTTCCTCTTTCTCCAGTAATGAAAATGTGTTCATCTGTCAAACGGAACACTGCCTCACTGCTTAGGTGCAGAGAACTTCAATCACAGCAGCTGCTGCGACCAGACCAAGAGCCAAGCTCCTCATTTGTTTTGGCTAACGCTGAAGAATCAGTTTAGGCATTCCCTAGAACAAAATGGTACACGGGAACAGAGCCAAGCTATGGAAGAGAGGCAGCAAAGTTGCAACAGATTATTTGTCTGCTAAAACAGAAGGAGAAAGATATCAAAACCTGGATTCGTTTGAGTCCAGCCTCCCTAACATATTCTCTATTTGCAACACAGATGATTTCCTCTAATATCGTTCAACAGGTGCTAAACTGTAGCTTTTCTGGGAATTAATCACTGCAGCCTTGGCAACAGAAGATCAGGAAGTAACAGGGCATCTCCCAGAATGCTTAGGCTATTTCTACTGTGGGCTCAGCATGGGACACAACATGTGTTTTGTAGGTGCTTGTGATGGTAATCATGATGAGGAAAGTATCCTCACTCTCTGTGTCCCAAAGCACCACATTGATAGGAAATCAATGTTTGCTTTTGTGACTCTTAAGCTGCGAGCTTCATAAAAGAGAAGTCTATCTGTTACTTAACGTACTTTCAGGCACTGGCACAGTGGGCTGAATCCTTTATTTGTTGAACTAAATTGCATGGTTATACAACATGACCATCTTTCAATTTTATTAGAGAAGGTTTGAGTAAGTATAGTCATTTTGGACAATTTATCAGCACTGTTTATCCTAAAAGTCTCATCTACATTTCTATTTTCATCCATCTGAGACAAAGACCAAGGCTATACAGTTGTAAATTATTTAATTGCATCATTAAGCCAAACCCATTTGGGGACTCAGTTGGCCAGCTAGCAGAAAAAAGGTACAGTTTAGGAACATGAGAGGATTTCACTTTTTTCCCAGATTTATGAGAAAATGGCTAACTCTGAACTCCTGTTTGAATATTGTTGATCAGGTTAGAGAAGGGAAAAAAATGAAGCCAAACTCTAGGCAGGACAAAATGGGATTAAATCTCAAAATACTTAAATGCGTCAAAAACTTTGATGGTGTATCTCATCTGGATAACTTTTACAAGATGGTTTTCAAATTGGTCAGCCTTTTCTGTGTAGGTTTGTGTCCCAGGAAAGGTCTAAATTAGGTAACTCTCTAGGACAAGATAGACCAGCACCTAACAGTAGTAGTAGTGGGTGTTGCAGTGGTCTGCTGCCTGGGTTTCCAAGTCTTAGATTATGTAGTTGTGAGAAATAAACTCACTGACCCAATCAAAGATGGGACGCGGAGACTGGGATCACAGTGAAGAAAGGCTTTAATCAAGGTTCTTGGCACCAGTGGGTGTCTGACTAACGGTCACACTTGGGGCAGTTATAGCAGACAATTTATCTCCTTACCCGGAAGTCACCTATGCCCATTTAAGGCAAAAAGTAGTCTGATTGGAACAAATGTACATTCCTTGAGGTGACGCAGAGACTTCAGTTCTTTCATTCATGATCGTTGCAAAGCCCGTGAAACAAAAGCCCTTAAAATGGAGGGGGTGGGGTGGGGAAGAACCAGGAAGTGAACTGTCTAAGGGTTTGGGACTCCATTGTGGGGGGGGCAAAGCTCATATATATTTCCATTAGGTTATAAAACTATATTGTTAACTAGATAGCACACTTTTATTTGGTATTTCTGAAAAATGAATCATCTCACTTACTTCTCACAGTAGTGATGTGGAGTGAATGGGTGGATCATCCCAAAAGCCTTGAGAGTATCCAGTGGGTGCCAAGGCACTGGCTTGAGAAACTGAAGCAGAGGAGACCCTTAGCTATGGTATGAGTTAGATCTTACATGTTGTATGCCTCTCTTCCACAACCACAGTGCTGGTTGGGATAAAGATGTAACAAGAGAGCCTACTCTATAGAGTCAAAGATAAGAGGACTAGTATTTCTGCTCCAGCTCTATTCAGATCCTCCAAGGAGGAGAAGGAAAGAATCTAATCTTTGCCTTGCCCAACATATCTCATGCTGATCTCTCCAGGCCTCTGTCCTCCTTCCACATCATCTCAAGAGTAAAATAGCTTGTTTTGTTTGGCACATTGTATTCCATGCACAAACTGATCTGATACCGTTTGGGTGAAATGATAAAATTTAGCAAAATATTGGAGTAGGGTTGTTTTGTTTTGGGTTGCTGTATAGTCTGATCAAAATGATTTTTGGTTCATGTTGCTTATTTCTGTTTTTCTACAACACCAAGGCATCTAGCTATACATGAAAATAGTTAGACATCCAGGTAATTTAAGTCCCTCTTATCAAATATTAGATTTGCAAAGATGAGGATAATAAAATAAAGGTTCATTATTTCCAGATGGTTCTTTGGCATTGTGGAGTAACAGCCGACATTGGGTAACATTTTAAGAATTAACATTATTGGAGAAGAATTAGAAGAATGCTATGACCCTTCAGCATAAATGTGACATATATGTCAAATAAGCATTGGGTTGAAATAAACCAATTGAATTTCCAAAAGCCCATTTCACTTATCAGCAAATCCTGTATTATGCATGCAAACCTGTGACATTGCCCTGTAACCCACTCTTTGAATTACTACTGAAGATTTCAATCCAACCCAACCAAATGCATTATATATGCATGTGTATATGTGTGTGAAAATCTGAAGCTCCTGAGACAAAAGGTCTTAAACAATGCAGCAGGTGTCAACTTTGCACCAAGACAATGGTGAGAACCCTAAATCAGAATATTACATACTTAAACCAATTTGTTCCAGTGAACTACACTCAAGTATCGAATGTTTATTCAAAGGGAGACCACATATGTCTTTTCTGTGGAAGACTGTCCCCGTTTATTTTCCTTCCTTTAAAGTATGCCTTGGAATCCCAAAGTATGGCCTTAAAACTGAAGCTAGATATCTGTGGTATTGGGACAGGACTGGGAAGAACTTGACCCAGTTCCTTCAGGGATTAGTTCTTAAACTCCTGAAAAGCGTATTTAATGTGGCTTACAAATGGGTGAGAATTCTTGCCTGATATTTGAGATTGAAACCCCGTGATGGGAATCATTTTGGACTCTGGAACCACAACTTAAGAGTATTAATGCTAGGTGCCTCTTCTTAATCACCAAGCAAGAATTGCATGTGAATTTGATTCTTCATTGATTAGCCACTTGGAATAAAAATTTTTAAAAAATGTTTTATTTATTTCTAGGAGAGAGAGAGACAGCGTGAGCAGGGGAGGGTCAGAGAGAGAGGGAGTCACAGACTCCGAAACAGGCTCCAGGTTCTGAGCTGGCAGTCAGCACAGAGCCTGATGCGGGGCTCGAACCCACGAACAGCGAGATCATGACCTAAGTGAAAGTCAGACGCTTAACCGACTAAGCCACCCAGGAGCCCCTGGAATAAAATTTAAGATATCGGAGAATATTTATTTACCTTGAATGCCATGACTAGAGTCCTTGGCTCTAGACTCTTGAATGACTAGAGTCTTACTAAGTAGAGCAGAGAAGGCTCTGTAATAGTATTCAGCCATAAACCCATTGTGATACCATTGGTCTCTCTCCCCATGTGGGAGCTCCATGACTTTTGGGGTGCGATGTATTATAATGACCAGTAGGTTTCATTATCAGAAAACTTTGGTTGAGGCTTGACTCTATTTATACTCAAAATCTTGGGGCGCCTGGGTGGCTTAGTCGGTTAAGCGTCCGACTTTCGCTTAGGTCATGATCTCGCGGTTCGTGGGTTCGAGCCCCGCGTCGGGCTCTGTGCTGACTGCCAGCTCGGAGCCTGGAGCCTGTTTCAGTCTGTGACTCCCTCTCTCTCTGACTCTCCCCTGCTCACGCTGTCTCTCTCTCTCTCTCTCTCCTAGAAATAAATAAAACATTAAAAAAAAAATCTTAAGCAAGTTACCTTGATGATGTCCACCACTCTAAAGCTTTCTATACTAAAACAGCAGTTCTCAAGCTTCTCTGTCTCAGGATCCTTTTATGGTCTTAAAATTATTGAGGAGCCCAAAGAATTTCTGGGTTTTGTGGATATACCTATTGATGTTTGCCATATTAGAAGCGAAAACTAATCTTTAAAAAATACTCATTCGTTTTGGGGCCCCTGTGTGGCCCAGTCGGTTAAGTGTCCAACTCTGAGTTTTGGCTCAGGTCATGATCACACCATTCATGAGTTTGAGGCCCACAATCACCTCCATGCTGACAGTGCAGAGCCTGCTTGGGATTCTCTCTCCCTCCTTTGTTATTGGCCCCCTTCCTCTCCCCCACTTACTCACTCTCTCTGCCTCTCTCAAAGTAAATAAATAAACTTCTAAAAATACTTATTCAATTAAATAAATAACAGCAATAAACTCCATCTAACACAAAAACATACTTTTGGAGAAAATGACTATATTTTGCAAAAATAAAAAAAATAACATTGTTTTACATTTTTTTTTCAAATCTCTCTTGTTTAATAGGAGACAGCTGGAGTCTCAAATATACTTCTACATTTGATCTGTAGTGACATTACAGTTTGCGTTGCCTCTGGTAAACTCCACTGTACTTTAAAGAAAGCAGGAGTGAAAAAGATACAACATTTTAATATTACTATGAAAATAGTTTGGACCTCACAGACCACCTGGAAAAGGAATCGTCCCAGGGTCCCCAAACTACACTTTGAGAACTACCATCCTTAGAAGTAAAATGGAGGGTAACAACAATAGTAATTACAGCCAATAGTACTCAAATCCTTAGTCTGTGCTTGTGTTTTTCATATATTATCCCATTTAATCTTGTAGCAACCCAAGGAGGGAGAGATTCTATAGCTATTCTTCATTTTCTAGATGAGAAACCTGAGGCAGAAACAAGTTAGTTGACTTTCCCTAGATCACATAGTTCATAAATAGGAACGCAGGT
The DNA here is from genome assembly GCA_017311185.1 of Proteles cristata cristata. Taxonomy (NCBI): domain Eukaryota; kingdom Metazoa; phylum Chordata; class Mammalia; order Carnivora; family Hyaenidae; genus Proteles; species Proteles cristata. Next base: position 1,793,037 of record JAESUZ010000481.1, on the reverse strand, counting down.
ACCATAAAACCTTGGATCATGAGTAACTTGTTCCACAAGACGAACAAACATATGTAATAAAATTTAACTTAATAAATGAGCAATGTCTTACAATAATAGTAGCATGTGACACCAAGCATCACATGATCACAACCAATGGTTCTTGAAATTTGCTTTGATATCCAAGCGCTTTGGTTACAAGCATGTTTTCTGAATGAATTATGCTCACAAACCAAGGTTTACTGTACGATGTACAAGATCAACATGGTTGCAGTGGTAGTTATGGTAGTATTTCCCATTTATGAAGCATTGAGGTCTGGATGCTGAACATGAATTCTCTTTTTGGTCCTTCCAACAGATCTATGATATATACAACCTTATGATTGATCATTAGTTTACAGATAAGGAAACTGAGTCTTGATTAAGGTCATGTTTGGTGCATAGGGAAATTGTATAAGCTCTCTATACAGTTTTGCTATTATGGTAATTAAACTGGGAATTAAGCTGAAATTAGGTGAGATGGTCTGATGTTTCATTTAACTGGCATCATGGCAGAATAAGATACAGTTTTTTCTGTAGAAGTGAATTTTCCCGAATAGTTTATTGTGGCTACTTTGTGGGCCCAAACTGTACTGCTGGAAGGGATCATTATGAATATTAACTTTGATTCTGTGCTTTCCTTTGGAGATACATTGTAGGCTATTGAGGTAGGCAGGTCTCCATTTCCTTAATAAATAATCCCAAGATGCTATATATATTGTATATAGGTTTTCTCTTTGAAGGTTCTGGATCTTTCCTTTCATATTTTTTCCTGTCTTCTTCTTATCAAACCAATAGTATTTTTTTTTTTCTCAGAAGAAATTTGTACCTGTTTCTAGCCATCTCTCTTTTGGTGCCCTTTTTACTTGCTGGTCATATTCTGTCTCTTAGGAAACTAGGTAACCAAATTTGCTTATACCAGGTGGAAAAGAAGAGCAAATCCTGTCTGGGTTTGCAGACTCTGCACATGTTTTGATTATTCCCAATGCTTCCTCTGCTTACTTTCATCTGATTGGCCCTGCCCAGATAAATGAGGTGGCTGGATAAGCACTATTCCTATAAGTAATATGTTACTAAGGGATTACAACTTTTGATAGTTTGGAAGTTTTAATGCCATTCATTATGAACACCATTTGCTTATGGGTTTTCATTTTATGTATTTTTACATTTGAGAGCTCTGCTCTTAGCTCTATTTTTAAAAATCCTCTAGGGGCCCTTGGGTGACTCAGTCAGTTGAGTGTCCTACTTCAGCTCAGGTCATGGTCTCACGGTTTGTGGGTTCAAACCCTGCATCGGGCTCTGTGCTGACAGCTAGCTCAGAGCCTGGAGGCTGCTTCTGATTCTGTCTCTCTCTCTCTCTCTCTCTGTCCCACCCCTGCTCACACTGTCTCTCTTTCAGAAATAAATAAAACATTTTAAAAAATCCTTTAGAGGAAACCAAATATGCCTTGTTCCAGTTCCAATAAGGTTGCTTTGAATGCCTTGAACTTGTAGTCATGGTTGAGATGACCTAATTTAAAACACATTTGGAAGTTCAACTGAGCCTAACCTAGGTAGCTTCAATGTTTTCTTGTATGGGTTCCCTTTTTTGTGGTTGTTGTTCTGTCTGAATTCATGCCTCAGTGTTGTTTATGTCCTTCTGTAACTGAGACATATCTCCAGGAAAAAATAGGAAAGCCACCAAAGAGGGAAGAGAAAAGAAAACAAAAAAGAAAAAAGAAGCAAAGGAGGCAACATGTGAGAAGGGAAAGAAACAATTATTTTACTAGACTAAAATCAATTGAATAAATAATTAAAGATGCTAAGGACTGATCTAAGGGGTAGACATGCAAATCCTTTCAATCACATGCATAATAAAGTTCACATTCTAGGATCTGACTCCTTCCTACCCACACAAGCTCCTCATCCACTCCTCCTGGCCTTGTAATATACACTCCATGATAGTCCTCCAATGGCATATTGTGGCCTCCCTCCAGCTCCCTTCAACACAGGCCTCCTCTACTTTGAATATCCACCTTTGGAACTCAGCAGAAGTGTCACCACTTCTAAGAAGTTTGTCCCTTCTCTCTTGTTGGATTTTACCACTTTCTTCTTGGTACCTCTAGTTCATCTTCTAGAGCACTCTTCTAACAAAAAGACATTCGTATGCCTGCATGTTTGCTTCTCCAGTAATTAGCAAGCTCTTGGAGAAAAATGTCTGCATCCTGAGAGCTATATGATGCAAATAATAGTTGAGCAATAGATATAGAGTAAGTTTCTATGTGAGTTATAAGAGAGTTCCTGCTTTCTAGGAGCTTGCAAACCTATGTTGATACATCAGAAACTTTAGCACAAACTGAGCTATCACCAATGTTCTAATAGCATGAAGGCCTTGACTTTTTAATTAGATCATCTGTGGAGCATTTTCATAACTTAGGTCTAGACTTCAGAGGCATGCCTGCTAATACCAAAACTCCAGCTGACTCACAAATAAACCTTCATATAGACGATCAAGGATATTTGATAAGGGTGCCAAGACCACTCAATGTGGGGGAAAAGACAGTTTTTTCAACAAATGGTGTTAGAGAATCTGGGTATCCACATGGAAAAGAATGGAGTTGGACCCTTACCATATGCTATATATAAAAATTAACCCCAAATGGAACAAAGGCCTAAACATAAGACCTAAAACTGTAAAACTCTTAGAAAGAAACATAGGAGAAAAGTCTCCATAGCATTGGATTTGGCAATGATTACTTGGATATGACACCAAAATCACAGGCAACAACAAATCAGAGAAGTCACACTACATCAAAATTAAAATTTTTGTGCGTCAATGGACACCATCAACAGAGTAAAGAAGTAATGCATGAGATAGGAAAAAAATATTTGCAAATCATATATCTGATAAGGGATTAACATCTAGAATATATAAAGAACTATAATTCAACAAAATCTATCTGATTTAAAAATGCACAAAGGACTTGAACGGACATTTCTTCAAAAAAGACAGACCACTAGCCAATGAAAGGATGCTTCAAAATAATCATTAGAGAAACGTGAATCAAAACCACAATGAGATACTATTTAATACCCATTAGGGGCGCCTGGGTAGCTCAGTCCATTGAGCATTAGACTTTGGTCATCAGCTCAGGTCATGATCTCAGTTCCTGAGTTCGAGTCCCGTATTGGGCTCTGTGCTGACAGCTCAGAGCCTGTAGCCTGCTTTGGATTCTATGTCTCCCTGTCTCTCTCGCTCTCTCCGCCCCTCCCCCTCTCATGCTCTGTCTCTCGAAAATAGACATTAAAAATTTTTTAAAAGGTTAAAATAGTAAACTTTATACTGTACATATTTTACCACAATTTTAGAACATTAAAAAAGAAGCAGATATTTCTCTGCTGTTACCACCCTATTGTTCACTTTTAAGGTAGAAGGGAAGGAATCAACCCTCAATCACCACCCTGGAGGGCCGCTGACAAAGCACAGCAAAGAACCCAGACGAATTGACTCCTGGCTCCAGGCACTGTGCGAAAGTCCCAGAAGACTGGGAACTGTGCTGGTTCCCAGCGAAGAAAGGGTAGATGCTGGGAAGGCGTCTGAGCAGGCCGCGGTGCTGATCACAGACCAGGGTCTGGGAGAAGATACCTATGATGTGATGTGGCCATTGCCTCTCCTCTTGGGACTGCTGAGCTTCTCCACTTCCTGTGCTCATTCAAAGTTATAGTTCTACAGATGAAAAAAAGAGAGAAACTCATGTGGCTGTAATTCAAGATTGGGAAGAAAGCCTCGCCTTCACTCTACCCAACAAGCCTCTTTCCGCCATCTTTCTCCACCCCAGAAATTCACCGAACTGCTCTGTCAGAGATTTCTTTCCACCCAACACCATCCCCTAATGAAGCGCAGGTGCGCACGCAGCCCATGGGAGATGGGAGGAGGGGGCCTCAGGAGGGGTGAAGGGCAACGACATTCCTGAGAAATTCAAGTCCTCACATCCACCTTTCTTTACATTTGCCAAAGGGTTTTGGTCATATCAGGGGGTTGGCAAACTTTTCCCGAAAGTACCAAAGAGTAAATATTTTATGTTCTGTGGGTCATGCGATCTCTCTCATAACTATTTAATTTTTTCTTACAGGAAAAAGTAGCAGAGACAATATGTGAATGAATATGTTTCTTTTCCAATAAAACTATATTTGTGGAAATTACATTTGAATTTTGTATAATTTTAAAGTGCTTCAAAACATTATTTAAAAAAACTTTTTTCAGGGGCACCTGGGTGCCTCAGTCTGTTAAGCCTCTAACTTCAGCTCATGTCATCATCTTGTGGTTCATGAGTTCAAGCCCCATGTTGGGCTTGGTACTTACTCTGCACCAGGCACTGTTCCAGGCCCTCGAATTCATCACCCTCAAACCATTGACCGTGTGCTGGCATTGATAATGTTGGTTTTCTTTCTATAAAATATATTTCAAAGCATCTCTGAATGTGTTTTTAGACTCACTTGTACGTGATTTTGTTTTAATTACTAAAAGGAATATGGAACAGAGCTGGGATAATATCAAAACTAAAATGAAAACAATTTGAGAATTTCTAGAAATATTACCCTCTTGAAGAGTCCTAAGTCACCACTCTCTTGGGCTCCTTGTAGGGAAGACAAGACAGGCCAAAAGGACAAAAATCTGCAATACAATTGCAGGAAGAAGGGTCTTCTTTTAAATATTGACTTAATGCTTAATGCCCTATGCGTAAGGCATTATTTCACACCCTCACACCCATTATTTCATTCCCTACTCCCAAAAACTATGTGAACCACATCTCATTATTTCCATTCTATAGATTAGGAAGTGGGAGCTCTGAGTGACTAAGCAAGTCCCCCAAACCATATACTTAATTGAGACAGATAAATACAGATTCATTGACTTAAAGGTAGTTTATTTACTTCAAAGACCTTGCCTTAGGTAGAAATCTCTCTCAGAATATTCTTATTAAGGCTTAGAGGGGCAGCTGGGTGGCTCAGCTGCCTAAGCAGTCAACTTCAGCTCAGGTCATGATCTCACAGTTTGTGGGTTCAAGCCCCGCATCAGGTTCTGTGCTGACAGCTCAGAGCTTGGAGCCTGCTTCAGATTCTGTGTCTCTGTCTCTTTCTGCCCGTCCCCTGCTCACACTCTGTTTCTCTCTCTCTCTCAAAATAAATAAACATTTTTAAAAATTATTTTAACCATTTAACAATATAAAAGCCAACCTTAGCTTGCAGGTCACACAAAACAGGCAGTGGACCATATTTAGCTTATGGTATATTGTTTGCTCTATTTTAACAAACTATATTTAACAAATAATATACCTAGTTTAAATACTTTTAATCTACTAGTTTAAAAAAAGATTAATAGAGCAGGAATTTCACATCAATGTGGATTCCTCACATGCACACCTATCAAATTTGATTCTCTCCTATTAAAAAAAAATAATATAACTCACTCGTGCTTGGAAAGAAACTAATATTTATACATAATTTGTTCAACAAAATTTTGCATAGCATGGTGGCTCTGGGAACAGAGCAGTTGAGTTTACATCCAAGCAATTGCCACACACAGGTTGTGTGATCTTGAGGAATTTATGTAAACTCTCTGAGTCTATGTCTCCTCATCTGCAAACTGAAGCTAAAACAGAACCTAGGTAACAAGGTTGTTACATGGATTAAATGAATCAAGGCATGTTGAATACTTAGACAAGTACTTGGTGCTTTATAAATGTTAGCTGTTGGGGCTCCTAGGTAGGCTCATTTGGTTGGGCATCTGACTCTTGATTTCAGCTCAGGTAATGATCCCAGGGTCTTGGGATCAAGTAGTGCATTGGGCTAAGCACTGAGCAAAGAGCCTGCTTAGGATTCTCTTTCTATCTCTCTTTCTGCTGTCTTCTATGCTGGTGCTCTCTCTCTCTAAAAAGAATAAAAAAAGAAAAAATAAATGTCAGTTGTTATTTGTTACATGCTAAGCCTGGTACTAAGTTCCTTCATTCCATTATCCTGCCAAATGTGTATCATGAGCACCTGGAAAAGAAATACATGTCCCATGATTCAGGCAGCTTGCTTGAGGTTAAAGGAGAAGAATGTCTGAAGCCAAGCAATCTGTTGAACTCAACACTTTTTCCTTTTATTCATATCCTGCTGCCGCATTGCTCACTTCCAAGACACTTCTGCAGCCTTTGATGTCATTGCCATGTATTCATTGACAAAGCTTTCTATCTCAGTCCTCCTGTTAGCTCTCCTCTTATTTTCTCTGCAGTTCTCAGGAGTTCCTTTTCCTCTACTTCTCTCCAAAATGGCGGCATCCCTCCTTGCCACCATCAAGGATTTCTACTGTTTTGTCCTCTACATCTCTCTGCTGTGTCGTTCGCGTCTCTGGCTTCAATTATGGATAGCCACCTTTTGCATATCCATCTCACAGTTATTTCTCTAGTGGTGACCTATCTTCTCAGCTCCAATTCTAGAAGTGTTGGACTCTTTGATGTTTCCAGAGAGTAGCGTGACAGATGGACTGCAACATCAGACTGACTGGGTTTCACATTTCAATACCATCAGCACTCATTGGCTGTGGGATCTTGGGAGAATTAAACAGACTTTCTGGGCCTTGGTTTAGATACCAGTAACATGCGGGTAATTATAGGACCACCAAATAGAGTCACTATCAAGATAAAATAAAATGATGGGCATAATGAGATTAAGAGGACAGTTCATTCATTCTTTCATTTGTCTGTTCAACAAACAAGTAGTAACTTCTCCTGGGTCTTACAGAGTGCATGCCTGGTGGCAGATGATATTACCAAAGCCCTGGATGTCCTTACTTCATCTCTCCTTGCAAATGTGCTCTTCTCCTTTTTTGTCACTTGCCCATCTTCCAGTCTTCAAGGATTAAGCCCATAGTTCTTAGTAATGATACCTCCTTTTATCCCCTATGTTCCAAAGATCAAGTCTGGTTTCCCCTTTCCTTTTTTTTTAAAAAAATTTTAAACATTTATTCATTTTTGAGAGAATGAGCCCCTCCCCCACTCACATTCATTTTAGAGTGTGAGTGGGGGAGGGGCTGAGAGACAGGGAGACACAGAATCTGAGGCAGGCTCCAGGCCCCAAGTCAACACAGAGCCTGACGCGGAGCTTGAACTCAGGAGCTGTAAAGATCATGACCTGAGCCAAAGTTGGACGCTCAACAGACTGAGCCCCCGAGGCACCGCCCCCCCTTTCCTCTTTCTTGCCCTTTTCCACCATTACCATCCTAGGACCGAGCCCAGATTATCTCAAACCTGGATTCTTCTTTTATGCCAATCCTCAAGTTTTGACCTATTTCCATTGGAAATGAGCATGCTGGAGACTTGCTGAGTCAAGAAGGAAAAGGATCAAAGTGGTGCTTTTTAAAAAATTTTTATGTAAATTGTGGTTAGTTAAGATACAGGGTAATATTAGTTTCAGGTAATACATATAGTATTACATATGTAATACATATAGTATAGTTACATATAGTAATTCAACACTTCTATACATCACCCAGTGCTCATCACAAATGCCCTCCTTAATCCCCACTGCCTACTTCACTCATCCCCCCACTGGTAACCACTGGTTTGTTTGTTCGAAAGTAGTGTTTTTTGAAGCTTAATGTATGCTCCCACGCGAATCACAATGGGGAGAGGCCATCAGGGAGACAGTGAGGAGTTTTAAAAATGTAAATATAAGTTGATAAAGTTCTAAAGTAAGTGCTGACCTGAGTAATGGAAAGAGGAAAGAATCGTTGCTAGAGGAGTTTTGGAGCAGACTGTGTGGGGGTGAAGGAGGCTGGGATTTGGGGATATCTGCACAATGTAGAGACCTGGTAACAAGGAAACTAATGATCCTTCTTTACAGCTTCTGATGCATCTATGTAACATATGTGTCTTATCACCCACTGGTTGGTGTAGGTTCTTTCTCATGTATTCCTGTCCTTCTCTTCAGCATGGTTCTGAGCTCCATAAAGCACAGTCACTGTTCATCATCCCTTCCTGTCTATTTAAAAATTTGCTTAAAAATTTTTGCTTGCACTGAGTCTAGGCAATACTTATTGCTAATAAGTATTAGAAAATATTCACCACTAATCAGTCTGTTCATGGTGTATTTGGGTAATTGTTGGAGGACTGGAGCGTAAGTGGCAGTTTCCGTCCTCAGGGAATTACAAGCACGTCTGATGGCTAAGTTTACTGCTAAACTACGTCTACTCCATAAGGACCCATGTATATCATGGGTCGAACATTCAGATTATTCACAAAATTTCTTTTCATGTGTGAAATAGAAATCCTCATGAAAGCTCCCAAGAGAAATTGGGTCACCTCATGGACTAGCACCTAAGAGAAAGAAATTGGCAGTGATGTTTAAAAGTCTAAGACCCCAGCAAACCCTCTTAATGGAAAGGTCTTGATGGAAAAGACTGCTCATTTTCTGTTCCCCTGTCTTTCCATGTATACTCCATTTGCCTGATGCTTTTCACTAAGAAACAAACAGGCAAGACACACAAAAAAAGAGGCTCATTTCTTGACTCAGTTCCTGTAAGACAAGGTCAACTTATGCTATACTTAGGCTGTGTAGCAGGTCCAGGCAAATGCTTTCATGATTCCTTGAAGCACGACTTTGGACCCTGTGGCATAAGTACGGAGTCCTGGAAATAACAGCTGCAGGCGAGAGGAGGCTGAGTGCATGGGTGGCTCTTTCTGAACAGTCTCTGAGCAGATGGTGGTGAGTCTAAGTATCTGGGTGCAAATCACTCCAGCCACATCTGAAAAACCAAACAAGATTCTTTAGAACTGGAGAGTGTTCTTGGTTCTCTGGTGATATCAGAGAAATTGCTTCCCATCCTTCCTTCTGAGTAGGAAACAAAACAAAACAAAACAAAACAAAACAAAAAAACAGGGTGGTAACCAGAGGTTCAAGAAATCAAGGCTAAGCAGTAGAAGTGACATTGGCAGGAGGCTGGGGTTCTAGAAAAGAAAAGGCAAAAATCTAGATTAGATTAAAATAGTTGAAAGTACCCTCTTAGGAGTATACTCAGGGCTAGAATGAAGAAAGTCATGAGGCAGATAATGGAGTCGTAAGAGAAACGATCTTAGACTTGCTAATGTCTCTCATGTTCTTTTGGGATGGTCACCTATTCAACACGCAGAGAGGGCAGACTTTCCACAATGGTGTAACTGAAGAGTCGGAGGCTCTGTTCCCTTACAGACTCAGATCTAAACACCGTGCCTACATTTCACCTGAGTGTGACCTTGGAGAGTCACTTCATTTCATGGAACCTATGATTCCTCATCTGTCACCTGGGTAGCAGAATGTCAATTCCAAGGGTTATTGTGCAGATTAAGTGAGTTCCTGTATGAATGGCTCAGTTCAGCTTCATCCAGTGTGGCAAACAGAGGACATTCAATACATCAGTGCTCTTGTCCTCTCTCCCCTTTTCCCACAGGAGATTGGGCTCACAAACATCCATAAAGGACCGAATTCTTTCATCATCTGCCTTTAGGTAAAGAGGACAGACTATTGTCAAGAGCTGTGAAAGGTCTGAAACTTTACGCCACTGCTAGGCTAACAAGTTGACCTGACAGTTTCATGGATGAATACACAAAACTCCCGTATTGGAAACAAAGCCCTTGCTTACTCCTAGACCAGCAAGTTCCATGAATATCAGCATAACGGCACCTAATTCCACGGGGGCAATGGGAAGAGAGCCAGGTGATAGCTGGTCACACTCTGAGGGCCATTATGGGAGAGGAGCCCTGAGCTCAGAGAATCCAAATTTGGTATAAGGGGCAGTAAGCCTACTGCCCTGTGCTCTAGACTGTTTTCTCCAAGCCTGTTCACTCTAGAAACATCCTTGAAAAGATAGTCCAACACCAGGGCAATCAGGGCTTCTGCTTGCCAGATGTAAAAATGTGAGACATAGAAGATTGTCTCCCAGAAGGCCCAAAAGAAATGATGCATTTTCTTCCTATTCCTTTACCAGGCTCATTGAAAGTGGTGGGCTTTCTGTGCACCATCACTGCTCTGGGACCAAGGGAGGGTCCTGCATCACGTATGCCCTGTGACCTGCTTCTCTTCTCCCTAGCATATCACACTTTAAATACCCCATTAGGACATTTCAGTCCCATGTGGAGCTGCTCAGAACAGTGTCAGAGCCCACAGCTGTGTAGGCTGCTGGCCTGACTGGGACAGGGCTTTTCCCTGGGATCCTAGTTCAAGCTTCATGAAAACTGTGATGGGTGAGGATTTAGGTGAGGGGAGGACATCAAGGGAGAAAGCAAGACACGTCTCCCCTTCTCTCCACATTTGGAGAACATTTGATCCCAGCTTGGAGGTGAGAATAGAGCCAAACTGGTGTCACTTGAATGACGCAGGAAATGGTAAGAGCCTCTGACATCTCCTTTCAGGTGCATGGGCCTGGGGCCAGCTGGACATCTGGGAATAGCAAGAGGCCACCTACATGGAGTTATCTGAGGGACACCATGAACTCCACCTGTTTCAAAACATATTCCTGCACCTGACATTTTCATTATAGTCTGTCCTCCAGGAAAAACGTGGTCTAAAAAAGATACCATTCCAATATAAATATGCTCTCTTGGAGAAACAATCTCTACTATTTATAAATGCTTTCAATGGCCTATTCATTCAATACACATATTTTGAGTATCAGCTAAATACTAGACATTTTGTTAGCCACTGGGCTTCAAGCACGATCAACAATAGTCCCTGCCCTCAGAAGCCTTTTGGGCTAGTGGGCATCAGAAAAGGAACAAGGAATTCAGATGCAAAGTTCTACACTTCATGATGGAGAATTCCAGGGTGATATAGCATCACAGGGGAGGGACACTTATTCTTATTTTGGAAGATCAACAGATGTTTTTTATTTTTTATTTTATTAAATTAATTAATTAATTAATTAATCTATAGATAGTGCAGGAGTGGGACAGAAAAAGGGGAGAGAGAATCCCAAGCAAGCTCCACGCTGTCCACACAGAGACTGATGTAGGACTCAATCCCATAAACGGTGAGATCATGACCTGAACTGAAGTCGAGTCAGATGCTTAGCCAACTGAGCCACCTAGGCACCTATCTTTTATTTTTTTAATTTTAGACAGAGTGTGAGATGGGGAGACAGGCAGAGAGAGAGAGAGAGAGAGAGAGAGAGAATCCCAACAAGTGTCCACGCTCAGTGCAGATCCTGACTTGGAGCTCTATCCCATGACCATAAGATTGTGACCTGAGCTGAAATCAAGAGTTAGATGCCTAACCAACTAAGCCACTCAGGCCCTCCAAGAGATGTTTTTTGATGGAAGTTAACTTTAATCTGAGACCCTATGAATTAAATATTTCTAATTTTGGGGCACAGAGATTCTCTCTCTTTGTCCCTTCCCTGCTTGTGCTCTCTCTCTAAAAATAAATAAATAAACTTAAAAAAAATAAATATTTCTAATCTTTATTTCAGAGGTAAAGAAACTGAGGCTCAAAGGGTCTAATTGTCTTCCCTGAGGTTAGTTGGAATGTGGATGACCAAGTCATAACTCAAGTACATGTTGACACAGTTTTAGTGGATTTTCCCATAAATATATTTTATAACCTATTGGTTCATCTAAGCAACTAATCTCTTAGGAGACAGGATCTAGGAAAGCTGAATCTTAATGGTGGTGGGAAATGGAGGGGTGTGGACAGGGATGGAGGGAGACAGATAGGTGAGGGAGAGGAGGGGGAGAGGGCCCAGAGTTCATGACACTGCTTGGGAAAAGCTAGCCCACTGGTTGGACGCTGGGGCAGTAGGGGCTTCCAGAGCATCTGAAGACCTGAAGACAGTGGAGATTGTGGTGGAGGATTTGGGAGATGGAGGAAGCAGAATAAGGAAAAAAACGTATTTAAGGAGAATTTGTGTTAGAAAGTCTGATGCGAGCAGCAAAGTCGAACTTTCTCTGATTTGCAAACTTTATCCAAACCAGTGCTGGCCATGGCAGCCATTTCAGGAAGCATGAGGCCAGCATGTTCTGAAGACCCAGAAGGAGAAATAATTCAATTAAGGCGGTGACACACAAAGCTTGTTGGATGCTTCACAGAAGCCAAAGCAGGGATTCCCTTCATCCACTCTCTGCTCTCTGTCAGGGCTTGCCCTTGTCCAGAGGGAATTAAAACAGGTAAAGAGAGCCCACTTCCCCACGTGGACTCCTTAGGAGCCTCAAGCTCCCTGGAACTGGCCTTGGCATTTGGAACAAACATGGCGACCTGGGAACATCAGCAGGGTCGGACTCAGATCTGAAGCCACAGTCAGAAAAAGTGGAAACTGTTTTGAGTTGGGCCAGGGCTTATTCCACACACTATGGCTCAAAACTTTCCTCCCTGTCTTCAAGCTGAGCCAAACTCATTTGAGTTTCAAATGTCACCATTTAGCAGTTGGTTGGCCTGCGCCTTCTCTTCTGTCTGAACTCTCAGCCAACCTAGGCAACATTTGGATCCCATTTGAGAGAAAAATTGGGTGAGCTCTTTGCCAAATTCCTGTGAATCCGTGTCAAACTCAGTGATTTAGGCTCTGATTTAGGTGGTATGGCTGTGTCCCCAGAGGAGTTTTGTGGTTGCATAATCCACAGGAAATGAAGCAAAGAGTATTTTCAAAACTACCTCCAAGGAAGTAGGCTCGGTAGAATATCGGTCTTCTGGAATGTAAACTGGTGCAGCCTCTTTGGAAAACAGTGTGGAGGTTCCTCAAAAAATTAACAATAGTACTCCCCTATGACCTTAGCACTGCTAGGAATTTACCCAAGGGATATAGGAATGCTGATGCACAGGGGCACATGTACCCTAATGTTCATAGCAGCACTCTCAACAATAGCCAAAACATGGAAAGAGCCTAAGTGTCCATCAGTGGACGAATGGATCAAGAAGATGTGGTTTATCTATACAATGGAACACTACATGGCAATGAGAAAGAATGAAATCTGGCCATGTGTAGCAACATGGAAGGGCCTTGAGGGTGCTATGCTGAGTGAAATAAGTCAGGCAGAGAAGAATAGATACCACGTTTGCACGTATAGGAAGATTAGGAGGAACTTAACAGAGAACCATGGGGGAGAAGGGGAAAAATAGTTGGGGAGAGGGAAGGAGGCAAACCATGAGAGACTCTTGAATGCTGAGAACAAACTGAGGGCTGATGGGGGTGGCGGGGAGAGGAAGGGGGATGATGGGCATGGAGGAGGGCACTTGTGGGGATGAACACTGAGTGTTATATGGAAACCAACTTGACAATAAACTATTTAAGAAAAAAGAATCTCGGTTTCTGGGTTTCTAGATTTCAAATGGTTTCCCACAGGGTTTAAGTGTGCCCACAGCACTTAAGGGTCTTCTAGCAATTCCTTAACCATTTGTTCACTTTTCTTCCCCATCACCCCACCATATAGGCAATTATATTTTTTATAAGTTTTTAAAAGTTTATTAATTTGTTTTGAGAGAGAGAGAGAGAGAGACAGAGACAGAGAGAGTATGTGTGGGAAGAGCAGAGAGAAAGGGAGAGAGAATCCCAAGCAGGCTCTATGCTGTCAGTGCAGAGACTGATGCAGGGCTCAAACCCACAAACCACAAGATCATGACCTGAGCCAAAATCAAGTCAGATGCTCAACTGAGAGAGCCACCCAGGTGCCCGAGAGATTATTTATTTTGAACCAGAGGAAGCCATTATGTTTGTAGGAATGATAAATCTCTCACTTGAGGTCAAGAAGTAAGAAGGTGGCTGGGCTGGGCCAAAGGCCTGACTCCATGAATACTGTGAATACATAATCTACCAAAACCATGATCTCTGACACCTTCAAAGTTTGCAACTTTTCCTTTCCTTATAGGGCATATGATGACAGCAACAACACAGAAGCCACAATAAGAATTGGGTGATGGGAACTTCATATGTCAGGGTCTCTGGGATACTAACTGTAAAGTTGAGATCCACATGCAAGGAGTTCTTTAGGAGTACTTTCAGGAACAATATGCCTAAGAGTGTGAAGGAAGCAGGACCGGGCAAAGGGAAAGGCTGACCACTCACAAGATTGATCTCCTGGGGAGTTCTAGAGGTCGGATGTGCCTTCACAGTTGTCTGGAATTGTGGTAAAGGATCTGGGCAATTATTAAATATGAGCCACCTCTGGAGAAGGGACATGGCCTTGGGCATGGAAGTCTCCTTTGATGGGGACCAAGTTCCAGGGAAGGCTCAGCTCTGGGAGGTCAGCAGTCAACACTCCTGGCAGTCAAAAATGCCTTGGTCCTGAAAGCAATGGGAAATCACAACATCCCTCTCTGCAGGAAGGGTAGAGCAGCATGGTGAGAACCCAGAGCTGTGAGGCCAGATTCCTAGAGGTCATGTCCACAGCGATGTGAAAATTGTTCATAAGCCAAGGAATGCAGCCCACAGACATCTAAAGCCCCAGAGACTAAAGATACAGAGACTCAGGAGATGATGGTGATATGTAGAGGTAAACCACTCTAAGGTTCCTGCATTTTTATGCAGGGGATAAAATCATGTTTGACAGAGTAAGTGGTGGAGAGAGGATCAAGGGCAGGCCAAACGGTCTGTCTGGGAAAATGAATATGATTGAGCTGAGATGACTGTGGAGCTTTCCACAACTAATTGAAAACCTATAAGCCTTGAGTTATATTCTATAAGTCTTTACTTTCTGTCTCCCCCCAAAGCCTTTCTGAAGCTTCCTGGAGGCGTGGCCTGGGGGTTGGTGGGCTTGAGGAAGAGATCTAGGAAAGGAGTCAGGAGACCTGAGTCTGGGGCAGTCGTGGCCAATTGGGTGATCCTGATCTAACTGACTGCATATCCTTACCTACTTTCCTTGACTCCTCCTAGTACTAGAATTACTGAAAGATGTACTTGTTACCCTGTACTAAATATCAGAGAGCATTTCACATTTTCTAAAATCTGAGAAAACATGAGAAATTTCAAAAATAGGTTTTCCTCTTTTTTCTCTCCCCTCGCTGGTCCCCCCACTGATTTTTATGCCAACACTATTATTCTGTTGAGACACTTTTTCTTGTTTTAACTTTCATTTTCCTTTATATTTCTTTACTTTGAGCAGAGTCTGTTTTCAGATCAATTCATGGTTCTCTGAACATGTGTGATGTTTTCTAACCTGCTGGTACCTACCAAAGGTATTCTTGTTACTGAGAATCCCATCCTGTCCATTTTAGAGCTCTTAATAAAATCTGATTAAGAGTTCTCTGATCATTAGGGCCCATCTCAGTGGCACAATATACTTGGTTCTTTAGTAACATCATGCATATTACATTGTAATTACCCACTAATTTACATTCATTCATTCATTCATTCATTCACTAAACCTTCTTTTTAAAAAATAATTTTAACATTTATTGATTTTTGAGAGATAGAGAGGGACACAAAGTAAACAGGGGAAGGGCAGAGAGAGAGGGAGACACAGAATCTGAAGCAGGCTCCAGGCTCTGAGCTGTTAGCACAGAGCCCAGTACGGGGCTCAAACCCACGAACCACAAGACCATGATCTGAGCCGAAGTCAGACACCTAACTGACGGAGGGGGCACCCAGGCACTCCATCACTAAACCTTCTTTTAAAAATCCTTTCTAGGGGCGCCTGGGTGGCTCAGTCGGTTGGGTATCCAACTTCAGCTCAGGTCATGATCTCACGGTTTATGGGTTCGAGCCCTGCGTCAAGCTCTGTGCTGACAGCTAGCTCAGAGCCTGGAGCTTGCTTTAGATTCTGTGTCTCTCTCTCTCTGACCCTCCCCCGCTCATGCTGTTTCTCTCTCTCTCTCTCTCTCTCTCTCTCTCTCTCAAAAATAAATAAAAACATTTTAAAAAATCCTTTCTGGTTTTTTTCCCCCATCCTATCCCAAATTGGGTGAGATAGTCCTGGGCTGAAATTTAGTTTCTCCCAGTGAATAGGCTTGTGATCTTAAATTAGTAATAAACTTGTCTGAACCTTAGTCTTCTCACCTGTAAAATAGGACCAAAAATGGTAATTACCTTTGTTAATCACACAATACTTAATACATAGTCTGGCATTTTATAAACACACATGTTCCACTGAAAAAAAGGTTATAGGATAGAGCTAGAGCACATTAGCTGAGGACTAACTCCCCGTAGCCTCAGCAATATGATCTTGGCTCCTTCCCACAGTGCCAGCATCAATGAACTATGAGCAATGAAGAAGGTTGAGGTCATTTGTTTTTACTATCAGTGTAACTTCTCAAAAAAAAAAAAAAAGAGCTAGATACTATCAGTGTAACTTCTCTGAAGAGGATAACCTGATTTTTTTAAAAATGTGGGCTGGAAAATTGCCCACACTAATTTAGAAGGCTGAATTATATTCCAGTCAGCACTTAATTATTCACATGGCCATTTTCCACTTCTAGATTATCAGTGGAATTCCTGCCCCTCGGATTTCAAGCTGCCTTCTCTCTACCACTCAGCATGTGGCTGGACCACATCTCCCCCACCCCCCACCCCCTCAGCTATTTCGTGTGGGCCTAGGGAATGCAAACTCATTTCAACTTTTTCCTGAGCAGATCATCGCTGGGAAGGAAAATCTGAATCCCCAAAAGCCATACAAAGCATTCCAGAGTAAAATATAAGAAACATTCTGATTGTTTTTCTGTTTTGGATTATCTGTGCCACTATTCATTTCCTTTTTGGTGGATAATCAAGAAGTGGCTGTATCGTGGTTAACGGGGCTTTAAAATGGCTGAGAAAACTGCAGGGCACTGAAATGTTTTAAGGGTGAATTCATAATCCCCAATATTCACACTTGATACCCCATGCAGCCTGGGACAGGGGAGTACGTAAGTAATCCCAATAGTTCCAACTTAAGATTTCTTTTTTTTAAAGGGCATTGCAGCCTCAGCTGTTTCAAATCATATTAGGCCAGCCCTGATTAAATCAGATAAGGCCCCCAAGACCGAGAAGGAAAAAGAAACTCCATCTTAAACTAAAAAGATTTTTTTAGAGCAACTTATATAAATTTTTAAAAAGAATGATTTTTTTTGTAACCAAGGAATTTAAAAAAAAAAAACATTTAGCCAAATGTAGGCTCCACATCCTTTAATCATTTTAGCCTTAGCCATCTGAATGTCCCAGACATGTGGACTATGCTCTAATAAGCCTGCAGCAAAAATAAGCTAAATGGAACATTCTCGTGGTCTCATGATCTGCAGTGTCCATGTCATCAAGGCACGAGTCCAAACATGACACATGGGTTATCTTTAATTCCAGCTTCAAGGGACCTACGGCCACCTAGTCAGCAGCTGGAATTCAGGGCCCTTGGGCCCTTTCCTTGGCTGTGTGCCCCCAAGTCAGCTTGAACAAAAGCTTAAAACTCTTAGGAAAGCTCCTTCCTTTGCAAGAAGGAATTCAATTCAGTATAAACAGTTTAATTTCACTTGCCTCGTTAGGTGTTGTACTAAACACGAGTAATTAAGATGCAGAGTTCAAAGGCAAATCAGAATTAATTCCTGCCTTCAAGCAGCTCACAGTCTTTTTTTTTTTTTTTTTTTTACAGTTTATTTATTTTTTGAGACAGAGAGAGACAGAGCATGAGCGGGGGAGACATAGAATCTGAAACAGGCTCTGAGCTGCCAGCACGGAACCTGATGCGGGGCTCGAACCCACAAACTGCGAGATCATGACCTGAGCCGATGTCGGATGCTTAATCGACTGAGCCACCCAGGTGCCCCGTGGCAGCTTACAGTCTAACACAAGGCAAGGTGGCCCAGAGAGATATTCACAAGAGAGATGCACCCACGATCTCAAACACAATCATACAGTATTGGTTACTGAGTGTCATGGGCAGTGGGAACACAGAGAAGGCAGCTGGAATGACATCTGAGAACAGCTCAGGAAGGCTTCATGAAGGAGATCATATTTGAACCAGGCTATGAGAAATGAATAGGATTTGATAGGTATGGGAAGATAGGTGAGACTTATTGTCCATCAGCTACTTTTCTGCAGAGAAAGCTCGGGCCCAGGTGCCATACACTAAGAGAGAACAAGGCCAGACAAACTCCAGAAAGAACTGAAAGAAAGGTGCTCAGCAGGGATAGAAAGAGGTGGACGGGAGTCGGGGTGGGGCAGGTGAGAAGACATAAGCCTCACCCTCCTGGCCCTCTGGGTGGGCACAGTCATGCCTCTCCTCTTGTGAACGCCTTTCTTCAGAGGCACAGACACCCCGAGGAGAAATCCTGATTCCTCCAGGCCCCAGTGAACTTCACCTCTTGGGGGATTATTTAAACAACAATGGCGTGAGCTACCCTGCTTTTCCCTCACCATGGTACCAGCCGGCATTGTTTAGCATGTCTTAGATGCCAGGCATTTGTGCTTAGCATTTTACTTATGGTATCTCACTCAGTGACTCTTCCCAACAGCTCTTTGAGTTGTGTACTTTTATTAATGCGTGGTATTTTACCTATGAGAAGACTTGGACTTGAGAGCTTTAGTGTGCCCACGTCATGCAGCTAGTAGGATGCAAACTCATGTTTTTCTAATTCCAAAGCCCCAATTCTTACCCTCTACATGGTCCAGTCTTCATAGGAGTGCCATCCTCTCCTAATAATAATACCGTGGCTTTATATAGGACTTTACAAGTGCACATGGAGTCTATTCCTTTTTATTTGGTCATTTAATCACAGGGCTTTGTGCTGCCATTTTAATGCTCCATGTGGTTTTTATGTTGTCTCCTTGAGAATGGATATATTTAGTAAATATGAGGTAAGGAAAGAAAGGAATAGGAAAGAAGAGAGAAAGGAAGGAAGGAAGAGACATTTTTTCTGATGAAGAAATTGGAGGCCTGGAGAGATTAAGCAACTAGTCTTGAGTTGTATGAAGTCAGTTACAGTACAAGAATCAGAATTCAGCTCACACATTCCCTGACTTTACCTCTTTCCAATGGATCATTGACTTTTGTGACAATGGTCCAGCATCTTTCTTGTCTTGTCCTTTTCTTTTCTTTTCTTTTCTTTTCTTTTCTTTTCTTTTCTTTTCTTTTCTTTTCTTTTCTTCTTTTCTTTTCTTTTCTTTTTTCTTTTCTTTCTTTTCTTTTCTTTTCTCTCTTCTCTTCTCTTCTCTCCTCTTCTCTCTCTTCTCTTCTCTTTCCTTCTCTTCACCTTTTTTCCCTTTTTTCTTCCTTCCTTCCTTCCTTCCTTCCTTCCTTCCTTCCTTCCTTCCTTCCTTCCTTCCATCCTTCCTTCTTTCCTTCCTTCCTTCCTTTCTTTTTTTCTTATAAACATTGGATGAAAAGAGATTTTAAAAAGTTTGTTTTTATCCTTGGTTATCAGAAATCATATCCTATTGAGGTAAGAGAATTATTAGCTTTAGGGCATCAACTAATTCTTCCCAGGAAAAATGATATCTGACATGATAAATGTCACATGATTTGGTCAGGGCCTTTTATTCGTGGCAGCAGTCACATAGCAAGCATTACACAAATAGAAAAAGCGGCCAAGAGTTGAGGCTCGATGAGAAGTGCATGGTGGGAATATAAGAAATGCCTGAAGAGGGGGCATTGAATATCTGGGATAACACCAGTGCAGAGCCCCTTTGAGTTGCGATGAAATAGAATAAGCTAATAAAGGACTTGGAAGTGAAGAATTCATTCTGAACACCAAAGGGAAGAAAGTTAGCAGTTGTCACTTTTAGTTTGGTGTCTTCTTGAAGAATATTCCTTGTTCTGTGCCAATACTTAACCCCTAGAATTCCTTGACCCTGAAGTTCTTCTATAAACAGACTTAAATGCTCAAATCTAAGTGACGTCAAATCTAAGGGAAAAAATCCACCCATGCGTGATGGGAGAAAAAGTAGAAGCTGTAGCAGCTCAGGTTTGGAAGAAGTAGAGAATGGGCAAAAATGATACAATTATACAAGGAAAAATCAAAGAATCAACTGGGAAGATACCATTGTGCCCGGAAGGTTGACCATTTGCACTCCCAGTGCAAAGCCTCAATCAAATGAGCCTTATTCCCTGGTCTCCCCATACAGTTTACACAGCCTAATGATGGCTATCTTAAATATGAAAGCACTATCACTGTCCTCTTCTGAGCTTTTCACCCAAGAAATCCAGTTATCTCTGCAATATTAATAAGGTGAATGTTACCAATGGAAAAATTCCCTGGGCTCATTCTAGTCTACATACATTCTTCTCATTTGGGTCTATGTCTCTGTTGTCTGTTTCAGATTAGAGAACCATTCAGTGAAACAGCTATGTAATATCTTCTCTTAGAACAATTCCCAGCTGAGAAACATAAGCCTTTACACTGGCTCATAATTAGACTGGAGAGGAAGGCGACAATGACAATAGCGTGAGGGTATACAATGGGATTACAGGAGCCATGGGAAGGATGGTTAGAATCTAGCCACCTTATGTAGCTTGAGGCAGCATAGTGCAAAGAAAAACAGCCAGGCTTTGGAATACAAAACCTGAGCCGGATTCTAATCTTACTCTTCTTCATCCTGTGACCACAGCATAGGGTTTATTCCATGGCTTTATAACAAGGCAAAGATCCACTCCTAGCAGATAAGGACTATATCCATACCTAAATATTTAAACTTTTAAAATTTCACCTTGGAAAGTCTCAGAAGTACCCTCCATGTTACTTTAAAAAACCAAAAAAACCCAACCTAAAGTGCGAAAGCAAATGGCCATTGACCTAAGGGGAAAACAACAAATATCAACCCAGAGACAGATCTAGGAGAGAAAATGCCTTTTCCCCCACCTGCCTTGAGGAGGGGTTCACAAGTGCTCACTGGAATGCATCACTTTGACCATGGAACAAAAAGAGGCGCCTATTATAAAATGTACGTTTTCCTAACAAAAGTATTGCAGGCAGCCTCCCTCTACGTGGCGTGGAGCATTTTCTGAAAATCAATCAAGTCCTCTCATTCAGTGGGAGCCCAACCGCTTTGTCTGTCCCTTCCTCCAGAAGCCGATTTCTGCCAGGTAGAAAATTAAGTTTCCTTTTACTCTTTTTTCAGGCACAATGCATGAGCATTGCAGAACTGTCGTTCTGTGTGGGAAACCAACTTCCTGTCTCAATAAACAAGCACACACAGGCTTTTTTGGACACATAATGGAGCCTTTTTTATTTTATACAAAAATCATTCCACACTTAACACATCAATGAAGCCACTTAAGGTCTACTGCATCTGAATTAAAGAGGAATTGTGTGATCAAAGGGTGTGAAAAGAACCACACACGGTGTTCTTCAGATCCTCTACTTTTGTTACATTTGATACATAACAAAACCAATAAATATGCTTATCCTGGAAGCTAGTTTCATTATCTTTTACCCTTAAGCCTGGTGGAAGGATTCTGGTATTACCCTTCATTCCACAGTGTCCATTTTATACTGGCAATTTTGGTGAAGAAATGAAAAATATTGGCATTCAAGGGGCCCTGGGTAACAAAATCAGGGCAAGGGGGTTGTTTCTGGTTCCCTGAATACAAATGTATATTTACATGTATATGCATGTATATAAATGTATATGTGTGCATCTATGCATACATATTCTCCCTAAAGATAAAATACATATATAAATATATAATACGTATGTTCCTGCACACACATGCACACGTGCACACACACACTGCAAACAGTAACATGAGAAATTGTTGTCTTACTAAATAATGAAATATAAAGCAAAAAAGACATGATGAAATTTCTTTAATGCCCAGAACTGAATTGGTGAATAGGACATTCTATAATCCTTTTATAGCTTTTCATCTCATGAGCATAGTTTCTGTGAAGGTTACTAGGTTTTTAACATTCACTGTATTTTTTTTTTTTGGTATTGTGTCTTCTAGAGATTAAAAAATTCCTAAAGAGAGTTCAGGCATTCTCATAAGCCATGTTTCACGGCTACACACATCCTGAAGTATATTTTGTGAATCATAATTCAAGTATGATAAAGTGTTTCTTCCATGTAGTTGCATTAAAAAAAAAGAAATGCCAAATTTACAGTCAATGAATTAAAGTTGATTGAACACATTATTATTTAAATGTATGTAATCAAATCAATATTGGGTTGAAATGTATTCCTTGAGCTATCATCCATATAGCTAGAGTGAACTGTTGAACAAAGATTCAAAATGATTCAGACAAATTCTGTCATTGAGGAAAGAGTTTAAAGTGGAATGAACTCATTCAAGTATCCTCTGTAGAATGCCAATTATGAGTCAACCACTATTGTAGGCACAAAGGAGTCAAAAATGAAAAAGCCATGCCTTCCCCCGTGTTCATTGTCCAATAAGAAAGGGAGATGTGTGGACAGATAATGACAATGGTAAGTGTGTTGGCAACTCTTGTGAGGTGCCCTGTAAAAGCCTAGTGGAGGAAACAACTAGTTCAGTATGGGAAGTCAGCCAAGACTTCCCCAAAGGAGTTAATAATTGACCTTGGTCCTAACGATGGATGGGAGTATAGAATTTATTGGACAGAGGAACTGGAAGAAAAACATATCAGGGAGAAGACACATGAGCAAAGACAGTTGAAATCATGAAGATATAGCGCTTTTATTCTTTCTTTCTTTATTTAAGCATAAGCACTTTTAAATTGGTGCATAGTGTAGTTGGATTGTAGAATTCATTGAATGAAAAGAAGCAGCAGATGAAGCTGAGCTAATAGGCCGTGATCAAAATAGAAAGAGACCTGGATGCCGTGTTAGAGCATTTGAACTACACCCTTAGAGCAAGGTGGAGCCAAATAAGGTCTTAACAGACTGAATTACCTGAGTTGGATTTGGAATTTGTCCCAGTGAGATGTCTATACTGACCGACCACTGAATAATTACTCAGAGATAATCCACATGTCTCTAAATAATATAGTCAGTTGCAATTTGCTTTCTTAGCCTTCAGTTGCTTGACATTGCATGTCCCAGCTCTGCAGAGGATGGACTAAAAGGCTTGGTTCGTAGCCAGACGTTTCCAGTGTTGTGTGGGCAATCGCAAATGTTGAAAGAGAAAATATTCCATGAGGGTGAAAGTCCCTTTACCATGCTTCTCGAATAAATCATCATTGATGGTATCGCTAATAGTGGTTCAGCTCTGTTTAAACACAGTTACTAAGATCAGATGACCATCTGTTTTCTGCTATGGTTTATGTCATGCAGACCTTTCCCATGGAACCTATGGACTGTTCTCTGTTGCACAGACAAATAAAGCTTAATAAATAACTAGAAAAATAACAGCATGTTGATATAGTTGTGCATTCTCTTCTTTATTAATTTTGTGTGTGTATATACCCAAGGCCCGTATACCCTATTTCTACCCAGTCTGGCTTTCTTTGTGGAAAAATAAACCAAGAAGGCTTTTTTTCCCTTCACTATTTTTACCCTGAATTTCCTGTCATCTTCCACTTACACTTACATAAAACAATGGTGTTTCACGTTGCTTTTGAATGATATAGAGTCTTCTCTTTCCTTATTTTCATTTGGGGTTTATTTGTCCTTTAAATGTATGGCCTGCACTTGATGTTAGGATTTAAATATGGTCTCAGGAAGGATCTTTCACTCAGCAGTCTGTAAGAATTTGAAAGTAATGAGGAGGGAATTTTCCAGTAATGAAATTCTTACAAACATGCCTCTTAGACGTAAGAAGCACAGAAATGTCATACATGTTGACTACAGGAGAAATCTCATGAAAGAAGATGTATTTACTGTTCACTTTAAAGATACTATGACTTCGTCATGGGTTTTTCCAGGTCTGAGCACAAATAGGTCCACACATTTATCTTAACTGACGTCTTTAAGGGATCTAGTGACAAAGAGAAGGATTTTCAGAGAAAAACAATCATGTAAATGAAAAAGATTTGAGGCCACATCACATAAGGAAAAGTAGAAGGATCTTAGAAGCTTTCATCTGGAGAAAAGAAGAATCTAGAAGATCTCAACAACCAGGTCCTGAAACTCACAGAACTATGTGGGATAAAAGGATTCAATTTACTGTGTATACCTCATAAAGAAACCATGGGTAGAAGAAACACTGAGGTGGACATTGATTCAATATTGGGAGAAATCTTGAAACTTTAAGTGTCATCTGTGGACCAACTGAGGAGAAGGACTGGTGTGAGTCCAGAAGGGTTCAAGCCCAAGTCAGGGTATCATGAAGCAGGCATGGAGCGATACAAGAATTAGGTGGGTTCTTAGATTTTTAGAGTCCTTGTCATTCTAACTGATCGGAATCTACTGATTTTCCTTTGGTTCAGCCCAAAATTATGAAATGCAGGGCTTTCTTTCCTCAGCATGAGTCCGACTGACCTCTGTTATTCCTGACATAGCCCTATGATTTGGACCTCAGTTCTCGACATCACATTTATTTAGAAGTATCAGCCTTATCCTATAGCTTGATATCTGAGGGGTTTATTTTGTTTTGTTTCAGTCGTAGCTAATGATCTGACACCAACTTCTGACTGATTCTTTCATTTGAAGATTTGATTTTAGTATTCTTGATCTTGAACTCCACCACACAAAGAAGCAGAAAGAAAGATCTCAGCTTTTTCTTGTACAAAGGGATTTCAAGGCATTAAAAGTTGGGTGTGGGGTTTTCACATAGGTCATAATGCAATTCATGATCTGAATGGATCCATTCTTACCACTTTGCAAAATGATCACGATTTTACTTGAATGTTTTTCTTTTCAAGGGCCTTTGACCGTTTTTACACATTTTAGCCTCGTGCCATAAATCTGAAACCAATTAAGAGTGAACAGCAAACTGAGAAAAGCTTAGAAGTTCTGATGTTGATCACTAATCTCTTGGGAAATTCAATTAGCCAGTTACCTATTTTGTCTACACAATTATTACTCCCCTGATCCCCCCACACCCGATTATTAACCTGTACTGGGAGAAAGTTTCAGGGACAACTGACAAGACGCTTTGACTTAATAGGCTTGGAATTTCCTGTAAGTACCCAAATTTTTAGATGTGAGTTATCTCCCAAAAAACAAACTTTCTTGTCAAGAAAAGGGAGCTTAAACAGGCATCAAGCACACTCTTGCAGCTAAGCATTTTGATGAATGAAAAGTAAATGAGTCATAGGCATATGAATTACATTACTTTCTATGCACTTACATGTTTCAACATGAAGGGGTAACAAGTTGTAAGCTTTGTTCTTGATTCTTGAAAACCAAACTTATCTGAACATGCCATTGGACCCTACTTGAGGCTTAACATGCCCTTATTTCTAATGCAGACTACTGCCTTTTGTGGCTTTCCATTACTGAAATATTTTCAGATTTCCAGAGAATTCACACTGTTGATGGGAGTGTATACAATGTCCTCTGAACATACTTTTGAGTCCAGCAATCAATTATTCTCTTTAAATTTAGGTGAGTCATACTGAGTCCATATAACAAGTCTGCTAAGGTCTTATCCTTACTACATAGAGAATGGGATTATTACACATTAGTGAAAGAAAAAGAAATCGAGGAATAAGTTCTTACATTTTGGTGAGTTACAGACATTTATTGAAGGCCCAGTGCACACCAGACACTTCAGATACAAAGCAACAAGACCCAGTCTAAAGGAGCTCTTGGTCTGGTGAGAAAGACAGACACGGAAGAAGGTCATGTTCACACAGTACAAGACACTGTTACAGGAGTATGTGCAGGGTACCCTGGAAACATAGAGGAGGGGACTCTTCCAAGAGGGATGGAGAGCATTCCCAGATGCACTGATGCTCAGACCAGATGGAGGGATAAGAAGAGGTAAGACTGAGAGTGCAGAGTGGTGGAAGGTAAGGATACAGTCAGGCAACTCTCTATGAGGTACTGGGAGTTTGGGGAGTTGAGTACAGAGATTACAGAGGGTTTCAGTTTCCAGTTGGGGAATGCCAGGGTTGGCAAAATAGGATGGGGTTGGATCACAAAGGGCCTTATCTGCCTGGCTGGGAAGCTCAGATCGGTATTGGCTTTAGCTCATTTTACCAGGCTTCTCATGCCACCATTCCAGTGAAGCTTGTAGATGTTAGCATTGGGTTAACCATATATTCTTGTATGGTTATGTGTCTTTCACTTGTATGTTTCTCTTTAAAAAAATAAAGTTTATCCTATAAGAAATCAGCGTAAGAGAGGGATTGGGTTGGGAATTACTATTTAGACTTGAGCCCCGATAGAAGCATTTTAACATCTGCATCTACATTGCTTGTTCAACTTGGTTTGGTCCTTTTTGTATCCCTGAGCCTTGGTTTCCCATCTGGCCAAGTGAGATCGCTGCCATCTCTTTTCATGTCACTCAGGAGAAAGCTGTTTGTTGACTACAAATGCCCTCATGCTCCTCATGAGATGAATTAGATGTTGGTAGAGAATTAGATGAACAATTCACTACCCACATCATCTGGGGCTGTAGTAGATTTGGAATTGATACATTGCCCAATTCTCAAGCCAGACTGTTGTGATTCATCACAACCTTTGATGATATTTTTTTAAGAGGTAAAGAAAAGGAAACACGAGGAGTTCTTGCAGAGATGAAGAAAGCATTATGCAATAAAACAGCATTGGGTGTTGGGAGTCTGGAGACACACCTACAACGTGTTTAAGGGGCATCAGTATAAGAGTTTGGATCACAGATACAGAGGAAGGTGTTTGAGCGGAGTCTGGTACCATGGCTAAGCATCTTCTCTGCCCACATTTTCCTACTTTGGAGATAATTTTAATGAATAAATGGTGGCATGTGTCAAATATGTTTGGCATGCTAAGCACACTAGACACTTGTGACACCATTCTTATAACCTCTCCCAAAGCTAGGTTGCTATCATCTCCATATTACTGTGAGAATATGAAGGTTCTAGAGGCTTGGCAATGTAGCAGAGAACCCACAGCTAGTGAGCAGCATGATAGGAATTCAAAATAAAGTCTTCCTGACTCCAGAGCTCTTTATGACTTTGCTCTGCTGTCTCCACTCATTGCTTTGGTGACTGATCTTCAAATAAGGAGTTTGGGATGAAGCTACAGGGACCTGCCACGTGTAAGTTTAGTAACAGGATATGAGAAGTGAACTCAGGGGTTGTGGAGAAATCACATTTTGTGGGCTTTTTCACGGCAAGTAGAAGCTGTTCGGTAAGATGTCCTGATCATTGGGAGACACTTGTACTATGAGACTTAGTACAGTTTTCTGCCCCCATCCAGTCACATGGGGCATTTCTTCTGTTCCTACCAGGGTCCCTAAGTAGGAATCATAGGAGAACGACACTGCCTTCTGGCTTCATGATAAATTTGCCTTCTTTGTTTTTTTGGGAATGGGACAGCAAAAAAAGAGGAGATGGGTTTTATTCAGTTGGCCTTTAAGAGAAAGTCCCATTATACTTCAAAAGAGCACTTGCACAATAAAAAGTATTTTTTTCCCATTTTATGGATGAGGAATCTAAAGAACAGTCAAGTCAGGGACTTGTTTAAGTGCCTAATAAGAGCCATTATCAGGGATGCCTGGGTGGTTCAGTCAGTTGAACGTTGGCTCAGGTCATGATCTCACAGTTTGTGAGTTCAAGTCCCACATAGGGCTCTATGCTGACAGCTCAGAGCCTGGAGTCTGCTTCAGATTGTCTCCCTCTCTCTCTGCCCCTCCCCCACTCACGCTCTGTCTCTAAAAGTAAATAAGCAATTAAACTTTTTTTAAAAAAACAAAAGACAATCAAAAGAGAAAATACAAATTTACAGTACTATATTTACCAAAAAAAAATCCATATATAAGTGGACCCGCAGTTCGAAACTGTGTTGTTTGAAGGGTCAAACTGTATTGGCTACCTGAATCTGAGTAATTCGGGCTTCAGTTTGCCTTAAAGGAATGGGAAGGACAGATAATGTGTTTTCCTGAGTTCATTTCTTTGCTCTTGTACTTGTCTGTCTGACAGCCAGTGCAGAGAGCAGGACCTTGTCTACAAGGGTTTGGGCGAGGATCACACTCAGGCTTCAGGGTTGAGAAACCCCATGCCATAAAATGGGTTTCAACACTTACTTGGTCAATCCTGTTACCCAACCAAGTATTTAAATGGTTAATGTATAGCCACATAATACTAACCACAACACCTTTAGACAGTGAGTTCAAGTATCAGACTCTGCTAGGGTTTAAGGGGAATGGGGGAGAGAAGCCAGACCACAGCATTCACACCGCTGGGCTCCAGCAGAGAGTAGAAGGGCACTTGTGGCTCCATGGCCTTCAGTCTGGACCTTCTTGCACTTTCAGCTGTTCCTGCCATTTTCCCCTCCCAACTTCCACTCTTCTCTCATGCAAGACTGCAAAGTCTTCTCTTCCCTCCATACCTCACCAAAATCAAGTCTTCTCTCCTTCATCCTTCTAAAACAGGGAAGCACAATAAACAAGGTAAAACACTTGACACATCCATGGTGAATGTGTGATTCAATTCTTTGTTTTCTTTTTTGAGAGAAAGAGTGCAAGTGAGCAAGGGGGAGAGAGAGAGAGAGAGAGAGAGAAGCGGGACTCATTCAAAGCAGGGTTCGTGTTCACCCAAAGCAGGACTTGAACTCAGGAACAGTGAGATCATGACCTGAGCCAAAGTCAGATGCTTAACTACTGAGCCACCCAGAAGCTCCCATAAGCTCCAGTTCTGACTCTTCTACACCAACATGAATAGGCCTCAGGTTCTTAAAAACAGCTAGTTGACTTCATTTCCACTCATCCTAATACTACAGAAACACTGTCTAGCACTGAGAGTTGTTTCTGGTTGCGGTGGGATGGGGTGAGAGGAGGCAGAGGTGGTGGGGTAGTGGGCTCAACCCATCCCCATAGTCATGGGCAATGCTTGCCACCAGGAGGCCTATCAATCACAGATGGCAAGAGGAGGTGGCTGATGGTTCAGCAGCAGCAAAAGTAGGAGCAAAAGAGGGGCCAGATTAATCAGAGTTCTTCCCAGAGCAAGGAGACAATGCGGAGGGAAGACAGACCCTGGGGGGACTCAGCTTCACTGTTTATACTAGGCTGAGGCTTAATGTGGGACTGTGGGATGGTCAGACCTGGAGGTATTAAAGCTATGCTGTCCGACAGGGCGGCCACCAGCTTGTATGCTATTGAGCCCTTGAAATGTGGCTGGTGAAACCCAGAAACCGAATTTTAAACTGTATAAATATTTGATTGATTTAAATATAAATTTTATTTTATTTATAAAATTTTTTTTAATGTTTATTTATTGGAGATGAGAGAGAGAGAGAGAGAGAGAGCAAGTGAGCTGGGGGAGATGCAGAGAGAGAGAGGGAGACAGAATCCGAAGCAGGCTCCAGGCTCTGAAGTGTCAGCACAAAGTGCAGTTTGGGGCTCAAACTCACGAGCCTTGAGATCATGACCTGAGCCAAAGTCAGATGCTTAATCCCATGAGCCCCCCAGTATAAATCTTAAAACAAATACTTTGTTTATGTATTGGAAAACTTCTAAGTATGTTTGGAACAACTTGGATATGTGAATCTACTTCTCCAACTGTAAATTTTATGAAACCTAAATCTAAATGAACTATTTTTGATGAAAATTAATGTCCAAATTAAGATGTGCCATTAGATGTAAACTGAATGCTGGATTTTGAAGACTTAATACAAAAACAGAGAATATAAACTATTTCATTAACATTTTGCATTGATTACATACTTTGAATATATTGGGTTAACTAAAATGTACTATTAAAAACTGTTTTTAAAAAACAACAGATTCCAGGGTTCCTGGGTGGCTCAGTTGATTAAGCATCTGACTCTTGATTTTGGCTCAGGTCATGATTCTAGGGTCATGGGATTAAGCCCTGGGTCAGAGTCTGCCCTGAGAGTGGAGCTTGCTTGAGATTCTCTCTTCCTCTCTTTCTGTCCCTCCTCCACTCACGCTCACTCACTCTCTCACTTCCAAAAAAAAAAAAAAAAAAAGAAAGATAAAGAAAGAAAGAAAAAGAAAAAAAGAAAGAAAAGAAAAATGAACAGTTCTATTCTATTGGATTTAAGGCACATTGATCCAATGAATGGCTCTCTTGCATTGGTGGTATAGTGGTAAGCATAGCTGCCTTCCAATGAATGGCTCTATTGCACTAAACAATTCTTTTTACTGTCTACCATTGTATTCATTCACCCATCAAGTTTTCTGTAAAACAATATTGTATAAATAGTATAATAAGAGCTGTGACATAAGAAAACATGGGTTAAAGGAGCATATATTCTGGTTTATTCAGTGTGTGTGTGTTACTTAAAGCTATGCTTCATGTGACTAAGCTGTTTCCTCATCTATACAATGAAGGTGAAATTTAATGCCAATCTCCAAGAGCTTTCATGAGGATTAAATGAGGGAACAAAAGTTAATTGCCCAGCATGAAGCCTGATATTTCAGTTCTCAATGAATATTAGCTGCACTTGGATGAGCCCCTTTTCTCAGGGTCCCTCATTTTGGGTGACCAGTGTTCTGATTTGTCCAGACTCTCCCAGTTTTAGCACTAAAAGTCCTAGGTCTCAAGAAACGTCTTAGTCCCAGGCAGATCAGGAGAGCTGGCCACCCTCCATCACATGAAGGATCCGCAAATACTGACAATAGTCCTCACCTTCTATACCACCATTGGAAAGCTTCTAAAGATGAAAAGATGGAAATTAGTGGAAAACTATTGTTTACAAATACTGTCTGTATGATAGTGTGTAAATAAAAAATTATGAGTGTGGCTACACCATATCTATTATAGGTTGAGGATTAAAGGGAAAGGACCCTTAAAAAAAACACTTTGCCTTGTTCCTAGCTTCCAAGAAAATCGGAGATGTTAATTAAGATAATACATCATTCATAGTATGTAATATTTATTTAAAAACTAAAGCATACTATCAAAATATGTTGGTTTTTAAAAATATAGGTACAGAACAAATCTATAGATTTGTTAAAATGTAGAGTAAAAGAAAGGAAATATGGACTAAGCACATCAAATGTATCTCTTTTTGTGCTTGTGTGTAACTTTAGTGTGAACCTCTTACTCACCATGCTTATTCTCATGAGGATTTTACACATTTGATTAATAATCCCACATTAATATGCTTTTTGGCCTGCTTCGTCCTTTGGCTTCCTAGGAGGCAATTTTAATTTTCTGTTGTTCTGAAGACTATGTCCTTCTATTAGAAGGGATAGAAAGTATCCCTTCTATTATTTTCATTTTTTAATGTCTGTGTGGAATGTACCTAATGAGGGTCTCTTTGGAGCCCTCTGGGTCCCAGGGAAATTCTTTCGTACACTAAACAGGAATAAGTCTGTTCTTAGCTATCCTTTTAAGACTAAAGATGGTCTCATTTACCCTTTTAAGACTAAAGGTGGTATCATTCTGCCTTAATTGATTTTAAATAAAGTCCTTATGTTGGAGCTGGAAGAATAACTTAACAAGTTGTCTTTTAAGCATCTAGTCTTTTAAAAAAATATAAAAACAGCATATGTTACATACAAAGTTAATTATTTAATAATTACAAGTAGACATACCTCTTCAAAATGTCTACATAATATCAAAACAATTGGTCAGATTCTGCTACTGGGCATTTACCCAAAAATACAAAAACACTAATTCAAAGAGATATATGCACCCCTGTGTTTATGGCAGCACTATTTAAACAGCCAAGATATGGAAGCAGCCCAAATGTCCATCCTTAGATGAATAAATGAGGATGTGGCATATAGATACATAGATAGATAATATATATAATATATATAACATACATAATATATTATTCCACCATATAAAAGAATGAAATCTCACCCTTTGTAACAACATGGATGGATCTAAAGTGTAGAATGCTAAGCGAAATAAGTTAGTCAGAGAAAGACAAATGCCATATGATCTCATTCATATGTGAAAATTAAGAAACAAAAACAAATGAACAAAGGAAAAAAGGAACAAACCAAAAAACAGACTCTGAACTATAGGGAATGAGCTGATGGTCCCAGAGGGGAGGTAGGGGTACTGGGTGAAATAGCTGAAGGGGATTAAATAGTATATTCATCATGACGAGCACTGAGTAATGTATAGAACTGTTGAGTGACTATATTGTACACCTGAAACTAATATAACACTGTATGCTAACTATACTGGAATTAAAAATTTTTTAAATAATACATTTTAAAAAATCGAGCAGTTCTATAAAAAAGATCATCCAAATGAAATTGCATAAATGAAACTGACTACTGAAGACATTTACTTTGAAATTAATTGTATTTCCTTCATGTTGATATGACATAGCCTGGATATAGTGAGCCTCAAAGGCAAACTAATATTTAACAGAATTTTAAAATATGTACATTTATATTTGTGCATGTATGTGTTATGTATCCATCACTAATTACATATACTCATCCCCAGAATCAATGAATTATTTCCAAAGAAAAGAAAAGATATGGAATACATATTACATCTATCCTTGCTATCTTTTTTTTTTTCTAGGAGAGAGAGAGAGAGAGAGAGACAGCGGGAGCAGGGGAGGGTCAGAGAGAGGGGGAGTCACAGACTGAAACAGGCTCCAGGCTCTGAGCTGGCAGTCGGCGCAGAGCCTGACGCGGGGCTCGAACCCACTAACCGCGAGATCATGACCTAAGCGAAAGTCGGACACTTAACCGATTAAGCCACCCAGGCGCCGTATCGTTGTTGTCTTTAAAATGTCTAGATGCAAGTTTCCATTAAAAAAAGTATTAAATGCCACGTACATGTCTGGATTTTTTGCTATATGATATCAGTTGATGGTGTCATCTAGGACAGATATAAAAACATCCTGACCAGGTCTGAATTCTTACTAATCTCAGGTGAAGGAGAACATTTGCTATTGATAAAGGCAGTTAATCTCCAGAATACAACTTGGGCTTTATGTATTTTTAGACGACCATCACAGAAATTGATCGGTATTTGCTTCTCATGGATCTCAAAGAAATTTACTAGAGTATAATTACTAGGGTAGTATTTCTTATGAAGAAAATCCATGTAATGCAACAGGCTTTTCTTTAAAGAACTTGGCAACCAAAATGATCTGGCATTAAAATACCTGCTTACCAGTGATAACTAAGTAATTAGAATTATTATTACAAAACTTGACAAAATGTATGAAATAATCATTTTCATTTGTTGGACCACAGGCAGCACAGAATAGTGACTGTTGTGGGAAAGAAACTAAACCAGGTGAGTTCCATAATCTCTCTGGTTTTCTGCTTGGAAGGAGTTTCTGAACAGTAGAGCAGGGCAACGGAACCCAGAAGACAGTGGTGTTGCTTGGCTAAGGAGAAGGGGAACAGAGTTTGGAGTTTCTGTGTTGGCAGGAATTTGTGGG
Source organism: Proteles cristata cristata (assembly GCA_017311185.1). Taxonomy (NCBI): domain Eukaryota; kingdom Metazoa; phylum Chordata; class Mammalia; order Carnivora; family Hyaenidae; genus Proteles; species Proteles cristata. The sequence goes on along the minus strand of JAESUZ010000481.1, from coordinate 1,759,742 downwards.
TCAGGATACCAGATTAAAGGGTACTGTAAAGAGGAACTTCGGAAATCGATACAGGGAGCACTTGAGTATTTGAACATAAAGTCACATGTGCAGGGCAGAAACCAAGAGGTCCTGTGAACAACAAATACTGAGCAAAGACAACTACTGGAGAAAGAAGAACTACTGAGGGGCTGTGAATAGAACAAGTACTAGAGCTTACACAAGAGAGAGACTTTCAAAGTCCAAACAACCAGAATGTAGAAAACTCTTAGAGAAGACACAGGGCTTGGTAGAGAACCCAGAAAAAACGTGCTTTAGGAGAAGGGCAAATTTACCCCTAAAGTCTACTCTCGATTTGCTTTAACAAAGTTTAAAAACAAGACCCAAAAGAGTCACACTGCTTTAAGTACCTTCTAGAAGAACAAAATTCAACACTTTGTTAAGAAGACAACCAGAGCCAGACCATCAGCAATATAAGACCTATAATATTCAGCATCAAATCAGAAGCTATTACATATAAAGAAACCATAAGAGGGGCACCTGGGTAGCTCAGTCAGTTAAGCATCAGACTTCAGCTCAGGTCATGATCTCATGGTTTGTGGGTTTGAACCCCGCATTGGGCTCTGTGTTGACAGTTCTGAGCCTGGAGCCTGCTTTGGATTCTGTGTCTCCCTCTCTCTCTACCCTTCCCCTGTTCACGTCTTATCTGTCTCTCTCAAAAATAAGCAAACCTTTAAAAAAAAATCTTGAAAAAAAAAAAGAAGAAGCCATAAGATGTGATGCTTAATCGGGAGAAAAATCAGTTAATAAAAACAGACCCAGAAATGATAAAGATAATGGAATTAAGAGACAAGAACTCCAAAACAACTATTATAAATATGTTCAAGGGCTTAAAGAAAAATATGGACAAATTGGGGTAAGAGGTAGAGAAGCACAATGGAGAATGAAAATTTTATAAAAGAACATAAAAGAACCAAAGAGAAACCCTAGAACTTAAAGAAAACAAAGATCTGAAGTAAAAAATTCACTGGATGAGCTGAATGGCAAAAGAAAAAAAAATCAGTGAATTTAAATACAGGAAAATAGAAATTATCTAACTAAAATACAGACAAAAAAAAGGATGAAAAAAATTTTAAAGTCTCAGTGTAGAAGTTAAATGTATGACAGCAATAGAAAGACAACAAAAGCAGAGGGGGGGAACCTTTTTAAGTTTCTATGTTTTATATGAGATTGACTGATATTAATTCAAGACAGAATACAATAAGTTAAGGATTCTAATAAATGACAAGAGAAGATATAAAATGGAAAAGTAAAATATACTCAGTTAATCCAAAATTAAGATGCAGAGGGGAAGAAAAACAAAATACAGATGAGACAAATAGAAAACATAGCAAGATAACAATACTAAATCCATTTAAGTAAATACATTATATGTAAATGGACTAAATATTTCATTAAAAGATGAAACTGTCATACTGTCTTAACCACGATCCAATATGTGATGTTTGTAACAGATTCACACATAATATAAAGATACAGATAACTTAAAAGTAAAAATGTAGAAAAAAAAGATATACCATGAACACAGTAATCAAAAGAATAAGGAGTGTCTATTACTATTAGACAAGGCTGACTTCAGAGAAAATTGTTTTACTAGAGATTAAGAAAATAATGATAGAATTATCAAATCATGAGGAAGACACTGTAATGATAAAAGGGTGTATGCATCCAATAACAGAACATCAAATTCATGAAGGAAAAATGGATGCTAAAGGAGTAAGCAACAGACAAATTCACAATTATAGCCAGAGATTTCAATACTCTTATCTCGACCATTGATAGAATAGCTAGACAGGAGTTCAGTAAGCATATAGACGATTTGAACCATCTGATTAACCAACACAACTTACATATGTATAAAACATCATTCCCAACAAATTGGAAAATCCACATACTTCTCAAGTGGCCATAAAATACAACCGATGGGGGTGCTGAGGAGCTCGGTTGGTTGAGTGTCCAACTTCAGCTCAGGTCATGATCTCGCAGTTTGTGTGTTCAAGCCCTACATTAGGCTCTGTGCTGACAGTTCAGAGCCTGGAGCCTGCTTCAGAGTCTGTGTCTCCCTCTCTCTCTGCTTCTTCCCCACTGGTGCTCTGTGTGTGTGTGTGTCTCTATTTCTCAAAAGTAAATAAGCATTTGAAACACACACACACACAACCAAGATAAACTCTATGCTAAGCCATTAGTTTCAAGAAATTTAATATAATTTAAGTCGTTTACAGTATGTTCTCTGACCACAGCAGGATTAAATTAGAAGTCAATAATAAAAAAGCATTTGGAAAATCCTCTCCTATTTGGAAATCAATCAAAATACTCCTTATTAAGCCATTGGTATAAGTCAAAATTGAAAAGAAATTAGAAGATATGTTGAACTAAATAAAAATAAAACCATAACATGAAATTTGTAAGATGAAGTTAAAGCAGTGCTTAGAAAAAACTTAATACCTTTAAATGTTTATGTCAGAAAAGGGGAATGGTTTAGAGGGGCTCAGTCGGTAAAGCATCCAACTCTTTGTTCTGCTCGGGTCATGATCTTAGAGTTTGTGAGTTCGATCCCTGCATTGGGCTCTGCTGGCAGCATGGGGCCTGCTTGGGATTCTTTCTTTCCCTCTCTCTCTGCCCCTCTCCCACTAGCACTGTCTCTGTTTCTCTCAAAATAAATAAATAGAGCTTAAAGAATGTTTAAAAATTTTTAAAAAGAAAATGGGAATCATTTAGAAGCAATGATTTAAGATTCCAGCTCAAGAAGTAAAAATATCAGAAAAAAATGAGCCCAAAGCAAGAATATAGAAGGAAATCATAAGAATAAGAGCTGAAGTCAATTAAATAGAAAAGTGGCAAATAATAGGAAAAAATAATGGAAAAATTAATTGGTTCTTTAACAGGATTAATAAATTCATAAGCTTTTAGCTATACTAATCAAGAAAAGAGAGAAAACACAATTTATCAATATTTCAATGAAAGAAGAGGTGTTAATATAGGTCATTCAAACGTAAAAACTTTACAGGTGAATAATATGAACAACTTTGTTCAGATTTGTTTCAGATAAATTTGATAATTTACATAAAAAGGAAAAAGCCCTCCAAAAATACAAATTATTAAGGATAACAGAAGAATAAATTTAAAAAATTACAATGGTTCTATATCCATTAAGAAAGTGATTCATAATTTTAAAATATTCCCACAAAGAAAATTCCAAACTCAGATGACTTCATTGGTGAATTCCATCAAACAATTAAGGAAGAAATAATACAATTGGACACAAACTCATCAAGAAGATAAGAAGAGAGGAGCCTGGGCGGCTCAGTCAGTTAAGCGTCTGACTTCGGCTCAGGTCATGATCTCACATTTCGTGGGTTCGAGCCCTGCGTCGGGCTCTGTGCTGGCAGCTAGCTCAGAGCCTGGAGCCTGTTTCAGATTCTGTATCTCCCTCTCTCTCTGACCCTCCCCTGCTCATGCTGTCTCTCTCTCTCTCTCTCTCTTTCTCTCTCAGAAATTAATAAAAAACATTAAAAAAGTAAAATGTAGTTGGAAATACAAGAATTCACAAGAGCCATAGTAATTTTGAAAAGTCTAACATAGTTGAAGGTTGCACAGTACCTGATTTTAATGCCTATATTGAAACTGTCAAAATTAGGACAGTGTGGTATTGGTATGAATATTAACAAATAGATTAGAAGGATAGAACTGAAAGTAGAAAATATAACCATCCTTATATGATCTATTAATCTTTTGCCAAGTTCCCAAAGTAATTTAATGGGTAAGTAAATTATTTGCAACCAATAGTGCTAGAAAACTAGCTATCTACTTGGAAGAAGATGAAAAAATGGAAACCCCAGATTCATACATACACAACAATTAATTTGGGATTGATTACAGACCTAACCCCCAAAACCATAACTCTACAACTGAATCTTCTGTAAGAAAACAGAAGATTATATTAATCATTTGGGATAAACAAGAATTTCTTAGATACAATCCAGAAAAGTACTAAATAAGAAAAAAGCATTCTTAAGTTGGACATCAGTTTAAGAATCTATCTATCTATCTATCTATCTATCTATCTATCTATCTATGGGTAGGTATCATATTCATATATCACATATGTATGACAAAAGACTTGCTTTTAAAATATATAAAGAGGGGCGCCTGGGTGGCTTAGTCGGTTAAGTGTCCGACTTTCACTTAGGTCATGATCTCACGGTTCGTGGGTTCGAGCCCAGCGTCCGGCTCTGTGCTGACTGCCAGCTCAGAACCTGGAGCCTGTTTCAGAGTCTGTGACTCCCTCTCTCTCTGACCCTCCCCTGCTCACGCTGTCTCTCTCTCTCTCTCCTAGAAATAAATAAAAAACATTAAAAAAATAAAATATATAAACAAATCCTTCAACTCAATAATAATAAGACAAATGACTATAAAATGAATATAAGACACTACACATACACAAAAAACTATATTAATAGTTTCTTGGCACTTGAGAAAGTGTTCAACATCATTATCTGTCAGGGAAATGCAAATTTAAGTCCAGGTCAGATACTGCTATGCTCCTAGTAGAATATTTAAAAGATGAACCACCTCGAATGTTGCTGAGTGTGTGAAGTAACTGACTCTTTCATACGTTATTGATAGAAGTATAAATGGTACAGCTACTGATGAAGTGTGAGCACATTTCACAAAATTAAACATATACTTACCCCATGGCCCAGCAAGAGAAATGAAAACATATGTACATGAAGAGATATGCATGAAATGTTCATACAATCTTTACACTTGCTAACCCAAACCTTATAACAACCATAATGAGCACCAGAAAAGAAAATGAAAAAAAAAAAAAAACCAAACCCCAAATTATCCTATATCCACACACTGGAATACTCTCAGCCATAAAGGAATGAACTACAAATGGAAACAAAAATATCTGAGTGAAAGAAGCCAGTCTCCAAAGAGTACAGACTTCATGCCTCTGTGTATATGCAGTTCCAGAAGGAGCAAAACTAATCTAGGGTAATAGAAATCAGAACAGTTCTTGCCTCCCGGGTGGGAATTGGCAATTGATTGGGCAGAAATATGAGGGATCTTTGGGGGCAATGGAAGTGTTCTATATAGTTAGTTCTGCTAAACACTTGTTTTGAAGACGTTTTGAAGACTTTGTCCCAGTGCAATTGATACGTTAGGGGAAATTTTGATTTTTTCATTTGCTTATGTGTGATTCTGCCTGCAAGAAACGTGGGTGAATGCAGAAAAGTACATCCAGCTGAATGGAGCTGCACGAGAACACAAATCCCACACAAAGGAACACACCTCAAACATCTACTAGCTACCTAAGTTCATCTCACGTATTATGAGCCACAGCCATCCACATAAAGTGTTATGTATTTCTGCTCATTTCAAGGAACCCTCCTCCCTCCAGTTTACAATAACTCACAAACTTCATCCTTTCTGAGGCCCATTTCTATGAGCAAATAATAGGTCTTTTTCAAGGTAAAATGCCCTGTTTATTACAGCATTTATGAGCTACTTAATCATCTAGCACGTGTAAAACTACACTTCTGTTTTATTAGGCTCCTACTTATTTTTACATGTCACCAACAAAGGTTTGATTTTGCCCCAGTCCCATTTTTTTTTCTTTTTTTTGTAGATGACAGATGGGGGTGTTTATTGCATGGTTTTGAATGACAGTGGTGATTTGGTACAATGCCTATTTTGCATTGCAGTAGAATGTTAGGGTATGGGTTGTATAAGTGAATTCAATGGTCAGATCTAATCAAACTGTATACCTAACATCTGTGCATTTCCTGATAGGTAAATGTATCTCAATAAAAGGATAATAACATTATATTAATATTACTACACATATTGTCTATTTAAGGTCTACATCTTATGAATATGTTGGTCCTTGGTTTCTCACGCATTTCATTTTACTTCTCAGTAAGTACCGAACTAGTCACAGTCCCTAGATGTGACACATTCCCTTATGGCATTCTGAGCTAAACATTACTTATATTTGTAATGTTCTCTTCCTTCCATCTTTGCCAGATTACTAATCATTTACATTTTTTGTTCAGATGTCACTTCTTCCAGGAAGCCTTCCTGGTTATTATTTCCCCCCAGTCTGATTAAATGAACCTCATATGTGCTCTCAAAGCATTGTGTGCTCAGAGTAATCATAGCTTTTGCCACATTTTGTAGGCATTACTTGTCATTGCTTTGAGATCATAGCTTTCAAGCTAAGAAATTATATGTTTTAACCTTGAGTCTGTACTCCTGCTCAGTGCCTGACATGTGTTAGATGCATAAAGTAATTTTTCTGAAAATTATCTGAATAAATGAATAAATGTTCTCAAACTATGTTATTGGTTTCCCATTCCTAAATAACAAACACAAAATTATTGGCTTAAAACACAATTTTTTTAAATCTTATAGTTCTAGAGGTCAGAAGTCCAAAATGGGTCTCAGTGGTATTGGCATGGCTTCATTCCTTCTGGAAACATTAGTGGAGAATTCTTTTTTTTTTTTTTTTTTGCCTTTTCCAGCTCTACATGCTTCCTGCATTCCTTGGCTCATGGCATTTTTCCGTCTTCAAAACCAGCAGTCACATCACCTGAACCTCTGCTTTCTATCACACATTTTCTCTGAGTCTTCTACCTCTCTCTTTCAAATATAAGGGAGCTGCAATTACACTGGACCCACCCAGATCATCTCCCCATCTCAAGATCCTTAACTTAATCACATCTGCAAAGTCCCTTTTGTCATGGAAGGGAAGATATTCACAACTTTCATATATTAGGATATGGACCTCCTAACACCTCTGGGGGCATTACTCTGCCTACCACCACAGGCAAAGTACTCATTCTCTTTTGTGTCTTTGCAAAGGCGGTATCACTACCTGGAATTCTGTTGTTCCATGTATTCATATGTCTCACTTCTTCTTGTACCTAACGTCTTTGCTCAAACATTACATCAGTGAGATCTGCCCATGTCCATACCATTCAAAATGGCGGCCTGTATCCCCGCTTCTGCTAACACTCCTGATTACCCTTATTGTTATTTTTTCTTTTTTCCCATAGCCTATTTATTACACTTACTGTGGTTTAAAAAAACTGTTTATTTTACCTGATAGAATATTAGCACTATGAAGGTCAATTAATTTTGTCCGTTTTGTATGTGAATGTATCCCAAGAATCTAGAAGCATTACCTGGAAGATAGTAAGGATTCAGTAAACACTTGTTGAGTGAATTGGATGAATGGCTGAATACATAAGATTTCCTTCTGCTGTAGAACATTGCAGATGCGTCCAAAGAGACAGGCTGCACACATACACAGAGAAGCCATTCTTTGGCAAAAATAAAATGGCATTAATTTTGCAACGGCCATTGAAAGAAAGTAAATTCCTTAGGAAGAAAATAATCATGACTTTCTTTCCACAAAATCTGAGCATTGAGAAATTGCAGACCGAGGGACTGAAATTTACCTGAAATGCTCTGACCAAGGCACAGATTCTCACAGGGTAAAGATACTAAGGGACAGTGAGCAATAGAATGACTGGCAAAAAAAGAATAGTTTTCAGACTGGATCCACTAGTTATGAAAAGGCTTGGTTAATATGTGTCTCAACAAAACCTAGTGAAGGGGGGCTGGAATTTAATGATCACTTTCCTAGATTGAAATATGTGTCATTTGCAAAAATAAACTCAAAATGGATAAAGGACCTGAACATGAGACAGGAAACTATCAACACCCTAGAGGAGAAAGCAGGAAACAACCTCCTTGACCTCCACCACAGCAACTTCTTAATTGACACATCCCCAAAAGCAAGGGAATCAAGAGCAAACATAAACGATTGGGACCTCATCAAGAATAAAAGCTTCTGCACAGCAAAGGAAACAACCCACAAAACTAATAGGCAACCAACGGAATGGGAAAAGATAGTTGCAAATGACATATCACATAAAGGGTTAATATCCAGAATCTATAAGGAACTCACCAAACTCCACACCCGAAAAACAAACAACCCAGTGAAGAAATGGGCAGAAGATATGAACAGACACTTCTCCAAAGAGGACATCCAGATGGCCAACAAACACATGAGACGATGCTCAGCATCCCTCCTCATCAGGGAAATACAAATCAAAACCACACTGAGATACCACCTCACGCCAGTCAGAGTGGCTAAAATGAGCAAATCAGAGAACTCTAGATGCTGGCGAGGATGTGGAGAAACGGGCACCCTCCTACACTGTTGGTGGGAATGTAAACTGGTACAGCCCCTCTGGAAAACAGTGTGGAGGTTCCTCAGGAAACTAACAATAGAACTCCCTATGACCCAGCAATAGCACTGCTAGGAATTTACCCAAGGGATACAGAAATGCTGATGCATAGGAGCACATGTACCCCAATGTTCATAGCAGCACTCTCCACAATAGCTAAAACCTGGAAAGAGCCTAAGTGTCCATCAACAGATGAATGGATCAAGAAGATGTCGTTTATCTATACGATGGAATACTACATGGCAATGAGAAACAATGAAATCTGGCCACGTGTAGCACCATGGATGGACCTTGAGGGGGTTATGCTGAGCGAAATAAGTCAGGCAGAAAAGGACAAATATCATATGTGTGCACGTATAGGAGGATTAGGAGGAACTGAACTGAGGAACAAGGGGGAGAAGAAGGGGGGAAATGGTGGGGGAAAGGGAGACAGGCAAACCATGAGAGACTCTTGAATGCTGACAAAAACTGAGGACTGATGGATGTGGGGGGGAGGGAGGGATGGGCATGAAGGAGGGCACTTGTGGGGATGAGCACTGGGTGTTATGTGGAAACTAATTTGACAATAAACTATTTGTAAAAAAAAATAAAATTAAAATTAAAAAAACATTCAAAAAAAAAAAGAAATATGTGTCATTTGTTGGACATATAAGGATGCCTAAACAACCTGGGTTTTAATTCAATGTGGTCTTTGTACCAGGGTGTACATTCAACCATTTCAAACAATCCTTCAATTATATTCATCAAGTCCTGTGTTAAAGAAAAATTTGAAATCTCCCTGCAGAGAGCTATGTGTATAATGGATCTTATTAACAAATGCAGGTAATATTCTCAGGCTAAAGGTAGTCATGTTAAACACTATTTTGTATAGAATAAGACCTTAAAAAGCATGCCCTTTTCTGTGAATGCCACACGTTCCAAGCTGTGTGTCCTTGTGACGTACATTTGTGCACATCTACGCAACAGGCTAGCTAAGTCTCGTTGGTTATGATTATGGTTTCCTGAAGAAACTAGAGTAGATCTTTCTGGCCCTGAGCAAACTGAGAATGTAGTTGATCTTAGGAAACTTTAAAACACAGGCATGAACATTAAGTTGTGCTCAGCTTAAAAACTGAGCTGAACTTTAGATCGTGATCCTACATTTGTGGGTTCAAGCCCTGCGTCAGGCTCCTTGATGACAGCTCAGAGCCTGAAGCCTGCTTAGGATTCTGTCTTCCTCTCTCTCTGACCCTCCCCAACTCACACTGTCTCTCTCTCTCTCTCTCTCTCAAAAATAAATAAACATAATAAAATTAAAAAAACAAAACTGAGCTGAACTAGAATCACTAGATGTACTGGTAGTCACTCTTATTCTGGCTCAACCTTGGACCGGAGAAGGCAAAACCTTTCTCTTGATTTCCTTATCACAACATTGAAACAAGTGGGCCTTTGCAAAATGTTTTCATTATGTAATAAGGGATGGCAAAAGAAAAATAAACACAGGGTCGAGGGATATTAACAAAAATGGCTTAAAAATTAGAGGGTTCTGCTCTTACCATGGCTTACTTCTCTCCTTTCTGGAAGGTGCCTTTGAATAACTATGTTCTATGAGATTAAGGGCAGGCAAAATTGTGCAAGTACCTAGGCTGGGCTCCTCACATCTTAACTCCCGATCCACTTCTTTGCACTTTCTTTTTTGACATCTTTAGCCGTATGTTACCATCTAATCTAAGGCATATCTGTGTCTGTTCTAAGAGAGGTGCTTTTTACTTGGCTGAATGACCCCCTTCAGATGAGACCTTGTTTTATATCCACAGGAACGGGGACAGGTCCTATAAAATAATAAAAGAGTACTAACTTGGTAGTTGAGTAACCTAAATTCTTGTCCTGGTTTTCTTACCAACTTAACTTCTGAAATCTCATCTACAAAAATGAAGTGATTGACCTTGCCTGACTTTAAGGCCCATTCAAGTTCTAGTCTTCTATTATCATCCTTAACCAACGTGATTGAAATCCCACTATACATACAGGGACTCTACCCTTATTTTTCAAAAGAAGATAAGGAAGCTCAGGAAAGTTAAGTGACTTGCTCACATCACACCTCTAGTAAATGGCAGAGCTGGACTCAATCCCTGATTGTATCCACAGAACAAATGTCTTTGCAAACACCAAACTGTTGTGCTTAAGAATAATGGCTGCAGCATCACAGACAGAAAAGAAAAGATCCCGTGAGTTGGACACATGGGTGCCAGCACCTCCGCGTCAGGAACAGGAATATTTTATAAGATCTTGGAAGCTTAGTCTTGGTTGATGAGCTCAGAGATAGGCATGAGCCAAATTTGGAAAGTAGGATCTTTCCACAGAATTTGGAAATGTGACAGGGAATTGGGCTGTCTGAGATGATTGAAACACAAAAATGGGAAATTCAGGAAATGTGAACAGCCATGTTCCCTGCAGGTGAAGAAAGTCACTTGTCAGTGTGAAACAAGAAGCAGAAGGGAAAGATGGAGAGTTCTGGTGGAATCCAGATCCAGAGATTTGGTTGTTCGTGAGTTCCAGTTTCACACTTGGTCTTCTAACAGCTCAGTCGTTCTGTCCTTGCTTGTATTCTGTGGGCTAATATGTGCCCTTTTTGCTTTACTGTTGAATGACCTTGTGTTAGTTTCCTAAAACTACTGTCACAAATTACCACAAACTGATTGACTCAAAACAACTGAAACATATTCTGTCACAGTTCTGGAGGCCAGGATTCCAGAAACAAGGTGGTGGCCAGCTTGGCTCCTTCTGGAGCCTGATGGACTTTGTTCCACATCTATCTCTTAGCTTCCTTTTTATGTTAATCTTTTTTAATGTTTATTTTTATTGTTGAGAGAGAGATAGAGAGAGCAGGGGAGGGGCAGAGAGAGGGAGACACAGAATTCAGAGCAGGCTCCAGGCTCCAAGGTCTCAGCAAAGAGTCCGATGTGGGAGCTCAAACCCACAAACCATGAGATCATGACCTGAGCTGATGTCAGATGCTCAATAGACTGAGCCACCCAGGCACCAGTTTGTCTCCCAGCTTCTGCTGCCTGCTGGCAGCCCTTGGTATTCCGTGCCTTGTAGACTCATCATTCCTCCATCTTATCTCTGTCTTCACGTGACCTCTCCCACTCTGTGTGTCTCTATGTGTTTCTGCCTAGCCTTTTCTGTTACAAGGAAGCTTGTCATTGGACTTAGAGCCCATCCATAAGCAGGGTGATCTCTTCAGTTTAATTATGTTTGCAAAGTCCCTTTTTGCAAATAAGGCCACATTCACAGATTCTGAGTGGACATGACTTTGGGGGAGGCTGATATGAACCTCCAGACAAAGAGAATCCGAAATGATAAAAAGCATCTGTGCTTTTGTAAGCATGCTAGGACTAGTGTTATAACACCTGGAAGAATGGTTTACTGGAAGAGTGCTCATGTCAAGATACCACACAGGTAGGGGTTTTGTGGTTGTTATTGGTTTTATAAGTAACAAAGAAGAGGGAGTATGTCGGTGTTTGGTATTTTAACCAATATAAATTGCCTTTTTTCCCCTAGTATATAAAGTCAATTTCCACATAACCAGCCATATTTTAAGGTAACAAATTTATCCCATCTTGGAATCTCAAATAAAAAACCCATTAGGTAGCTGGTTTTATGTTTACAGAAGCCATCTTCAAATTTTCACTACTGCAGAGTAAAACTAATTTTACTGGTATTTAAAAAGAAAAAACCTATAACAACAACAAAAACACAAAGTCCTTAGTTTATGAGAAGTGTTTCACTGGGAAAATACTGAGGGATGCAGTCAATAAAAAACAAACCCATGCCTTCCCCTCAGGATAATCTTATGGATGACCCCATTGTCCAGATTCATTCCTGAGGTATTGTTTTACCTGACAAAGGACACCCACAGGTTTAAACTTTGTGCGTGGATTTGGTGTTCTGATCCTCTCACAAGGCAATTTCCCACTGTATATCATCTTTGAATTTAATGGGGAACCAGCCTTGATACTGTCATACAGGTCTTTTGTCAGACGGTAATACAGACTCTTCCAAAATGTATGCAATGCTACCTCATTCTCAGCTCCCTTATCTTTCCTATAATCAGTCTCTTATGTATCACGGTGTATGACTTAGTTCTGTTTTAATAAAGTAAATACAAAAATAAGAATGTCAAGCTCCTGCCATGTAAAATTTCTCAGTTTGGTGCTAAAAAAGAAGATACAGCTTTCATAGAGTGAAAAAATTGCTATAAACATGTAATGGCAGATTTGTTTGGGGTAGAGTTAATTACTTCCTTGTTAATTCCTGATAGAACTTAGAAGGCTCTCTGCTCACTTTTGGATATTGATTTATTTCTTTAGGTAAAGAGTCACAGATTATTAAGATTATTAAGGTATTTTTTTAATGCACACTTTTTCTCATAGGTTACAATTCTATCTGGTTTTATAATTTTCCATCTTGAAACTGACTTGATCCTTTTTAATGATGTTCATGCCCTTAATCATGAGTGTATAAACAATCCATATTACAAGTTTCATAAAGACATATGTGAACATTTAACAGGCTTTGGGAGACATTTGCAGTTTAAAATATCTAGATGAATTCTTTTTTTTTTTCCCCTTGGAGATTATCCTGTGTGAGTAACAGGCAGAGAAAATATTTCCCATGCCTATGAGTATTTAGGAGTTCCTTTGTGTGCCTAGATCTTTTTTCCCCTCTCATAAAGGGGAAGTGAGTGGTGTGTATTGGGGGTGGGCAAAAGAAAAATGACAAGAAGCAAGCGGTTTCCTCCTGTAGGATCAAATTCCAAGCAGAATTCCTTAATACCCTTCCATTTCTGCTATGAAAGTGCAGTGTGGTGTTCGTTTTCACTGTATCTGCTTGCTTAATTGTTTCTGCCTGTTCATTTCATTCTTCAGTGAAAACATTAGCCTAAGGGATATTTGAAAATCAAAAGGTAGGCTTGAAGTTTAACAGGAAATGAACAGTGGTGGTGTTGCATTATTAAAGCAAAAGTTTAGAACCAATAGAAAATAGCCACAATTTTAAACTTAATATATCTTTCTTCTCGTTGTTTCCTTTTGCTCTCCCAAATGTCAAGATTAAAGAAAAACATTCCACGGTTTCTACATTTTTATATGGCTAAGGCACATAAAGGATGCTGGGAAGTCTGCTTTAATGGAAGTTACCTTAGGTGTGCTGAAAATCAAGAGGTTTTCAATGATTTTGTGTAGCAATATCTAAAACCCAGGACAAATTTCCTGACAGCTGTAATTATTTCATTCTTTTAGAAGTATCCCTTTCCCCCTCCAAACCTCCTCTTGCCAGAATTATCCAGATAGTTAAGGAAGTGGTGGGAAGGCTACAATCTGAACCATTTCCAAACCAAAACTAGCCAGATAATTATTCAACTCTCTGCTTCACTTACAATGTAGAAATGTGATTTCGGCGTCTCCGTGTGCACTAGTGAAGCATGGCCTCTGGAAGGGAAGTTGTCTCCCAACAGAATAAAACTTGAACTTCAGAAGTTCTTTGTACTTCAACTGAGTGGCCCATTTACACTCAAGGTGACGTGGTTCAACCTCAACAAACATCAGCGATGCTATGTGCTGCTGTTGAAACAGCTCAGGATGGAGTACCATAGTTGTCCAGCTTCTCTCTGATCCCCAAGACAAAAGATGGAGCAGATACTCAAACACCAAGCTCAGAAGATACCAACTTAAAATGCTGCCTCTTTTGCAACTACGTTCTCTACTTTAATAAGGAAATCAAACAATTTCCAGGATGGCAAAGCAACCAGCACAGCAAAGTTTTTAGCAATTGCCCACTGGCTACAGATCTCTTAAGAGGTGAATGGTGAGGTGGAAAAGATCAGACTTAAAAAAATAATGCATGAGTGCCTAGGTATTTAAGCATAGAGAACTTATTAGACCCTTTATTTGGGGAAGTAATGTGAGTTAAATCAAATGGCTGCGATGAGGAATAGTCAAATAACAAGTAATTACCTTTTCTTGCCTTGAAGAACAATGGATTTAGGATGGATCCAAATTTGTAAAGAGTAATCCTGATTTGATATTCGGTTAAGTAATGGAAACAACGCTGTACTTTCGTACTATTTTGCTAACGCTCTTATTTCATAGGCACAGCACACTTGGAGAATTTATTTAATCAAAAGTAATATTCACATAGTGATGGATTATCTATCACACTAATTCATTTTAATAAAAGCAGCGCAACAGAACTGTTGATTACAAAACAATTTTAGGAAGAAGTAGTGTGTTTAGCCACCCTTCCAGTGATCATTCTCCACAGAGAATATAATTTTTTGGCTGTTTCTGTTGGTAAAGTGGAAGCCGTGTTGGTAGGGGTGGGGGCGGGGGTACAACACTAGGGATAGGTTTGAAAATGGGAAAGAAAGGCAAATGAACAAATTGCAAGTTAAATACTTTAGGGGGAGGGGATGTATTTTTACAGGTATCAATTATTGTCGTTACAAGTAATAAATAATGCTAAACAAAACATGTAACTAAACGGGCATTAAAGACCTTTTACATACATAGAAGAAAAGAAAACCTTTTTTTCCTCCCATGCTGCAGACTGCAGGCATTTTCCTCTCCCTCTGTCAAGTGCAATTCTTTCTTGATGAATGACAAGGCAGGATAATAGGCTGTGGTCGCCATGGCAACCAGACAGCAGCACTGTGTGCCTAGCATTTTTTCATCTGAAAATGAAACCAGAAGCAAAGAAAAGCTGAAAATGTAACCAACAGATTAACCGATACAAAAAAAGAAAAGAAAGAATGGAAAAAAGGAACAAAAAGGCAAGTTAGATTACAAGCAATTAAAATTACAGTACCTAGCCTGCCTCTCTCCCTCTCCCTCTCTCTGTCAGTTTCTGTCTCTCATCTGTCTGTCTGTCTGTCTGTCTCTCACACACACAGACACACACACACATGCACACAAGCACACACACACACACACACACACACACACACACACCAAATAGATATTTTAAAATTCTGTTTGATAAATATGCAACTATCATGCTTTATCTTTATTTTTCAAAATGCCTCGTTTGTCTTGAAATCTAAGAATAACTGACCTTTTTTCAAAGAGGAATTTAATTTCACCAGACACCGCAATTTATTAAGCTTTATGCACTGTGTTTGTACTGGAATTTCACAATTCCTTTCCTCTCTAGTGCCCACCCCTGAACTAGGCAGAGACCAAAGGCTTGGTATGCAACAATTTTATCTGACTGAGGGACTGGGGAGGGGAGGCAGTGAGGGAAGAAAGGTGACCTGGAGCTGAGAAATAGGAGGTCAATTCTACATTAACCCTTGGGGACTCTACATACTCCATCTACTGCATCTGCTAAATAGTCATAGTTGTTCTTCTGTTGAGCTAAAATAAAGCTGCAGTACCTTGCTATGTTCTCATTCTTAACGTTAGAAGGTTCTTGAATTTCCACTCAGAGCACTGTATATTCTGTCCATATGATTTCCTTTTATTTAAAGATAACAAAGCTTTGATGGCAGCTCTCCTTTTAGATAGTCTCTGCTGTATGCACATATAATAAAAAACAGAGATAAAGGAGGATTTTCTGAGAGCAGTAGCCCCTTCGCAATAGATATTGGTGGAGCCAAAGGACACTGAGCTGGAAACAGAGAACCAGAGTCCTGTGAGGCTCTCAGCTTTGCAACCTGGGGTTGGCTAGCCCTGGGGAGGGGTGGGAGTGGAGAACAAACAAGTAGGCCTTGATTTGAATCTTATCTCTACCCCTTTGGTGATATGATAATACCAGTGAGGAATGAACCCTAGAGTTTTTAACTTCTCTGAGCTTCAGTAGTTTTTGTCTCTAAAATGGGCCCATCATACCCACTTTGTGGGGCTTTTAAGAAGATGAAGGAGATCACTTGTTGAAAGTGGTATGTAGCAGGAGTCAGTTAAAGAGTTGTCTGCCCTAAAGTCAAAACTACCAGCTTTCTAATTCATGTAGCAGAAATATCTGTCTATTGTATGTGAGAGAGAGAGAGAGAAAAAGAGGGGGCACTTGGGTGGTTCAGTCGGTTGAGCGTCTGACTTTGGCTCAGGTCATGATCTTGCAGTCCATCACTTTGAGCCCTACATCAGGCTCTGTGCTAACAGCTCGGAGACAGCTAATTTCTGTGTCTCCTCTCTCTGCCCTTCTGCCACTCTCACTGTGTCGCTCTCTCTCTCTCAAACATAAATAAACCAAAAAAAAAAAATAAAATAAAATAAAAGAGAGAGAGAGGGAAAGAGGGAGAGTAAGAGAGAGGGTATGTATCCTATCCATCTATTTCAGAAGGATGCAGATGGAATAAGTGAATTTATGTGAAATGCTTTTAAAGTATGAGACTCTCATGAAAAAGAAAGGAAGTGCCACCCAAATGTTGAGAAACTTTAGAAGCATCTAAAGAAAATTGTCTGACTCTGACCTGCCCTGGGCAGAAGGATGGGCTGACCAGCTGTACTCCAAGGGCTACCTCAAAATCTCCCCCCTTGTGGACAAGAAGATTGAAATGTTTGAGGCCCACAGAGTAAGTCCAGGGACTTTAGCTGAAGCATCGCGGTCTCTGAGCACTGAAGTGTACCCAGTGTGTGTCTGCTCAGAGCACTCCCCATATTCTTCTGACATGCCCAGTGGCTATGTGGCCACCCACAGCAAGGTCTAATAAATCCTTCCTTTGTCCCCATTTCCCCCAACACACACAAACGCAAAGTAAACAGTTGGATCAAAGCTTTTAATGTGCTTTGTACTGTTTTATTTGAAAAGATCAGGTCTGATATTTGAGAGGAAGAGTCCATCTGGCTGGGCTGAGCTCGAGAAGTTTCAGACAAATTGTAAACAGGACCAGGGCACAATCCCCTCTGATGGCTCACGGCCCAATGTGGCCATCACCAAGGCACCGCCCCGTGCTTGCTGGCCCCCCCCGACCACTCATGCGGAGGAAACTCAGATTGACCCTCTTTGCAAGCTTTGCCTAGAACTTTCTAGCATCATCTACTTTACCTGCTACCGTCAACCTTCTTCCAAAGCTTCTATTGTCCTGGGATTACACTCGTTCATAGTTTCAAAATGTCCAACAGTAAAGGTCATGGTGCTTATATAAACCATGAAGATGCTCTATTGCACAAATCAACTCTGTAGCAACTTAGAGTACAAAAGGTAAGGAATGGGGATGTGAGGGGAGAAAATAATTGCTTTCTTAAATGTGAATACACGTGTTAATCGTAAGGCTTGCATTTTCACCACCTGTGGAATACAAAGAAGGAATTCATCAAGTGCGTTTCCTCCACCCTGGTATTCAGCACACACTGTGCTGTTATTTATTCCATTACTTGTTCTCCTTGCTGGATGGAGCGCTCCTGACAGTGGTCATGCTTCTGTTGCTCACTTAACATGTCTCCCTGGCCTAACAGAGTGTGTCGCTCATAGGAGGCACTTAATACTTATTTGTAAATCCATTGGATGGGCTTTGCCATCAGACACACCTATGCTTTTACTGTAACTCAGCTATGTCCTCGCTGTGACTGTAGACATCTTTACTTTTCCAAGATACGTGGGTAAAAATGCAAAGTCCCTGGCATAATATAGTAGACATGCAATAGTTACTACTTTCCTCCTTTCATTTCATTACCTTCTGTTGAATTTTTTAAGTGACTTCTTGGGAACCATATAACACTGATAAAAGAGGTAGAGGTTCCTGAAAGATTCATTCCTCAGAAACTGGTTATGTGGACCCCTTCCAAAGCCCATGTCTGTTGCAAAAGTAGAAGAGCAAAGGCCATCCACAATGCATTGCAACAAGGACAAATGAATATGATTGGGAAGGCCAGATTGGGAGGTGAGGATAGACCCTTAGCACTGGCAGCAGTAAGGCACAAACATGAATGTACATCAGTAGGGCCATTAATCTCAGGATGGCCACCTGTGTGTGAGCATCTGGAGAACAAATCACAGACCACAAGATTGGTACAAGTGGGAGGCACACAGCATTAGCTGAGTTCTAACAGCAGCATTTATGCAGCACCTACTGTATATGGGACAAGGGCTACGTGCTGTCATGAGTGTGTATATCTCTTAACTTTGGAGGCAGCAACACAGCAGTAAAGCCCAGGCTCGAGAGTCAGACTGTCAGGGTTTCTGTCCAGACTCTTCTGTTTAATAGCTTCATAATGAGGCACGTTACTTAAATTCTCTTATTACAGTTACCTTATCTGTAAAATGAACAATGGTATCTATCTCACAAAAAATTTTTTGTGGTCACTAAATGATTCCATACATAGTAAAGCTCTTAGAACAGGGCCTGCACATAGAAGGTAAAATAAAATCTCAATAAATTGTAACTGTAGTAGTTTGATTTGTACTCGCTCAGTCTTTTTATTAAAGTTAATTAGGAAAGATGATGAACTTTTGACAGGAAACAGCTAGAGACCAGGGCTTGGGAGACCTGGGTTGGAAAATCAGTTTTGCCACTTCAAGTCTCGGATTCCTCACCTGAAAATGGAATTAAGAAGGTCTGGCTCATAAGAGTGTCATGAGAAGTCCATCTATTAAGAGACCAAGGCTAAATGTGTCAATTGAACCCCTGCAGGTGACAAGCAGAGTTTCAGACCTCAGGTAGTCAGTACCAGGGAAACTTAGCAGCTGACCAAGGCCCCTTGAGACCTAGATGTGGGGATAGGGACCCAGGCATTGAAGAAGAGGTTGCCCAGATCAGTACCACAGCCAACTTAACCATAAGACACAGCAATACCAAATTAATCTTCCAAACACACCATTCAGATGACATCATCATGCTCATGGGCCTCCAACCAACTGGCCTAAGAATAAAATCTAACCTCCTGTGCTGAGCATACAGGTTCTTCCAGAACTTTCTTTCGAAATCCACTTTCTGCTTCATCTCTCTCTCTCTCTTTTTTTTAATGCTTTTTAAAAAATTATTTCTTAGAGAGAGAGACAGTGTGAGCAGGGGAGGGTCAGAGAGAGAGGGAGACACAGAATCTGAGACAGGCTCCAGGCTCTGAGCTGGCTGTCAGCACAGAGCCTGATGGGGGGCTCAAACCCATGAACCGTGAGATCATGACCTGAGCCAAAATCAGACGCTTAACTGACTGAGCCCCCAGGCACCCCTTCATCTCTCTTTCGAGATCACTAAGATACCAGCTGTTTCCTGTACATGCACATGGCATTCAAGGGATAAAGACACAAACTTTGGGCTCACCCTTTTATCCCTCTAGAACACGATTTCTTTCCATCTCTACTTGTGCAAGTTGTTGATAGCCCTCGAGGCTCAGTTAAAGGCAGTGTCCTCTGTGAGGCTGTCCCTAGGCCTCCACGTTATGACTCTTCTTTAGATCTTGGGCATTTATCAGTCTCTCATTTGTATTAGAATTGTTTCTATATCTTCCTTTCTTTCCTCTACAATTGCGGGTTCATTCAACAGGAAGAGTTTTTAACTATTTTACCCTTATTTGCTTGAAAAGGTGCCTAAACATAGTGGCTAAGCAATATATATTTGTGCTATTTGTTTGAGACCTGTGCTGAATGAATGCGTGAATGAACAAATGGATGAATGAATGATTGATGTAAAAAGTGAGTAAATTTATAAATCCCTTACCTGCAACCAGGTTTTGTTTCCCAAGGCTTACTTTCCATAGACTTTAGTAATAATAATAATAATAATAATAATAATAATAATAATAACTGCAAAATAACATTTATCAACACCTATTATGAGCTAGGTGTTGAACAAAGAGGTAAGGATGCTGTGGTGGGTGACACACATACATTTCTCCTCTCTGAGGCTTATAGGTCCGTGGAAGGGACATACATGGTCAAATCATTGCCCAAAGATATAATTGCAAACCATGAATGCTATAAATAAAAACATTATAGCCAGTTATGAGAACACAAACAAAGGAACAAGATCTAATTGAGGGGAGGTCAGGAAAGCCTTCCTTGAGGAATCGATGTTTCTATTCAGATTGGAATGATGGTAGCAGTTGATCATGGACAGAGTAGTGACTTGACAGCAGGGGACTGAGTAGAATGGCCATTTAAAGGCATTTCTACCCTGCAATCGGATGTTTCCAGCCTGCAAAGAGAATGTCAAGTGGTCTAGCATCAGTGCTAATAATTTTGAGTGTACGTCGCAAACAAGTAGACAGATAGTCAGAAGGATGGTCCAGAGAAGAACGTGATAAAAGAGGAGAGAGATATGGCTGAGAGGGAAAAAATAGCTCAATGAATAAATAATAAACCTGAATAAGTAGAGAAATATAAACACAAGACAAAAAAGAGGAAAGGATGAGTATACCATCAGTCTCCATCCTAGGTGTTTCGAATAAATTCTACAAATCTTTAACCGACGAGTATTTTCAGTTTGCAATGACACATCTTGTCTCTAGAATTTAATGAATGAGTTTGACCAAAGACGATCCTAACTTGGCCTTTCATGAGGATACACGTGCCTGTGTCTAGGTCCCAGACCAATATGACGTTGTCACCCTCCTGAATGTTGTCACTCTCCTGAATGTGACAGAAGCAAAGAAGAGTAAGGGCTGGAGGGACTTAAATGGGAGGCCTTCAGGTTGGTTTGTCTGTGGCCACTGGTTCTAGCTGGATATTTATTTACAAACGAACTTCCAGGTGATTTTGTGAAGATCAATGGGACAGCTAAAGGCTGTACCTAGAAAAATGAGAGAAGATAGGTGGAGTGTCTAGATAACTTGTGTGATTCATGCCTAAAGTCAAAGTTCTTAAGAACTGAAAAAGCAGGGGCACCTGGGTGGCTCACTTGGTTAAGCGTCTGACTCTTGATTTCAGCTCAGGTCATGATCTCATGGTTTGGAGTTTGAGCCCCACCTGGGGCTCCTAGCTGACAGCATGGAACCTGCTTGGGACTCTCTCCCTCATTACCTCTCTCTCTGCCCTTCCCCTGCTCTTTCTCTCTCTCTCAAAATAAATAAGTAAAAACTCTTAAAGAACTGAAAAAGCAAAGGGAGAAGGTGCATCAAGAACTCCCGAGGCACTGCATTTACCAGTTAATATCCACAGGGAACTTTTTAAGATACAGATGGTGTCTTTGGATTCTGAGAGACATCCTGTACATTCCAAACAAATGGAATATTTTCTCTACTTCTCTGCGTGGGCTTAATGAGCTCGAGTAGTTCTCCTGACCCAACGATGGAAACGCCTAATGGGAGAGAAAGGCCCGTTTCTAGGGACATCACTACTTAAACTTCAGTGGCTTTGAATTTGAAGGCAAGTAGAAGAAACAGAGTGTTCAGATTACTGGGAACAAAGAGTGTAGAAAGTAGAAGGCATGGGTACAGAAAATATAAGCTTTATCTGCTTAGCAGTTATTCTCAGGCAAATGGCAGTGAGAGACATGAATTCAAGTGATCTAGCCTACCTAGTTACCCCCTTCATCCCCTAGCCTGCCTTCTGTCAGAAAGCCTATCATGGGAGAACTCTTCTCTGAGATGTTATCCCATTTTTGTGTTTGAGGCTCTTTTATTAAAGCACTAAAACCCGGGAGAAGAATCCACCTTATCAAATAACACCTTAAAGAAACAATAATATATCAGTTATTTTTTAATAGGTACAGAGAGCTAATACTGAGACCCCAAAGAGAGGAGACATGGCAAAGCTAAGGACTGGGTGCAGGCACTACTAAGTGGGGTAATACTGGAAAAAATTCCATCCAACTTCACAAGTGATGCTTGCAATTCTATTAGAGCTCTGTTGGCTCCCTGTAAACAGAGTTCGGTCTAACATGAAGTCACCATATATGTAGATTCTTTATTCATAAAGGGGCGATTAAACAATGAAGATAAATATGCACATATTTGGAGCATTTGCTGTTTAGCATACACAAAGCTTACATGGCCTAATATTTAGCCAGATGTAAGAAAAAGTGATTATAAGTCACACACAAAATAAAAAACATGCAAGACTTCCTTGCCTCAGGCACAATTAACTAGTCCCACGCTTCTGTGAATGGGCATTACTGACTGGCAATCAGACTGTCAGCAAATTGACCAATCAGAACTCAGCAATGCCTTGATCCTAAACTGATCCCACACGGAAGAAATGCCAATTTTTGGAGCCTGATACCTGTAAAAGTTCCCGATACCAGAACTTTTAAACAAACAAAAACGATCAGTTGGAAAGGTGAATGACTTCCTCGTGGTTATTAGCTAATAAACAGATGTTCATGACTATCATAATTGCAAAACATCTTGGAGAACGTAAGATGATGAGTTAGGCTGGAAATGGAAACAGGTTATATATTTAAAAAGGCAAAAATGAGTAACTTTGGGAAAAGGTGACATGTTTTATTGTGTAGCTCTCATTTAGGGTTCAAAGCTACCTCTAGAGTTTTTCTCAGAACTAGCAGGAAGAGGGTTATCATTTCAGGGCACCTGGGTGGCTCAGTTGGTTAAATATCTGTCTTCAGCTCAGGTCATGATCTCATGGTTCATGAGTTTGAGCCTGGCATTGGGCTCTCTGCACAGAGCCAGCTTTGGATCCTGTCTCCCACTCTCTCTGTCCCTCCCCTTCCTCTCAAAAATAAATAAATTTTTAAAAAAAGAGAGGGGGGTTTATTATTTCCTTTCCAGAGTTCCCCAGCTGAACATGTAATAGACTTGACACCCACAGGTTATAGAAGCTCTCCTCACTTAAAGGTCTGAAGACAGTCTTTGTGATCCACCTGGGTGGATGGGGGGGTGGTCTCAAAATCAGCATTTCGTCTCAGTTAATGTGTTGTGTGAGCATTGAGAGAGGGGGGGTACAAGTGAGTGAGGGGCAGAGAGAGAGAGAGAGAGAGAAGCATGGTTCATCCAAAGCCGGTCTTGTGCTCACCCAATGTGGGACTTGAACTCACAAACTGTGAGATCATGACCTGAGTCAAAGTCAGATGCTTAACAACTGAACCAACCAGACACCTTAGGTTGTGCCTTCTTAAAGAAGATATTGAAAAACAAGAGCTGAAAAGATAATCTCATTCATTATTAGGCTCTACAATCAGCTGGATTATACTTTGTATTCCTAAGTTTGTAAGTGTGATCTCTAAATACACCACTTAGTTTTATTCCACGAATTCTAGTTGATCTTCACAAGCACCATGATCTCAGTCCAGCACAGGTCCAGCTGGCAAATGCCACTGTTTCAAGGAGATGAAAGCATTGTCTAAAGAAATTGTGGGTGGAACCATGTGCATCATTTACATGTGTCCAGCTAAATGTGAGTCAGTGAAACCATCCTGAGATATAGAGGGAAGAATGTATTATTACCTAAGTAAATGGACTGTCTTGAACTAAAAACACAATTTGAAGAATAAATGTGTTTCTCCATTGCTAGCGATTTCCCTGCAAATATTTTTAATGTACACAATTATCTATAAGAATGGACAGAATGGGATCACAACATTCTAGATAGTCTAAAAACCATTTCTCTTTGACTTTGGAATACAATGTTCACCTGCACAGCCCCATCTTCCCTATTATATTTTCCCAAACCTGCACTTACTAGAGAAAGTCATTGGGCGGCAATGGGCATAAACTTTTATGTCAATTTGTATCTATTACTTTCCTTTGGATATTTTCTCTAGTCTCTTCATCTTTTCTTCCCCCCATGCATAAATCAGGCAGAAACTCAGACCATTAAATTTCCTGGAATTGAGTGCAGCTTAGAACCAGAGAAAGGCATTCATTTCTTTACATGGCTCTTTCCCCTTATTAGGGGAACACTTGGAAGACCAACATCATGATTATTCATCTTCGTATTCCCAAAATGTAGTAGGTCCACAATTAATGTGTATTCAATGAATTAAGTACAAAATATGTAACAACCTATTAAAATATTTTGCCAGTCAATTCTACAATTTTTTAAATGGTGGGCTTAGCATAAAGTGTTCCATGGCTCTGGGCAAGCAGGTAAGTGGCTATTTACAAGGCAGATTTATATATAATTGGGAATAATATATTCTAATGATTTGAATTGATTTGGTTAGTCTAATTTAGATGAAAGACACTCAGTCCATTCGTGTTATTTATTTCCTTGGTAGTAATAAATGAGATTCCTTCTAAAACCTTGCTGATGGCAATTTGTGTGTCAGAGGAACAGTTGGAGCCTTTCATATTGGCAACAATGGTTTAGGGGCAAACAATAGGACCCTTAAAAACCCATCTAATCCAGCTTTATTGTTTCATAAACAGTGAGACTCTTGATTTTCTTTGTCAGGATGGGACGACAGGAAAGAATATAAAAAGAGCAGAGAGAGGACCAAGGGGCTTAAAGAGCTTTGGGTCTTTGAGATAATGTAAATGATAAAATTGATATGTTGAGAAACCGCTTTCCTTCTAATCTCTTTCTCACTTTTGTTTTTGGAAACATGTAGTGCATAGAACAAGATCAATGACAAAAGTAAAAATTCTTAATTACCTTGTGAAGAGCAAGATTGGAACAATGACATAATGTCATAACCAATTTGTAGAAACAGGAAGAAGGCTATTTTACTAATGCAGGAAAAATAGGGTGGCAGCCTATGCCAAAATTAACAAGTTTAGCGAACCGAAAGCCAAAGGTGGTTCACGGTTAAAAGCTCTTATTTGGGAACACAAAAATTAAATTCCAGGTCAAAGAGTTTTAAATGTTCATCAGGGAAATACAATTCAAAACCACCCTGAGATACCACCTCACGCCAGTCAGAGTGGCTAAAATGAACAAATCAGGAAACTCTAGATGCTGGCGAGGATGTGGAGAAACAGGCACCCTCCTACACTGTTGGTGAGAATGTAAACTGGTGCAGCCCCTCTGGAAAACAGTGTGGAGGTTCCTCAAATAATTAACAATAGAACTTCCCTATTACCCAGCAGTAGCACTGCTACGAATTTACCCATGGATACAGGAGTTCTGATGCAGAGGGGCACAAGTACCCCAATGTTCATAGCAGCACTCTCAACAATTGCCAAAACATGGAAAGAGCCTAAGTGTCCATCAACAGACGAATGGATCAAGAAGATGTGGTTTATCTATACAATGGAATACTACATGGCAATGAGAAAGAATGAAACCTAGCCATTTGTAGCCAACATGGATGGAACTTGAGGGTGTTATGCTGAGCAAAATAAGTCAGGAAAAGAAGGACAGATACCATATGTTTGCACATATGTGGATTAGGAGGAACATAACGGAGGACAATGGGGAAGAAGAAGGGGAAAAATAGTTGGGGAGAGGGAAGGAGGCAAACCATGAGAGACTCTTGTATACTGAGAACAAACTGAGGGCTGATAGGGGTGCGGGAGAGGGGAAGGGGTTGGTGGGCATGGGGGAGGGCACTTGTTGGGATGAGCACTGGGTTTTATATGGAAACCAACTTGACAATAAACTATTTTTTAAAAAAAGTTCTAAATGTTCATGTTGAGTACAACTCTTTGAATTAGGCTTGGTTCATATATGAACAGCCAGTGACAATATTTACTCAAAATTAGGCAATTTTCTAATTTTTTTGACAGTGTATTAACAGATCAAAAAGGTATCTTGAATCTGCGAGCTGGATTTTAGATTTTAAGAGTTAAACAAATCCTTCATGAATTCAAATAGAGCTGTGACCTAGGAATCTGGAAAGCTGAGTTCAAGTCTTGTCTTACATATCTTCATAGTAATTGCTCAATATCTTTTCCCTCAAATGACTCCTTTGCCAAAATGAGATAAGAACGCATGGATATTATGCAGACAAACAAGATAACAGATGAGAAAATACAGCTCCAACCTTTTGGGAGAAATCCATCATCAGAATAAAAGGGGTTGTTATTTTTATTATGTCAGAATCAGCTAGAGTCTGCATCCAGTTCTCACCATCCAGCAAAACATGGATTTGGAAATAAAGAAGAGTCACTTGATAATTAAAATTTCTAGAAGTAGATATTACTAAGGAAGATTAAATGAACTGGTATTATTTATCCCATTAGAGAAATGGTGGAAGGAGATTGAAATAATGGTTTAGGATGAGAGCAGTGGCACTAAAAGGAGAAGTAACACCTGAAAACTTGATAGAATTGCAAGTCGTAGGTCTCTACCCCAGACCTACAGAGTCAGGAACTCCAGGGAGGGGGCCCAGCAATCTGTGGTTCAACAGTTCTTTGAGATGATTCTGATACACATTGCAGTGTAAGTACCATTTAGAGAATAGGAGTAGTAGTCTCAAAGAGAGTAATGAATATGAGTGATGGTAGCCATTGGAACAGAAAAGAAGGGATGAGTGGATCCTTCCCCTGGTCAAAGCTACCAAATAGTGATAGATGAAAATAAGGAAGTAACTCGGGGGAAAGATAGCAGAAGAAATGGTTCAGAGAGGGCTCCTTTCTTTTCTTTCTTTCTCTTTTTTTCCTTCAAGAAAAGTTCTGACCCCTGACAATTACATGTGATAGTATTTTCAGATTAAATTGAACATAGGTTTATTCAAAGATAGAGTCCCAAGAGAACAGTAGTATGAGAAATAAAGCCACATACACACACCAAACTCAAGTAGTACTGATTCTTAAATAGTTCATAATTAGTGGAAAAAGCCATACGTTTTTAGAAAATCAGTTTGAGAGAGAGAGACAGAAATGGCAACAACAACAACAAAAAAAACCCAGGAAAAGACAAAGAGAAGAGAGATAGAAGAGGAAGGAAGGGGAAAAGAAGAAAGGAAACAGTGAAAGAAAATGGAGTACAGAGAAAGGATTGCCGGTCTCAGCACAGAAGGCATGAGAAAAAGAATGAAGAGGACTTTCAATGTTTCTGGATAACATTACCATCCGATAGCACAGTACACGGGAGCCTTGCTAGGATTTCTGTCCTCTGGGGCCAGATTGTGGAACTGCTTTATCATGAATTTTAATTCATGTTAATGCTTTGAATTGAGTTGAAATGCCTTGTTATGGATCTTTAGGCACGTTGGTAACCAAACTCCTGAATAAGTACCAGACCGTACTCCCCTTATATAATTCCCTCTTGTCTTACAGAAAATTACTATAATAAGAAACCAAGCATTTTTTGTCACAGTTACTTTTACTTTATTATGTGGAATACATAAGTGCAAAGATGAATTGACATATTTATATCTTTATATACTATGGACAAAAGATTTCCAACTCCTTTTACCTGAAAGCTCCTCTCTTAAGAAAGGTTATTTACCAACCCAGAGAGCAAGAAAGAAGAAAATCCAATTATTTAAAACATGCATCACCACATGCATTAGTGAGCTCAATTTTTCACATATGAAATGTCTCTCTTTTGACTACCTGATGCAAAATATTGATCCCAAATCAACCTTCCCTTTCCCTTTCATCATTTTTCTAGATAGCTACTTCCCAGCATCAGTAGATGTTAAGAAAAAAGTGTAAATGTAATAATGTAAATATGAGACCAAACAAAAAAATGTTTAAAGTGTGCCAGATTAACTCCACTTCTGTCTTTGACACTTATTAGACTGGTAGTTTTGGGAGATGACATTTGGGATCCTAACTTCCACAAGTCACTCGACAAGGCTTCCTGAGCTCTCCTTTGGGGAAGTTTGAGTCAAATATGTGAGTAAGATGGCTTTCAGAGAAATATCTAACATAGCAGATATCTTAATTGAGATTAAAAAAAAGATACTAGGAGACAGAATAATGGGCTGAATCTAAGGATGAGAAAAACGGTGTTTGACAGCGGCATGTACAAAATAGACATAAGTGTTTTAATAGAAAGTAAAATGATATGGGTCAACACTGTTAAATGGTTGCCAGGAAGATTAATATGAAGTTTTATTCAGAGAGATGTAGTACTTGGGGAAAAAATCCTTTTTAAAAAAGTGATCACCACATTTTGCTCTCCACTGGTCAGTGCATGTCTAAAAAATTGCATCCAATTCTGTCTTTATAAGGTGGATAGACAAACGGATGTGGAGACTAACAAGAATGATGAAGATATTTGAAATAATGCCATGGGAAAGCTAATAGAAGGTGCTAGGGCCATGTAGCCTGGGGAAAAGGAGATTCTAGAAAGAACAGGATTTTGGGGCACCTGGGTGGCTCAGGTGGTTAAACATCCAGCTTCGGCTCAGATCATGATCTTGCATTTCATGAGTTTGAGCCCCGCATCAAGCTCTGTGCTGACAACTCAGAGCCTGGAGTCTGCTTTGGATTCTGTGTCTCTCTCTTTCTCTGCCTCTTCCCTACTCTCTCTCTGTCTCTGTCTCAAAAATAAATAAACATTAAAAAATTAGAAAGCACATGATTTCTTACTTTAGGAATCTGTAGAAGAAGATACCTAGAAGAATCAGGTAGAAGAGAACCGGATTCACAGTCTATGATCCATGGGCCCAAGAAGGATGGAAGAGCCTCCTGTGGTTCCATGTGAAAAAAAAAAAAGTACCTAAATGATCTGAGGTGTCCAAAGGTGGAATTGCTGATCCACAAAGTAATCCATTACAGACTAGCAGAGATAATTTAAGCAAAAGATGGACTAGAAGGTCCTTATGGCTTCTTTATCATCGAAAGTCTATAGAGCTCAATTCCAAAAGGAAATTTGGCCAAAGAAAACATCAAAAGTGCATTGTATAAAACCATATTACTTTTAAAATAACATGTGCATCCCTGCTCTTCTCTGTTAACCTGGGTAGTTAAAAGCCAGTGGAATGTAATCTTGATTGCCTGGTGCTGGTGGCCAAGGGGATTTGCATCCCTAGGTCCCACAGGACTGTGGCAGTCAGAGAGATGGTTCTTGACAGAATGCCATCCCCAGATACTGTGCAGACGGCAGACTAAAGTGGACCACCCCTCTCTCCCCTCAGTCGTTCTGTAAAGGAGACCTCTGGAACTATTAAAAATAAAATGGGCTCATGGATAAACACAAAGTTTTGAGAGACAACAAAGAGCTGGGCAGGGTTGAACAACAAAGCTTACCTCCTACACAAGGCCACTCCTTCAAGAATGGGAGCTGGTTGTTTCATTTATGGCAGAGAAACCAGTATGGAGAGTCAAGCAAAATAAAGAAATAGAAATGTGTTCTAAATGAAAGAACAAGATAAAACTGCAGGAAAAAAAATGAAATGGAGATAAGTAATTTACCTGATAAAGAGTTCAAAGTATTGGTCATAAAAATGCCCACTGAGCTGAGGGGAAGAAGGGATGAATGCAATGAAAACTTCAACAAGAGATGAAAAATATAAAGACAGATCCAATAGAAGTTACAGAGCTGAAAATACAATAACTGAACTGACTCGAGGGTGTTTAACCATATAATGGACATAGCAGAAAAAAGAATCAGTCAATTCAAAGATAAGACAGTGGGATTCATCCAATCAGAGCAGCAAAAAGAAAAAAGAGTAATGCTGAGCGAAATAAGTCAGGCAGAGAAGGACAAATATCATATGTTTGCACGTATAGGAGGATTAGGAGGAACTTGACGAAGGAACAAGGGGGAGAAGAAGGGCGGAAATGGTGGGGGAAAGGGAGAGAGGCAAACCATGAGAGACTCTTGAATGCTGACAAAAACTGAGGACTGGTGGATGTGGGGGGGAGGAGGGGTGGGCATGGAGGAGGACACTTGTGGGGATGAGCACTGGGTGCTATGTGGAAACTAATTTGACAATAAACTATTTGTAAAAAAAAAAAAAAAAGGGAAAGTTACAGCCCCCCCCCAAAAAAAAAAGAAAAGAAAAAAGAATGAAAAACAGTGAAGAGAGTTTAAGGGGCCAATGGGACAACATCAAATGGACTAAGATTCACATTAGAGGGGTCCCAGAGGAGAGGAGAGGAAGAAAGGGACAGAAATCATGTTTGAAGAAATAATAGCTAAAAATGTCCCTAAGTTGGAGAGGAAACCAACATCCAGGTCCAAGAATCCCAGAGAGTTCCAAATAAGATGAAACCAAAGGGTCCCTCACCAAGACACATTATAATTACAGTAACAAAAGTTAAAGAGGAAGAGAGAATATTAAAAGTAGAAAGGACTTTTCAGGCAGAGAAGGACAAATATCATATGTTTGCACGTATAGGAGGATTAGGAGGAACTTAACAGAGGACCATGAGGGAGAAGAAGGGGGGAAATACTGGGGGAGAGGGAGAGAGGCAAACCATGAGAGACTCTTGAATGCTGAGAGCAAATTGAGGACTGATGGGTTTCGGGGGGAGAGGGGAGATGGGCATGGAGGAGGGCACTTGTGGGGATGAGCACTGGGTGTTATATGGAAACCACCTTGACAATAAACTATTTGTAAAAAAAAAAAAAAAGGTAGAAAGGACTTCTTAAAACATTTTGCCACATTTATTTCCAGGATTTTTGAAAGCAAAAACAAGTACAACTACCATATCTCTCATTTTATAGAAGAGCTAACTCATCTCCAGATATTTTAAAGGAAATAATTATTGATTGAGTTAGATCTAGAACAGGGACCCTTATTCTGATCTCACAGCTCGTGAGTTAAAGCCCCACAACGGACTCTGTGCTGACTTCTCAGAGCCTGGAGTCTGCTTGGGATTCTGTGTCTCCCTCTCTCTCTGCCCCTCCCCCACTTGCACTCTGTTTCTCTCTCTTAAAAATAAATGTTAAAAAAAAAAAAAAAAAGAAGCTGAACACCAATCAGATTTACCTAATGTCAGAAAATAACCCTGGTCCTTTGGCAACTAATAATCCAAGGTATATAATCAGAAGTTTGAGAGAAGCCTCACACAAGAGTTTTGTAATATGCTAACTTAAGTGACTGAGGGAATTAGGTGCAAAGGAAAAAACCAGAGCTGAATTTTAGCTTTGTATCCCATGTGATTCTTTACTAGTCTGGAATAATCTGAGAAGTCTCATCCTTGAAGAACCCTCCTCTCCAGGCACATATCTATATAGGGATTCCCAATATGCTGAGACCCCCTCTACTATCATTATAGCTCTGCCACATTGGAAAATTCAGGGCGCTCTGTCAAACCAGGATAATAAATCTCTCAAAGTGTTGAAACAGTCAGTGATCAATGTATGTAGGGGATAAGTTATAGACAATAATACTAATCATGCCCCCCATCACAATCTTTTTCAGGACTTGTTTTCCTCAAGTCTTAGAATTGTGGAATGTCAAGTGACTTTAAAATGTGACTGAGCCTCCTGAATGGAGAGACAGTGACCTGGAGAAAAATAGGCATAAGATGATGATTTAACATTCCACATTTTGCGGGCGATATAGTGTCACCCTCGTGGTTAACAGATGTCCACATTCCTAGATCAATTAAGTACAGCACCCTCTCCCTACAGCTTCCTTTATGAAAAGCGAACGTACTAACAGAATGTTGATAATAGCAAGAATTTTGCTAAATACCCATCATTTATTTTTAAGAATATCCCTATTAAAAATGTCGGAACCTAAAAATATACACAAACCAAATGTTGATACACTTCAGGACTTGCATGTTATGATTTCCTCATTGCATCTGGTAACTGCATGCTATTAGCTACACTTGGTATGACTCGATACAGCTTGACATATTCTGGAATTTATTAAAATGTAAATGACAAAGCAGAAAAGAATGTTCAGACAATTGGATCACTCCATTGACTGAATGTTCCAATACTGTATCTATTTTTGTCAAAACAATGGCGGCTCCTGCTGTGGACTGCTGAATGGAATATTCCATTGCAGGGCACGGGGAGAACTTGCATAAAAGAAATTGAAACCGAATCATCGAATGTTTAATTCACCTCTCCAAAAGCAACAGATTGCCAATACTTCCTAAAAGAAATTACGATCATTTGGACCCATAATTATTGGAAGATTATCATTCACAGCTATCTATTATTAGATCTGTAACTTCATTCATGAAAACAATGATACATTTGCTTGTTTTTGCTCTTGGCCTTGGCTTGTTTCGGTTATGAACATTATGTGAGAAGCAAGAATATATGTGATATGGCGGTCAATATGCACAATCCAAGAGAGACGTTTTCCTGGGAACTGTTATTATTTATTCCAGAGAAGAGAAGCCTGGGAGGTAGGTATCTTTAAGGACTTGAAGGGATTGAGTTGAGAGAGAGAATGGAGACAGCTGTTCCCTCTCTCCACAGGGAACAACAGAAAATGGGATTAAACTATAGCGTGAGGGATTTGTGATCGAAATAAAACAGAATTTCCCAACTGTGGAGGCTCTCAAACACTGAAATATGTTTCAAAGGACATATGTGAACATGAGTGTTATTTTGACGCCCTTAAAAAATGGAAAGGCACATTGTTCACTATGTGGTCTTACACGGATGAAGAGTGGACTCTGATTCCTGGATTCTCTTGATCTAGGAGCTGAATCTAAAAATGGGATGTGGCGGTGGCTTAAGAAGGGTAACTTTTGTTTTTAAATTTTAATGTTTTTATTTATTTCTGAAAGAGAGAGAGAGAGACAGCATGAGCAGGGGACGGTCAGAGACAGAGGGAGACACAGAATCCAAAGAGGCTCCAGGCTCTGAGCTAGCTGTCAGCACAGAGCCCGACGAGGGGCTCGAACCCACAAACCGTGAGATCATGACCTGAGCTGAAGTCGGATGCTTAACTGACTGAGCCACCCAGGCGCCCCAACTTTTTTTTTTTTTTTTTTAATGGTACTTATTTCTCAAAGTCAGCTTTTCTTATGGGGACAGACTGGAAATTTTTACCTGTGCTGTGAAACGTTAAACTCAATGGAATGTCCTGTAACAAGGTGGGTGGAGACAGAGAATGTGGGAGCACAATGCATTCTATTTTTCTCCTCCTCCTACCATTTTTGCTAGTAAGTAGTTCAAGTTTAAAGCAAAATGTCCTTCCTAGTTGCATGTGGAGTTGTGAGACTGGGTATGGCCCCTGGGAACCTGAACTCTCTCTTTACAATTATATATGGAATGTTGTGTGTTTTCCCTAAAAAAGATGTTGTGCTCTAACAAAACAAATCCATGGGGCTGACTTTTGATTAGTGGAAGACTGTGAGTACATGGGATTCAAACTGGTCGAAATTCAATTCTTGCTTTAAAAAATTATGACCACAGTGGATGTCGGTTGTCTCTTGACTTGAAGATAATTATAATTTCTGATTCCCTGAGACATCTCAGTGGATCAGAAAGAGTATGGTGTTAGAGTCAGAAACCTGAGGTCAGATCGTATCTAAGTCATGAACTGGCTGTTTGAGCTGGACAACTTAGTGACTCCTAAGTACCAGCTTATATTCTGAGGAATAAAAGGTAGAATGTAGATATGTTAGACAGAAGACTTTAAAGTTTCCTTTTTTGATTTGAATAGGCTATCAATTATCAATACTGAAAACTTTTAATCTCCAAGCTCACTCCAAGATTATGTCCTGATGAATTAATAGTTTTCAACTTGGTTGCATGTAACAGTCACCCGGGAGGCTTTAAGAAAATCTTAAGCTGCTGCCCCACACCAGTTAAATCAGAACCTTTTGGAGAAAGACCCCCAGTATCATTATTCTTTAAACTCCCCAGGTTGTTACAGTATGCAGTCAATCAATGTTGAGAACTCCTGCTTTGGGTACAAGGCAGGGAGAGGAATTGAAGTAACATTAATGTTTCACTATGAGCACAGGGATTGTGTCTGTCTTGTCACTTTCTTGTATACCCAGGACCTAACAAAATGTCTTGGACATAGTAGTTGCTCAGGAAATGATCAACATTTTTAGTGCACATTGGCCAATCTCTAAGAGAAATGGGGCTTATCAAATCTGGTATCTACTTTGATCATTTTCACTTTGATCTTATTCACTGAATAGGAACTCAGTTCTTTACTAATGGTTGCCAGTGTAAACAATGAAGGGAAGTGAAATAGCGGGTAATCCCATTGCACTGCTACAATTCAACTATCCTTGAGATGAAAGTGAGGAACTCATCTATCACCACATACTCTTGAAAAGAGGCCTTCTGGAATCTAAAGACATGTCTCTTACATGACTCTACACATCTAGGTGGAAATGAATAAAACAAAATGTCTAAGAATCCAGATGCATCATTCATTCATTCAGCAGGTATTTATGAAGTACTTACATTGCACCACATACTAGAATAGCCCGTTGTCGACTTTCTCAATGAGGGTTTTATGTTACAATGAAGTCTTTATTATTCAGGTCATCTTAATATGTCATGAATTAATTTCCTTTGTATGCATATAGTATCGTTTTAGTTAGATATCATTCTTAGAAAAACTGGGAAAAAAATAGTTACTCAATTTTTTGCTCTGTGATTCAGGTGAATTTTAAACAAATCCAAGTTTATTTTTTTAATGTTTATTTGTGTATGTGTGTGTGTGAGAGAGAGAGACAGAGAGAGATAGAAAGAGAGGAGGGAGGAGGGGCAGAGAGAGAGAGGGAGACATAGAATCTGAAGCAGGCTACAGGCCCTGAGCTGTCAGCACAGAGCCTGACATGGGGCTGGAACTCACAAACCGTGATATCATGACCTGAGCCAAAGTTGGATGTTTAACTGACTGAGCCACCCAGGTGTCCCTCACCAAATACAAGTTTAAAAAGGCTGCAAGTCTAGGGGCTGAAATGACAAGCAAAACCCATTACTTGTCTTTCAGAACTGTATTGTCCAATAGAATTTTATCAGTGATAGAATTGTGCTATATGTGCAGCTCAGCAGGGAAGTCACTTGTCATATCTGACTATTGAGCACTTGAGAGATGGCCAGTGCAACTGAGAAACTGAATTTTTAATTTTCTTCAATATTACTTGATTTAAATTGATGTAGTCACATGTGGCAAGTGGCTATCGTATCCAGCTAAGGTCCAACAAGGCAGGTCTAGAATTTTACATTCAAATGGAGGAGACTGGCACATAAATGATCATAATCTGGGTGATAAGTGCTAATATGAAGTGAGCACAGAATACTATGAAAGCTTCTATATGAGGAAACTCATCTTGGGTAGGGGTAGTGAATGACGGTGGAAACTTCCAAGAAGAAATGACTTCCAGAACGAGACCAGAAGGACAAGAGATGGATCTGGAAAGGGTATCAGAAAGAGTACTAAGCAGAGGTTTAGGTGTGTGAGAAAGCCCAGAAGATAAAGAGAACATTAAGAAATGGCAAAGTGGTATGGCAAGAACCTAGAACAGCAGTGGGAAACAGTCCCTCAATGAGTCCAGAGAGGAATGTTTGGACCAGGATCTAGGATATGAAGGGTTTTAGGTATCACACTATTCCAAGGGCAATGGGAAATCAGTGAAAAGTATGAAATTGTGGAATGATATGACCATATCTGTGGTTTAGAGAGAGTTCCCTGGTGGCTGCTTGATGGTATGGAGGGAAACACTGGAGGAATGCCGCCGTAGTCCAGGTGAGAAATGATGGCTGTCTTAACTACAGCTGCACAGAAGATGAAGAGAAGCAGATGTATTTGAAAACCAAGAAGGGAAAATGTAAATGTCTTTCCTGACTGATTGGCCATGACAGTTGAAAGGAGGAAAAGACAAGGGCCACACCTTGCTTTCTGACCTGGGTAGATGACAGTGCTATTTACTGAAAGGCAATATGGGATTGTTAGCAATGGTCTCTGAATTTACGTTTTCCCTTCACTTCACGTTAATTGCTCCTCGTGGATCCTGAAACTAGCTTTGATATACACTAGTGAAAACAAGCAAATTATGAGAGCATGCTCTTCCAAGAAATCAACACAAGTTCACAGTTGATGCAACATTGTTTTTATTTGGGGATTCAAGGGCATTCGACAAAGTCTCAGAAAATGTAACAAAGTCACATTTTGTGCTTGACTACTCATTTAATGAGAACTGTGCAAGATATGGCCAATAGTCATCATTTTGAAAGCAGATTGGCCTGAGCCACAAGGAGGTCTAGGTCTGACAATGCCAGATTTTGAAGTGGAAATTTACAACGGTCACATATTCAGGTGCTTCCAAATATCTCGATGTTTGTCCTTAAGTAGACACAGATTTAACTGACACTTTCAAGACAGAATTGCATCTTGGAACTGTGTTATCCAGCTGACCACTTTGTTAATCATTACTAAATGCCAACTAAATGCGAAGGAGCTGGTAAAAAAGAGTGAGATTTCCTCACTTTTAGCTTTTTATGGCTGAAGTATTCTTGAGTCAGTACCTGGATAAGTGAGGATTAGAATAGCAAATAACCATTGATATGTTCAAAAACATAAGGACTATTGAAACAGCCATGTGTAAACATTCATGCAGAAGCACTAACAAATACATACTGTGCATAAAATTGGGTAAGGAAATGCTCATTAGAAGATCTGATTTGTTTAGGTGAGCCAAGAATTCCAAATAACCTAAGAATATCATTGAAGACATTGTACATGTGATTTGAGCCATTACGTGTTCTTCAGGGATGGACCATGACAATGGTCTATCTGTGTCAGATGTTAGTTCATAACGGGCTATTTTTCACATTGAGGTGGGAAGCCAAAAAGGTGCAAATCTGAAACAATCTGTTAGGTGTAGTGCTTCCTGATCACCAGAGATAATGCTTTCCTTGATCAAATTCAAGTTCCAACTTCACTTAGGCAGGGTGGAGTAGTTCAAGAGCCTCTGAGAAGAGACTGGACAGCCTGATTTCTGGACCTAGCTCTGCCACATTCAAATGTATGAGTTCTTTATAAGTCACTCCAACTTTGATTTGTCCTCTGTAGAAATGCATATTGCAACAGATGACCTTAGAGTTTCCCCTCTTTTTATTAATTCTCAAGAATTTCAGATTTCATGCAGAATAAGGTGAACAATTTCCTCAACATCTGGCAAAACAAACAAACAAACAAACAAAAAAACAAAGAAAAGCCTAAAATGCTGATAAACTCTATTCCCCAATTCCATCAGTTTTCTCCCATGAAAAAGTCTTCCGATCATTCTACCCTGAACGTGCCTGATCTCATCTGATCATTCTAATGTAATGTAAGCAGAAAATTGAAAAATTTGAGGAGATAACTGAAGGTCATAGCTATTTGTTTACCATAAAAAAACTATCGGGGAATACAGAAGTGGTGATATTGCAACACTGATCACAATATTGCGACTTTGTGATCATGAGATTTACAATCACAATTCTTGAATGTGAACCCTGAGCATGGCAGTTGCAAGTTACTTAATCTCATTAAATGTTAGCTTCAAAACAGGAATAATAATACTTATTTTGCAGGGCTTTTCTGAGTTGCAGGCTTAAGTGAGTTCATATGTAAAATGCTTAACATACAGTTAAGAGCTCGATGAATACTATTATTAAGTTCAAGAAAAATCATAAGTTCTCATATTACCACCAGTCACTCCCACTTGCTTTGGTGGAAAATAAGATGATAATTCTAGATGAAACCCAAGGTGGGAGAGGGGATGTGTGTGTGAAGTCCTTACCATATATGCTGGCATTGAGTGTCAACCAGACAGGTATACTCATAATTCTCTATATTCACCACATAGATGCCTTCCTCCATGGCTGTGCTCACAACATTACATTCATTTAAAGGAATCTATTCTCTCTTTCCTTTCCATTCATCTAAATCTTTAATGCCTCTCCTTTTTTTTTTTTTTTTTGTAGGTAGACTCCATGCCCCACGTGAGACTTGAACTCACAACGTTAACAGTCTCATGCCCTACCAACTGAGCCAACCAGGTGTCCCTAATTCTTACTGTCCTTTTTTTGTAGGTAGACTCCATGCCCCACGTGAGACTTGAACTCACAACGTTAACAGTCTCATGCCCTACCAACTGAGCCAACCAGGTGTCCCTAATTCTTACTGTCCTTTAAGATTCATCTTCTATTTTCCTCCTTTGGGAACTTTCTTCCCTAAATAGGTCAGGCTTGCCCAGATTATGGTGACCTCCTCTAAACTCTTTAGCTTTGTTGTGATCTTAACATCCATGGACCTGATTTGCTACTATCTTTTCAAAAGTTTATGTATTCCTGTCTAATTAAATTTAAACTCTTTAGAGGCAGTGACCATGTCTCAGCAAACCTATCTTGCTTGATTAAAAGAATGGTTGACTAGTTGCTGTCGGGTGTGATAATGTCCATTATTTTATCCTTCCGATTGCCTCTGACTACTCTGGTATTTCAAAAGTACTTTATGTTCCCTTAGGTCACTCTTAAGATCAAACTGTGTGTGGCTAAAAACTGATGTTCTTATAGCACTAATTTTGCTCCTTACCACATGAACACATCCATGCAATGTTCTGTTGTAAAAAAAATTGATGCATTAATAAGCATACTTATCCTGGGAAAATATTTTAGAAATGAATGTCACACTGAATTTAAATACAAACAGAGGAATACACATGAGGAAGGGATAGTCCTTGGCTCTTTAGAAATCTAGATGTCATTGTTAACATTTTTCTGTTTCTTGGAAGGATTGCCTCCTGTTCTGAGAGTTCTATTGCGTGTAACTGCGCCATTTGGGGTGTGCTGCTTAGCAGGGAAGGTGTCCAGGTGATCTCTCTCTGTTTCAACTCCATTGTTGGCTTGAGCGTCCATCAGTGCAGCTGTGTCTCTGAAGTTTTTGTCCTTTCACTGGGGAGACCTTCCTGGGGGGGGGAGGGTAAAGGGGCTATAGGACCAGCTGAAAGGAACATCGACACGACTAAAAAAATAATAGAACATGTCACAGAAAGTTATCACATTGACTCTTTGATAAAAATAAGTAAACGTAATTATACTTGGGGGCCAAACTATTTCTAACTCCATGTGAAATGCTGCGTCACCAGAAAGACGTGGCACTTCCTCACTCTTCACGTCGCTCAAGGATCAGTCAAGCAACAGCATTGCTTGAGCATGTGAGCATCCCACGCTAATCACTAGGGGAGAAAAAGCTCCGTAAGAAAAGCTTCAGGGTTATCCAACAGGCAACTTACTGAAATAGGACACGTAGGAAAACAACAAAAGAACACAGGACATTAAGGACAAATTCAAATCAATCTAAAGACTAGAGGCAAAATAAAATAATTGGGGATACAGAAGTGCTTAGCAACGCAGGGGTGAATGAAGTTACTGGAACTGTTAGAAGCTAATGTCAGTTTCTTGTATTTGTCTTTGTATTTCTAGTGTCTGGCTCAGAGCATGACACATGGTGCCCACTGAAAGAAAGAAGGAAAGGAAAAACAAAAGAGAGGGAGGAAGGGAGAGATTGAAGAAGGAAGGAGAGAGGGAGGAAGGGAAGGAAGAAGGATGAAAGGAAGGAAGGGAGGGAGGAAGGAAGGGAGAGAAGAAAGAATGGAGGTGGAGGGAGGGAGAGAAAGAAAGGAAGGAAGGAAGGAAGAGAGAGAGAGAGAGAGAGAAAGAAAGAAAGAAAGAAAGAAAGAAAGAAAGAAAGAAAGAAAGAAAGAAAGAAAGAAAGAAAGAAAGAAAGAAAGATGAGAAAGTTTTCTGAATGTCCCAGTTGTGGAGGGACAGAGTGTGCGGAAGGAAAAGTAGTGTGCGAGCTCATGCAAAGACTGGAAGCTAGGAAGAGCAGGCTTGCTTAATTCAAGGAGAGATTATACATTTGGAGTGGCTTCAGAAAATAGGGTAGGGCAATTTTCAGGAGGTTTTGAACATGTTAAGATTTAATTTGGGAAACGTGGCATGTTAATGTGACTTTGTGGGTTTTGAAGGGAATATTAATGTGATTCAGAGGAATTGAATGGAAAGGGAAACGTGAAACTCAAAGCTGTCAACCCAAAGAGGTAAAACAAAACCAGGCTCTAAGAAATTAAATGAAGGCAGAAGGACCAAAGAATATGGTCTTAAAATAGAAAGGCAGGTGCTTGTCTGGGTTTCTTCATGTTAATGGTGAAGGACATGGACTTAGAAGTCAGATCAAGAATTTCCTTCTCCCACCGTGTAGCTTTTTTCATTCTTCAGCTGTTCCTCTTTTTTGTTTCTGCCCTTCTCGAAAATGAACTTCAGACTTAACTGTTTTAGCAGCAAGGCAAAAGATGTTAGTAAATAAAGCACCTGGAGGTGGAATCAAATATAACTTTAAAGGACATCTGTTGGTAAAAACAGAGTCCGGATTCCAAGGTCTTCTTCTGTTTCTACACTCTAGAGCAACTTCAAAAATTCTTAAGATTGTAAAAACATTTAGAGACCAACTCATCCAACCGACTCATTTTGCAGATAAGGATATTTGGGAAGAGCTGTATTAATGTTTCTTGTATTCTGCAAAAGTTGTTATGAATGAAATATACTTTGCAGGTGGATTTTAATTTACTGAAACCCTTTATTGTCATCCTTTTCATTACACCAGAGCAGTGAAGATGCATAATGAGTTAGGCACAGCAAAAGAGTTATACCAGCACATACCACTGATATACTGCCACATATCTGCCCTAAACACTTTGGATACATTGGAGGTGGGTCTTTCGATAGCAGGTGTGATAATTTTTTCTCTAAAACCTAAAATACAACCCTGTATGACATACTGTTAACAGGTGTTTTTCTGTTCTTTTTAAAATTTTTTTTTTAATGTTTTATTTATTTCTGAGAGAGACAGCTTGAGCAGGGGAGGGTCAGAGAGAGAGGGAGACACAGAATCTGAAGGAGGATCCAGGCTCTGAGCTAGCTGTCAGCACAGAGCCTGACATGGGGCTCGAACCCACAAACTGTGAGATCATGACCTGAGCCAAAGTCGGACGCCCAACCAACTGAGCCACCTAGGCGCCCCAGTGTTTTTCTGTTCCAATCAATCATGCAACAACTGATCCTGGATGAGTAACTGAAAATATATCTTGCAGAATTCTATGTTTTAGAACTTAATATTCTGTGAACATAGTTTGGGAAGGGGGTTGCTAAGCACAGGTGTGAATACATTAAAATGCTACTGGAGTAAGGAAGGACACGCTTCGCACAATTTTGGGGGATAGCCAGTCATGGAAAGTCCTGGTATATTTAAGCAAATGAAAAGTAAAACAATGCATTGCTTTGGTTTTGCACAGATACAATACAGCCTGTGTAAAATGCCTCCTTTAGGATGTGGGCCCCATTATTAAAATGAGTTTTGAGGAGACAACAGTATATAAATGTGAGCCACCACATTCTTGTGTCTATTATGAGTCAAATGTTTAACAAATCAGCCTTCTTTAGGATCTCTGCTTACTTAATTGGAATGAGTGGTATCTTGTATCATTTCAAATGAACCTCCTTTGGAATCCTTTTTGTCTCCCAAACATATAAGCATAAATTGGGCCCTTTACAGAGCCTTGCTCGGGGTCCCTCTGTGATCTGATGGTAATGATTCTCCAAATTTGCTCAAGAACATCTTCACCTACTGTACCTACTTCACCAAGTACCAAGTGCCAGGCTGACCAATCAGCGCACTGTCACACTGCCTGGGTTTTTCCTTAATAGCTAGATCTTCAGGGGTCAGCTCCTTGGCGGGGAGGGGGTCTTCAGTCCAATGAAACACCGTGTTGAGACACCGAAAGGGAAGTTGATGTTAGTGCATAAATGACCTAAGGCAGAGTTTTAGTTATTCATCACGTGCCATGCAAAATGGAGTAAAAATGGAAAAGAAGTTATTATCGTTACGATTTTGGTTACTTGGATTCCATCAAAAATTACTATCTCTGCCTAACGCCGTTTCCCTGGCAGTTTATCTCATCCCAGTAAAGGAAATGGATTTCTTACGAATAAGATTTACTCTTCTAATAGTCTCCATTCACTTCGCAAATTATCCCAAGTCTGGATAAAGAGTAAATCAGGAAAGAGTAGCAAATATTTCTCAACTAGCTCCAATGTCCACAATGATAACCCTCTTAGAGACCATTATCTTCCAATATCAAGGTCACACCCAGCCATTCATTCTTGCATGGGAACACA
This sequence comes from Proteles cristata cristata, assembly GCA_017311185.1. Classification (NCBI taxonomy): domain Eukaryota; kingdom Metazoa; phylum Chordata; class Mammalia; order Carnivora; family Hyaenidae; genus Proteles; species Proteles cristata. Next base: position 1,717,620 of record JAESUZ010000481.1, on the reverse strand, counting down.
GACCATGGAGTCCTTTTACTCTTATATTAATTAGCAAGATTTTTTTTAAAGCTGATTTTAAGAACTTTCTACTCAGAAGCCATTTCAAATGATGACAAATGCCCAAGGGGGGTGGGGATCTCAAGTAGGCAACATGTAAAGCCACACACAACTATACGCACATTAGTATAATTACACATTGCAAATTATATCGGATGTATCTAATATCTAATTTTTTGAAAGCTGACTCCACTTGAGATTTCAATAACAGCATCAACATCTTGCAGGTGGCTCCTTCTCCATAGTACCCAGAGGGAATTATTTCTCTAATGTGCTTACAACCCTCAAGTAAAAGCTGAAGCTCTCCCTAAAAGGACCAATAAACAATGAAACCGGGAATATTACTTTGATAGATTAAGCAAGGGAGGGGCGAGATTCCACTAAATATAACATTCAGCATGGTTATTTATTTATCCTCTTCCTTCTGTGCATAGGATCATTATTTGCTTCAAGCAAGAAGAAACCAACGTAAACACAATCCTCATTAGAAAATGTGGGGGAGGCTTCCCATGTATATTAGGAGACAATGATATAAAAAGCTAAGGGGTTGATAATCTTTTAGAACACCTAATAGAAGAAAAGTATGATATTGAATGGCAGATTCTATCTTTGATTGAAAACAGAGGGCCCTATGTTAAATTCTGCTCTTCTAGAACATGACTAATTTGTCCAAAAAAAAAAAAAATGGGTGCCAGATCAAAGCTCCATTTTGAGTAACAGGCTTTTGTCCTCATCTTTCTGTTTAAATCAATCAGTTATCAAATAACCAAATATATATTTGTGATCTTGGAGAATGGAGCATATTAATCAAGTTGATTGGATCCATTTTCTTGATTCCTCCTTAAATATCTTTCTGCTAATTAGTCAGGGTTACTATTGAATTATTTAATTATCTGCACTTTTGTGCAATGAAATATGTTGTCATATCACATACTTTATCATGCTGCTGTTCACACTTAATGATGCCTCTATAGTTAGCAGTTTCCTTTGTTCTGCTCAGTAAGCGGTTTTAGAAAGGGGGTGAGCCGGGAAGGAGGAGCCTGGGGGTTTGTAAAATAAAATCATACATTCCTGGTGCACATGCAAAACTTTATGCATTTACATGAATCTCTTTTTAGAAATTAAGTTGCAATTCCATTTGGAATAAGCAAAGAGGCACATGTCGGTGACTTCAAATACAGCCAGAATGGTATTACTATACCTTGGACATCTCTCTGGTGCATTTCCACTGCAGTGCAATGGTAAAACGATTTAATTTTTTTTTTTTTTATCAGCAAGGAATGTCTTTAACAAGGAAGAAGTAAATTATGATAATTACTCTGAATGGTCGGATCCTTGAGCATTACTAATTAGCATTTATTGCCTGGATTATAGAACAATACATGTAAAACCGAACTGCGATTGCTCTTTTGCATTGAAGAACTGAAAAAGGCAATGGAGCAAAAAAAGGCAGTATCACCAGGGCTATAGTCTGGTAGTTTCCATCCCCTTGACAAGTGGGCAAAATTCCTTACTTTGGAAATACGCAAATGTGACCCTCAATATTTATGGCCCATTCATTTTTTTGTGTCGGGCACATATTTACATATGATATCATAGTTATGAGAGACAAATGAAAGGAGAAACATTTTGGCCATGATGTCATTCGGGGACAGTTTTATCCATTGTGAGAGTTTAACAATAAAGAGAGCAAAACTCGCCATTTCAGTAAATATACATTTGCTGTAGAAATTCTGACTTGAAAAGCAAACAAAGAACTCAGTTCTCAGTGAATAAAATTTTACGTCCACCTCCCTACTTTCTCTTAGGAGGACTACACTTCCAAAGAATTGAGAGGAGGCAATGGGCGTTGTGGCCACAAGACCCTTTTCTCCCCCGCCCCCCCGCCACATCACAAATATATAATAAAATAGATTCTGAAATTAGAAATAAATGAGATATTAATCAACGGAGCAACACCAGTCATGTAAATAAATGCCACTCAAATAATTTAGTCACTGAAGTTCCCCAATAACCCAGTAGGTAGAAGAGAAAGGGAGGAAAATTAAGCACCCATCACCCCCCACACTGTAGTATGGGGGGTTCCTCCACACCCCAGTACCAGGAATGAAGAGCAAAGGACGCATGGAAAATATAAAGCCAGTACTAAATACAGTCACTAGTCTTCACAATACCTTCCATGGATTCCCTCCCCTGATCCCTTTGAGTTTGAAAGAATAAGTTTGACTAAATCTGTGAGGAGATTAAACAGGCTGGTGATAAAAATTAATTCTACTGAATGAGCAAATGCATTTGGATGGCAGAGATGCAAATAAGATAATACTTTTCTTTTCCTTTGACATACCAAGCGGATTACTTTAGAATGTTAAATTTGATTTTATTAGAATATATTAGCAGTGTTTTAATTAATACCAATCAAACATTTTCTTTCCCTGGGGCTTGATGTGTTCCTAACGCTTTCTAAATCATCTGGTATTTATCCATCAATGCCCCCCACCACCAAATTACCAAAGCCCTTTGTTACATTCTTCATCATTTCACTGTATTCAACAGCAAACTATGAACTGTTTACCTAAAGGTGTTTTGCTCATAAAATTAGTTCCCAGGTGCAGAATTTAAAATGAGTCTTGTTTGTTTGTACAGTTGATTTTTTTTAAGGTAAAATCAGAGACTCAAAAATAAACGTCTTGTGTGTTTTTCTTTTGGGGAAAAACACTGCAAAAGGAGTTTGGGCTGGTTCGTATTACTTGGCTTTCTTCTCAGTAGAGCTTCCTAAAGCTGTTAAATTTCCAACTGCCTTGGTGTTGAGCTGGCACTTCTTTGGAAACAGAGGCAAAAAAAAAAAAAAAGAGGAGGGGGAGAATCTAGTTAAAAATACGGTGAACCAGTACGCCCTGTGAACTGAATTGTAACTGTGTGTTCCAACGAGGTGTTGCATAGCATTTTACTCATTATCCGCTCCTTTTCTCTCCAGCTTCCTGTCCTTCTGTGTCCGAAAGCTCCACTTCACTTCTTTTTCTTTTCTTCCCGCAACGCAAACCGCGCCCCCCACCCCCCGCAATTCCCCGCCTTATTTTTTTTTTTATTTGCCAAGCTGGATTTGCACTTTTAAAGATCAGTATCAATAATGCCCTGCTTGTTTCGGTTGCACTCCCCCTTTAAAAGACAGCTCTCTCTAATTGATGCGTCTGGGCTAGTCTAGACTGGTAGTGATTGAACCAACCACCAATTATGTTATTCATTTCACTGAACTTCGCTGATGGGCTCGGTGAGGAAGAACGGGTGTTGAGAAACCTGCCCTTACACTCGAGCAGTCCCCTGCTGAAATTCAAAATCCTGTGTGTCCTTGTGCACTGCTAAATGCCCGTGTGATCAGTTGTGATGGCAACCTCGGGGTATGAGCAATCCACTTGAAAACATGTGAAAAAAAAAACTAAAAGAAAAAAAAAAAAAAACCAAAAGAGAGCCGTGGAATACAAACTGTATCACTTGTATTAAATTACTATCCTGTTCCCATTTAAAATCACAGAAGAATTATATCCAGCATGTTTTTATTGGCCCCTGTGTCCATCTTCATAGAATTAACTGCAGATAGATTTTGACTTAGCAAAGCACCAAATGTTTTGCAAATATCTGATATGCATCATGTGGTAATACAGATCCATAAGCTAAATAGAACCCTTTCTGTAATTTCCAAATACCTATGCATACACACCAGCTTAAGATGGGGAAAAAATCATTAATCCATTGTGCAGAAACCGAAAGATGACTTGAAAATCAAATAACTCTTTTTCTCTGAAGCCCCGTCAGGCTACCCAAGGCTGGAAAGTAATATTTAAATAGCACAACTACAGGAGAGGTTGCAACAAAAGATGTGGTACAATTGTTGCACGCTTCATTTTCTCGATTCAGTTTTCAGATACAAAATGGTTTCTTGACTATGATTTGGAGTCAATGACTGAAATTGCAAGAAACCTTTTTAACCCCCACCCCCATCCCCACACACACAGAGGAAAAGAACAGTTTCCTTAACCTTCGACTACACGTACAAAATGAGGTTATAGCCAATACAGACTCTTAAAAAGAAGATAGCATTTGAAATCAGGGCTGATTAAGGTATTTTCCATAAACAGTAGAAGACAAATGTTGGCCCAAGAATACTAAAACTGTTTAAATACAATTGTCTGTTGGACTTTTTCACAACAAAGGAAAGGTAAATTACTGTTTCTCTTCTTGAACTATGAGATAGATCTAAATCACTAAAAGGATTCTGTCACAGAAAGTTACGTTTTCTAAAAACTACAGATGAGGTAATCCTAACAAATTACCTCAAGCGAAGATTATTTTTAAATATACAGTTTGGTGCTATAAGTAACTTTGTTGGATTGCATTTAAATCCTCATAAATTTTTTCTCAACCTTTGATTCTCCTGAAAGATACAATAATTGCATATGTGCGCATGCTGCTATTTCTTTGCTTTTATATATTCAGAAAATATATTTCCAAGCCCTGTTACTTTTAAACTCACGGCGTATAACATTTTAAAACACACGCCAGGCAAGGAGTCTCTGCCTCTCGTCTTATTTTTTAAAATCTTGCAAAGTAACACAAATGTGATCTTCACGAATACCATCGATTTTGTCCTCCGTATAGAGCAGCAAGGGTCAAAATTTTAGCCTATTAACTGTTTTAGCCCAAACTATTGGTTCGCCCCTATCTGTGTGTGTTCCTTGTTTAGCCGTACATATGACACATACGTGTGAGGACTGAGTGTATACCATGTCCACATGCCCATTTTAATTGGACATGATTTTAAGCTTAACTGTTGAGTTTCAAAGTTGGAGGCACGGGGCATGCTGGGACTTCAGCTGATATGTTCTGAGGTCAAGCACCAGGTACTGAGCTGTTCTTGTTACGCTCGGTTAGTACTGTGTGTTGCTCTCAAGAAGCAGACCACGGTAGAGATGAGTTCCACAAGCCTCGGGCACCAGTAACATACATACATACGCACTGCAGCCAACATGCTCTTCTAACAGAAGAGATACCTCCTTTACCAGAAATCCCAGAGCTTCTGCTTTCTGCTCACCTGACCCCATCTAACAATGAAAACCTCGGAGCTGCGCTCCATCACTTCAGACAAACTTTTTTTTTGTTTTTGCTTGAAAGAAAAAAGTTCCACCCAATTTCCAGGACGTACAGGCACCACTCGCAGCTCCCAAGAGCCTAACCCGTGGATTTAAACGGTAAACATCACAAGTTAGGGTCTCAGGGATTGAGAGGAGCGCAGGAAATTGTTCTTTCTTGAGACAAAGCAAAGCAAAACAAGAACGACAGGCGGATTCGGTTCCAGGTTCATGACTAAAAGGCCACAAACAGGTGGCAGGGTACCCCCTCACTCTCGAAGTTTCCTTCGGTCACAAAATTGAGATCCTATGTAAATATGATCTATTCATCTGCACACACTCACTCTCTGTGGACACATATACGTACCTGAACATACAATCGTGAGCATATCAGAGAAAAAAACATCTTTGAGGCTTTGGGCAATATAGTCTTACGCCAAAGGAAAAGAATATGCACGGACCCAGAAATGCCCATGTTTTTAAAACCAAGGTCTAAAAGAAGGATTGAATGTCCTTTCAAAGCTGTAACGTACAACTAGCACAGATGACTGTTAAGAAAGCAGGAGGCATCTCCTTCCCCCTGGGCGATCATGCCGCATGCAAAATCATAGAAAATCGGGTTTTCAGAGGGAGAATACCAAGAAACAGGGCTTGGAGGCCGTGGAAGTATAAATACGAATAGCGTTTTAAACTCACCCATTGGAAGCGGAGCAGGGCTGCAGCCTCCTGTAACACCATTCCTAGCAAGGGGGGGAAATGGGCACTCGCAGTGCGCTAGCTAGCCTGGGCGAGGTGTTTCAACAGAGGACCGACATGGGGCGGGGAGGGAGGCGGGGGCAGGAAGCGATACACCAAATCTAGAGACTGTAACTCTGTAGCTCATGCTTTGACGAGGGAGGGGGGAAAAGGCAATTTGGTGGAAATGGAGGGAGGGACTGGGACTGATCAAATTTTCAAAATATTCAGTGAAAAAATAACGTTTTAAATTTTTTTTTTTAAAGAATGAGAAACCTCCCCAGAGCTGCTTTAATTTTTTTTTTCTTCCTTCTTTCTTTAGCGTGCACTTTGCCAGTCCTGCAAACGGGGCCTCCTCTGCATCAGCTGCTTGGCTGAGGCCAAGGCCAAATCACCCAGAGCCAGCACCAGGCTGTCATTTGGGAGGCGAGGTGGGGAAGGGGTGGGTGCAGGCTGGGGAGAGTCAGGTCTCCCCCGCCCCACTCCCCGCTGCCGCCAAGGAACGTTTGGAGCCTCTTGCCAATATTTCAGAGGAATTAGAGGCAGTTTCCTTCCATTTTCCCAGAAGCTACCGGTTCTGTACCTGAGAGACAGTCGCTTATCCCCATCTGCCTGGAAACTGTTTTCCCCAAGCCAGGAGCTCCTGTACCGCCTCCAAAATGAAAGGAAAGGGAGGGGAAGTGGGTGGGAAGATGACTCTTTTAAAATTTTTTTTCCTCCTTGTCTTTCTCCTTTTCTTTCTCTTTCTTTCTCTTTCTTTCCCTTCCTTCCTTCCTTCCTTCCTTCCTTCCTTCCTTCCTTCCTTCCTTCCTTCCTTCCTTCCTTCTTCCTTCTTTCTTTCTTTCTTTCTTTCTTTCTTTCTTTCTTTCTTTCTTTCTTTCTTCCTTCCTTCCTTCCTTCCTTCCTTCCTTCCTTCCTTCCTCCCTCCCTCCCTCCTCCCTCCTCCCTCCCTTCCTTCCTTCCTTCCTTCCTTTTTTCCTTCTTTTATTCCAGCCTAAGCAAGGTAGATGGCTGGCTAGTCAAAGAAAATGACAAAGCAACCCCTGCCAAGGAAGACACTGGAGGGGCCTCAGGCACTTAGTAAAAATGCTAAATATTTAGTATATGTTTCCATATGCAACTAGAAACCGTTAAAGCTCCAGGCTTTTCCTTCTTCTCCCCCCTCCTCTTCCAAAATAGAATCATACCAGCAAGACAGCTAAACGATGCCTCTTTCCCCTGTGTACAGGGTCTACTCAGCACCCCTCACCCCCCTTCTCCAAGACAACTTTTTTTTTCTCACCTCCATAGGTTCTTCTCAGGCACAGTCCTCCGTTCAGTTCAGGGTCTCTCCTTTTTCTCCCACTTTCCTTTTCCTCTCAGAAAGGCTAGTCCGTCATCAACCTACCTTGCTTCTCCCTCTCTGTCTCAACCTCTCTCTCCCTTTTTCTTTTACTATTAAAAAATAATAATAATAATGGCCCTTTCGACATAGCAGCATGAAGTGGCTGCCTTTGAGAAAGCACATTTAATCTTTGCTAGCTCCCCTAGGCTTCGGTGAAGAAGGAGAAAGCAAGAAAAAAAAAAGGAGAGAGAAAAAAAGATTGTAAGGGAGGCTGCTGACGGACAGCAAGCATCAGGCACAAATCAGCGACAAGTTGAATTTTCCTAGACCACACTGCCCCCTTTCTTCTCAGCTCTCTCCCTGGGCTCCTGGAAAGCCCGAGTGTCTGGTTACAGGGGCTCCTTTTGCCAACCATGGTGCAGATTCCTCGCATGCCTGCTTAAATCTCTGGCAGAATAAGGAATCAATATCCCCCTTCTAATCACTGTTAGCTTGTCTAAGGCTTCCCTCCTTTTCTGAGAATCCACTTGGCTCTCCCCGAAGCTCCCCCGCCCTGCCAGACTCCTCCATACAAAGCTTGCGATCCTGTCATTTCTCACTTCCTTCCATATCTTGGAGACAAGCCTCCCTTCTAAGATCCTCTTAAGCTCACTCCCTCTCTCTGCTGCAGTGTCTCATCCCTGACTCGCAGCCCCGGATGCACTAAAGGCATCTCCCTGACTACTAATGAGACCAAAATTACACCAGCAGGTCAGGGGGAAGGCCAGACACTGTATTATACAAATACAGAAAAATCCTCAGCCTGCTAGATCCTGAGATCAGGTATAATGTTTTCTAGAAGGGGTAAAAGAAGGGGATGGAGGGAGAGAAAGGAGTGAAGAGGAGACCATAGCGCATTTCTCAGCCTAATTGTTCCGCATCCCATGGGCATTTAAAACACCTATGTGTGTATGCATGCAGGAGGGGTATTCTGTGAATCTTGCTGGGTTTTCTTTATGGACAAAAGTCAAAGTGCCCAAATACTTCTTTGCAGTTGGCATTTAGAGGGATACAAGAGCAGTGATTTGAAATCTCTGTTTAAAATACGCACCGTATTCAGGCAGAAGATGACTACAATGCTAAAAAAAAAATCTCTTTCCTTTTAGTGTCAAGTTTTACTCCTTGACTATCTTTGCCATATGTACTAATTTACCACTTGGATTTTGAAATGGAAATGGACTCATCGCTCACTGTCATTCATCCTACCCCTTTACTTCTATTACATATGTGTTCCTTCTTTCCGAAGTATTTCTCCTCCAACGTCCATCAGATACACGCACACTTTACTGATCAGCCTACAGCCCCTTGGTAATGATAAGTAATAATTCAGATGATAAAAAAAAAAGTGGCAGAAGATAAAAATGAAAGACATCCTGAGTTGAGTAAGGGAGTGTCTCCCATCATTTCTGGTGGCACGCATTCTCAAAGCTCGGCTACACGTCGATCCTGGAAAGCAGGTAGCTCCTGAAAATCGGGGTCTCTACCTATCTACACACACACTGGGTATATTGCCAGCTCCACCCAATTTTCCTGACTAGGATTGCACAGACAACAGGCAGTGCTGCGTTAAATATAAGGCCGGGTTCTGTAAATAGCAAGGAAAGGAGGGAGATATCTGAGGACGAAGGTTTCCTCCAAGTTGGTGTTTTTTAAAGGTGGCTTCTTTGTGCTCAACTCAGACATTGTGCTTTGTCTCTCACTGTGAGACCTGCAGAAATGCAGCTGGATGCCAAGGAAAAGCACAAATGAGGAGACCCAGAGAGAAGAAGAAGGGAAAGGAGAAGGGAGGAGAGGAAGGGAAGGGAGAGAGGAAGGGAAGAGGAGGGGAGGGGAGGGGGGAACAAATAGAGGCAAAAAAAAAAAAAAGACAGACTTAAAATCATAATGTTGGATTTCCTTTAATACTTTTTTTTTCTTTTTTTTTTTGTCATTATTGGGAAGGAGAAAGAGATGGTTGGCAAGCTTGGTGACTGGGTTAGAATCTTTTTCAGTTTTGGCTAATAGTGTGTTTGCACTAGACTGATGAGAAAAAAAGAGACATGCTAGAATAATCATAAAGGGTGGAGCTGTCAAAAAAAAAAATGTTTGACTCACTGGGTCCCTCCCTGTAACGCCAAAATGAATCATTCCTAACCAGAATCGTCAATTGTCTTAGTGTGCTTGCATATGAAGGCCAGATTATGGGAATCATGTCAGTTCACTAATCTTCAGAAAGGAAAGGTAAACAGAGAATGAAATTTCTTGAGACTCCCCTAAACCTCTCTATATTTGAAACCACAGTTCAGCGCGATTTTTCACATGCTGAGCTAACCTGCCTGTCTGTACTCAGTCTGCTTACAAAAGATCTACAAATCTATGAGTTATGAAAGTTTTTCTATGAACACATCATTTTCTCTATACAGCTCAGCGATGCCTTTGGAGGATACTTATTTCAAGCAGTTAACACCTGACCCCAATTTCTGTGGGTAATTAGTGAGCTAGATAACCACACAAAGTGGGTAATTATTTAGTACCCAAGGGTACGCTAGAAGTGGGTAGTGGTTTTGTTAACAAAAGCACATCTCTAATTATTGTATCTGTGATGGGTGTTTTAAAAATACCGGTTACTATATCAAGTGAACCATGATAAATAAGTGAACTGTTTTGCTGTCCTTAGCATATACAGATGTGTATTCCATCATGGTTAATAATATTTACCTCTCTTGTATGGAGTGTTGTGAAGATTAATTAGTTAACATCTGTAAGACTCTCAGAGATGAAATGTGCTGGAGAGTTTCTAAATACCGTGTTATTATTGTTATTACTATCTTGGCTAATAATCCCGGGATGAGAGAAGCTTAAGGAGTAGATTCAATAGCCTGGTCTCTGTCTTGGTTCGGAAAATATTCTCAGATAACAAATGTAATGAGTTTGTTTATAGGGAGTGGTCTCCTACCTAGCCAGTCTATCACAGGCAGTAATAGAAAAGAAAGGTAAAAGCCATTTCATTGACAGCTGCTGGCTCAGGAAGGATTCGAGTCAGGATAAGAGATGCGGAGAGGGAGGAGCAGAGGGAAGAAGTCAGGGACGGGCCTGGAAGGAAGCTGAATCAGCCCGACCACACCCTCCTTCCAAAGTCCTTGTATCCTTCCCTTTGATGAGCTGTGAATATGCGCAAAAATCCTCAAAGAAGACATTCGAGCAAGTGCCAGTGCCTGGCAAATTCATCCTAATTACAATCAATCAGCCAGATATATAGCATTTATTCTGGAGAAGAACAATCAGTACAAATTACTTGAACAAACGCAGATACATATTAAAATATTACAGTGTTGAGAATAGGCATGCACAAATCAGCTTCAGATATTTTTAACCCAAGATAAGAATGCCAATGGAGAAACCCTTTCTAATCAGATTGCTTTTCTCAATCATCCCCCCAAGATGGGAAGAGGGATATTATTTACTTCTGCTGAGAAAGAAAGAAAAGAAAAAGAAACGAAAGGAGGGGTGGGGGGGGGGGGAGAAAAGAAATCCTCATGCTTTCAGGGGCCTTAATGATGGAGAGAGCGACCAAGCCTTGAAAACAAACAGCAACACACAGAAACTTACTGCTTCTTTCTCTGTAAATGTCCATCTCCTTGAGCCGGCTGTCTGGGGTCTGGTCAAAGCAGGACAGACAGAGGCCTCTGAAATCCAAATTTTCTAGTAGGGCTCACCACATTTTTTTCTTTCAAAGCAAGGTTGTCCCCAGGATTAACCGTAGGAGTCTGGGAGATGTGAGGCACTGGGGAAGGATGAAGGGACTTATGTAGAGGGATCATATTCAGCCCCGTTTAGGGTATCTAGAGAATAGGGAAGAAGAAGGGACCCTATAAGTCAGCCAACAGGTACCAGGGCCCAAACCTCTGCCAGAGGACCGCCTCCAGGACACGTGTTTATGCTGTGATTGGAGGCCAGTGGTGTGATGAGCGCATTTTAAGAGTTTGGGAACACAGGGAAAATTTCTCCAAGAGCCACTCCAGCCAGGCTTCTGACCTGAAGCCCAGGATTCAGCACCCCCTCCCTGAGCTCAAACTACAAAGGCTGACTGGCATTCCCCAGCCCGCCCAGCTCCTTTCAAACCCACAGACTGTGCCAGACTGGCCCCACCTCCCACTGCAGCAAATTCTGTAGCCCCGCTTCAAGCTGTGCTGTAAGGAGCCAGATTTCCGTTTTAATTGTCCTACCTGGCCTTCCCCTCTGCCACTGCCCCTGGCTCTTGGCTCCTGGCACCATTTCAAAGGCCCAACCAACTGCCTTCCCTCCCCCATTGTCATTCGAAACACCTCTAGTTCTTCCCTCCCCCAATTTTTACATGTAGAATGTTCTCCCTCATTTTTGGCCCCCACCATTCCCTTTCTTGGGTCTCTCACATTCTCTTGTTTGACATTTTTTTTGGGCCATGTCAAAATATAGTTGTATCTCCTGTTAAGGAACAAAAACGCAAACCCAAAGTCCCCAACTAACATCTTCCCCCCCCCCCCCGCCCCCATATTAACATATCTGACAATCCAGTTCAGATCAGGGCATTTCCCAAAAGCTCACCTAAAAAAAGCTGAAGCAGGTAGAGAACAGGTGTGTGTGTTTGCGTGCATATGTGTGTGTGTGTGTACTGATCTAACTATATGAATGCAAGGAAAGGGCCTGATGGACATGTGGGGAAGGAAGCACAGAAGAAAGGGATCTGGTATATTTGTGGGTATTTAAGATAAAAGCAACAGAAGCAAATTATTCCAAGAACTTCCAGAACTCCTTATGTGTGTCTTTCTATGCATATGGATGTAAACATATACACATATAGGGTCTGTCTCAAGCCTCCACACGTCACAGTATCTTAAGATGATCTGATGACCTGAAAAGGTTATTTACCATACCGTGAACAGTGATGAGCAGGGCCCACGTTGTTTTGCAGCTAAAGACTGAATCTGAAAGCCTTCTGGGACTGATTGGAAGAGGAAGATAAATCCCATAAGACACCTACCCTCCCCCCATCCTTGTCGGGGCTTAGAAGCTAAGGATTTCGATAACACCTTTCTCTGTTGCCACCATGACTTTAAATTAAGCTTGTCCTTGCCATCCATCCCTCAAAGCATTTGTGCTCTTAACCTTACTACTAAGGTATTTATTGCTTTAATGTTGCAGTTCTGTTCTCTCTTACTCCTCTACTAGCTGCCCTTGAGTTCTTCGATGTGACAGACACCTACAGATAAATACTATCTCATTTTGTTTTCCAAAGTCATCATCAGTGTTTTAGAAGGTTTGCAATAGTTGGAACTGCCCAACTCTGAGCACAGTGCTGGGATTTGAACCAGGTTTAACTCCATAAGCCCGTCTTTCCTTTACATCTTGTGTTGACTCTTGTCTCCGTGAAAATGACACTTTCCACAGTTCATCCTCTCAAACTAGTCTGATTTGATCATGACCTGAGCTGAAGTCAGATGTCTCACCGATTGAGCCACCCAGGCACGCCTATAGCAGAAGTTTTTACTAAATGTTTACACTGATACAGCTTTGTAACTTTCTGAGTGATTGGAGTTCATGTCTAAATAACCCTTGGAAGAATGCTTAGTAAAATACCACATAAAAGTGGCATTTAATAAAGGGTGAATTGCAACCTTATTTCCTAAGACCATACTCTGGTTGAAATCCCACTTACAGCCACCTTTAGTTGTGTTTCCGAAAAATAGCAAATTGGTCTGCTTAATTCATTCTAAATGTTCTGAAGTCATGCTGTTTCTGTTTGAGAGCCAGACAGATTCTGTCTGAAATCTCACTGATCTGTGGACTAGGAGGTAATATCAAGTGATAAAGTGTCCGGGATGACGTGACTGTGAAGGACTATTCTGGGATACATGCAGGGAGGGAGAGCTCTTGCACTTTAAAGTGTGTGGGTAAGTCCAGATCTGAGATAAGCAAACCAGCCCGGATGCCCTCATTTAAGAAAAAGAGGTTGAGAAGCTAGAAATGGTTCATGACCATATGACCGAAAGGCTCCAGAGTTTCATAATATGTATTCTGAAAAAAAGGTTACACAAGCCCTTATTTGTCTAAGGAAAGAATACTGAAGTGTGTAGAAGTGGTATCCTTGGAGGCTAAACTTCTATCCTAGATTTCATCTGGGCAATTCCTGTCCTTGACTAGGGGAGGGCAAGGAGAACCTGGAACTGCTCGGTCTGTCCTTTGACAGGCACTGGTGCCCATTCAGAGTTTTGACACCACTCAAGTTTCTAAGGATGCCTCTTTGGTGGCTGGTGGTGACTCTCAAGAGACAGCTGGATGCATACCCATAGTCCCCCTACTCCAGCCCATAAACTCTAAACATACTTTAGATGGGAACTATCTAAATTCCTTCAGCAAGAGTCCCTCATGAATTGATGGAAAGATATTCCCAGGAAGGAGAGGGAGAGGAAACTTCCCTTCTCATTGATCAGCAAAACCATTTTCCTGAAGCAATGAGATTTCGAGCCAGTAGGGAGTAGTGTTTGGTACCAGCAGCCTGTAGCTCCAGTGGTCTCTAAAGGAGGCATTTGGCAGATTCTACCCCACATCCGTAAGAGTTCCAAGTGTTAGGCTAAGTAATGTCAGGCTAAAGACTTGAGTGTGTACCTAGTTTAAAAAAATTATTTTGCTTTCCTTAGCCTTTTAGGATATTAGGGGAAATCAATGGTGAAAGAAGTCTTCAGTATATATATTTAATAATATTTTTTGATATGAATATACAAACTAATTCTGTTGCCTCCTTATGCCTCATTGGGTGGGCTTCAGAAGACTATTCTTGGCTCTAGATTAACTAGATACAAGGACTACAGCTTATCTGATAGGCCCATGTTGTCAGTGAAACTCTCTGGAAGGTACTCCATGGCCCACTGCTGTGGGGTCTGACTTTGTCAATTTGTAAGTAGTACATTTCAATAGCCTTTTGGGTGTAGGCGGATAAAAGAGAGAAGCTTTCACTCCCATGTAATAAATGGGTAAATGGAAAGTGAGAAATATAGAAAATCAAGGCCTTTCTAAAGGATGAGATCCCTATTACCTGTGCACTAAGAGGATTGAAACATATTATAAAAAAGCATTATTCTTGGCTGATGCAGATCATCTAAGAGCCAAGTTCTATTTTGGTCTAGGTTCTCTGCCATTCAGTCATTAGGTTCAGGCAAGCAAGCAAAGAGGCATATTTCTGTCCCTGAAACTTTTGAAGATGAGATTGCCAGGCCAAGTGTCCAGAGATGAGAGGAGCCCAAAGATATAGGCCAGGGGCTTGGGCTGTAGTTATTTGTCTATATTTTAGAAACAGCTAAACAGCTAGAAAGATGTGAGGGGAAGGAGAGAGGTGGGGGGAGGGGAAGGCTTTAGAAGCCAATAGTGTTCACATCTTAAATCCAGTCTTATTTATGCCATAGTTCTTAGAGACATCTTTGCTGACCAAATTAATGCTCCCTAAAAGATCAGTCCCCTTTTATAGTATTCACTATCACTAGATCTCTGCGTACTTTCCAATATAAAGGAGAGAGGTATCCAAGGCAATGGCCCAACATGAAACAGAAATTGGATTACAATTCAGACTTCAAGGTTTCCAAACTCCTAAGACTGTATCTCACCCTTTCATTAACAGAAATAGTCAAGACACACTCCTTCTTCTCTTTTATACTTCTTAGGCTCTTCAGATTAAAAAGAAAAAAAAATTTTTTGGCTAGTTAGGTTCTAAAGATTTAGAAGGACAGAGAGAAGCAAATATCCTAATATCGTTCTTCCCTTTTCGTAGCTGGGAACTGAGGCAAGTAGTGGCTAAATACTTTTCCCAAGAAGGTTGTGGTAGCACCAAGAATAGAATCTAGGTCTCCCAGCCCAGCTATTATGAGGAAGAATGAGCTAATGTGCGTGAACTGCCTAGAGTTCATTCAGAGTGAGTTTGTGTGAATCCAAAATATTGTTAGTAATAATCATACCCTGTGCCTCCTGGTTTATTTAAAATGACAGCGCAGTAAGGACGAACTTCAAAAAGATACGATTACATTTACTTGAGCATTTGTGAAATAGATGAGTTTCAAAAGCACTGAGTGTGCAGAATTAATAACATTAAAAGAACACAGAAACATTGTTTGAGACACATCTGGAGGGGGGTGCTGAGGTGCCGCAGCAGTACCAGAATTCCTGCTAAGAGTCAAACGGAGACAGATGAATAGGGAGAACTCTGGGGAGAAACCGAGGAATATTCTAAAGGTGGAAACTACTACCTCAGAGATGTACAATATGGCGTACTCCACATTCATTGGAGAGTCTCTCTATGCTGCAAATAGCAATGACAGGAAGACCACAGGGAACTACGTCAAGAGGAAGCCAGGCTAGCCTTCTGGGGTCTGACGCTTTGCCCTTCGGGAATGTTGGACCACACACTCTCCAATCCAGGTGGGGACAGGGTAAACCAACTGGAGTTTGCGACCAACCTGCCCTCCCAAAGGAAAGGATGTTAGGTGAACTTTCTGGCATTCTCAAGTCTTCAAAGGTTCACCGTGATATTTTGATGACCTACCCCAAGTCTGGAAAATTGTTCAGTTTATGGGCCCATGGGTCTCTTAGCTCTGTGTGATACTTAACACTCACTGCATGAAGAAGTGCTGACTTCAATTTTACTATGGTTAGCGCTGTACCTGCTGAATGATAGGTGTTTCACAAATTATTGTTCTGTTTGTACTCTTCTGAGAATTGAATATAATCTAGGGTCATAGTGTTATGTAACACAGACCAATCAACTGATTTTGCATAGGCAAGCAATCTTTAATTGATGATTTTCCTCTTCTGCCAGGTGCCCAATTGCTCAAAATCTAGGTCTTAAAATTGATCAAAAAGTGAGAAAATCTCCAAGGTAAGGAATGAGGAGAAGAACTTTGAAAATAAAACAAACACACAAGATCTGGCTCATGCTCTGTTAACAGAGCTTTGGGTGTTTCTAGTAAACACCTAGGTGTGAACTTGTCAATGTCTTTTTAAAAACAAAGTAAATAAAGAAAACTTTCAAAAATTAAAGTTGGAGAAAAAAATGACTGGTCAACAATATCTTCTTCCCCCAACAAACCTACATATGTGTATGTCTCTGGGCCCAGAGGACTTTCTTTTTTTTTTTTTTTTTAATTTTTTTAAATGTTTTATTTATTTCTAGGCGAGAGAGACAGCATGAGCAGGGAGGGGCAGAGAGAGAGGGAGTCACAGACTGAAACAGGCTCCAGGCTCTGAGCTGGCAGTCAGCACAGAGCCCGACGCGGGGCTCGAACCCACGAACCGCGAGATCATGACCCAAGCGAAAGTCGGACGCTTAACCAACTAAGCCACCCAGACGCCCCCAGAGGACTTTCTTTCTGTAGCCCAGGAGTAGTTGATTGAAGTATCAGGAAACCAGCTTTGTTCAGCAGACTAATGGAGAAATGAGAATATCTAAGACAGGGGAGGACAGGAGGTAAAGGAAAAAATCCTACATGCTACTTCTCTTTTGTTGAAAACAAGGCAGAGATAGCTCTGGGAAATACCATTGCCTAAAATTAACTTCTTTGCCCTGATAAGGAAGGAGAGGAGAGAGTAAAGGCAATTATCACCAGATCTACCAACTTCTTGGACCTCTTCAGATGATGCCAGTCTCTCCTTCCTCACTTCCCCCCACTCCCCAGAATATCTTGTATGAGCACATCTCATGCAGGACATATTACACTGTGATTGTAAGTAAGAGACTGTGAGATCCATTTCTGTATCTCCAGCCCACTGCCCATGACTGATATACAGTAAACTCTCAGTAAATGTTGAATAAAAACTGTGGAAAGTCAACTTAAAGATAAAATTTAAGAGAGAGATAAAATTTAAAAAGATAAAATTAAAAGATAAAATTGCAAGATAAAGTGCAAATGCAATCATGTCCAAAATAAACATGGGAAAGTAGGAATTCAAATAGATCCAGATTCTAGGCTAGATCTTATGGGAAAGGAAGGGACAAAGAAGAGGCTCTGGCAGCCATGAATCTATCCTCCATGAGGATGCTGATGCCACATTGGTCAGGTTATGTACAGAGAGAATATTGCCATGGGGAAAGCCAAAGGTTGGCATATCCGGGTCTGGTCTGCTTATTTGAACTTCAGATACTGTTTGTAATTACAGTGGTCTCAAGACACATGATCCAATGGAAAAAATATAGAACTGAAAGTTAACAAGACATGGATTCTCCACTTAATTCTGTCACAGCATGGATGAATGGATAAAAAAGATATGATAAATATATAGCATAAATTTAGTACCACTTTTATAAAGGGAGTATAATTTTTTATACTCCATTGTATAAATGGAGTACTATTCAGCAATCAAAAAGAATTAAACCTTGCCATCTGCAACCACGTGGATGGAACTAGAGGGTATTATGATAAGTAAAATTAGTGAGTCAGAGAAAGACAAATATCACATGACTTCACTCATATGAGGAATTTAAGATACAAAACAGATGAACATAAGGAAGGGAAGCAAAAATAATATAAAAGCAAAGAGGGGGACAAAACATAAGAGACTCTTAAATATAGAGAACAAACAGAGAGTTGTTGGAGGGCTTGTGGGAAGGAGGATGGGATAAAAGGGTGAAGGGCATTAAGGAATCTATTCCTGAAATCACTGTTTCACCATCTGCTAACTAACTTGGATGTAAATTTAAAAAGGTTAAAAAAAAAATCCTGTCATAGCAATCTTGGACAAGACACTTTTCCTCTCAGATCATAAGCCTCCTCCTCGACTATAAAAGAGAGGATAAGACTAGATGAAGTTTTAAATTCCCTCCAGGAAAATTCTAGAGCTGTAAAGTCTCTCTCTGTCTAGATTCCATTTTCTTACAAAAGTATTTTCTTAACAGTTATGATACAGATGGAATTTGGCTTTTGAAAACTAATAGAGCATCTTAGCTGATGTTAAAAACAATATAGAATCTGAACATCCAAAATGAAAGAAGAAAAACATGAAGAGGCTCAGAATGGTGGAATTAATCATAGCAGATTATAAAAAAGAGATCCCCATTTAATGGTCTCCAAAATCTCGTGAGCACTGAGTAGATCAAAGAAGTTTTGACAAGATTCTTGGGAAATAAGGAAGATGCAAGAATTATCCATCCCATTTCATACAAAGGGAAACTGACATCCAGAAAGGAAAGGAAATTCACTCAAGATCACACTCAATTATGTTGCCCGAATCTGTCCAGAAAGAACCCACAACTGCTTCCAGTGATCATGAGAATGTGGTGCTATGGCCCAGTGTAACTGGGTAGTGTCCTGGTCAACATGGCTTTCAAAAGCTCCGCTGAAATCACAGCTGCTGTAGCACTGATTGCTAGAGAAAGTGACCATGTGAATAACCAAGGAAGACTCTTTAGAAGCTTCTCCATGGTCAAAGACATTTCCGCTGACTTTGGGTCAGAAAATCTGGTTTCCATCCCTTCCATATGCCAACTTAAACTTTTGTACATCAAGTTCCTTCTTTGGGAGTCAAAGAACTTACTAGAGAAACTCATCAAGTGTAAAACGATCCTAGATCAACATACTGAAACTACTGTTAGAGGAGTTTTTGGCTGATATCTACTAATTATCTAAAGCAATTATATTTATGTACTTTTTAAATGTGTGTGTATATAACATACACTGTTCATATATGTTAAAATGTAGATAATAGTATATATGTATATAAACTATTATATGTCTATATGTACATATATGTGTATTATATATATCTCCTTGAGTCTAGCTGAAGACTACACTCAAAATCAACTCCTGCTCTCTCCTCGGACTTGATATATAGCCAAGCAGGCCATTCTCGATTAACACAGCTCCCTCCTGGGAAAAGTCACAGAATAACTTTATTGATTTCCCTTTACCCTTCTCCACATTTCTCTGCTGAAATGTTGTCTTAACTCTTAAATGTAAAAGCAAAAGGAAAAGAAAATTAAAACAAAGAGATACACTTCCTTTAGGACCACATTGATTCTCTTATATTATTTTCGATTTTCTAAAAATATTTTTAAAAAAGAAAAAAAACAGGGTGCTTGTAAAGACAAAGGAAAATGATATGCTCTCCAAGGTTTTGTGCAACAGATTTCTTTACATTGAAACCTGTGTTTTGCACACAATGCTGGACTCCGTACTATATAAACCACTTCTCCGCGTTCTCTTGTGACTTGGCTAGCCATCTTTGAAAACTGCCAAGACTTTCTGGCGAACAATCCCTCCGATGTTTCCAGGAGCCTACCCAGTGCATAGGAATATAGGGAATGTTTCTTTCTTATCAGATTTTCCTACCTCAAAAGATTCCCAACAAGATTAAGTATTTTACATGCAGAAAATTCTTTTGGAGTTTCTCAGATGGCAGCTTTAGAGAGGTCAAAAAACAAGGCTCTCTAGGCAGGCTTTCTGCTTGTACCTCTCATGATGACCGGGAAAGATTCACCCAGAGCCTCACTCTTGTTCTCCTCTGGCTTCAGAAGTGCCCTGTGCCCTTGATTCTGACTGTAGGACTGGGGTGGGGTCAGGATAGTGGAAGAAAGAGAAGGGAGACTCTGGAGTGCCTTAAAGGAAAAGCTCTAACAAAACGCAATTTGCATTTTCGTCACTCTCCCCCCACCCCCCAATTCCACAGATTTAGCTCTACTTACTCTAAGGCCTGAGTTCATAAAAGCCTAATAGAATTTCTATTTCTTTAGGTTCTCTTTTCCATCACCCCCAGCTTTCCCTGCAAAGGGAAGGAAAAGGATGGACTTATTTACAACACAATCGCGATCTGATTCTTCCCCCATGTTAAGCAAATAAAGATGGCTCATGAATGAATGGATCGTGTTATTTAAAGCTGAAAGCGCATGTGAGCGCATCACCCCTCAGAAACAAGCTTAAGTAAAGTACAGGAAGGAAATGAAAGGTTTGCCAGTAAACAAGGTTACAGTGATGCACACTGTTGGGTACAATTTAGTAGAGCAATTATTAACAACAAGACAAGTATCTGCCTCCAATGTACAAATAAAAGGCATGCAAAACCACAAAAGGATAGTGATGTGCTATGCCATACTGAGGTTTAATCACAGAGTTTTTGTTTTGTTTTGTTAACAAAATGCCATTACCCCCATTAACTTGGAAACTTAGTTTTCATTAAATGCCATTTTACTTTTTACTGGAAAAGTTTATCTTTTCTTTTTCATTCTGTGTCTCTGCACCATGTGAATCAGACAGTGATTTGGAAGCATTATGGGTAAAAGTGGTAGAAAAGCATGTGAAAAATTGGGTCATCTTGTTGAAATCAAGTTCACTTCTGTGTAGGAGAGCAGGAAGAATGGGGGAAATCTGTCCTAATATCTTGCTGTCTCTGTCTCAATTTATTCCTTTCATAGGGCTTCAGCAGGGGGAATTATGTAGCAATGCAATTTGCTTCCTGGTTAAATAGGAAGGCCTCTGGAGTACATTTCCAAGAAGGATCCCCCTCAAGGTGAAGGAGCCAAGATTGTAAGAGGAAACACTGTATTCTTGGGCAATATAGGCTCTTTGTTGAAACTGGCAACTGAGGGGGCACCTGGGTGACTCAGTTGAGTGTGTGACTTCGGCTCAGGTCATGATCTTGCAGTTTGTGGGTTCGAGCCCCGCATCGGGCTCTGTGCTGACAGCTAACTCAGAGCCTGGAGCCTGTTTCAGATTCTGTGTCTCCCTCTTTCTCTGCCCCTTTTCCACTTGCGCTCTGTCTCTCTCTCTATCAAAAATAAATGAACACACAAGAAAGAAAGAAAGAAAGAAGGAAACTGGCAACAGTGTTCCTGGCAACCGTGTTCCCGTTGTAGGCAAGAGGGCTCCTTCTGGCTCTGGATAAATGGAACAATGGCCAGAAGCTCGGCATATCCAGACAGTACAAAGTACACTCCCAGTGTCCAAGATCTAATAGAAAGGTCTCTCCTGGCTTCATGGCTTCCAGGGGTTCATGTATTCATTCCAACTTCTTCTAACCTGCCTTCACAGAGAATAGGATTTGATCTAGGTTTGCGTGAATAAACATTTCTAATTAACGTGAAGTCTCGACGATGTCCTTCTCTCAACACGTTGGCTGCTCAGACTGCATAGAAGCTGTATCTTCTACCTAAAAGTAACAAGCCTTTCTGTGTTGATCTCTGACATCTAAAAGGCAGGGATACTTTTTTTTAGAATTTTTCCCCTCAAATGTGAACACACCTGGGAGTACTTGCTTCATTTCTTAGTCAGCAAGAACCTAGAGCTGTGGATGCCTGGGGGAGTCATTCCAACTGAGATTAGAATTTCAAGAGAGAAAACATTTATCCGGCTCCCTTGTCGGGTGCTTACAATGCATGAAAGTACCAATCGCCCCATGGTAGACTATAGGGAATGATCAGTGTGAATTAAGTCATCTCCTCAATGATGTATTGCAAATAATTTCCCTGGTGAAATAGCAAGTTCCTGACCATGGTACTATATACAAATAAATAAACAAATGTTGTTGTGTTGTTGTTGCTGTTGTTTTCAACATTGGGAAGACCTCAGAAATATATTGTTTCAACTGATAGGCTGGAATCATTGAAAAACTTGCCTCCCCTTCCTAGTTCTTTGGCTGAAATGTATTAGGAAAATGGTGCATTAGTCATTATTTCTAATTGGGAAAAAGGCTGATTATCATAGAGAATCCTGGTTAGGTGATTTGTAGAGTACTATTGTGTTGAGGAGTAGAGATTTAAGGTAGAAGGTTTTAGCAGCAGCAGCAGCAGCAGAGAAGCTATGTGATTGGATCTGGTGTTTCATATATCTTGTATCAGAGCAAAAGGCGAAAGAATGTGCTTTGTACAAATTAACCCATAGGCCTTTCTAAACAGAAACAATATGGAACACACACAAAGGTAAGATCTTCTATAAGGAAATATACTCTCCTTTCACAACAAGCCATGAACATTGCTTGTGTTATCCTGGCCTGGCTTCCTGTTTGCCCTTAAGACATTTGGGTAGGAACTCAGGAAACAAGAATGCCCCCAGTTAGCCACATTCAGGATGGTAGCATCTGTTATCATCAAAATAATGGTAGGCCTGTAGACAAAGGGGGATGAGTCGTGGGGAGACAATGGGGAGTTATGCCACACACTTTGAGATAAGCCCGTTGGGCATCTCCTTTGCAACTTCTGTATATTTCACGCTATATGCAGAATCAATATTCAGGGAATACTTGGGCATTTTTCTAAACTTACAGTGATTCCAACACTCAATTGGACCGGGGCGGGGGTGCATGGAGGTGGGGGTGGTGGCATAGAATATTCTACTCTGGCAAAATTTAATGGTAAATTGGGAAGAATCCATCAAGTGCCTTGTAGAAAATCAAATGGGCAAAAGTAAAATTGAAACCAATAAGAAATAATGGAATCATTCAGGCTTGGATCTGAAGCCCAGATCTAATTAATAACTTAATAGCCACTTAATAATTCTGTGGACTTGGGCAAAGTACTTAACTTTTTGGAACCTCAGATTCCTGGCTTGTAAAATTGGGGACAATAATATTTTCTATGCCTATTTATTTCAAGGTTAAATGAGATAAGGAATATAAATTGTTCATCACAATGTATGGCCTATAGTAAGCACTCAACAATGTTAGTTTCCTTAGTTCTCTCCCTTTATTGAGGCATCTTTCTCAATTTCCATTTAACCTCTTTCTGTGTTTATAGAACACTGATTTTCTATACTGTTCAGCAAGTCTACTTAATTTAATAGTCCAATTTTGATTAAAAATCAGTGAGGGAAGGGACGCCTGGGTGGCTCAGTCGGTTACATTTCTGACTTCAGATCAGGACATAATCTCATGGCTTGTGAGGTCAAGCCTTGCATTGGGCTCTGTGCTGACAGCTTAGACCTTGGAGCCTGCTTTGGATTCTGTGTCTCCCTCTCTCTCTTCCCCTACTCTGCTCCTGCTCTGTTTCTCTCTCCTTCAAAAATAAATAAACATTAAGATGGGGTGCCTGGGTGGCTCAGTTGTTTAAGCATCTGACTTCAGCTCAGGTCATGATCTCACAGTTCGTGGGTTCAAGCCCCATGTCGAGCTCTGTGCTGATAGCTCAGTGATGATAGCTAGCTCAGAGCCTGGAGCCTGCTTCAGAGTCTGTGTCTCCCTCTCTCTCTGACCCTCCCCTCCTCACACTGTCTCTCTCTCTCTCAAAAATAAATAAAACATTAAAAATAAATAGATAAATAAGCATTAAGAAAAAATTTTTTTAAATGAGTGAGTCAGGGTTCCATGTTCTTCTATTTTTTGCAAGGGTTTTGTAAGATTAGTGTTATTTAAGAGGTTAATTATTCTAAATATATGACATAGAAGGAATACAAACATTGAATAATACTTGACTTTTTTTTAAAGTTTTTTTTTAATGTTTTATTTATTTTTAGGAGAGAGAGACAGCGTGAGCAGGGGAGGGTCAGAGAGAGAGGGAGTCACAGACTTTAACAGGCTCCAGGCTCTGAGCCGGCGGTCAGCACAGAGCCCGACGCGGGGCTCGAACCCACGAACCGCGAGATCATGACCTAAGCGAAAGTCGGACGCTTAA
The DNA here is from genome assembly GCA_017311185.1 of Proteles cristata cristata. Classification (NCBI taxonomy): domain Eukaryota; kingdom Metazoa; phylum Chordata; class Mammalia; order Carnivora; family Hyaenidae; genus Proteles; species Proteles cristata. Next base: position 1,693,766 of record JAESUZ010000481.1, on the reverse strand, counting down.
CCGACTAAGCCACCTAGGCGCCCCAATACTTGACATTTTTGCAAAACATGCTCATAATCATAAGTCAGAATAAAGTCAGAGGAAGTCGGAAACATGCATGTGTAACTATAAATTAGACAATAAGTGGAACAGGGTGATCAAACATTGGTGGTGGATGGTATCTGTTATGTGCCAAGCACCATATAAGACAGCAGAGACTCAGAGATAAATAGGATGCAATCCTTAAACTTTAAGGCCCTTCACTTAGCATAAGAAGAGATATATGGGCAAACAACCGCATAGAAAAGTGTAAAGTACAAATGCTACCAGATAAAGTAATGGCACAAAGACTGTGCAATCACTTCTGTTGGAAGGGTCAGGGAAAGTTTCAAGAGGAGAAGACATCTAGGATAGAGATAGAAAAATAATGAGGTCAGAACCTCGATAAAATGGACAAATTCCTTAAAAGATACAACTTACTAAACTGACACAGATGAAACAGAAAATCTAAATGGCCTTGTATCTCTCAGAGCAATTAAATTCATTATCTAAACTTTCCCACAGAGAAAATTCCAGTTCCACATGGTATGATTGGTGATTCCTATCAAATACTCAAAGGTTTGTAATCTTATAAAACCTTTCCAGAAAACAGAACAGGAAACACTCCCCTTATTGCTTTTTTAAAATAAAAATTGGACATATAAATGAAAAGACAATCATAGACCAATATCCCTCATAAACATAAATGCAAAAATCCTTAAAAATTTTTTTAACAAATCCAATCTTGCAACATATAAAGAACATTGTCTCCCATTAAGATTTATTCCAGAAACATAAGATTGATTTGTATATAATAATCAAGGTAATTCATCATATTAGTAGGCTATATGGGAAAAAGCATATCATTATTTCAATAGATGCAGAAAAATCAGTTGATAAAATTCATATTCTTTCTTTTATTTAAAAAAACCTTTCCTATTAGGAATAAAAAAGTAATTTTTTCAATCTGATAATAGGCATTCTGTAAAAACTTATTGTAAATAAAATCCTAAATGCTTAATTATAGAATTAATTCCCCATAATATTGGGAAAAAGACTGCTCTTATTCCTTCTAGTCACCATTTCACTGAACATCTTAGTAATTGCAATAAAGCAAGAAAAACAAAAGGCATAACTAGAAAAAGTAAAATTGTCTTAGTTGGTAACTGGTGTAACTATTTGTAACTGGTGTGCTTGTTTATGTAGAAAATCCTAAAATAATCTATATAACAATAGCCAGAACTAATAATTGCATTTAGCAAAATCATAAGATATAGGATTAACATATCCAAGTCAATTATATTTTTAGATACTAGCAGCAAATCGTTAGAAATGAAGAATTTTAAGCCATTTATAGTAGTGTCATAAAACACATAATAATAAGGAGGAAATGTTCTAAAATATGCATAGAGTGAGTTCGATTGGGAGTCCCAAAACATAGGTCTACCTGGAAACTCAGAATGCGACCTTTTTTGGAGAAAGGTCTTTAAAGACATAATTAAGGTAAAGATCTTGAAAACATCCTACAATAGGCTGTTCCCTAAGTCCAATGACAGAGTCTGTAGACAAAAAAGGAGACAACACTGAGTCCTAGAAGAAGACCATGTGAAAACATAGGTAGACAAGTTGGCTGAGGAATGCCTGACAGACTCCAGGCAAAGGACAGATTCTCCCTTTAAGAGTCCAGAAGCAGGGTGCCTGGGTGGCTCAGTTTGTTAAGCATTTGACTTTGGCTCAGGTCATGATCTTATGGTTCATGAGTTCAAGCCCTGCATCGGGCTCTGTGCTGAAACTAATCAATTCAATGATAAGAAGGAACAAACTATTTACACATGTAACAGCATGGTGAGTCTCAAAATCTTTATACTGAATGAAAAAAGCCAGACACAAAAGAGTATATACGATATTGATTCCATTTCTATAAAACTGTAGAAATTGCCAGCTAATCTACAGAGACAAAAAGCAGATTGGAGTGTGCCGAGGGCCAGGGTGAGAAGAAGACAGGGTGAGAGGAAGATGCAAAGGGATACATGGAGACTTTTGGAAGTGATGAAGATGTTCTGTATTTTGATTGTCATGACTGTGTGGTGGATGTGAGTTTGTCAAAACGCACCAATTGTATATTTTAAATGGATACAATTTGTTGCATGTAAATTATATCTCAATAAATTTGCTGAACATACGGATAGCAGCTAGAGAGGGGGGAAGACAGGGCAAGCAAAGAGAAGAGGAACAAAGGCACGGAATACATCTATGCCTTATCTCGGGAAATAGTTTACAAATTCCCTCCAGGCAGCAAACCTGTCTTGTATTTCATCTACGGTCCTATTGGTGTCCAGAAATAAGGAGGGTAACGATGCTTCTGAGTTGCATGGAATTATTCAGTATATACTCACAGGTAGTTGTTTAGAGAGTGCTAGATCTACTACTGGAAGACTAAGTAGAAATCTTAATCTTTATCCTGCTAAGACCCACGGAAGTCACTTTCTCTCTCAAAGCCTAATGAAAGTCACAATATCCTTGCAATACAGTTGTTGCAAAGGTTGAAATACCTATGACAGTTCCTAATAATATTTCAGTACTTGCTACATATCCATGACAAAGAGTGGGGGTTCCAAACATATTTGTTGATTGCCATCCCAACTGTTATTTGGTTGTTCATATATTCAAATCTCTTATTGTCTGTGTACTTGTTTTCCATGTCAAATAATTTTCCCAATCACAGACAAACTTTTATGTCACTTTGGTCAATGAAGTATTCCAGAAATTAAGTGTTGATTTTATCTATCTATCTATCTATCTAAATTTTTTTACACTTATTCATTTTTGAGAAACAGAGAGAGACAGTGCATGAGTGGGGGAGGGGCAGAGAGAGAGGGAAACTCAGAATCTGAAGCAGGCTCCAGGCTCTGAGCTGTCAGCACAGAGCCCAATGTGGGGCTCGAACTCACGAACTGTGAGATCATGACCTGAGCTGAAGTCACATGCTTAAACAACTGAGACACCCAGGTGTCCCTATTTATTTATTTGTTTATTTATGGGAGAGAGGGGGTGCAAGTGAGTGAGGGGCAGAGAGAGGGGGAGAAAGAAAATCCCACGAGGGGCACAGAGAAAGGGAGAAAGAGAGAGGGAGAGAGAACCAGGGCTCACCTGGAGTAGGGTTCAAGCTCACCCCATGCAGGGCTTGAACTCACGAACCATGAGGTCATGACCTGAGCTTAAGTTGGATGCTGAACCAACTGAGCCACCCAGGCTCCCCTAGAGTTTATTATAATATTAGGTTGGGCAGGATACAATTACCAAGGTAAATGCGTTCCTCAAAGAAAAATCGCAAAAAGCATCCCACAATGGAAGTGACTTGGGGATGTTGCATTGTTTCTAGAATTTCTAAGCCATTGCTTTCGAGTGCTGCCATCAATGGAGAGCAAACTATTATCTAAACAAAAAGCAAACACACAAAAGATAAACAAGTCGTGGGTAAATGTGGTCGCAGTGTGAAGATTTCAAGGAGAAAGGAGAATAATAGGTACAGCGAGGGCATATGATTAAAGGAAATCAAGGCAGAAGGAGGCTCCTTAACTCAGTTGCTTAGAAGAGGAAAATTGCTAGGAGACTGTCTTTAAGAAGTAACCAGACTCTTTTAGGAAGGGGAATACGGGGATCCTTTTCCCCCAAAATAAAATGGATAATATACTCACACTTTCAAAGGCTGATTGATTCATAAGACCGTCTGATAGAAATGGCAAATGATAGAGGAGAACAGTTCTACTCACTGAGAAATTCTGGGATTGAAGACCTCAGATGAGCCTCACTTCTCCAGGTTCTATTGTACACTCTTCATGACATACAGGGAGACGTGGGTTGCGTTTTAATACATTTTTGTTGGTAAACAAATTTCATTCTTTAAAATTTTTTTTAATGTTTATTTTTTAGAGCCAACCAGAGCACAAGTTTGGGAGGGGCAGAGAGATAGGAGACACAGAATACGAAGCAAGCTCCTCCGAGCTGTCAGCACAGAGCCCCACAGGGAGCTCGAAGTCATCGGGCTTGAACCCATGAACCTCCCATGAACCTCGAGATCATGACCTGAGCCAAAGGTGGACGCTAAATTGACTGAGCCACCCACATGCCCCACAAATTTCATTCTTTTAGTTTAGGGGTGAGCAAACTACAGGCTCTGAGCCAAATCCATCCTGCTTCTTGTTGTACTGGAATGTGCTTGCTCCCATTTGTTACTCTTGTATGGCTGCTTTTTCACTAAAGCGAAAAATGGCGGAATTCCACAATGGAGGAATTGAGTAGTTGCAACACAGACCCTGTGGCCAACAAAGCCTAAAATATTTACTCTCTGGCCCTTTCTCAATAAAGTTTGATGGCCTCCTGTTCTGGATCGTGCAAAGTTAGATACAGATCCTGGACTATCTGCATCGATGTTGTGTCAAGAATAGGGGAGCTGTTCTAAAGAGATCTTTCGAAAGTTTTTTCTTCTCTAGGTGTTAGTGGAATCCTATTTAAAAGTGAATTATCCCTTTCCTGAAACCATTTTGCTAAACTTATGAAAAAGGTTGCAGTATTTGAAAAGCCTTTTCATCCTTTCATAAGTTTATGGATGAAATTGTGCAATGGACTCAGAAAGAGAAGTTCAATTTCAGGGTGCCACTTAAATAGAACCAACTATGAGGCAATCTGTGTTTCTCTGTTGTCTCATTGAGGGACAGGGTTTATCTCTGGACTTCTATCTGGGCCATGACTAAATTCTGAGGCCCTAGAACCACCTGTGCCAGCAAACAACATAAAACTGAACAGAGAGGACACCATTCCCAAGACTGAGGTTCAGTTTTGCCTGTTAACATCTCCCCGTTTATACCCGGCCTTTAGAATCTGAGACTCTGTTTGTTTCCACTTGTTCCTCTTCTGTAAATTACTCCTCTATACTTGAACCTTAGTCTGCCATCAGCAAACCCTTTCTGCTTATTTGAACTTCTGGTCCTGTTCCTTCCAGACAGCACTGGCCTCATGCTATCCATATCTCGGTGTGACCCTGGATCTTTAGTCCTCTCTGGGTACCAGTTCAACCATGTATAAAATGGGAATGCTGTGTTTTAAGCTCTCTGCACAGATATACTAAAGATAAGTAAAAAGGCCACTAATGGAAATACAAATGCTATTCTAAGTCACAAGCATAATAGATTCTTTCTCTTTTGTTAAAGACATCCTTTTTAAGAAAGTTTATTTATCTATTGAGAAAGAGAGAAAAAGAGAGATAATGGTAAGCAGGGGAGGGGCAGAGAGAGAGAGAGAAAGAGAGAGAGAGAATTCCAAGCAGACTTGCGCTTTTAGCACAGAGCCCACTGAGGGCTTGAGCTCATGAACTGTCATATCATGACCTGAGCCAAAATCAAGAGTTGGATGCTTACCCGACTGAGCCACCCAGATGCCCTCAAGGTTGTCTTAATATTGATATGACTAAAGTCAATCTAAATGATAGTTGTCATCAAACTATTTCTGTATCAGTTTAAAATAGGCAATCTAGGGGTGCCTGGGCGGCTCAGTCAGTTTAAGTGTCTGGCTCTTGGTTTTAGCTGATGATCTCACAGTTTATGAGTTCGAGCCCCACTTCAGGCTCCACGCTGATGGTGCAGAGCCTGCTTGAGATTCTCTCACTCTCTTTGCCCCTCCATGCCTTGTGTGTTCTGTCTCTCTCTCTTAAAAATAGATAAACTTAAAAAATAGCCAATTTAGAAATTATCATAAATTTTAAACTTAAATACTTTTCCCCCAAAAAGTATGAGAAGAAAGAATACAGTCATATGTTCATTCTCAGAAAAACCTAAAATAATAAGGAATGCGACACATCACCTGACATATGCAAAGCCCACCTAAGTACTTAATTTTTTTAAATGTTTATTTATTTTTGATAAGGAAAGAGAGAGAGACAGAGCACAAGTTGCAGATGGGCAGAGAGCGACGGAGACAGAATCTGAAGCAGGCTCCAGGATCCAAGTGGTCTGAAGAAGCCTGATGCAGGGTTTGAACTCACAGACTATGAGATCATGACCTGAGCCAAAGTCAGACGCTAAACCACCTGAGCCACCCAGGCACCCCCAGCTAGGTACTTATGAAGACTCATAAATAACCTTCAAACACTTAACACAAAACCTGAAGCTCTGAGCTAATCATGGTATTTCTTAATCTTTCAATAATAAAATATAACTGTGATTTTCAAAGTGACTGTTTCCCTTTTCTGTGTCCACCTTAGGGTTGTGTGTTTAGCATACTCTTCAGTCCTTGGCTCTCAGAGCACTGTTCCATGATTACTGGTGACAATACTTTTCAGAAGCACTGAAAACGACGGCATTCCCATTGGTGAATGACCACCACTTTACTCTGGTTTAATAAAACAGCCACCAAGGGGCACCTGGGTGGCTCAGAAGGCTAACCTTCCGACTTCGGCTCAGGTCATGATCTCATGGTTTGTGGGTTCGAGCCCCACATTGGGCTCTGTGCTGACAGCTAGCTCAGAGCCTGAAACCTGCTTCAGATTCTGTATCTCCCTCTCTCTCTGACCCTCCCCTGCTCATGCTGTCTCTCTCTCTCAGAAATAAATAAAAACATTAAAAAATTTTTAAGAAATGGCCACCAGTAAAATTGATAAAATGGTGTGTGTATACGCATATATTTGGAGAAAGACACCCAATATGGGAGTGTAATATTTGTCTTTATTTGTATAATTCCATGGTAAGCTAAATTTTCCTTGCATCTGCTTGATTACAGAAAAGTTTATCCTTTCTCCACTTTCCAGACATGACACTTTGCTTTCCATCCCTCAAACACATGCTAACTTGTGACCCAATAATCTATACTGCACATAGAGCACTCTGCTCCCCAATCCTGAGGTCAGTATTTCGTCAACCACTACCTCCTGGCACCCATCCTGGAAGATAGCAGTGAGCCAACCACACACTTTTGGACACTTGTATAGCAAGCTGAATGTCTCCATGATACATTATGCCTTGATTTTAGAACCCCCTTGGAATGGTGTAGTGACTCATTTCACTTCTAGTGTGCCACCATCTTGGATTACTGTTTCCCTAGATCTGACTATGTTTCAGAGAAACGAGCTGCAGGTGACCCAGGGGAGCAGTTGGAAGGGCAAAAACAAAAGAACAGGAGGGGCAACTGCCAACCATCAATACTAAGATGACTAGAAAGCAAAAAATCAAAGAAAGACTTTATGAGAGTGTAGACTTCAACAATGGCCCACTCTACTAAGAGATGACCCTAAGCCACCAAGTGGGTTAGAGGCAGAAAACTGCTTTAAAAGACTAAGAAGGTAGGAGTGTTGTGAGGCTCTGATAGGTAAGCTTTTATTCTTTTTAAAAAAATTTTTAATGTTTTATTTATTTCTGAGAGAGAGAGAGAGAGGATGAGCAGGGGAGGGTCAGAGAGAGAGGGAGATACAGAATCTGAAGCAGGCTCCAGGCTCTGAGCTGTCAGCACAGAGCCCGATGCAGGGCTCGAGCCCATGAACCGTGAGATCATGACCTGAACAGAGGTCGGATGCTTAACCGACTGGGCCACCCAGGCACCCCAGTAAGCTTTTATTCTTATAAAAATGTACTTACATGGGAGACATTGTTCCTTGATAAAATAGAATAGCTGAGAAATTGCAGATATAATTGAAGAGGGGCTCATTTAGCGCTTTTATGTGGCCATCTTATATTTTTTTTCTCTCTTGCTCTTGTCTGTAGGGTCTCCAGAGAGGGCAAGCCTATGTGACTTTGGCCCCATGCATAAGCACAGTCAGGTGCTTAATGAATGAGCAAGAGCTTAATAACAGGGTCTTCTGTAAGGGTTGATTAATGGGACTTCAAGTTAATATGATTTCATTCTCTCTTTGCACTTTTATTTTAGTGGTTGTAGAGAGATGACAAATTGAGCGTTCATTGAAAGAAAAAAAGTAGAGCGTTCTATTTGGAAGTAGGTCGATAGCTTTGTTAGAATATTTGCTGATGGTTAAAGAATAGGATTTCGAGGATTTTGTTCCTGGGACTCATTCTATGATGAGGACATCATCTATGTTAGCACACTTCCATTTCCAAGATTTTCATAACCACATTTACCATTTGTAACATATTAAGAGGATCTACAAAATTAAGGGATCCTTGATTTAATCAGAAATGGAATTTGTTACTTTTGCAACCATCCACCTCTGAGCCAGAAAATCAAGGGGACTTGACAGCTACTGTGGTCTTATGCTTCTGCCACACCTCAAAGGAAGCATTCCACAGAAACCCTTCTCTCCATCCTAGAGGATGACGACTCTATAGTCTTAGGTTCCCGTCTGAAATATACTTGTCTCTCGTCTGCACTGAGTCAAACAAAAACAGGAAAACCAACCTCCTCCTATACAGGATTCTCCTTACAAGTTCTCTCTTTTTTTTTTTCCAGCCATCATTTTTCCAGACTGAAAACATGAAAGTTAATCTTCGATTTGCCCCTGCTTCCCCCTCCCCAAACCCATTTTTACAAAAGATACAAAGTCTATTGCTCTTCTGTGACCGTGTGCCTTTTATCTGTTCCTTCCTCTCAACTTTTCACTATTGTCTTTGATGAAGTTTTTTGCCCCCTCACTTTCAGGATAACTCCAGCGGTCTCCCTACTGGCCTTCCTCTCTCCAGCTTCTTTCCCCTCCAGTCCATCCGCAGCTCCATTAACAGAATATATATAGATATACTTGGCGTTAAATTCTGCTTTTATTTTGTCATTCCCTAACCCGCAGTCTTCATTGACAACTTATGCCATCTCATATCTGTAAGACCATGCACGTAAGAAAACCCCACAAGTAGCCTAACACTAAAGAATTATTGTCCTTAGCAAGAACAACTCTTCCTGGCTTTTAGGAAGTGACATAATATAACCCATCTTCCTTGAAGTGTAACCTGATTTGAAACTGCTGACCAACATGCTACCTTGGGCTCTAGTTGGGTCAGGCTCGACGCTGTCAATGAGCATTGACTTTTACCATGCACTCCTTGCAGAGGGAGACACGGACACTGCCTGACAGTATAGGTGGGAACTTTATATATGGTGAAATGACCAGATACACATGGTTTGCTCAAGAGCTCTGTTCTTGACCCTGTCTTATTTATTTGATTAAATCCTTGGATGAAAAAAGATTATATTCTTATCAAATCTTCAGATATTAAAAGTGAGAGGAAATAAAAGCTATGCCAGCCAACAAAATCAAAGTTCAAAGAGAACTCTGACTAGAGGTCAAAATGAAGAGCACCAAATATGAGAGAAATAAATAGGTTTTGAATGCTAGGTTCAAAACTCCAACTGAATGGGGTAGGGGAGACCTCACATAACAATTCTTTTAAAATATTACCAGGAGAAGAGATCAGCATAAGGGTGAGGATGTGAGGAACAGGGTACAGGGGAATGGATTATTTTTAAGGGAAGTATGGACCAAGCCAACACACTGAGTTCTGAAGGATCTAAAAGCCGTATATAGTATGTAGATTTATTCATGTTTCTCTTGAAAAGAGGACATTAAGAAAGGATGTTATGTCTTTTCTTTTAGGACTATCCTTAAAAAACAGGGAGTAGGGGGTACTTGGGTGGCACAGTTTGTTAAGTGTCTGGCCTTGTGGTTTGTGGGTTCAAGCCCAACACTGGGCTCTGTGCTGACAACTCGGAGCCTGGAGTCTGCTTCAGATTCTGTGTCTCCCTCTCTTTTTGCTCCTCCCCCACTGGCACTCTGCTTTTCTCTCTCTCTCAAAAAGGAATAAACAAATAAACATTTTTAAAAAGGGAGTAGAATTATTCCCTGCAGCAACAGAAGGAAGAACTAGACCCACTGGAAGAATAAGATGTATTGATAAGTTAACTTCAATGATTAAAAGTTCAAGTGCAGACACAGTGACATCAAGACAGGAGCTTTTTCTTTTCTTTTTATTCTTAGAGTGTGCAGAGTCTAGACAACATGAAGTTTATAATTTTTTTTTCAAATGTTTATTTATTTCTGAGAGAGAGAGAGAGACAGCATGAACAGCAGAGGGACAGAGAGAGGGAGACACAGAATCCGAAGTAGGCTCCAGGCTCTGAGCCTGATGTGGGGCTCAAACTCGTGAACTGTGAGATCATGACCTGAGTCGAAGCTGGCTACCCAACCGACTGAGCCACCCAGGTGCCCCCTAGTTTGTCGATTTTTAACCTCTAAGGTGCAGTATTACTCCCTCCCACACGCATAACACACTGTGCTCACCCACCTCTCTATGACACTGATAATATATGCTTTCCACTCAGATATCTCTGTCTTGTCCTTCTCACTAGACTGGGAACTCCTTGAAGGTAGGAATTGTGTTTTTTATCTATATAGTTCTGGGTTCTAACACAGTTTCCAGGGAACTAAGGTACATGATGTATTTCACTGAATTTCCTGAATTATACATTTCTGCCTAGGAAAGTCCTCTTGCCCTTCAAAGCCAGGCATGAGTAGCCACTTTCTATAAGATGCTTCCCCTACTCCTCCAGCTTTTTATTCTGTGCCATACTATTTGCCATAATGTAGTTCTCCATTTCTTTCCTTGTAGAGTGCTGTTTAGTGAGTGCCCTACCTATCTCCCCAACTAGATGTCAGCTCCCAATGAACAAAAAGATACCATTTAAAAATTAAGCCACATACTTATCACTGCGCTCAGCACTGAATGATTATTGATAATTGCTAGTGGAATACAACATACTCTAAAAAACTGTAACATTAAAAAAAGTCTTATTACAAAGAGAAATATAGTAACAAAGAGAAAAATAGTAACTTCATAGTGGAAAAATATGGCAGACACTACCTTAACAAAGTGATCAAAATTAACATCACTAGGAAGACTAGTGAGACATCACTGGCTCTGCTATGATGTCATCATCTCTTCTGTGGACTTCTTGCCAAAAAGTAACCACAGTCTAATCATCAGAAGACATCTCATAAGTCCAAACTGAGGGACAGTGTACAAAATACCTGACCAGTGGTAATCATTAAAAATATCTGGGTCATGGAAGAAAAAGAAAGATTGAACAACTCTCACTAAAGGAAAGAGACTGAGGAAACATGACACTAAATGCAGGGTGGACTCGACCAGGAAAGGGGCCTTAAAGGCAAAAGTTGAGAAATTCTAATAAAGTCTATGGATAAGTTAGTAGTAGTATAACAATGTCAATCTCTGAGTTTTGATAATTATACTATGGTTATAAGCAATGTTAACATTAGGGAAATTTAGATGAAACACTGTACTTTTTTGTAAGTTGTCTATTAAACCTAAAATTCTTTTGAAATGAAACATTTAAATAAATCATATTTTGGTTTTCATCAACCAATTAACAAGGGAATAGCGTCTATGAAAAGCTTGTACAATTTGAGGAGGCAATGGTCATTAGTGATAAAGAATTTGAGTGGGGATCTAACCAACTAAAACACCTGCCTTTAACCCAAACAAGGTACAGTTGATTCTCTTTATTTGCAGTAGTTCTGTCTATAGAGTTGCCACAAACACTGAATTCATGAAGACTGAAGAATTGCTCCCAGGAGAAATACAAGGAGTGTTTCCTGCAAGCTTCCGGTCATGTTTTCATCAACCGGTCAATACATAACCTTGATTTATGTGTGTTTCTGTTTAAAGACACCTATTTAATATATATTTTGTTGATTCATTAACATTGAACTCCCAGACAACAGCTATAACTCATGCCTGAATGAAGCTTATCTAACACATGTATTTTCTCCAAAAGGCACATGATAGCTTTTTGTGCTTAGAAACTAGATAGCACTACAGCATTACACTTGGGGGCCATTTTAAACAGTGACTTCATTAACAAAAGTGCAAAAATGGGGAAAATGTGGCACTAAATAGATCTCAAAAAGGACACTGTATGAGAGCTGAGACAAGGAGTCAGAACGTGACCTTGTTTGACCTCAGCTTGGAATGTGTGAATGGAGCAACATACATTTTCGATGCTCTGTGCGTGTCTGCCAATGACCACAAAAAGGCATTGCTAGTATTAATTTGGGTCTACAAATAAATACATTTTAGTGAGCTGGCAAACATGAAAATATGGAATTCATAAATGAGCATTCACTGTACTCTAAAACACATCCAGTGATTGTGAACTTATGTACTTTTGCTTTAAATGAAAAAGAGAATAAGTATAATAGTTGCATTTGAAGTGACAAATTGAATTCTTGAAAAATTAGAAGGTAACTAAGGATTCTTCAATAATCAGAGCCCAGCAGAAAGAATGAGGTTTCTTCACTAAGACCTGCCTAGTTTTAGCATCACAATTTTCTTAGAGATGGGAGATAGTTCATGAAAATTTCTCTCTGAATTTCCACTCTGTTTGGGGATGTTTTAATTCTATAATTTAGTTCTGTATCATCTTATCATCTTTCCCTCCATGCTGTCTGAGGGCTTTCTAGTGGGCTGACCTCATCAAGCCTAATGATATTTATCTTCTTTCATTTCTGTGACTGTGGTCAACAGTAACATGGCCATAACCTGAACTTCGTCATCATCTGGAAAAGCTCCACCCTCTGGAAATCTCTTACTTATTACATATCCACTCCTCCAATAGAATTGAACGTATTAATTTCTACTTGTTTTTTTTTTTTAATTTTTTAAAAAATTTTATTTCTGAGAGAGAGAGAGAGAGAGAGAGCATGAGCAGGGGAGTGTTAGAGAGAGAGGGAGATACAGAATCTGAAACAGGCTCCAGGCTCTGAGCTAGCTGTCAACACAGAGCCTGATGCAGGGATCAAACCCACGAACTGTGAGATCATTACCTGAGCCAAAGTCGGGGGCTTAATTGACTGAGCCACCCAGACTCCACTCAATTTCTATTTGTGATATAAGAAGCCCACAAATTCTTTCAGATCTCCTCAGTTAATCACTCTCTTCTAGCTGCACTTCAACTTCTATTTAGTCAATAACATTTGTGAAGACATTTCAATGATGCTTTCACTAGAATCCCAGGATCTTTATCTTCTGATCTTTTATATATTTTCATTTTCCAAACTCTGATTTTCAGTATCATCATGTGTTTCCTGTTTCTCTCCCTGGTCTGCCAAATACTGCTGTAAAACTGCACAAGACCATATTGTTTAAATCCAAAGTAAATTAATTTACTTAATCAACCTTTGGCAAGTATTTGTCATCCTTATTCTTATTTATCTACTGTTGAATCCCAACTGCACAGACAGGATATACCAAATATTCCCTCCTCTCTACACACGTTGCCCACACACTAGTTCAGATGGATACAGGGATCACCTGAGTCTATCGTAATAAGTTCTTAACTAGTCTCCCCATATCCTGTCCACTTTATATGCTAATTAATCATCTTAAAGTGGGCAGCTAATCAACCTACCTGATCCCCGTAGCTACATGGCAAAATTCTAAACACCTTTACATGGCATTCAACTCCTTCTATGAACTGATTTCAGATTACTTGTAAAGTCTTTTCTTCCTTCTACTATGTCTAAGCCCAAATGGACTATTTCCATTCCCAAATAGGTCCCACATCTTGCCAATTAAACCCCTTCTTCACGTTTTTCCATCAGGAATAGTTTGTCCCTAATCTCTGTTCCTCAAGCCCTCGCATAAGAGACTTATCTTCCATGAAGCCTCCTCTGATTCTATGATTGGAAATATCCTCTTCCTCTGACTCACTGCAGCATTTCAGAACTGTATTTAATGTATTTATATTTGTGAAGTAATTATTTTATTCTCTTCACTACATTTAAAGATCATTGAGGGCAGAAAACATCATATCTATCTTGCATTTACCACAGCACCTAACATAAATGTTCAGTAAAGCACTATTTAATAACTTAATGAATAAATTATATATTATATATATTATTTATATATATAATTTATGCATAACAGAGAAGATCAAACACATACAGCACCTTGTGAATGGCCCATATTGTTAGTGTTAATTACTGATTAACTATTGACAAATTAAAACCTGAAACAGACATTTAAAAAAAGAGACCAGAAGAGAGGCAAATTAACAATTATTTGATAAAGTGAAATGAAATTGATTAGGAAAACCAATGAGTGGTTAACTATCGTAACAACTCTCTGGGCATGGCTGTACTGAGATCCTTTCAGGTAGAGAGAGGTATTTATTTCGTTCCTGGGATTCAAAAATAAATGATAACATATGAATAAAATGTATTCACTGAATTCTTTTTTTTTTTTAATGTTTTATTTATTTCTAGGAGAGAGAGAGAGAGACAGCGTGAATAGGGGAGGGTCAGAGAGAGAGGGAGTCACAGACTGAAACAGGCTCCAGGCTCTGAGCTGACAGTCAGCACGACTGCGGAGCCCCCCGACGCGGGGCTCGAACCCACGAACCGCGAGATCATGACCTAAGCGAAAGTCGGACGCTTAACCGACTAAGCCACCCAGGCGCCCCTTCACTGAATTCTTAAATTGAAGAGACATTGCTAGATGCTGTTGGTATTGTGATAGTATGTCACTTAATTGGAAAGACATTTTAATTTTGGTAAGTGAAAAAGGTAACTCAGTACTTACTGTCTACTCCATTTGCACAATGAATGCTAATGAAACAAATAACTGCTCTCACTATCACTACCACCTCCATCATAATATATATTCCTCAGCTTAAAAAATCTTCAGAAACTATAGTAGAAATGTGGCACAGTAGGAAGCTACAACAACTGTGGAAGGTTAGTAACATCAAAGCAAAGCCATTCATCATCTTCATGACCATGATGGTCTTATTTACACTCAATAAACAGTGCAGAAAAGGGTAGATTTCATCAAGGGAGATTTCCTCCCCTTTATGTTTCATCCCATGGTAGGGAAATTGCATGTGATTCCCCAGAAATAAAAATTAAGTAATAAAATGTGGTCAATTGTGTTCCGATAAGCATTAATGTCTTTCATTGGGCCTTATTCTATGTATCCATAGCTTACTGAATGCTTACATCTCTAAGAACCCCCAATATTCTAAGAAAATGTTTCAAAAGCCCAGCATCAACTACATCCTACTATTAAACATATTTCAGAGTCAATCTGGTGCACTGAAACAATAGCAGAATGAAAGAAAAAAATCTGTAGATGATACAGAATGCAACACAGAATGGAAATGGGTGTGTGTGTGTGCAAATGGTAGCTGAGTTTACCACTCCCTAAATCACGGGCCTATCAAATTGTTTACTGAAAGGAAATCTGGTTCAAGTGAGCCAACACTTGTTAAGCAACTATTATGTGTCTGCTTGAGAATAAAAGGGTGATTGAAATGGCGTCTGTCCCATCAAAGAATTCACTAAAGCTCTCAGTAAAACAGACGTGTGGAGCACTCGTATAATGACATGCTAGCTGTTTGAACAAAGTGTTATGTGAGCACAAAGGAATAGCTGCCTGAGGGAGGTGAGAGGCAAACAGAGAGAGAAGGTGACCTTTGAGCTAGACTTAGGAGGACACAAACAGTCCAAACAAACGCATCCTCCACCATGAACACGGCCCTCAGCAGGGATCTAAGTTTTAGGGTAATTTCAAAGCATGCGCTATGAAAGTGATGGAGATGAAAGCTAAATCATTGTAGAATGTGATGAGACACCAAACGGAGATAAATTAGTAAAATGAGCCATGTTCTGGAGAGTGATACTCTCCCTAAAACCAAAGACTGCGGCATGAAGGATATATGCTACATTTCATGTTGAATTTATTGTGGGAAGGGACCTGAGAGATGTCTTCACTTGACACAGTGGGGGTTGGGAGTGACTTACTGGAACTTGTAGCATGTACTATATAAGAGAGCCCATAGAAAAATTGTCCTCTCTTAAGAAAATGCTTTCGTTTAAGGGTAAGCAACATAATCAATTGTGTAGTAAGTTACAGGATGTCAGAAAGTAATGCATTGTATTTATAAGGTCTTTCTCCTTCGTGCCAAACTGGAACGGACTTTCAAATGATAAATCAGGGCTGGGGAAGTTGAAAGCGCAGCGGAAGGGACTGATCGGCAAGCCCTCAGACAGAATTCCTCACTACTCCCCATTTTTATCAGAAACGATCATCATCCAGACACTTCCCCTGAAAATAAAGAATGGCCTGATGCCTATCCAGTTGGCTTAGGAACACAATTCATGGGTAATAGTAGGGTCTTGTCAGCTCTTGTCATCTGCCTTCTTATTTGGTGTCTCTTCACCACATTCTTGTCACCTGTGTATGCCCCTGTAAGCTGGGCAAGTAATCAGTGGAGAAGCTTACTTCTTCTGGAAGTAAGATCTCTTGACACTCCCTTTATTTTTTAAGGATGTCCAGTGTCATGTATGGAGATTTGATTAAAAAAAAATCAACAGCAACAATAAAATCAATTGAGTGTTAGTCCTAGACAATTCAAAGTATCACCTGATGGAGAAAGCATAAAGTGTTTGTACAACACAGAGTGGGAGAAAAAAGGCTCCTTAAAAGCATTGTCTTTGCCAACACAATCCCGAGGAAACGATTGTTTTATTAAAAAATTGAGATTCCTCCCAATGCTTCATTTTTCTTGATAAACATAGCCCAAGGCACAAAAACACATTCTTAATAAAGTTGAAATGCACAGTGATTATGTTTTATTTATCATGCTTGTATTTTTCTGGCAATTTTTATTTTTCTATTATTCCCAACATTTTAAATTTCCCATGTGCCCGGGTTAGAATGTAAAATTAAAACAACAATTAAACCAAATCTCCATTGAAGAGTTTTCTTGAGAAGTATGGCAAAGGTTTACTGATTTAACAGGACAATATGTTTATAATTTGCTGGTGGCAGAAAAATAATTCACTACTGGGGAATTCTGACATCTAAAATCTACATATTGAGATGCTGGAAGGGAACTAGAGAGAACATCTATGATTTTAATTTACTTATCCTATTTAGAAAAAAAAAAGCCACTTGAGTCATTCTGGCTCACTTTCCTTAGCATTAGTCATACTGCATTTCCTTAAGCCTGTGAATGTGTTTCTATGTAAATAAACTATGTAGTTCACTTGGGGATAAAAGTCACAGTATTTAGAGATTATAAAGACCTATTAGATCATCCGGTCTGGCCCACAAGAGATAGTCCCTAGATAGGGAATGTAACTGTTGATCTTTGCCAAGAGGCCAAGAAGAAACAGTTGGCAAAAGTATTTTCCATGCTTTTTAAAAATTTTAACTTATCTAATAGTGCTTTGGTCACTTCCCAAATGGACTAGTAAAATTATCATTAAACAGTTTCACTTACCAGGGAGACACAAAGCTTAATTTATCTGAGTTGACAATGTTCCAAGTGCCTCCATTTGTTGAAGAAATGATCTTGTTTGCAAAATATGAACAGTAAGAAGCCTGCTCTTTGAACTAGTTGGCGGTTTCCTTTCAGTGAAGAGAGTCCAAAGGCAAGTTCTTCTTAACTTTTTCCTAATCTATTTTCACAAGTTTCAGAGCAAGTAGATATTAACACATGGATTTGCTCAAAGTAGGATATACACACAATAGAGTACGATATGGTACCAACTTACTCCATTACAGATCAGAGTGTTTTCCATTCCCGGTTACTACATTACATGAAACTGGGAGTAATTTTGAAATTCAAAGTATGGAGAGGTTTGGAATTATGGTAAAAGTCAAAGAGCAAATCAGGGGGCACCTGGGTGGCTCTGTGGGTTAAGCGTCCAACTTCGACTCAGGTCATGATCTCACGGTTTGTGAGTTTGAGCCCCGCGTCGGGCTCTGTGCAAACTGCTCTCTCTGTGTCTCCCTCTCTCTCTGCTCCTCCCCTGCTCACACTCTGTCTCTCTCTAAAAATTAAATAGAGATTAGGGGCACCTGGTGGCTCAGTCGGTTAAGTGTCTGACTTCATCTCAAGGTTCGTGGGTTTGAGCCCCATGTTGGGCTCTGTGCTGAAAGCCAGCTCAGAGCCTGGAGCCTGTTTCAGATTCTGTGTCTCCCTCTCTCTCTGACCCTCCCCTGCTCATGCTCTCTCTCTCTCTCTCAGAAATAAATAAAACATTAAAAATAAATAAATAAATAAATAAATAAATAAATAAATAAATAAAGATTAAAAATTTTTAAAGAAAAAAAAGAGCAAATTGGTAAAATGAACCCCCCAAAAATAGTGAGGATACCTATTCTGGTAACTATTCCTTTTGTCTTATATGAAATCCTATTTCAAACACATCCAAATGTTCCCTTCACCCAAATTATGTTCAGAATATTATCAATGCTACTCTTTAATATTGAAAGCCATATAAATCAATACATAAAAAATAGCACAAATAGGAAAACTACCAAATAGTAAAGGGTGAGTTGGTAATGTAAAAGGAAAATTAGACCTAAGCATTTTAACTAGAATTATTTCTCATCTACTAAAACCAAACCAACATAACCCATGATGTAAATCTTCTATTTTTATGGAGTTAGAATTTCCAGAGTGGGTTTGATAATTTGTGTCATGGGAAATTATATTATATTATAAGTGCTGTTTAAAAAATAGTGTGGTACTTGACTTCTTGAAGTCCGTGTCCTAAGCCAAAGACTTACATTCCATTTAAGGCTATAACAAATTTGAGAATTTCAGAGGATCTCAGTAAGACCCCCCATGTGGACTGAGCATGCACTGTGAGTTAAACCCTTTGCAGGCATTGTAAAGAATTATAAAGGAGTTGTTAGATATGGTCCCTGCCCTTCCAGAGCTTACAGTATTATGGAAAAGATAAATATCTACTCCCCAATTCCTCATCTCCCACACTGGATGGAAAGTGAGTGACGAATTTCTGCTATCTAGCTTATGTTAACTTTAGCTAGAAAATCAGAGTCTACACAAGAAACGAGCATATTCAGATGGGGAAACTGAGGGAAGTTTAGCGACAGGGTATTTTGCAAAGATTGGACAGTTAAGAAAGACACTGAAGATGTGTAAGTGTCCAAGTGTTAACAGCAGGAGAAAGTCATTACTACGTATCAGCCCGAGGGAACACAAAGGGGGAGTGGGTGTCAGAAGAGCAAAAGTGTGAGAGAGCATGTGAGCGAGAGACTGAGAACTAGAGCTTCAGAGTGGCCCGCATCTTTGCTAAGGAATGAAGCCAGGTCAACCCCAAGGACTGCAGGAAGACAAGGGGATTAAGTACCAGACCTCTCTCTCCACTTTCCCTGGCGTCTTCTGTTTGGTGCCTCCCCACTGGCCAAACACATGCAGAAGTAAGAGAGCCAAAGGGATTGTTGAGGCAGCCTTTGAAGACAGATCTCTGAGTGTACCAAACAGGATGAACAAAGGTGGAGGGAAGAACTGACAAGGCAGAAAACAGCCAACAGAGCTGGTTAAATTTAGAACCACACAATTTCACAGGATAATGTACGTGCTTTATTCAGAACTACATATTTTGGGAGATTGGTTAAGAGTAGGGTTTAATTTGCAACAGAATCATTTGGCACTTTTCCAAATGATGAGATCACAGTCGATATTAACTTGATTTTCCAAGTTAAGCCACAGAATGTAAATGGTAAACTCTAGTTTAACCAGCAAAGCTGCCAAACCAAGGTCTCTGATTGGTGCTTCTCCTGTCATCTGACAATACAATATAAGCTTAGCTTTACAGTTCTGGTCTTGAAGTAGAAGGCACAAGCTATGGGAGTGATTGAGGTTAAAGATAAATCATAGGTAGAATGTGAGCTGAGACATGAAATAAGGTATAAATCTTAAAGGAAATATTACATTGGATGTAGAACAGTTTTACCTTTTTTTATGTCTTTATTTTATTTTGAGGGAGAGAGAGAGACAGAGAGTGAGTGGGAGAGGGACAAAGAGAGAGACAGACACAGAATCTGAAGCAGGCTCCAGGCTCCAAGCTGTCAGCACAGAACCCAACATGGAGCTCGAACACACGGACTGCGAGATCAAGACCTGAGTTGAAGTCGGCCGCCCAACCGAATGAGCCACCCAGGTGCTCCAAAAATAGTTTCAGCTTCAAGCAAAATAGAACCTTTACATTTTTAAACTGATCATTTATGTCCATTATAGATGACAATTTTGTTAAAAACCCTGTTGATTAACCAGAAAACTCTGCTTCTTGGTCATGAAAGGTCATAAAAAAGTTTATTCTCCCCCTCACCCAACAAAAGTTTATTTCCCATAAAGTCATTTTGTACTTTTCTGTTCCGTCTTTGGGGATCTGTTCTCCTTGAATGATGCTTGATTTAATATGTGTTTTGCATATTGGTTCCAGTATTCTAGCAGCATTTCATTACTCAATAATAAAAAGCTACAAATAGATTAAAAGACTTTGAAACCTTCAGAGGCTTCAGAGCCCAGATCACGAGTGCCCCATTTATGTTTTGAAGTTGTTTATTAGCAGTTGACCAGAAGCCACATATCACTCTAACACTGTAGCCCCAATCTGCCCCAATTCAGAATTCAAGCTATGATTTGAATTCTATACATTTTATTCAAGTTTAAAAATGGCAACCGCAGAACACTTGGGGCCTTATTCATTAAACAATGAGTCATTCTGGAATTCCTTTCCCTCCTTCCTGGACTTGGTGAACTTTTAGACATGAAATTTGGCGGCTCTTGATGCAACTGAATCAACAATTCGAGTGTTAGTATTGCAATGTAGCAGCCTGGCTGGGAAACAAGTCTAAACATTTCCAGTTCAGGGTAAAAGCTGAATGCTCATACTGCTCTTTCCTTCCACCCCTCCCCTCCCCCTGCAAGGCCAGTGTAGTCATTTGACAGGACCCGGGTTGTAATCACTAATGTAGACCCTCCAAATGGTTCAAAGACCAAGTGTAACACAGAAAAACTGATGATGATTTGGTGCACCTAAACCGTGCAGATAACCCCTCAAATGGATTCCTGAACCAGAATATTTATTATTACAGAATAATACTCAAGAAGTGGAACATCTTAATTTTAGCTTCCAATGACAATTCATCAATTAGAAAAAACAAGTTTCTTTCTAAAGTTCTATAGATTCTCATCACAATGAAATTGCTTCTCTTTTCTTGCTTTTCTTTTTATTATCCCTGTATGAGATAATACAGGGATAATAAATGCCAGTTAAACTTATCACTGTAATCATTTTTATAATGTATGTTAGCCAGGGGCTCCTGAGTGGCTCGGCTGGGTAAGATTCTGACTCTTGATTTTGGCTCAGGTCATGATCTCACAGTTCATAAGATTGAGCCTTACGTGGAGATCTGTGCTGACAGCATGGAGCCTGCTTGGGATTCTCTCTCTCTGCCTCTCCTCCCACTCATGCTTTCTCTCTCTCTCTCTCAAAATAAAAAAATAAACATTTAAAAATATATACATGAAAGCCAAACCATTATGCTGAACACCTTCAACTTATACAGTGGTGTATGTCAATTATATCTCAAAAAATTTAGGATACAATGTTCTATTGGAACAAGAAGTGATCTTGACTAATATTTCCATGAGGGACACTCTCAACTGAATGGAAAATAAGACCATAAAAATATGTTTACAGATGATCTTCATATGGCCATACAAACCATACAATCTACTTTTGGGTTATTTTCAAGTGAAATCTCAGCATAATTATAACATGCTGGGGTTTTTTGCCTTGATTCCTTTTCATAAACAAATTGAGCCACAGTCTATTTAAAGCACACAACAGATAAAGGGAAGATGTACAAAGGTAGGATAGGAAAGAAAGAGGCAGCTATGGCTTCATTTGGTCACATTTTAGAAAATACCCCATAAAGCTTCTTACCCTGAATTTGTACCTTGAAAGATTAAGTCTCACTCCCCCCTGCCAGAACAGGAACTATTTACTAAAGCAATAGAAGGAAAATGGAGGAGACAGAATTTTCCACCCAGAGGAATCTCAAGCCATATCAAACAAGATGTTGTGTAAACTTCCCCCTCCTCCATCCTTCCTTAATGCACCATATAGAGAGGGCTCTCATGTTGTAAAGGTGTCATATATATTTTCTCTTCACTCAAAGCTTCCTGAATAAAGAGAGATCTATTTGTCTCCATGGTGTTTTCACCATTAACAGTATCAGAGCTGCAGGAACACAATGGGAGATGTGTTTTCCGTTAACCTCTTGACTCAGAGATGTCCTGATGCTAAACGTTATTGCATTTTGCATTAGCACAGAACAGTGGGAGTTCTGTGACTGATGTAAAAGGGTTGAGAAGGGCCACAGAAGCTCTCGTGTGCTCCATACTGCAGTTGGCGGTGGAGGATGAAGCACATAATTTTTGTTTAGAAAGAGCACAAGCAGGAACCAGGAAAGGAGGTCGGGAATTTAACATACCCCATGTCCCCCTTCTGTTCACCACTGAGATAACTTCTCCTGGAAAATTATATTCCTTGCTTTAACATACCCCGCTCATAGACATTAACTAGGCAGAAATTAATTTACTTCTCTTTCTTACCCCAGTGATCTACAGCCACAGAAGGACCGAAAGGATTAAAAGTCGCTGTTTTCTTAGGCTACTTTCGCCGTCACTTTAATGTGGTTTTCAGTGTTGGCTTCTTGTTGTGGCGACCATAACTGCAAGCCATTACCATGGTGCTCATGTCTCTCTGACAGCCAAGAGCCAGAACTGGGAATGTCCCCTGTCATGTTATGAAACAGAAGGATGTGGAGGCTAAGAAGATTTCAGTTCCTGCCATTTAAGAGTCCTGAATGACAGTTGCAGAATTGCAGCATATTCTATCATAGAGGTATCTCAGAAATCACCTGGTTCTAGTCCATGTGTTTATATATTTGGACACTGAATGTTGGAAAGTCACATCTGAATGACATGTGTATGGCAGAACCAGGTTTGATACATGCACTCATGTCCCTGGCTGAATTTTTACATGTGCTATTCAAAGATGCTTCTGGTGAATGGATGATCACAGCAATAAAAAAAATCTTTAGGATTATGCTGTGTCATAGAGTCCCTATTTCCAAGATGCAACTTTCATAGGGCTGAATCTTGGGTTCTGTGTTGGTGAAAGGAACTAATATTTTTAAAAGAAAAGCTGTGTGACTACAATTAAAGGGGATATTGTATTTATCTCAAGATGAAAGCTGTCTCCAAATCTCTTACCATCAGCTTAAAAGCCTGGACATCCTGGGATTCGGAAGCACTGGATTATGTAGAATTTTGCTACCCATGAGTGTGTCCTACATACCAACAGCATCAGTTTCTTGTAACAGTTGGTTAGAAATGCAGAACTTCAGGCCTTGTCCAGACTTACGGAATTAGAACTGGTATTTTAACAAGATCTCAGGGGATTCGTATTAATTAAGGTTTGATAAACACTATTTAAAGGAAGCCTTCAGTAGAACTTGGAAGTATAACTGTTAGAGAAATAGACTGTAAAGACTACCAGAGATTGGTCCTACTCGGAATAGAAAAACAAATATTTCAGTGGGGTTAGAACTTAGGAGGGCAAGAGATGAGGGGAAAATAGTCCAGTGGGAAGAATGACAAGGAGGTAGGTATTGCAATCCAAACTTGTATTAGGTATTTAGAAAACATATACTTAGTTGAATAAGAAAACTTGGATTTATTCATTTTCCCTGGGTCCCAAGAACGCTCAGCAAATACACTGAGCCAAAGCCAGCTTTGAGAAATCGAGGGTTTTTTCTAACAAAAACATCTTTGGAAGGACATACCCAGCACAAGGAGGGGATCAATGGCATCATTACATACTAGTTAAATGCCTCTATTAATACACCAAGTCAAAAAGGATTTGACATGTGCAAATAAAGAAGTACAAATGACTTGTCTTCAGAAAAGTTTATAAACTCACTATTCTAACTGGTCAGAGTCTGGTTAAACTGTGTCAGCAAAATATTCCTTGGTAGATGAAGAAGGTCAAGGCCAGCAACACATTTATGTATTGTGCCAGAAAACAGCTGGACTCAATTACCAGATTATGAAAAAATTAAAGTAACCTTTACACCACCCATAGAACTATTATAATTTGTGGATGATATTTAAAAATGTAGCATGTTGCACCTCTTCATTTTTCCTTTTCGATCCTAAAATTGATTCTCATAAGGTACTATGGTTATTTGTATTATATTACAGTGTATTTAGAACTTCTGGGACTAAGAATGATTATGAGACATAAAATTCAGTAAAGAGTTTCCCTGGGGAAAGAACACGTACTCACCAAAGCTGAAGATGAGAAGTGAGTCATTTTGAAGACTATTTTACCCATATCTTACTGCTGAAATGGACACTCAGGTTCATCTAAAGTGTCCCCCAATGTAATTTATTTTCCTTGCAATTCCCAAACCGTGTCCTACCATGGGGGCTACTGGCTGAAAATGGACAACACTATACCCTCCTGGACACCACTGCCATTCTGAAAGTAAAGGGGGTATTATGTAATTTCAGGCGGATACAACCTTATTACTAAGTCAGGAGACATTCAGTCATGTGAAAGTTAGCTTCTTTTCAAAGCGTGACCCCAAATACTAGTTGGCCCTTGGGTAACCATGGCTGGGTGAACCTGCTCAAGTTTATGCCACTGCAGAGACAAGATCTTATTGTCTTGTACAAGAAGATAACTTGATTAAAAAAAAAAAGTTTTATAAATGTATAAACAACACTATGTAGGTCCTTATATGCCAAGTGGCTGCAGATATTTAAATATACAAACTCTTAGCCAATACAGATACAGATAACAATTGTGTTTCATATGAAACTCTTAATAAATGTTTCAAAGTCATGGCAGTATCTTCTAGAGCACAGCTGAAGGCTTTCTAAGGGATGAACGAGTGAACTAAGGAATGAAGACTACACAGGAATCTTAGAATTGCTCCCAGTTCTAGTGTAGACTCATAGGGTGGCCTAAAACTAACGCTGAGCCTTTCTTATCAAGCTGTGGTTACTTGTCTTTGAACCTCTCAGTAACATAACAATCACCATGAATCACCAAGAAAATATCTGAGCACAGAATCAAAATGGTGACACAGGGGTCTCCTCTCTTTTTTAATGGAGCTGTGAGGTAGAGAGAGAAAAAGAGAGAGCTACAGCTAAAACGTGCAAAAACATTCTCTTTTCAAGATGTTGTATATTAAAATACCAGAAAGTAATAAAATGGATGAAATAACCTCATTAAGTACCTCTACCTTTTGGTGTTTTCTATTGAGAGTGTCTAGATTTGGAGCAAGCCCAGCCTTGTCAACAGACTTGGATTCTAGAGCTGCTTTGCCACTCATCTATTCTGAGTAGATTGTGTGAGTTCATCCGAAGTCAGGTAAAACGTCCATCATTCATGACACTGGTTATCAGCATGAAATGACTTGAGCCTTGTTTCTGGTTTAGTCGATGGCCACATTATTACCATTCCAGTCTCTTGGCACTTTCCCACAGAAGTTGGTTGGGGCACAT
Source organism: Proteles cristata cristata (assembly GCA_017311185.1). NCBI lineage: Eukaryota > Metazoa > Chordata > Mammalia > Carnivora > Hyaenidae > Proteles > Proteles cristata. Next base: position 1,668,332 of record JAESUZ010000481.1, on the reverse strand, counting down.
CTCTTTCACAGGGATCTACATAACATTCAGACAAAGACCAGCTTAGTCCTAAATCCAAAACGTGAATTCACAAACATGGTTCTTGATGTTTGGAACTTCTAAGGATGGAGGGCACACAATCACTTTCAATTCAATTGAATCCAAGAAAGTGCAATGTAATTGCAAAAATGGTACCAACTTGTTGTGTGTATCTGAGTTCTTGCCCTTTGTCAATAAATTCTGTAGTGCTGCCTACTCTGGCTTCAGGCTTGGTTATGTGACTTCCTTTGCCCAATGAGGTATTAGCAAACATAAAGCAAGCAGAAGCTCCAAAAATACCTAAGCCCTTTGGGTCCTTCTTGTTCTTGCTCCTCTGCCTTTACCAGGAGAACATGCTAGGAATAACCTGTCGAAATATGGGTCATGTGGAACAGAACTGAACTGCCTCAGTCATCCTAGTGACCCTGTCCTACAGCTGACAGAATGAATGAGATCAGCCAAGACTAGAAAACCTGCCCATTCTAAATCACTGACCCACAGACCCATGAGCTAAACGTGTTTATTGTTGTGTGTCCCGGAGGTTTTGTGTTGCTTATTATGTAACATTATTGTGGCGATGGATAACGGATCAGATGAATCCCTCAAAGTCTCACGTTTTTGGTAAAACAAAATCCAACCCAAAGAAACAGAACATGTAAACACAGCATGGGTACATGGATTAAACAACACCTCAATTCTAAAATGCCAATAAAATAACTGTGCCCAATCTTACCTTTCATAGGCTTTCCTAGGGAAAAAAAAAGGCCCGGAGGAATCATGATCATTCTTGGCATGTTGTTTTGTGCAAGACCCAAGGAAAGCTAGGAGGCTGTACAGTTATCTCCCTTGATGTAATTCTAAACTATACAACCTACTACCTCAACCTGGGCACATGCAGTCACAATGGCTGGAAAGCTACCATCGCTTAAGCAATGAAATTAGAAGTTAGTCTTATAAGTGTTCTCTGTGTTGTCACCTCTTTGGGCCATGAATAAAAGACAACACATCAAAGGCTCTGACCATAGAGAAAATAACACAGGAGTCTTGGCTTGAGATTACTGTGCATACGAGAAGGGAGGAAATACGTAGGATTGGTCTTCTTGTTGTAATTTGCGCCTGAAAATTGGGATAATGTTATATAACAGCATTTGTTCTGTTCAAGCTAATGTCCTCTGGTATCTGTTAACAGAATATAAAAGTAGACCAATGTTTAAACTTGAACAACTGGAAAAAGAGTTGAGGAAACAAATGTTTCTATTGTGAAGCTGAACAACTGGAATCTCTAAAGGGTCAATATGCAAGGGGAAAGAGCTTATGCCAAAACATGCTGAAAAGTTATAGGAAACAGGTTTATGAGCAAAGCAGAGATAGACAAAGAATATAGAAGCTACGGGGAACATTCACTCAACAGTATTTATCATCACATTACATAATTTGCATGTTTATAAAGTGCCCCTCCTTCCAGAGTTGACTGGCTCAGCACGTTTTTTAAAAGAAATTCTGTCCCCAACAGTTTATTTAGCAACATATAGACTGTAATTTTTTCTTTATAAAGGAATACAGTAAATTTCCCTGTTTGCTTTTAATTTTTAAATGGGGTCTTTCCTTTATCTTCAGTCCCAGTTTGATGCTAAGAGCAGCAGAAAGATTCTTCCAAGCTCGATGGCTTCCCATCTCCACGTGAACTCCTGTTGGATCAGGTTTTATTTCCCCATGAAGGCTGCTCTCTGGTTTGTGGATTGCCACCTTTCCTTATAGTTTAGCTAGACTCTGGGTTTTTTTTTTTTTTTTTTTTTTGCCTGGTAAAGTCTGTTCCACACAGGAGTTGGGCTCAGGCATTCTGAGATGGAGGAGTATCTAAGCACACGGGGAATAAAAGAGTAATAATTCTATGGTGCTGATTTAGAAAAAAGGATCCAAATGGTTTTATGGTTCATGTTTCATCACGCTGCTGCACTGACCTGGAAAGAGACCATTTTTCCAATTTTTCCAGCCCTGTTTCCTGAGGCTGATATCATGCAGTGGGGCTGCTTTTTTTTTTGCAGGAGGCTGCCTCTCTTGGACCGGTGCTACCTGGTTTGGAGGAAAGACTGGGAAGTAGGTTTTACCAAGCAAATTCCCATTCATTCCTTCAAGCCTCAGTTCAAAGAGTTCTTGTTGGGTCATTTATTAATTTCATACACACATTTCTAATTTAACCCTAACATCGTTGCATTATAATTTGGGAGTCCTCTGTCTCTAAATATTCAATTATGCATATGATATAATCTTCACTGGGACACTACAAAAATATAAGTCATTTTCTTTCTTTTAATTTTGGATTTCTTTCATTGTTCTTGCACTGACCATTTGCTTGATTCTATAAACAGTGTCAAGATGTAACCTTATGAGTGGGATGCAAGACAATGGAGGGGCGAGTAATAGTTAGCCAGAGATCATAGAACAAAGACAGTATATGTTTTGATGTGCTAGAATGCTAGTATAATAGCTAAATGTATAGCTGATTGAGCCTTTAAATATCTGAAAATGGAAAAATTCATCTTTTTCTAGGGTCAAAGACAAAAAGAGGTTGCTTCTAGAATACTAATGGTTTTCAATACCCTGCTCTTTTGGTTGTGTGAATTTCCTTGTTTATTTACACTGATTTTAGCCCATTATCATGTATTAGTGCAATTATGGCTCATTACATAATTAGTGTAAATATTTGTAGGCATGCAATAACAACATGCAATTATGATATGGAATGATGTCATAAAAAGCCTTATTGAAAGAAGGAAGTAACACATAAAATAAGTGGCATTTGCAGAAATACAGTAGTTATAGATCTTTAGGTATAGAGAATCTATTGTACTCTGTGACTTTAAAAAATATATTCCAAAGGTATTCTGAATACCCATAAACAGACTCTCAGTCTGTTGAACACTGCAATCCCCCCAAATGATGTGAGGATGAACCTGAAACAATGTTACAAGTATCTGAGATGATGGAAAAGGAGGGGCACCTCATTAGTAAACATATTCTGTATGGATTAGGTACTAGGAAGCTGGACAGCTATCATGATTAAACCATGTGATTCATTAAAGATGCATCAGTATAATTGAGATGCAACACTACAAAGGGGCTCCTGACCAAATAATCATTTTTGTGAAGTCAGGGTCATATCTTCATTGTTCCACAGGCCACTGAATATAGGAAGCATTCATAAAAGTTTGTTGAATGAATGAGGGAATGAATTTCCCAATTTTTCTAGCCACATGGTTATACCAAAAGAAACAAGGTGATTTATTTTAACTTATACTTTGTTGAGCACCATGTTAGGTGTTAATAAATCTTTGGAATGTTTTAAGAGTCATTCATATTGACTTCTCTGTAAAAATTTCAGCACTATTACAGGGGTGAGAAGCTTTTAAAATCTTAATTAGAGGCTGGGTCAGTAGGAAGAGCATGCAACTTTTGATCTCAGGGTTGTGAGTTCAAACCCCACATTGAGGGTAGAGATTACTTAAATAAATAAAACTTTAAAAAAATCTTATTTGTACCCTCCCCTGCTCACGCTGTCTCTCTCTGTCCTAGAAATAAAAAAAAAAAAAAAGGGGGGCCTGGGTGGCTTAGTCGGTTTAGCGTCCGACTTTCGCTTAGGTCATGATCTCGCGGTTCGTGGGTTCGAGCCCCGCGTCGGGCTCTGTGCTGACTGCCAGCTCAGAGCCTGGAGCCTGTTTCAGTCTGTGTCTCCCTCTCTCTCTGACCTTCCCCTGCTCACGCTGTCTCTCTCTGTCCTAGAAATAAATAAAAAAAATTAAAAAAAAATCTTATTTGGAGAGACTAGGGGACCTCAGATGAGGTATTTAAATACCATAGTCAGCGGACAAAGATTCACAGGGCCTAAGAAATACTACTAGGGAATTATTGGTAAGCACACTGAAAAATAAGAAATCATATTAACTTAGAATTCAAAGTTAATTCTATCCCAGGCATACCATTTTCTTTCCATGTAGAAAAACCCATTTATTAATTCTGGAATAAAAGCAACAAACTCTTTCAAAACTAAATATTAGCTCTGCCTCCCTCCCCAGTCTCTGAGTTGAATTGCTTTATCAAATGCAATTCTTGGAATAAGAATGATTATTTTCTGTGTTTTTTTTAAAAAACTAAACTATATCCTAGTGTTAAAGCTTAGAAATATATTTTGATACTGATGATTTGAAGATTTTAATAAATATACTTTCTTTTATATTCATTCTTTCTATATCTCCACACAATAATGACTACTGAAACACATTTTTAGAGTCTTTCTGGGGAAAACCTGAAATAATTTTACTTTTTGCAGCTTCCTGTAGAATATTTGGTCCACTCTAAGGGAGACCCAAAGGAATAATTAATGTCTACAAGACCACTCTTTCATGAACATGGAAGGAAAGAAAAACACTGAATTGCATCATCATGTAAAATATTTAATATCCTGTTTCTTGTGGCCACTGTCAAGGGGCTCTGGGCTTTCCACTAGAATATTTTCTAGTCCGACAAATCAAATAATATCATCTTTGGTCTTTTAGAAACTTTGAATAGACTGACTGCTCTGTATATTTTTTTTACTTGAGGTAACAGGCTTTAAAACCCTCCTTAAAAGAAACAACATGGGGTGTATCTGGAGCGCTCAGTTGGCTAAGCCTCTGACTTCAGCTCAGGTCATGATGTCACATTTCATGAGTTCAAGCCTCGTGTCAGGCTCTGTGCTGACAGCTCAGAGCCTGGAGCCTGCTTCCAATTCTGTGTCTCCCTCTCTCTCCACCCCACCCCGACTCAAGCTCTGTCTCTCTATCTCTGAAAAATAAATAAGCATTAAAATTTTTAAAAAGAAAGAAAGATAGAACCTGGCAGTCACCTAGTGGTCATCCTGTCATCCTTCTATTGTCTCTGTACAGGGACTATAGGCAGCTAACGTCTCCTTGGGTTCATGAATTCCGTTGCCCCACTGGTAACACACTTTAATGGCAGGTTAAAGGGATGATGTGTAGGGACATGATTTTGCCTTTATTAAATATACTTATTTATCCAGGGAAGGTACAAGCTTAATTTGATGGCAGCTTATCCATTCTAAGTCAACTACTTCAAAGAAGTAGGTAAAAACAACCAAGTAGATTGTTTGCTTAATAAGTGGATAAAGGCCTTGGGCAAACAGTTATACACGATACACACCAATGGGGACAATACTTCTCTTTGGGCTGTAATGTTCTATCATTCCATAACAAAGTAATGGTTTCTTGGCAAGCTGGAAGTTGAGGCCCACAACCCTCTTCGATGCAATGCTGAGCAAACGCAAAGGAAATTCATGTCCACCATATCCTCTGGGTATACCACTTGCAAACTTTTTATTCTCCCCTTTAAACATACGTGATCTATATCCAGACCTTCCCAGTTCCAACATCCAAAATTTCATTTTTATATGCTTAATAGAAGAACGAGTTCTGCTACCCCGGGAAGAGTGTGGATCTTAAGAAGAAAGAGGATTTAATGCAATAAAATCTTACCATTTGAATTTCAAACTTCTTGTTGATGGTAAATCAATAACTGCTTTATATTGACTCTCTGAATAGAGGAGTCTGTACGAGAGCGCGCGTGTACACGCACACACACACACACACACACACGCACGTCTTAAGGGAATTCTTGGCACTATGTCTGACCAAAGGAGAATGCAAAAGTTTAAGAGTCATCCAAATCTGATCAACTTTTCACCCTGGGTTCTGTTTACAGACTCTTCAGCTCACATTGTTGGAATGAGACAAATATAGCCACTTTTGCTTTGATCTGTAGTCAGTTTGGCTTTCCAATCCTGGCACAATGGTGACATTTAAGAGGCAAGGGGATAAAATTATTTTCATTCCAGCCTCTTAAACATGTGAAGATTTACAATACAACTCTGGCCAACTATGAAGTTAGACTTAAACGGGCGATTTCTTTTTCATAAAAAGGTCTTTTTCTTACACTGCAGGCTATTTACAGAAGTGTACATACTTAAGCAATCCATCCCCCCCCCACTAATTTTAATTTTGAAGATAAGGACTGATTCAAGAACAACGGGGGAGAAAGAAATTCCACAAGGTATAAGTCCAACCAGGGTGAGATGGGTCTTGTACACAAGCTTCTATCAGGTTCCAAACAAGATCATAGCGACTTTCAAAATAATTAGGATATAAAAGAGACCCTCCTTTACATGTCTGTGTACTCACCCCTCAATGGTAAGCTATCTGAATCAGCCAAATTCCTGCTGCTTCACCTGCAAGCCTGGTCTCTTAATCTGATAGTTGAAGAGAGTTACAAGGACTAAGGGAATTGAGTGCAAGCTTGTAAGTCCACCGTTGAAGAGTCCCATCCATCTCAGAACAAAAGGTCTATTTCCTCCATATCAGCCCTTCTTTCCATTTTAACCACTCTTAAAGGACCCTAAGGAGAAGAGGGGGGATTAAGGGGATCGAAGGGGAACTGAGTGGCATACAGGCAAAGCCCGCAGTCTGTGAGATTGCCTAACAGACACATACCTATAGACACAAGCTTGTGTGCACTATCACCACAAGTTCGGATCTACGGGTTTGTGGCAACAGGCCTCAGTATCTTCTCTCATTTGGGGGTTTGAGATGTCTGAAAATAAAATGTTAAAGCCATTAGTTGAACCAAAGATTCTGCCATTCTAATGCTTTATGGCCCAGATTGAAAGAATTCATCCTGCTCTTGGAAGGGCAAAGGTTAGGGGCGCCTGGGTGTCTCAGTTGAGTGTCCAACTTCGGCTCAGGTCGTGATCTCATGATTCATGGGTTAGAGCCCCACATCGGGCTCTGTGCTGACAGCCTGTCAGTGTAGAGTCCACTTCAGATCCTCTGTCCTCCTCTCTCTGTCCCTCCTTGCTTGCACTCTCCCAAAATAAATAAATCTTTTTTAAAAAATAATGAAAAAAAGAAGGGCAAAGTTTAGGGGCACCTGGATGGCTCAGTCCGTTAAGTATTCCAACTCTTGATTTTGGCTCAGGTCACAATCTCACAGTTCATGAGCTTGAGCCCCAGGGTAGACTCTGTCTGCTTGGGATTCTCTCTTTCCCTCTCTCTCTGCCCCTTCTCTGATCACACATGTGCGCTCTCTCTCTCTCAAAATAAATAAACTTTAAAACAAAAAAGAAAGGAAGAAATGAAGGAAGGAAGGAAGGATGAAAGAAAGAAATAAAGAAAGACCTCACATAGGTCTTTTTGTTTTTACTTATTCCACAGATACACTAGGCTTTAGGTAAATTTCATCAGGCTACTGTTTAAGACTCATTTAGTCAGCTTTAACACAAAATCTGGGCAAAGTGATATCAAATTATAAGCAGGAGAGAGGGTGGGGGGGGAAACACATGAAATCCCAAATGGAAGTCATTTCTCTTAAATGCCTATAATTACATGAACAAGGATGGTAAGTTTTTTTCTTTTCTATTTGCATTCTGGAAAACAGGTAGAATACGCTGGCAAGCACCACGAAGAAGTTTATAAGTACTTTCTGAAAAGTCTTCCAGAAGAGATTTTAGCTGTTAAATTGGAAGACTCATCTTGAGGAAGCGTGTGGTTTTGTTTCCATCCCACCTCCATTATTGGTCCAAACATGAATACAGAGCAAGTTCCGGCTTATTTTATAAATTTCGAACTGGAAAAGAAACCGTGTAATTGTTTCCCCCACCCCCTGAAAAACTTTTAAAAGATTTGACAACGGATCTGTTTCTAAGGACTTCTTATAAAATGATTTCATTTGTCAATAATACATTCTTTCTCCCAAACCAATGTTCCACATATAATAAGGGGAATCCAAGACAGCAAAGCTTCCTTATTGGCTCCTTTTGTGACTTTTATGGAAGGCACAGTCTTCATCATAAGCACTTCTGGGGCACATGATGGAAGGCAAAATAATCCCCCTTCCTAGATACTGGGAAAAACTAATGCCTCCATCCTTGTTATGACCTGAAAAGAGACCTTTTTAATTTTTATTAGCAATGTCTATATGTCCTGGCTCTCAAAACAAAAATTCTATCCTTTGCCTCGAAATATGAGCATTCCTGTCTTTCTCAAGAATCTGGGAAAAGACAGAGCTGAATTTGGGGATTATTTAGAGAAAAGAGCAGGCAGACCCTTACGTACATGACCTGAAAGGTGATAACAAGAGAACATAAAACCAATGGCAGGACCAACAGGGACTGAGATGTGACCATTCGCAGATACTTCACTGTCTGTTGCAGTAGGACTGAACCATGGGTATGATCACATGAAGCCTACTGGTGGCCCAGACTGAGAATTCAGTTGTGGTTCTATGGCTTGACTTTGAGATCCAAAGAAACAACAGAGTAACAAGTGGAAAGAAGTAGGATCCAAACCAACCACCTCCAAGTGGCCTTTGTTTTATTGTATTTTAAAAACACTCCTTTCGTTTCTAAAATGAAAGATTTTAAAATAAACCCCAAGCCTCTCTGCTCTTCCCTTGATTTCTCTAACAAAGTCCCTGGAGGCATTTGAGGATGGGCACCCTGCACACAGTTCAGGATTACTGGAACATGGGTAACATAGAGCTCTTACTCAGATAGGAAAGGATTGGCCCAGCCTTCCCAAGTGATGAGGGCTAACTGTTATATCACGTTCATTACAAAGATGTAATGCAGTATTTGTTAACAATGAACCAAAGGAGATCTGTCAAAGTGTTATACTTAGTCATTCAATTAGAGCCACCTTCATAAATGTGTACTTTCAAAGCCCACAGAAAGGAGCACAATGCTATGTTTTCGTTGGGGACATCTCTCTCTCTCTCTCTCTCTCTCTCTTTTGGCAAATATAGGACAGAGAAAAGGTCTTCCTTGCAAATAGTTTGTATCATTAGCTTCCAAAACAATCCCCAGTTTTAATTTCAGAAAATAAAATAAAAATCAGAAGATGCCAAGATGGCAAGGGGGAAAAGAATAAAGTCAAACACTGACCTCCTAGAAGTGTGGTTTGTTTGGAGGTAGATAGTTTCTCCAAAAGATTAATTGAATACCTCCTTCAAGACGCTTCTGTGTGCTAAGGAGGAAAAGAAAGGTTCTTTTCAGGGGAAATTTTGGCTTGCTTTATTAAACAAGATTTTGTGGGGTCTCTTAGATAGCAATACTCATAATTAAGTTGGAAAATGTAGGCTGATGCTTATGAACAATGGCAAATCAGGTTAAAGTAATTTATCAAGCAACATATCATTTATGGTATTAAGCCTTTTTAAGCGGCATAAAGTCCTACAATAACACTATAAAGAAACTACCTATATCATGATAGCTGAGCTCAAATCTTAACCGCTGGACACATACACAGAACATTCCTTTAAACGCCATACAGTATCACCAATCTAGAACTGGAGTTAATATGTCAATATTGTTAGGATGCAGTTTACAGAAGCTCTTTCTTCCAGGAACTCAGAGCACATGGTAGACTTTTTAAAGACAATCCTCTAATATTCACATTTTTAAATTTGATTACCAAGATATCCATAGACTTTAAGGACAGTGCCCAATGGTTTCAAATAGTTCTGCCTAAACCATCATCAAAAGAAGTAAGCACTGTTACGTAATAACTTTATATTTTTCTTCCCTGAATTCCATAGAGTTGAATGCCATGACCACTCTACTCATTTGCTATATTATAAAACTATTTGCCAGTTTTAAAAATTGAGTTTAAAATGCAGTTATGCTTCACGATTAAATCATTCGGGCAGACCCTAAAAATTTGCAGTACTTGAGGAAAAGGGAGGTTTGGAAAAGTTATAGGAAAACACTATTACCTGAAAAAAGGAACTCCTTAGGAATCCTATTTTTTTAAACTCATTGCCATCTTGTGAAACCAAAATCTTCAAACCATTAGCCTGCATCTGGAAAATAAAATGATTTCAAGTGGATCAAGACTCCTTGTTTGTCTTTTGGTTCGTTTCTTGTTGTCACCCAATTCTTGTTTAAAAGCTGAATCGGAATTAATGCCGAAACGAGAGTAAAAGGGCACCCCAAACACTGGAATAAACGTAATATGAGAATAACACTGGGCAACATAACATTTACTTCACTTCCAGACACAAAGGTTCTGCATATAAGTCACTTTGACATTTTTCCTGGAATTTCCCTGGCTATGGACAAACCCTGAGAACGATACTACCAGAAAAAACGATCAAACAGGAATGTGAGGTCTCCGAATACTCACAAATTCCAATGTTTTATACCAAACCAACTGCTTGTTTGCTACACATGATTCAGAGACAGCCTGTTGATAATTACGAATCGTTAAAGTACAATCAAGTTGGGCAATCGTTACCTGGCATGATGAGGCATCATTGAAACACCATTTTAACTTCTGATTGTGAACTGTTTCAGGAGTCATTATTTCTCTCTGCTGACGGGGCTGTTAGAAAGAAGTAAAATATCTTATTGTAGAGAATTCATGAGTCTATCCCCTCTTCCACCACAGCAGGGTTCTTGGCTTTCTTTCCCACGTTCTTTCATGGGCCATGTTTTAGACACAGGGTTTACTTTTCCTTCATTGTTCCTTTACTAATGGAAGGCAAACTCACTGTGCAGCTGCTTGCAAAAGGGAAAATGTATTTGAGTTTTGCCTGCCTGTGGACTTGAACACCAAATCCATGGTGATGTCAGCAACACGATGCCAACAGAAAGATTCTCTGCCCTCCACCCGCCTTCTTTTTTAAAGGTGCACGTCTTGTGCAGACTCTCTGCAGATCTCCTTTGTCCTGAGGGGATAGAAAAATTCAATTGAACTTTTTTAAAAAGGAAAGAAAGAGAGAAAGAAAGAAAGAAAGAAAGAAAGAAAGAAAGAAAGGAAGGAAGAAAAGAAAGGAAGAAAAGAAGGAAAAAGAAAGAAGAAAGAAAGAAAGAGGAGAAAGAGATGAGGAAAAAAAGAAAGAAAAAGAGATAAGAAAGAAAAAGAGAAAGGGAAAGACAAAAGATGAGAAAAAAAGATAAAAAGACAAGAAAGAAAGGAAGGAAAAGACGAAAGAAAGAAAGAAAGAAAGAAAAGAAAAGAAAAGAAAAGAAAAAAGAAAAAGAAAGGAAGAAAAGGAGGCAGAGAGAGAAAAAGAAAAAGAAAAACAGAAAAAGAAAGAGAAGAGAGTGAAACAGAAAATGAGACAGAAAAAGAGAGAGAGGGAGAGAGGATGGGAGAAATGAAAAGAGAGGCAAAAAAGAACGAAAAGAAGACTCAGATCTACCCTTTGGCATTCATCATGGAGCAGGGGCGACAGCTAGTCTTTGGTCTCCCTATGGGTTTTCGGTTTTCCTGATGCCTTTTCTCTCACCCTCCGCAGCCCTTGTTTTCTGGAGGAAGATCCAATCACCTCAACAACAACAAAAAAGGCACATCCAGCAACTGCTGCCCCAAGAGTAATTCACCGGTGCCACGCGGCACACCACGCTCCATCCACCTGCCATACTGCCTCCAGAACGCCCAGACCCTGGTGTGGGAGCGGCTCTCCAGGAAGCAGTGTAAAGGCATCGGCATCGAAGCCAGCTAGCTTAGGTAGAATTAATTCTCTGCCCAGGAAAAACTGACCAGAAGGGAGCAGTTGGGAGGAGACTGGCAAGGCAACACCATCGTTTTCGTGTTCCTTTCGGGAGCAGGGAGAATTAGAAACTGATATTGGTAATCTTCCTATCACACCGCACCACCTGCATTAAAAATTAATATTTTAAGGAAAATGAAAAATGAAGTATGGCTAGGTTCACTAATGAACAAATACATGAAAATGGTGGGGCAGGATCAGCAAGGTTGGACAAAAACAAAAGATGCCCTCAGCTTGCTTTTAAATGACAAAAAAGCAGCCCGTTCCTCAGACCGCCTCAAACCCACTCGAGGTTCGCCTTGGACAGGAGTGTAACAGAGATCAACTATTTAAGGGTGAGAAATTGGAGGCCAATTTGCTTCTGACACACTCGATGAAACAAAAGAGAAAGAGGCTGCCAGTAACAAGTTATTTCATGTGCAGCTGGCTAAGGAGGCTACTTTCACTTTTGAAAGCAAGAAGTTTGCTTAGGGTGACAATATTTCCTCCTTTTTAAAATGGAAACAATGATGCCAGCCTACAACTTCCTTTCTAGCTGGATTGTTAATAAAGCCAAGAAAGTTTCTTAAAAGAAATCATAATTAAAAAATATATGTATATATATATATACATATATATAAAAGATATATGTATATATATACATATAAGACCCAGATTCTGATATGGAGACATGAAATACATATTTTTAAAAATGAGATGTCTGTCATTTCTTTCATAGAAATGAACTACATGCTGCACAAGGTTTCCTGAATGCCAGCCGACTTTAACACTTTTCTTTTCAAAGCTATGTTTTGCTCTTGAGAAAGCAGCCCACAATTCGATTAGGAAGCTACGAGTTAAGTGAGAGTGCAGAGAGGCTTGGTAAAGAATGGAAAAGAAAATCACTTGGATCCTGTGAGAAAAGAGAGAGTCAATATGTAAAGAGTCAGGATGCCCTTAAAACCCGGACAATGGGATGCTTGTTCTGGGAGAAGTTACAAGAGAGCCCAGGAGCATTAACCGGGATGCCTACGACCTCCAAACACAAGAAACTAAGTTCAGCTGAAACAGAAAGACCTTTGCCTTACTGCAGGGTTTGGGTTTACTCAAAGAGATCATCTGAACAGCCAACCAACCGTCTTCATCGCAGCCTAGGAGAGGCCAGCTTTTCCCAGCTAAGGCTTTCCACGTAGCCTGATTTCCACCTTCCTCTCTTTCTTTGGAACGGTAAGCAGCCAAATAGAACATAATTTTATACCTTCTCCACCACGTTGAAGTTTGGAAAGAAAAAAGTATTAACCTATATTACCTACTTCTTGCTGTCAACTTGTCCTAAAATCAATCCCTTTTTGCCTTTCGGCCCCCTGTCCACTCAATATGCTCTCTCTCCCCAGACTTCCTTTTTCTTCTTTCTCTTTCTCACACACACACACACACACACACACACACACACACATACACACACGGCACACACGCGCACGCTACTGCTTGCTCCAGTCTGGTACCTGCTTAACAACAATAGAATGACAAACAACATCTGTTTGTAAAAGAGCCAAAATTAAACCTTAACGTCTTTTGGACAGGCTTCTTTTTTCTTTTTTCTCGACTCTAAAAAGGGAGGGGGCAAAGAAGGAGAAATATTAAGATTTATATTCGACATCAGCTCTGATGAGGCAATAACTATACTCCCCAAAAATTATTTCAAGGGAAAGCAATGTGAGGTAAAACCACTGTAATATTTCTGGTTGTCTCCCCTGAAATAAACCCAATCCCATAAAATGCAACATACCAGATTCCTAAAGCCAGGTTTATTTTCCTAATAGCCTTATATTCTAATTATATTATATTCTAATTAGAATTACAGAACACTGTGTGTGTGGGTTTGTGTGTATTGAGGGAGGGGTGTGGGAGATGCAAAAGGAGAAGAGCAAGACCAAAAAAATGGCACGAAATAGTCGAGAGAAAAGGAGCTGTGTGGCTCCTTTCCTATTTTACAACACACGGGCGTAGAAACAGGCGCACTGCCACATATGCTACACGCACTGGAAGCAGCAAGGCTGTGGCAGAAACGTGCACAGCTGTAGCCATCAGAAACAGGCTTTCTCCTTCCCCCGTGGAGATGAGAATTTCTGGAACGCTCCCAACAGTCCACAAAGTCACAATGCAAAGGAGCAGAGCCACCTCCGGGAGGGGAGAGGGGAGGGGAAGTGGCAAAGGGGAGAGAAGGATTTGCTACCAACTGAAACAATTTCACCCTCTTAGCAGAGGAATCGAGGACTGTTAGGAGCTACAACTCCCGTTTTGTTACGGGTTTGGAAGGAACCCACACACACGAAGGGAAAAATAAATTCAGACAAGTTGCTAAGGAGACTCATGTAAACTCCAAGCACAGACATATTTCTTGGCCTTTCCCCCTCTGCTCCATCTTGCATTCTGATCACGCTGCTCTGCGGCAACATTGCACCAACCTTCTGCATTAATCTTGGCCTTCGCCGTGCAGACTGGCAAAGCACACTGGTTGTATATATCATCAGCTTTCAAACTTAACAAGTTAAAAGGGTGTGTGCGCGTGCGCGTGTGCGTGCACGGGTGTGTGCATATGCGTGCATGTGTGTGCACGTGTGTGCACCTAGTCAGAGGAACAGGAGGGGGAACTTAATCTGCAGTGTTTACAACACAGGTGTTGAACAAAGAAGAATACTGAGACTGTGTGCTGGGGGGGGTGGGCAGTGGGGAAAAGCAGCAGGTAAAACACCTAGTGCTGGAAATTACTCTCTGCCCGAGCATTACATCCTTTCTCTGTGCCCCTAGCCCTCCCAGGCCCCCACCTCCAATTAAAATCCTGTATTCCCGGCAGAGGTAAGCAGCCCCTGAATCATTGCCGAGGCCAGTATAGAGGCCCAGGCTTAGACAGAAACGGTGTGTTCCACAGAGTGGGACTCTGTTCCCTCCTCCCCTGCTCAGGAGGGGTGTCCCAGAGAGATCAGCGTTCGAAAACAAACTGCAAGGATTCATAAAACTTCTAAGCCGAACTTGTTTTGCTGCTAAACCAGTCAGCATTTCAGAGGAGAGACTCCAGCCCAATATCCAGGTTCCAGAGCGGAGACCCTTCTCTCATACTGACACATCTTCAGCAGCAGCTGATATATGTCAACATTTGATTTAGAGGAAAATTAACATTTCCTTTCAGGACAGAGATATTTGTACTATAGAAGCCAATATTTTCCTTTCTCAGCCTCTTGTATTAATTTCTAAAATCTTCCCTAGGACATAGAGGGGGTAGACAATAAATAGCCTAAAGTATTACTCGGGCTGCTGGGGCAAACCAAAGTCAACTCTGTGTGTGTGCGTGCATGTGTGTGTTTGTGTGTGTGTCCCTGCCTTGCTGTCATAGGCAGATTAGGAAGACATTCACCAAGATGGTTGCAGGTCAAGCATCTGTTTGGTCCCTTTTCAAATGAGAGAAGTTCACAAAGTCTGTCCACCAGCCACAATAAAAAAGCTCCAGTAAGAGGCGACCAACCAAGCCTGCTGCTATTTGAGCCACAATTCCCCGAGGGGGGTGGGGGGTGGTGAACACTGGACAAGGGGTGAGTAAGGGGATCAGGGAAGAAAGCATCTGCATTCAGTGCCTCGGCTGGGCGTGGCTCTGCAGGCTCCGAGAAGGCTATGCGGCTTCCGTCTCTTCTCCTTGCCAACCTTTATTTGGTTTTCACACTTCAAAGCTAAAGCAGGCTCTGCTGCCTCAGTTGAAATAAGGCAGCCGGGCGACTCTTCAACTAGCAAGATGGAGATTTCTCTGCTGCCATTCGCGGAGAAAGACATAACCCAGCAACCAGCCATGATTGCCCACCCCTTCCAAACGACTCCATGAAAACGAACCCCGGATTTTAGGGAAGGGGGGGATTACGGGAGTTCTTTATGACCTTTTTCCCTACCAGGTATACCCTGGTGTTTGTAGCACTAAGCCATCGTGATGCAATCAAAATGAAAAATGAACTTTAAGGGAGAAGACCCTGGTAGGACTATCCCAGCAAGCAACTGGGCAATTACCCTATGACCTGGTTGGCCCCAGGGGCAGGAGAGTGACACCTGCATTTTTTTCATTTGTTCAAGAAGCCCAGGAAATCTTGCCCAGCTGCCTGTTGGTCTATTGGTCCTACCTGCTGGGAATGGGAAGGTTATCTTACCCTGATATAAAGACATATTTGTGGGGGCACTACATGGTCCTACAGCATCAAAGACAAGAAGAATTAATTTACAGGATCAATGCAATCACTAGTCCTGCCATTGTAGGAGACCCTTCTCCATCTAGATTGCCAAAAATATGCCTTCCTTTATAAGGTGGCTCGCTGCTTTCTATCCCAAAAGAACAAAAAACATATTAGATATCTTTCATTACAGTGCCACCTGCCCTCCCACCAACCCTGCCAATCCTTTGTGGAAAAAGAAAGATAGCAATAAACAAATGATCAACACGAATGGGCTGGTCTGGAAGAGAGCCTGCATGGGATGGATAATGAATTCATTCAGATAACTCTCAAATAAAAAACACAACTTTCACATCGTATTAGAAAATCTCTAATGAGTCTGTTCTTTGAGATGCAGGAAGAAATGTAGCCCTATTAACAGGGACTGGCTAACTCCAAAGCTGCCCCAGACACATCTCAAAGTAATACAACTTCTATTTTTAACATGAGTGTATGTACGTGCGTGTGTGTGTGTGCCACACGTATGTATTGCCATCCAAATCTCTGCTCTCTAGCCTTGAGCTCAAAAAACACATCTTTTTCACATTTTGTAATGTGACCTTTCCTTGCCCCACCCTGAAATTCAGTCTGATGCCCTGTACATGGGGTAAGGAGCAGAATGTTTTGCCACTCCATCTTTTATGAGCTAATGCTTCAGATTGCAAAATGCTTTATGCATCGTTCAGTAATTGTCTCCTAAGCCCAGTTGGTGTTATTAGCCCACGTCATGGCAGAGAGCCGATGTAGAGGAAAATTAAGTGTCTTTCTAAAGCTCATGTGTTATTGTAACAACAGCGTTGGAATTAAGATTCCCCTCCCCTCCTCAAACAGGCAAGAGGGTCCTAGATCGGGCTGAAGGAATTTCGTGGTGCCCCTTTTCTTATTTCTGCCCGGATTGTCAGCCACTGTGTCCCCCATGACCCAAAGATGTAGGAAACCCCAGGCATAAGTACTCTAGTGGCTACCATCTTGGGTAAACCCAAAGCATAAGTCACCAAATGGTCGTATGTGAGATAGACATCAGAAGTCAATTAAGATTGAGAAAGGTCTCCAGCACTGTGTTTTAGCCAAGGCAACTTGACTGTGCCTTCCTGTAACCCTGATCATGAATGACAGACAGACCACAAGCACCTGATTCTGCAAAATGGTGTTAGCCTATCAAGGCCTAGACTAGGTCCCTCTGTCCATTACCTGGGGGTAACTCCTCCTGTTCACTTAAATTTTATTTATTTTCACACATGGGACAGGACTAAAGAGAGGATAAATTCAAGATTTGAAGAAGACATCACATTTGAGGTGTCCTATCAAATGTTTACACATTTTCCATATATTTCCAAGGCAAGCAGTTACCAAAGTATAATTGAAAAAGTATTAGTGTCCCTCAGAGAGCATTTGTGGTGGTGAAGATGCTATTCTTGGGTAGGATTAATATCCATAATATAATCACATCTCTGTATTTTCATCTCACATAAATAATTTACTTCTGACATTTAATATGGACCAGACATCACCTCATGGATGGCTCATAGAAGCAGGATCCTGTTTCCCATTTTTTTGGTGCGATGTTTTGGGGTGATGGACAAATAGGAGAGGGATGGGTGGAGAGCTGAATATCGAATTACATCTAAATGACTTGAAAACAGAAAAGGCTTGCAAAAGCCATAGGCTGAGTCCAAAATCCCATCCTGAAACATTTTAATTATGCCATGAAGGACACAAGATGCCCCCTTTTTCATATATTTATTTTGAAAAATTGAGCCCTTTATCCCAACTCTGATGGACTGTTAGGGGCTGTCTAGAGTACAAATTTGAAAGGCATCTGAAATCCTGTCTAATCTCAATAGGAAAGAGTTTTAGGAGCATTGAGTAAGTTATCACTACCAAGGCTAAAGGAGGTAAATGAAACATATACCAAGTAGTGGCTGCCATTCCTGAGTGACCCTATCTTCCTCACAACAAAGGGAAGGTGGTATTCAGCAGGCTCTGTGTGAGAAATTTTGAGATTCTGGGGAAGTATTACCATTCTTATTATATTAGTTCTGGACATTCTAGCTAAGAAAGGAGTTCAGGTTGATTTTTATCTTACACATGTTATTCACACAACCTTTAGATTATACTTAGAGTATACTAGAGCAAGGTAAAAAAAAAAAAAAGCAAAAACAACTCTCTTCCTCTTCCTCCAGTCACTGAGAGATGGAAATCTGACAGCTAAGTCTCTGCTGAAGACAAGAGAAATCATGAAAAAGAGCAATTTCTGTGTAGCCCAGGATGCCAAGTCCATTCATTCTAACCTGGTTTTCCTTAGAATCTATGTGAGACAGTCCATTTTACAACACAGACTTCTCCCCAGAGGATACGACTAGTGTAGAGTGGCATTACCATTTCTCCTGGGAAGCTTGGAAGGTCCCTGGACCCAGGTGAGGGAAATCATGGACAAGAAGCTACCAGGATGAGATATGGACACTTGACATCCCACATCATTGACTTTGCCTGGCTCCCTCCTATTAGGAAGTTAGATAGCTATGGCTGAACAGGACCTACAATCGGTAGACTTGACCTTTATTTGGGATACTCAGCAACAGACAGAGTTCACCAGAAACACCTGGGCCCTGAAGAAGCCTTATCATTATAAACAAGATCTCACTGTAATTCATGGGTTTGCTAAGGGACTTCTGCCCTCCAAGAAGGTAAAGCATTAGTCTCTAGTCTAAGTAATTAAAGCAAAAGTCCCTTTTCAGAAACAGAAGCCTATGGGGACCATATTAGAGACTTTCTCACTCTTACTGATCTAGCTTTCTCTGTACAACTCCACATTATGGGCTGGAAAATCCACCTTCCTGAGAGACAGGGTGGGAATCTCCCAAAGAGCAATTAGGTATGATTCCAGCCTATGGAGAAGCCAACTTTATTTTCACACTTCTGAGATGATGTGGAGGACATTCTCCTAGCCCCAGCCCAAAGAAACTCAACATAATAGCTTACTGTAAAGGTGGAGATCTTCCAACCATTGAAGGGAGGGTCATCAATCTTTCTTTGACTGGGTGAAATAGTTAGGGTTTACAGGTTCTCCTTAAGTCAGACCACCACCTAGCCCATCCCTCCACCATGATGGAACCCTACAGATGGGTTCTTCAGTAACCCCTGCTTTAATACATTTGGCAAATGGACATAAAGGTCAGGGGCCACCAGATGTTCTTCACTGACCTGTGCCCATGCAGAGAGGGATTAAGATCAAGTCACTGATGAGTTTTCCTTGTGGACCCGCAGACCCGGGCAGAAATGATGACCACAGGAGTCAGGAGCCTCTACCTTTGGGGTAGGAATTTTCAAGGAGACTTGGAGTCTTGACCTCCAAAGGGAGGCCCTGGTTGGAGCTCAGAAATAAAATACAGTAAAGAAATCCTGTCTAGAATGGGTTTACACAGGATCCCTCAGGTAACAGAAAATTATGAGAAGCTCCATCCAGGAGTTCAGCTGAGCATCATAACCTTGGCTTCTGCACATCTTTGAGTCCTATTAGTGCTTATGAGACTGACTTGACTATGAATTGATTTTGAAGTGCAGTTATGCTGAAGGGGCCATGAAGATGTGAGAGCTTAACAGATGGCTTTCTCCACCCCCTTCTCAGAGCCTTCTTTGGAGGTAAAGGAGCAGGAGTACCCCTTGTCCTAAATTATCATCGCCATCCCTGAACGCAGGTGTAAGTGTGCATCTCTCCAGCCACCATGTACATAGTTGCCACGAGTTTACGGGTACAGATTTTGGGTATGCTGGCACTGAAACCCAGAGCTGGATTTTCTTCTTAGCATGTTCACAGCCTCCAGACCCATGGCAGACAAAGGCGCCAATAAACCCGCGCTAAGCTAACATAAATGCCTCAAGAAAGAGAAACACTCACTCCCTAACTGCCTTTCTTACGGCATATGGCCTCCTGGCCTCACTACTGCTAATACAATGAAATTCCTATTTAAACATCTTAGCAGAGGACTCCAAACTGGCACTGTTTCCTCTGTGCGGTTTCTTTTCTTTTTCTTTTTTTTTTTTTTTTCCTGTTAGATCACAGCCTTCACTAGAGTCCTAGCTCCCTGCACACACACACCTCACAAATGGGTTGTGCCAGATGGGCTCTTAATCATAGTAATCAGCTGGGAAATTAAATGGTGGAAAATCCAGCCAGTCTCCTGAATTTTCCCACTTGAGATCGGGGCCTGAGCTGTCATGATATCCTCTATGAGATCCAGGCTCCCTTTTTAAGGAGGGGTCAGTGAGATGGACCCCGTGTGGGCTTCATGCTCTAGGGGCATTTGTGTTTTTTTCTCAGAAAGTGACTGCAGCTCAATTCTGTCTTGTTGCAGTTCTGACGGCTGCTATTAATACCTCCTGTTTACAGAACACACACCTCAGAGAAGCTCAAAACATTTCCTGAAATTAACCAAGCCTTTGTAACATCCCCATCAAGCAGGCAGGGACGAGATGGTACTCTCTTCATTTCAGGAGGAGAAACTGAGCTATTAAGAGGCCAAGTTTCTTTGTCAGGCCATGTAGACAGGCCCATGGCCTCCTCATTTCCAAGTGCCTGCCAAAGCTACCACATGGGGTAGGCATTTATTTATGTTGTTCTCAGTAGCTTTACTCTAGTATTTCTCACACATGCATAGGCTCACATGCACACTCACAAATCATACTGTAAGATCCTGATGTGCAAGTATCACGTCTTTTTTCTATGACCCTCCCCACAAGTCTGTTATAGGTTTCCTCTAGGAGGTGATCAGTAGGTGTGATTGATTGGCTTGGAATAAGCCTATACATCTTCCTAGATTGGCTTTCTTCCCCTTTGCCCAGAAGACTTCTAGATTCTGCTCACCTGTCACTTCCCCAGGTGACCCTGCCTGAGGTTCCCTCAGCAGCTAGGTTTGTGGTGACCCTGGAGTACCCACCTCATCCAGCATGGAAGCCATCCCACTGCAATTATTAGAAGGCATAATAGTGAAAAGAAAGTAACTTTCTTTCTGTCTTTGAGACTGGCCTCCACTCAAATCCTAATTCTGCTGCAGTGAGATCTTGGACAAGGAAAAATGGGGATAATGATATTGATTCTGGAATCCATCACAGGACTATCTGCGGTAAGAGAAAACATAAACAATCGGATATTCATCAATATGGGAATGATTAAATACATGACGGTCCATCAATACTGAGAAATGCTCTGAAACCATTATAAAGACTGGACATATACAAAGAAAGAACAAAGAAACACTTCTAAAACATATTAAGTGTGAAGAACAAGGGCAGAGAATATGAATGACTATACAAACCATATTGTTATTATGTACAGCCTTGCCTACAGGGAAGAAAGTAGATAAGTGAATGAGATACGCTATATAAAGCACATATAAAGCGAACGCTTGAGACACGGTAGTTAACTCCTCTTGCTAAGTCTGGGCTCCTTGGAGGTGGAGCTGTGTTCTCATCTATGTATTTCTAGCTCCTGCCACAGCCCTATGGCACCTAATGGGGGCTTACTGAGTCAAAGAATTACTACTCAGTGAATGATGCAATCAGGAACTAGTTGTTGAGTCAGGAAATAAGAGCATTAATGTGAATCAAAGAGTCTTATTGCTGTTTGGAATGTTTTTGAATGTAGAGAGGCAACAGAATCCTTTGGGGAGAAACTGTCCGGAGGCCTAGATGCCAGATTAGTGTTTCTTAAAGGGTGGTCTCAGGACCACCAGCTGCCAAATCACCCTGGAGGCTTATTAATCATACAGATTCCTGGGCCCCCGCCCCTGATCTGATTCAGAACATCTGGGACTGTAATTCAGAAATCTGCATAGTAACAATCTGCTTTTTTTTTTCATATAAAGATTTTTTTTTTTAATCTAAAGATTTTAAATCTAAAGATACAAGTTTGAGAATCACTGCTTTAGATCCTGTTCTGCCTTCCTGTTTGGCTTTGGGCAAATCACTAACCTTCCCAGAATTTAGTTCCTTCTCCACAATGTTAGGGTTGGATCTCAAAGGCTCCTTAAAGTTGTAAAATTCTACGTCCATGACTAATCCCATTCCCTGCCTTTAGGTAGGCCTATACATAAACCATATAAGTGTATATTTCAAACCTGGCTTGAACTGTTTAAGGGTCCGTAGGCTATTTATTGGATATTTTTCAAATTCAGAAGCTGCTTGCTGTTTCCTCTTGCTCTTTATATTCTTTAATTACTAAAATCAACAGTAAAGATGTTCCCTGAACACTGGCCCTTACTGATTAAAATATACAGCCTTTATATTTTAATGCATTGGTGTTATGTTAACATAATGTAATAACTAAGAGAAATAATATAGAAAACACACACTCACAGGAAAAGGAGGTTGGTATGAAGACCTTGGAACAGATATTGAAAACAATAGGGAAGATTACTGGAGAAAGCCAATAGACTGTGTCCCTCTGACTTTGGGTATGGATGGAATAAGAAGAATGTGTCCAGTCATTTTCATGGAATTTAAAAGCTAAGAGCACAGATGACTCAGTCGAAGAGGGACTCTCTAGCACATTCAATGTGTAGCAAGCCAAAAAATGGCAAGTGATAGCATCCTCCAAAAAATCCCAAAGGTTTTTAGGACAAAATCCAAAACCAAATTAACCTCATCCTTTAGTCTTCAGACAGCAAAGACTTTCTTAAAGTCACCAAGAAATGGCTCTAAGCCTTTTTAAAAAATGTTTATTTTTGAGAGAGAGACACACACACAGAGTGTGAGTGGGGGAGGGTCAGAGAGAGAGGGTGACACAGAATCCGAAGCAGGCTCCAGGCTCTGAGCAGTCAGCACAGAGCCTGATGCGGGGCTTGAACCCATGAACTGTGAGATCATGACCTGAGCTGAAGTTGGCTGCTTAGCAGACTGAGCCACCCAGCTGCCCCTCTAAGCCTTAATAAGAATATTCTGAGAGAGATTTCTACCTAAGGCAAGGTCTTTGAAGTAAATAAACTGCTTTAAGTCAATGAATCTGTGTTTATCTGTCTCAATTAGGTGTATGGTTTGGGGGACTTCCTTAGTCGCTCAGAGCTCCCACTTCCTAATCTGTAGAATGGAAACAATGGAATGTGTTTCACATAGTTTTTGGGAGTAGGAAATGAAATAATGGGTGTGAGGGTGTGAAATAATGCCTTATGCATGAGGCATAAGCATTAAGTCAATACTTAAAAGAAGACCCTTCTTCCTGCAATTGTATTGCAGGTTTTTGTCATTTTGGCCTGTCTTGTCTTCCACACAAGAGAGTGGTGGCTTAGGACTCTTCAAGAGGGTCATATTTCTGGAAATTCTCAAATTGTTTTCATTTTAGTTTTGATATTATTCCAGCTCTGCTCCATATTCTTTTAGTAATTAAAACAAAATCACACACAAATGAGTCTAAAGATGCATTCTGAGATGCTTTGAAATATATACTTTATAGAAAGAAAACCAACATTATCAATGCCAGCACAGGGTCAATGGTTTGATGGTGATGAACTTGAGGGCCTGGAACAGTGCCTGGCACAGAGTAAATACCAAGCAAATACACACTAACTGAACACAAGACCTGATGCTTCTAACCATTGTAAAAGTGGGGACAGATTTTTTTAAAAAATTGTTTTTAAATGTTGACAATGTATAGATAGTTGAGATGGAGAGGTGAACCCTGACAATTCATTGAAAATCTTTGTTCAGAATTAAACAAGCCTGAAAACAGGCTACTCTCCAATAACCTAGATTACCAGAGTTATATAGACATTTCTCGTATTTCTACCAAACTCACATCCTGTCACTTCAACAATATCAGGTTCTTCCTGAAAAAAAAAAAAAAAGTCTAAGGGAAAAAGTTAATATTCCTGAATTTAAAGCCATCATCTTTGGAATCCTTTGGATGGAGAGGCAGGGGACGAAAGAAGAAAGTCTCTATCTTTCTTACTGTCTGCTCCCTTCCCTTCCTCTCTCTCACCCTCCCCCCTCCTCACTCACATTCACTCTCATTAGCCTGAGCCTTCTAGAAGCAAGTTTCCCACCTTCTTTCTTCCTTGCCATGTGTCCAGCCCTGGCTTAGTGTTGAGCATACAGGAGTACAAAAGAAATATGTGTAATATAAATTATATACTAGCTGAAAGTATCAGGAGGATTTCATTTTGGAGGAAAGTCCTTGTTCCATCACTATAAGATATCTTAGCCATTTCTAATGCACTTTACTACTTAGAGGCTAGGCACCTACTAAATATGTCAAGTATGTATTCATTCACTACCCCATAGGCTGTGAGAGTCTCAAGATCAGGGTAATGACTTCCTCCTCTGCATTCTCTTGCAAACAGCCACTTCAAGGCTCCACCCACAGTGGCTGGTGATTCACCATGAATGGCTGCCTGACTCAAAACCAGCATGCTCAGTATAACCCACTCTGGACCTTCCAAGGAGTAGAGATCATGTCTCACTCATGCTGGCATATACTCTAGTGCCTGACACATCAAACAAGCTCAATAAATATTGGCTGAGGAAGGCAGGGAGGCAGTATGAATGAAAGACACTCAAAAGAAAAAAATCCATGTGTTTCAGTGAAGCCAGACATGTGGCAAAATAAGCAAATGTGATTTTCTGTTCATTCTGTCTTGCATTCATTCAACATATATTTATTGATTGCTTAGTTTATGCCAGCCATTGTACTTGGCACCAGCAACCTGCCTATGAATTATAGATAAGAGGGAAAGAAAGGAATGACCACTCTAGTAGGGAAGACAGATGGTACAGAAATAATTTCACGTGTGCTGATATTGCCAATCAACAAGGAGAAAAGACACTACCTTTTGCAGGTGTACAGAGGATTCATGAAGGAAACGGTAGATAATCAAGGTGAGACAAGGAAAAAGGAAAGAGAAGACTAAAGAATATTCAACATGGGGTGCCTGGGGGCTCAGTCGGTTGAGCTTCTGACTCTTGATTTTGCCTCAGGTCATGACCTCATGGATCATGGGATCGAGACCAATGTCAGTCTCTGTGCTGTCCTGCTAGGGATTCTCTATCCCTCTCTCTGCCCCTCCCCTGGTTGTGCACACATATGCTCACTCTCTCTCAAAATAAACATGACAAAAAAATTTTTTTTAATATTCAATAAAGTTTATCTGCCCCTGCAAGCAAGGAACTTCTTGTAAAGACAAGTGCACTCAGGACCTTCGTCATTCTTTAAACTGATGGTTTAGTGTGATAGCAAATGCTGGTACAGCAAATAGGCATCTTTTATGCACCATAATATTGACACACATCCAGCCAAGAAACCCCAACATTCCCATTTGACTGACTCATTTGACAAACTCAAATGCCTGAGCTCAAGTGTGGGCTGACCTCCTTGACCTTGGCAGCAGCACACAAGCTGTTTCAGTATGTTTTAATAAGTACTGGGAAGTGGTAAGCTTTTATTTCTCTTGGTTTTCATGGAGATATCTATTGACTTGCACTTGGCATTCAATAATACTATTTTGTACCAGGGATTCAACTCCAGTAGGGAAAAGGGTAGAATAGCGGATGAGCAAGAAAGGCATTTGAGAAATTATCAAGATAGAAGCACAGACACTTAAGCACTAAATAAAGCTACTTGAGAAACAGATCCAGAAAATGAGTTATAATATTGTCTTAGAATAAATTCAAGTACAAGTACAATTACTTTGAACATCAAGATGGGTTAGAGGAAGACCACAGTGCTCCAGTATCTGGCCGCACACAATTCTTTGATCTGGCACATACAGATGCATTCCTCCTGTTACCACCATGGTCTGCCTGTGATCAGAAGTGCCATCACAGGCACTGATCCTCGCATCTGTGAAATGGAACTCTGCTGTTGTTGAGTATGAAAAATGGAAGAGGCTCTGAGCTTATACATATGGGTGGACAAATGATTTGTCTCTCTGGTCTGTATTGAGAAGGAACGGAAGGAAGGACATCTTCAAACAGAATACTTCTTACCACCAGGCATATCTTTGTGTTTAGTTTCTCAGGATTTTCTATCTAGCCTGAGGAAGTCCATGTAGAAATGCAGGGGCTGACAGCCAAGGGTTTCAAACCTAGTCTCATCACCTAAATGGCCACTCTGGATAAGTGTCTTGTGCATACTCAATTTTTCCCACCTAAAACATGTTGAGTTAGAGATTAAGTAAAATTAGCTAGCACCTGTAGATACCCAATTGCTGATTATTTTTTCTCATTCTTTACTAGAAATCAGAGGTAAGAACCAATGCTTCTATGTTCTTGTAAGAGAGGGGCAATTAAAGAGCCTCAGATGTGGTGATGTGGGAAACACACCAAGATATGGTACTGAATAATTAAAGGTAAATACAGGGCTTTGAGTTGCAGTAAAGAAAAGAAGAAAGACTGTCCCTTTGGGGGATAGTTTCTTGGTTTTGTTCTCTTGTGCTCTTTGTGACCTCCCCATTTCCTTATGGTACTCCCACATGAATACTTGCTTCTGGTTGCCAATGCTCCAGGTTCAATTATCCTCAGGAAGAAGCTGGCTACTGCAGGCAGCTATCCTGGCCACACAGCTCTCTCTTGCCTAACTTCTTCCAGGTGAGTCTTCCCAGAAGACTTCGTACAGAACATGCCCTTAGTTGGTCTCAGCCCTAAGTCAGGCAAGTCAATGTCATTGTGATTTTTACTGGTTATTATTTATTTTAGAAAGGTAAGGTTGAGAGAAAGAGGAAAGGATGCACAACCACAGGATTCTTATGGGCTCCTAAAGTATCCTTCCATCTGAATGGGTGTAATTGCAAAACTCAAGTGCTAACAAACTAAATGGGAATTCACGCACACTTACAAAGGCTCGCTTAAAAGCCTTACACCCATATTCTCTAAATTCCTTTTCGTCATAGAAAACAGATGTAGAAGGAACTTTTAGTGGTTTATCAGTCAGCTGAGCTCCGGAAATATTATGTTCATAAAAGCATTATGTGAAGGACTATTGCATTTTCCTTATTGGCATAATATAAATATGATATAAATAATATGTATTATGTTTTAATAAAAATATAATGTACATCCATCCATCCAACAAATATTTAGTAACCACTTTCTGTGGATCAGGCAATGAGCTAGACCAACAGAAATGCACTTATAGAAGGAATTTTCACATTCTCTGGAATAGTATTTATCAGTAGAGTTGGGATATAGATCTCATGGGTATACAGTGAAATCTGCCAGCATGTTTTCCTAGTGCCTCACATTTAGCCTTCATGATATTTTCATACACATAGCTTTTTCACTCTTAGTGTGTTCTCTCTTCAGAATTTTTTTTGGACAATCTCAAAAAAATCCATTTAGGGTGGTTTTACACTTGCTACAGAAATATTGATTCTAAAATGAGAGACTGAGATTGGATGCTGTCAGCCTCAAATCCGAAGTAGAAAAGCAGCCTACAGTTCCAGGATGATAAATGTCCTTGCATAAAGCCACCCATTTCCATAGTTTCCAAGGTAAGTCATGTTTGCGGTGGCCTTTGAAGAAAAAGAATAGAGAATAGGAATGGCCAAGAGATGGCCTAGTAAAATAACTATTTCCCACATGCTCCAGAGATAGGAGTTCCATTTGACTCCTACTTGTCACTGTTTATTGCATGGTAATGCGAGGTACATCACAAGATATATATATATATTATATCTTACTCCAACGCTTACCCTATGTTGTTAACCTCTGATCAAGTTCAATCTTCAGTTCAGAGTGGGAAATCTACTTGAATGAGAACAAATGATAGTTACAAATATTTCCTTTACCTACAATGGTGCCTCTTAGAATCTGCTGGATTTTGGACTTCTATAACAATTTTATGAGAGCCGTGGATACTCTCCCTAGAAAGAGGAATATATATTCATAGTCTTTGTGTGTGTATATGCGCTTTTGGGGGATTCCCAGACTCCTCAAAACTACGGCTAAAGACCTGTGCTCTGACAGCTGCAAAACTTGACAGGGATAGAGTGGGTAGGAATATCTCTTTAGCCAAACCACCTGGGTTGTGCAAATACCCTAGCATAAACAATTCTTTACAAGCACAAGACATGCCCCCAACAGAGGCCAGTTCTGATAAATGGAGACCCAAATTATAAAGATATTCCCAAAGAACACAGGTTACAACCTGACTCTTGCTGGACCTGTGAGTAGGAATGAGACAGTAGCAGCATCGAAGGGAGTAGGGCATTGTGAAATGAATGTCAACCCTGCAGCTGGGCTGTACCCCTTGGTCATGACCTTGAGGCTCAAGGAATTGGCTCAGACAGTTCTGAACAGAGTAGCCATGTCACAAACAGCCCCCAGCCTGGCAGGATGTCTCTCTGTAACTCTGCCATCATGACACCGCCATCTGTACCAACTGTACTGAGGTTTCTCAAGACCAAATTTATCACGCCTGAGACTCCAGTTCTTACATAAGAATCACCTATCGCTCAGGCAGAAGTTTCAGCACCTGGCTGAGCCAAGGGTAATCAAGATATAAAAGGAAGGGGAGACTGAATAAATATCAACCAGATTTCCTCTCTGTGGGGCCAAGTTTTGA
Source organism: Proteles cristata cristata (assembly GCA_017311185.1). Lineage (NCBI taxonomy): Eukaryota > Metazoa > Chordata > Mammalia > Carnivora > Hyaenidae > Proteles > Proteles cristata. Next base: position 1,639,937 of record JAESUZ010000481.1, on the reverse strand, counting down.
AAAATCTTTGTGCCCTCGTGTGCCCCTCATAAGAGACTGTCATTTTTCTACTTCCAGTCCGAATCACCACTGTCAGGGGAAGGGTGCTCTAAGAGCCACAGGCAATCTGTCTTCTTGGAGGTTCTGTTCAAGCTATGACCTCGGTTCACTTCAGCTTCTGTCTCTCCTCAAGAGTTTCAGCTCACTCTCTTCATCAGCTAAATTAACCACAGAGCAAAGCCTTGACTCACATTTCTGAAGCCTGGGAGGAATTGGTATGAGCCCGGATTTAGGCATTGCTATATCAAAGGCTGTGTGGGCCTAGGAAGAAGTGCAGGAATGGCCCTTGTGTTTATACAGCACCTGGGTAATTAAGAAGATTCCTTTAGCCTGAGACCTTGAAGTGGAGGTTCAAGTGTGTTTTCTGAGGGCAAAGAAAATGCCATTTGAAAGTGATGTATGGAAACAGAGTTGTTTAAGGAGTAGTGGGATTGGGATGTGAAGGACTTCCTTAACAATGGATAGGAGGGCAAGACACAGGGTGGATGGAGTCTCCAAAAGTAAAAACAAAACAAAAAAACAAAAAACCCCCACAAAAACGCCATGAAAATTATCTCTAGGTCTGTTTGGTGAGATTTGCAAAAACAAAATTAGGGTTAAGAAATATCTGGGAAGGTTTGAATCTGTGACCTTCGGCACATTGTTCGCTCTTCTGGGCTTCCATTTGTAAAATGTAGGAGCAGAATGAAGGATTCTTCCTGCACTAGCATGCCAGGATGGGAGGTAGAAGAAAAGGCCTTTGAAGCCAACATAATTACTTCTCTGTCCAGGGAAATATAAACAACAACTCCAACAGCCTTCAGCTCTGCTTTTGAATGAGTTCTTTGCTTCTGTCTGAGAGGTATAGTAGTTCATTCCTTGGGGAAAAGTTGAATGTAAAATAGTGGACCATGCCCTTTCCACTCCAGTTTCATTATGTTATTTTTAATTATTACCAATACATAGAACACTCAGTATGAGTTAACAAGATTTTACTGAGTGTCTGCCATGTACCCAAGGCTGCCTGCAGTCAGTCTTTGGGGATAAAGAAAAAGTGTGTGTCGTGTTTAGGGTCTTTGAGTATCTTAACGTTTCCTCCGAGACTGACATGTGCCATTTTAAGTCAAGCAGAAAACAAGCTGTTATATTTGAAAAGTCTAATTTTTAAAATAAATGCTATCTCTCTTTATTGATACCAGCAACTGAGGTGGACTGGACTTACTTGTTTTATGCTATTACTAATACATACTATTTATGTATTATTTATCTTGCTTATGCCTGTCTATAAGAAGCCTCATTTTAGCATTTCTAGATCTTACATTGGCTTAAACTCTGGTTGGTATCTCTAGTTAAAACACAAATAAAAGTCAATCAAAATTTTTGCATTTTCTTTTTTTTTTTTTTTTTAATGTTTTATTTATTTCTAGGAGAGAGAGAGACAGCTTGATCAGGGGAGGGTCAGAGAGAGAGGGAGTCACAGACTGAAACAGGCTCCAGGCTCTGAGCTGGCAGTCAGCACAGAGCCCGACGCGGGGCTCGAACCCACGAACCGCGAGATCATGACCTAAGCGAAAGTCGGACGCTTAACCGACTAAGCCACCCAGGCGCCCCGAAAATTTTTGCATTTTCAAGCAAATGCATGCTTATACATTTTGGAGTTCCACTCAAGTACAATCTATATAAGATGAAAGAAAATGAAATTAATCATTTTTTGGCAGGGAAACCATTCTAATTCCCCTGTAGACACATTGGGTAATATTTTTTCACATCTGTTGAACATGGATGGTGCCTCAGGTCAATTTCCAGCAACAGAGTATTATCCTTTGGTATGCACTTATCTTGCAGATAAAAAGTAGATGGTCATTTTTCCCAGGTTATTTTGTTTTCCTTTGAAGTTTTCTAAGACAAATCAGTAATCAATTTATTGTAAATGATAATTTTTGCATAAAAAAGGCCTTGGGCACAAAGCAGAACTTCTCATGGTCTGTTTCAAATGCGGTCTTTCCAATGCAAATTATTTTTGTCATGATCTGAAAGTACCTGTCCATGCTGTTCTGTGTGAATACACTTGTGTGTGCCTTCACTTACATGTGTTTAAACATGCAAGAATGATGTAAACATGGTCTATCCAGGGCACCTGGGTGGCTCAGTTGGTTAAGGCTCCTACACTTCATTTCAGCTCAGGTCATGATCTCACGGTTTGTGAGATAGAGTCCTGTGTTGGGCTCTGCATTGACAGCAAGGAGCCTGCTTGGGATTCTCCCTCTTCCACGTGTTCTGTCCCTCCCCCACTCATATGCACAAGCAGGCATGCCATGCGTGCATGCACACACACACTCTCTCTCAAAATAAGTAAATAAATGTTAAAAAATTAAGCATGGTACCCATTAATGGAATTTTCCAGTCACCTTATATATTTCTAAGTAGTTTATAAAATGATGCACAAAGAATTAAAGTGTCATATTCTTATTTAAGAAGTGATCTACTGTATCATTACCATGTTTTTCTTTCAATAAGCCAAAGCACTACTTTGGGACTTCAGCCGTTCAGAATTGAGTTGATTATACTCTTCATTTCATGAAAATGTAAAAGCATCTTGATATCCATTGTTCTGGATATAGCAAATATTTAGGGAGTGAACTGTCCAGCTTTTCCAGAACTAATGAGGTTCTCAGGGCAGGTCACCTGCCATGGGTAAGCCCCAGCAAATGGGGTACAAGCTGGTCATTCTGTGGGTGTTATAACTCCCATTTATAAATGGGGACACTGAGGCACAGATGAGCAAAGTGCTTTGCTCAGTCGACCCAGCAAACACCTTATTCTACATCGTCCTCTCACCTGGAATGGTAAGAAAACCAAGGTCATCTTTTACCTTTTTTGTATGTTCCATTCCAAAAGTTCTAGGCTGAAATACTGTGGATTTTCTACATTATTCAGGAGGAACAACACTGCCATTTGTGTTTTAAAGAGTAGAATGACAAAGAGAAAGAAGTTCTAAATAGCACAACTCTTAAGAGCAGAGCAAATACTAGTAGTGTAATTTCTGGCTGGCCCTTAAACCTCCCCTTACGACCACCATCTGGGGCACCTAGGTGGCTCAGTTGGTCGAGTGCCCAACTTAAGATTTTGGTTTGGGTCATGATCCCAGGGTTGTGAGATCACACCCCACATTGGGCTCTGTGCAGAGTGTGGAGCCTGCTTGAAATTCTCTCTCTCCCTCTGCCCCTCTCCCCAAGTCGTGCTCTCTCCTGCTCTATGATAAAAAAATAAATACTTAAAAGAAGATCACCAACCATCTCCAGTCCTGACTGGCCATATGTGTAATTTCATGAAACAAATCAACTTAAATGAACCCTAAGAAAAAACAACCAGGTGGCCCCACCTTCAGAACCAAAACAGGGCACTAGCTAACATTTACTGAGGGCTTACTGTGCCCTAGACACTGTGCTTACTGCCTTACGTGGATTCGGGCAATTCAGCCTCACAATCATTCCATGCAGTAGTAAGGAATGCCCCCATTTCACAGATAAGAAAAGTGAGTCTGAGAAAGGTAAGTGACCCATCTAATATCACACGGCTGCTACAGGTGGGAAGCTGGATTTAAACCCAGCCAGTCCGACCCCAGAACCCATGTTTTTAGTCACCCACTGTATCACTTTTAATAAAAGAGCTAAGCAGCCCAGTTGCCAATGTCCAATAACTCAGACAGCTCTTGGCTAGGGCAGACCCAGGACCAGCCAGGCCATAAATTCTGCAGACACACAATAGATGTGTCCATCTATCTGTTTAGGCCAAAAGGTATGAGGCTTTCTGATCATAGGTATTGCAGGATCTGAAGGAAGAGATTTTAATCTGATAATTAATTCCAGGGTGAGAGAAATAGCTCTGCCAAGCTGCTGTTATTCCTTCAGTACCTCTATTTCTCTCTCTCTCTGAAAAACCTGTCCTGGACTTCCTTGAGAAATGAACTGAGTAAAATAATGGGAAAGCACTATGCAAACTATAAAGTGCATTCTACAATGATCCCATATGTTAAGAAGTTTCCAAAATAGCAATTTCTTCCAATGCCCTTGCAAAGCAAATAAGACACAGCTGCTAGAAGGCTCTGCAAAGAGACAGAAATCCAGCTCTTTAAAACATTCAAGGGGGGAGAACACATAGCATAAAATTACCCCAAAGATGAATTTTACAAGAACCACAGAAGTGTCATCAAGGTTTTCTGTGGTTAATTCTAAAAGAGTACCAGTGTCGCAAAGATCAAACAAGCCAGTTCTTCCCCAGACACCTGGGAAAATATGCGGCTTTAATGACACTTGCACAATAGTTAGAAATATCAATTATACTCACATGGGCAGAAGTAGGGAAGCTAAGTTTACTGGCTCTTCTCAATCTTTTCCAAGGCAAGTCTGTTGGGGGGAAAAAGGAGGACTTATTCTAAAACTAAACAGAGGGTGATTTAGGAAAAAAAAAAAAGAAAGAAAGAAAGAAAAGGAGAAAAAAGAAATGAGGACCGTAACACAGGAAGAGGTGTTCACGGAATGCCTCGGAGCCATAGAAGGTGATATCACACTTGCCAAGGGGCAGCAATTGTTAAATGAGTTTGTTGAAAGAACTCTGATAAAATGAGCAGTCCCTGTAATTTCAGAATAAGGCTGTATCACTACGGGAAGGGTTCAACAACGAATCTGGGGGTCTGCGTTTTGGTGGAAGTTGTTCAGGGGTGGAGGACTAAGGGATGAGTCACAAGTCCTGAGATGAAGCAGGGTTGGGTCTCTGGACTCTTCTTCTTCCTCTTCTACTCTCTCTCTCGAGGGACTTCAGGCCTTCTGCAATCAGCCAAAAGGAGCAAAGGAGCTAGCCCTTGGGCATGAGAAACTGCCAACCAGGTTCACTTACAGCACAACGTATAGAAGGCGTACACTACATAGTCAAGTCCTGAGATGGGGCTGGGGAGGAGGGAAGACTTCGGTGGGACCCTGCGCTTCCTCAAGCATCATCAGCGCAGAGGCCTGTCTCCCAGTGGAAGACCCCTAGGTTATCAGAGAAGCAGGCTAAGCAGATTTTTTTTATTCTTTGGAGAAAAAGAAAGTCACAGTTCCTCTTGGTAATTTCTTTCTCAACCTCGTTAGCCATTAAGCTGTGTGCTTCAATTAACGTCAGCTTCTCCTGTTCTAAACTGGCCTTTGTAGACACAGAGGAATTTTTTTTCCCCTCCTGTTGAAAGCGCAAATCTTTCATAGGGTTGCACATGGTTATTCTCATACGAAACTCATGATGGAAAGCCAGGCCGTTCTCCTGTCCCTTCCTGGAATGCGTACTGCCCATCCCCCACCTAAGTTATAGACAGCAAAAAATACCATTTTGATGTTCTGACATCGTTTTTCCTATTTTAAGTGGCCAACTATACGGATGGAGCAGAGAGTTTACATTTTCACATCCTCGGAAAAAAACATTCTTCAAGGGTTACGAACTAGAGAGCTGACATTTGTTGAGTAACTTTTTTTTTTTTTAATGCTAGTATTGATTTCTTTTTTGTTCTGGAATAAACCCAGGTGTAAAATGTTGTGTTGTATGTATTCACCATTTGATGAATTTAGTGAATTTACGTAATATTCGTGAACTAAATATTACATTTGGAAGCTGTTCTGCCAGCCAAACTGTTCCCCCTCATTCATAAATGGCGCTTCTCCATGTTGAAAAACTGATTACCATGAGCAAAGGCAGTGTTACATCTTTAGAATTTTCCAAAAAGCTGTTAAAACCAAGCTACTACCATTTGGTTTCCCTCTTAAAAAAGAAAAAAGAAAGTTATTGTTGTTGATTTTCCTTTGTTCTGAAAAGAAAAATCTTTATTTTTTTAATCTTCATCTTGAGAGAGAGAGAGAGAACAGGGGAGGGGCAAGCACAGAGCCCAATGTGGGACTTGAACTCAAGACCCTCGAGATCATGACCTGAGCCAAAATCAAGAGTCAGATGCTTAAGTGTCTGAGCCACAGATGGCCCCTGAATAGAAAAATCTTAAAAATTACATTGTATTTTCTTTTTGTTGTTGCTTTTTTGTTTTTTCATTTTGGCATTCCCAAAGGAAGAAAGAAGGAATGTTCTTTTTTTAATAATTAATTATCAACAAAACAATGCTAGTTTGGTTTTTTTAATTTTTAAAAAATATTTTTATTTATTTGTGAGAGAGAGAGAGAGAGAGACAGTATGAGCAGGGGAGGGTCAGAGAAAGAGAGAGATAAAGAATCTGAAGCAGGCTCCAGGTTCTGAGGTAGCTGTCAGCACAGAGCCTGACGTGGGACTTGAACCCAGGAACCATGTGATCTTGACCTGAGCCGAAGTCAGATGCTTAACTGACTGAGCCACCCAGGCGCCCCAAAACAATGCTAGCTTGAAACACAGCCAAGTTCTAAAGAAATGGTATTATAACTTTTAAGGATAGGAAGAGCTTTTTCTCTCATGGGACAAAAGGTGAGATTTTCCTATGTCTCCAATCTCTGTTAATACCAAAGCATAAGCCATTTCTACATATAGGTTTGGAAGCATAAAGTGAAGCCCATGATGGGTAGCAAAGTATATGGACTTCTTGATTCTGACCAAGCCAGCAACATGCACTTGAATTTGAGTTGAATTTAAAAGGGCAATTCAATAGTAAAAATAGTAAAAAGAAGACTATGGACTTAGGAGTCAAATCACATCGTGATCTTGATGAGGATTTTGCTCTCTCATGGGCAGCTTATTAGATGGGGTGAGTATTTCAGTTTCCTTCAGGATTTGCAGAGAGCTTCCCCATTGCAGCACTTCATCCGGTCTCCCCAATTCGATTTCCTCATCTACACAATTAAGTTTATAAAACTTACTGTGCAGGGCTATCATAAAGATGAAATAAAATATATAGATCAGATGCTGACTATAGTGCCTTGAATGTAATGCTGAGTGATTGTTTCTTGTGACTTGGCCCTCATATGATTCTACTGTTTAATTCTGGTCCCCAATAAAGTAACATGGGGCTATAGTAACCTTTTGCCACTCTCTCCCTCTGCCAAAAACTGTACAGCTAAGAAGAGTCCCCTAATTTTGACAATTTGCTTGTACCTTTCTTAAGGAACCGCATCACCTTATACCTACCACGTAATTTATTGGACTTCCTAAGAGCCACGTGCTATAATAATAGGCACTCTACATGGGAAATCTCATTTCACTTACCCTACAACCCTATGAGTTCAATACTATGGTCATTCTTCTTCTGTTTCAAACACACTTGGTTCACCAATGTGAAGAATCCCAGTAAGTATTTTTTAAACATGCTTTATTATCATTGAAAAACATTTATGCAATGCCTTCTGAACTGAGTTTTGTACAGTTCATTCAAGGAAAGCATGAGGATACAATTTCAATCCTCCAGTGACTTTTTTATTAACCCTAGAGAGGAAATATAGGTTAAAGGACCTATCTCTTTTGTTTAAAATCATATATATGCTTCTTATCTCTGATTACATTTATTATCTTACCTTAAACAAGAATGGTCAACACTCCTATTAATATCTGTTTAAGAATTGCAGCCAATATCTTCAACACGCCACATGACAACATTGACAACATGGTAGAGGTCAGCCATCTCGTGGAAATGAAGAACAAGAGATAACCATAAGGGTGCCTGTGTGGCTGAATCAGTTAAGGGACAAAGTCTTCTTGGCTCATGTCAAGATCTCTGCACTGTGGTTCAGAGCCTGCTTGGGATTCTCTTCCCCCCCCCCTGCCCTCCCCTTCTCATGCTCTCTCCCTCTCTCTTTCTCTCTCTCACACACACAAAATAAATCAATAAACTTATATATTAAAACTACATAAAAAGAAAGAACTATAGAATTCTCAAGGAAATTAGTCCACCACACTTACCATCTAAAAAATATTATAGCCATTCATCCACACTGAACTTACAAATAAAAATTTTCTATACAACTAAATTTGGAGGTTAATAGAGCAATATAGAATGCCTGCTTAATACTGAGACATTCACCAGGAAAAGAAGGAGTCCCAGTTGAAAAGACATTACAACTCTATTTTAAAACCTCACTCAATTCAGTTCATTTAGGAAAACTCCTAAAATGAAACATTGATTGCATACTTTTTATATTGTGTTTGGCTTTATTTTATTTTTTTAAAATAAATATTTGTAGAGGCACATAGTTGGGTCTTATTTCTTTTTGAATAATTTTTGATATTTTATGAGATAATGTTGGTTTTTACTCCTTGGAGAAAACTGAAGCAATCAAAAGGGATTTTTCACAGGGTCTCAACACTTCTTCTACCTCCCCCCCCCCACCAGAATTAGTACCTTAAACATCCCTGTTCTCATGGATGAAAATATCTGATTTATTTGAGGCCAAATCTTTCGCTTGGATACTAGATGTTATCACCATTAGATGAACCAACAAAATTGCTTAAGGAATTCTTTCTGTCTGTCCTGAAACATTCATCTGTCCTCTATTGGATCATTTCCATTAGTGGGAAACCATATTTTTATTTCCCCAACTCCAAAGGCCATCACCACCACCACCAAACCTTGACCTCACTTTCTCACTTTAGCTTGACCTCATTTTCCCCACCTGTTTCTACTCCATTTCTCTGCTTCCTTTTGCAGGAGCTTCAAGAGTTGGCTTCCCTCACTGTTTCCAATTCTCCTTCTACAATTCTCTCTTAAGTTACTTAAACCAGGTTTTAACCATTACCACTGCACCAAATATCTTCTCGCTAAGGTAACTGATGATCTCTAGTTGTGACATTCAATAGTAACTTTTCAGTCTTCACCTTGGTGACCAATCATCCGCATTTGACACTTTTATTCACTTTATTCTACTTGATACACTTCCTTCTCTTGGTTTTTAGGACATTAAACCCCCTACTTTTTCTCCTACTTTGATGGCCACTCCTTCTCCATCACTCCTGTGGTTCTTTTTTTCCTTTTTTATCTCTTAATGTTAGAGATTCCCAGGATTGAGTCCTTACCTTTACTACTTTATCTACACTCAATCACTGTTAATCTTATTGAGCCTCACAGCTTTTAAAACCAACATGTTGACAACTCCATCTGTAGTCCAGACATACTCACTATATTCTCATAAGCCCCACATAAACATGATTGACAATGACTGTGCACCTCCAAGTAGGTGTCTCATAGTCATGGCAAACTCACTATGTCCAAAGCCCAAATTCCAATATTTCTGATGGTCTCCTCTTCTTCCTGTAACCTTTTATATCTAATTTGATAGCAATTTCATATATATATATATGTATATAAAATTTACTGTGAAATTGGTATCCATACAGCACCCAGTACTCATCCCAACAAGTGCCTGCCTCCATGTCCATCACCCACTTTCCCCTCCCCCTCACCTCTCATCAACCTTCAGTTTGTTCTCAGTCTTTAAGAGTCTCTTGTGGTTTGCCTCTCTCCTTCTCTCAAACATTTTTCCCCTTCCTCCCCCGCCATGGTCTTCTGTTAAGTTTCTCAAGATCCACATATGAGTGAAAACACATGGTATCTGTCTGTCTTTGCCTGACTTATTTCACTTAGCATAACACCCTCGAGTTCCATCCATGTTGCTAAAAATGGCCAGATTACGTTCTTTCTCATTGCCATGTAGTATTCCATTGTATAGATAAACTACAACTTCTTGATCCATTCATCCGTTGATGGACACTTAGGCTCTTTCCATGATTTGGTTGTTGTTGAAAGTGCTGGTATGAACATTGGAGTGCATGTGCCCCTGTGCATCAGCATTCCTGTATCCCTTGGATAAATTCCTAGAAGTGCTATTGCTGGGTCATATGGAAGTTCTATTATTAATTTTTTGAGGAATCTCCACACTGTTCTCCAGCGCGGTTACACCAGTTTACATTCCCACCAACAGTGTAGAAGGGTGCCCGTTTCTCCACATCTTCGTCAGCATCTATAGTCTCCTGATTTGTTTCTCAGGACAATGCCTTGATTCTTTTTTCTCTAATATTCCACATTACTTTACCTTTTCAAATATAAATGCAGAATTGAACTACTCGCCACTTTTACTGACCAGCCCATGGCCCAAGGCCACATCATCTCTGCCTGGTTTACTGGCGCTGTCTCATAACTGGTCTCTTAGCGTCTATCCTTGCCCCCCTCAGTCCATCCCAAATATGACATTCAGACATATCTTTCCTTGAAATCAATACCTTGCAGTGACTCCCATTTCACTCAGATTAAAGCACATTTTTTGCAGTGACCTACAAAGCTTTGCTTCTTTGGTCTTGACTTTGCTTGTTACCTCTCGATCTACTACTAGATCCTTTCACACATTTTGCTTCAGCCCCACTGGTCTCTTTGCTGTTCTGCATGTTAGGCATGCTCCTGCCTTCTGGCCTTGTTCTCTCTGCTTCTGATGCTCTTCCCCAAGGATGTACATGCTTCTAGTCTTACCTGCTCCAGGTTTTGGCTCAAATGGTACCCTTGCTTAAAACTGCAAGTGTACATACAACTCTTCCCTGATAGCTTCTGAAGTTCTAAACTGCATTACCCTGCTTTCATTTCCTCTTTTCCATAGAGGCCACTACCAGGAATACTGATTGATTGATTTATGTATTATGTTTACCATCTGTCTGTCTCTGCTACAATGTAGGTTCTACAAGGGCAAGAATTTGTGCAGGTCTTGGTCATGCCTTTTCTTAGGCACTTAAAAAAAATTTTTTTTAATGTTTATTTAATTTTGAGAGAGAGAGACATAGCACGAGCAGGGAAGGGGCAGAGAGATAGGGAGACACAGAATTTGAAGCAGGGTCCAGGCTCTGAGCTGTCAGCACAGAGCCCAACTCAGGGCTCAAACTCACAGACTGCACGATCATGACCTGAGCCAAAGTTGGTCGCTTAACCGACTGAGCCACTCAAGTGCTCCACCTAGGTATTTAGAATAGTATTGGCATATAGTCAGTCAATGGGTATTCAATTGTACTGAACTACATTGAATTAAATAGGCTTCCAGGAAAAGAACCTGAATTGATAACACTGTGCCAATCTGAAATAAGTACTCAACTTAAAATAGCTTAATAGAGTATTATTGTCCAGAATCTAATTAGATCATAAAGCAAGAGGAGAAGACACTGAGATACATGCTCCATTTATTGAGAAAGAGAGTATGGGACCAAAAATGACAATATGGGTGAAAATAGAAACATATATTCCCTCATTTGCTTGTAAAGATTCAGGCAATATATTTTCAGATGACTCAAGAAGTTTGGAAAAGACCACAATAATATGTTCTACCAAAGTCATAAACGAGCTGAAATTTTAACTTAAAAAAACAAAAACAGGGATTCCTGGATAGCTCAATCAGTTAAGCATCTGACTCTTGATTTTTGTCTCAGGTCATGATCTCACAGTTTGTGGGATCAAGCTCCAAGTCAGGCTCTATGCTGACAACATGAAGCTTGGTTGGGATTCTCTCTCTCCCCCTGGTGCTTTCTCTTTCTCTGTCTCAAAATGGATTTAAAAAACACACACAATTCTAGCTTTCTTTTTCTAGTATTTATTGTAGTTCTATACAGACACTCTGATCCATCGATGTCTGCCTATGGTTTGTGCCATTGATGGTTATCTAAGTCCCATTTCATTAAAGTAGTCTCAGAAAAGAACAGTGGTCCATGGAATATTTATTTTTACCAGTCTTGGCAATATTATGGTAGCACAGTGTTCTCAGCATGTGGTCCCCAGATATCAGTATTAGCCCTACCTGAAAACTTGTTAGAATTGCAAATTTGGGAAACCCATCCCACCCCAGATCTACTTCATCAGAAACTTTGAGGGGAGTATCCAGGCATTTGTGATTTAATAAGTACTCCAGGTGATGATAATGCCTACCTACTCAAGCTTGAGAACCACTAAAGAAGCAAAATGAGAGAAATCATCAGAATTGTTCACTTACAAGTTTACAATGGTTTTCCTAGGAAGACAACATTAGAATACAGATCTCCTTCATTGATAAATGCAGTAAATTCCTAAGTCATTCAGCACCCATGAGTGAGTCAGTGGACTTTTCTCTGCACTAACCTTTATGAAATACTCTTTCTGGGCATTCTGCCTCAGATTAATGAGAAAGTAGTAGGCTGCTCACATATTCCAGAAACCTCATTTATAAGGCTTTCACAATGCTCTGAGCCACTGGATTCCTGGATCATCCTGTTAGGATTTATGAACCCAAGTTGCACCAAACCACTTCTCAACATATCTTCAAGTTGACAATTCTATTTCAACAATAAAGATAATCCAAATGGAATGTGAATTAAGGGGGGGAAAACAGCTATAGAGGGTTGTAAGAATTTGTCCAAAAATGACATACCCATTAAAAATATGGATCCACAAGTAAGTCATCAAGATTCCCTTTGGTCTGATTAGTCACACAAGGATCATCAGTTGGTAAGTTATTTATTTAAAGGATAAAACTCCATCTGGTCTGTGAAGTTCAACAGAAATATTGTGTAAGGCCTAATTTCCTAGAACTCTCACATTCCCATTGGTCTTTCCAAAGTAGACAGAAATCCCATTGTACAGAGGATGTAACAAGTTCAGTGACCTAAGGACACACTGTATGGACAAAGTCTAGACTGAGTCTCAGATATCTTGGATTTTCTTACAACTGTCAATTCAATATAAGAACTATGTATGAAGACCTGCTCTGTGCCAGGATGAAGATTAGGAGATGGGGATATAAAAATTTCTGACATAGACCCTGCCTTTGAAGAGCTCAATGCCAATGACCATGTCTCCCTGATCATATAATATCTGCTTTGGTAAGTTCTAGAAAAGCAAATGAAATAAATGGTAATGATGTTGATTTCAGCACAAAAAATTCTGTAGAAGCAGCAAGGATTTAATCATGACCTTGCACTGACCACACAATACTCAATCTAGGCAGAATGAGACATCTTTGTGACAAAGAGTTTAAACGTGCTTGGCCATGTCTTGTTAATATTTCACACCAAAATATGGTGATGCCACATGAAAAAAAAAATAATAAGCTTGCAGAAAGACAGTGAAAACTGGAGCTCACGGTCAGAGAAGACTAAAAACTATCTCTGAGACACTCACATTTTACTATTAAAAATATAATATGATGTTCAGATATTCCAGACAAAGACATGTTAGAACTCGTAGGCACTCTTTCTCTTCATTATCTGAGTATAAGGTTAGGTTTAGTTGGGTGGGCGGGGGGGGGGGGGGCTATATTTTTCAAAATGTTAGCACCTATGCTTTGATAAATAAATGTTCAGGTTAAGTCAATAAACTCACATGATTTGGAGACCTAGGCTCAGACCTCCACTTCACCACTTATTGTGTTTGCAACTACAGGTAAGATTTAAGGATGGAAAAAAAAAAGATTTGGGGATGGGGTCGGAGTTGGAGAAAATAAGAGAGCCTCAAACAGGATTTTTTGAGAAAGCTAAAGCTTTTTATAGGACATAAGGAGCTATATAAACACGAGGCCATATTTATCCATTCAGGTGACACTTTATGTAAGCACCTTAATGAATTTTGAGTGGCATTAGGTCCTGGGGATGTCCAAGTGAATATAACAAAGTGTTGGTGTTTTTTATTCTATTACTAGAATATCTGGGGAACACCCTCAGAATAGTAGCCTCAAATGACATGATGTATGGAAAAAGAGGACTTAAGGGAGCTTTTTAAATGAGTTTGCTTGACAGGAAACAACCTCCTCGACCTCCACCACAGCAACTTCTTGCTTGACACGTCCCCAAAAGCAAGGGAATCAAGAGCAAAAATAAATGATTGGGACCTCATCAAGATTAAAAGCTTCTGCACAGCAAAGGAAACAACCCACAAAACTAATAGGCAACCAACGGAATGGGAAAAGATAGTTGCAAATGACATATCACATAAAGGGTTAATATCCAGAATCTATAAGGAACTCACCAAACTACACGCCCGAAAAACAAACAACCCAATGAAGAAATGGGCAGAAGATATGAACAGACACTTCTCCAAAGAGGACATCCAGATGGCCAACAGACACATGAGACGATGCTCAGCATCCCTCCTCATCAGGGAAATACAAATCAAAACCACACTGAGATACCACCTCACGCCAGTCAGAGTGGCTAAAATGAGCAAATCAGAGAACTCTGGATGTTGGCGAGGATGTGGAGAAACGGGCACCCTCCTACACTGTTGGTGGGAATGTAAACTGGTACAGCCCCTCTGGAAAACAGTGTGGTGGTTCCTCAGGAAAATAGCAATAGAACTTCCCTATGACCCAGCAATAGCACTGCTAGGAATTTACCTAAGGGATACAGGAGTGCTGATGCATAGGAGCACATGTACCCCAATGTTCATAGCAGCACTCTCCACAATAGCTAAAACATGGAAAGAGCCTAAGTGTCCATCAACAGAAGAATGGATCAAGAAGATGTGGTTTATCTATACCATGGAATACTACATGGCAATGAGAAACAATGAAATCTGGCCATGTGTAGCAACATGGATGGACCTTGAGGGTGTTATGCTGAGCGAAATAAGTCAGGCAGAGAAGGACAAATATCATATGTTTGCACGTATAGGAGGATTAGGAGGAACTTGACGGAGGAACAAGGGGGAGAAGAAGGGGGAAATGGTGGGGGAAAGGGAGAGAGGCAAACCATGAGAGACTCTTGAATGCTGACAAAAACTGAGGACTGATGGATGGGGGGGTGAGGGAGGGATGGGCATAGAGGAGGACACTTGTGGGGAAGAACACTGGGTGTTATGTGGAAACTAATTTGACAATAAACTATTTGTAAAAAAAAAAAAAAAGAAAGAAAGAAAGAAAGAAAAAGAAAAATGAGTTTGCTTGATTGGAAAAATAAAAAAACTAAGGGGTAAGCTTTAATAACTTTTTTAAAAGTTTACAATGCCATTTTAAGATGAACTTAGGTCAGCCAATATGAAAGCAAGAAAAGAAAAGTTAGCCTCAAGTTATAGCAGAAGAAAACACAGTTTGGGGAAAGGATTAGGAAGGAAGAACTTTAAAAAAAAAAAAAAACAGTAGAGCTGGTGATTGAATTCTTCTGCTGCTCTGCCCCAGATATTTTGAAAGTGATTAGCTAATTCTCTGTCAATGGGTTCAAAGAAAGGACTAAATGTAGGTGCTAACAGTCATTTTTCTGAAGTTCCACTTCTAGAATTTTGTGAATGGTAACTAGGTGGATTAAAAGTCTGTTTTCTTCTTTATCCCTTATTTGGCTGACATGTCTTGCTCCAGATTTGGAAACTCATAGACATTGCTATGAAATGTATCATTGACCATGACTCACTATGAAAAGGACAAGTGTGTAAATTGCCTTACCAGTGAAAAATCCACTGCCTGTCCTCCTCTTCTTTTCTGGAACAAAAAATTCAGTTTTTTTTTTTCTCTCTGATTCATATCCTGAGGAAATCAGATCACAAGATGGCTGTGCCCAATAAAAAATATCTCCAACCCACTACATTTTGAGAATATAAGCTCTTCTTTAATCCAGATGTTCATGATCTTTCAAAAAACGTCTTTTTTTCCTCCAGAAGAATTTGATACCACTTAAGATAGCTAAAAGAGTCAGAATGTCATTCATACATGAAAGTTACATACTAAGTTCCTTGAGCCTGTAACACGTCTACAGAGTGGTCTGCCAATGGCACCCAATGGTGTTGAGTACACTCAGCACTTTTGTAAAGTAATAGTTGGCATTAGTTAAACTCTTACTAGATATGAGTTATCATTCTAGATTTTACATGCATTATTTCATTGAATCCATTTAATTCAAACTACTCCATGAGATAAATACTGTCATGTCTATTCACAGATGAGGGAAATGAGTTTCAAATATGTTAATTAAGTTGCTCAAGATGACAGAGCAAGTCAGACACAGAGATGAGATTCAAAGCCAGAGCTGTAGGATACCAGACCTTAAACTGTTGACGACTATACTCATCTGATCTTTTAATAATTATGATATCCAGGCCCCTGAGTGGCTCAGTTAGTTGAGTGTCAGACTCTTGATTTCAACTCAGATCATGATCTTATGGTCTGTGAATTCCAGCCCTGGGTCAGACTCCACACTGACAGTGCAGAGCCTGCTTGGAATTCTATCTCCCTCTCTCTCAGCCCTTTGCCCCACCCACTCTCTGTCTCTCAAAATAAATAAACTTTAAAAAATTAAAAAATATATCTCTGTTATGTATAAGAAAATGGAATCTCAAAGTAGATAAGTAACTTGATCAAGAACATATAGATTATTCATGCTTCTTTGGCCTGAGATTTGAACTCAGGTCAGTTAGACTCCAACGCTCACATTCTAGACATATGATATTAAACCAAAAGATGAGTATATAGTCTCACTCACATTCACCCCATGTAAAGTATTCTTAAATTAACTTGAATAAATAAATGTCAATTCAGTACAGAGCTCTGCATATGAGATTTTGAAGGCAAAATCAAAGATTTAAATATACTATCCCTATGCCCAAGAAACTTTAAATTCTTGTTGGCAGATGAATGGAATGAGGTCAGTTGCAAAGTACTGTGTCATCATAGGTAAAATGACATCCTATGAATGGAATAAATCCTAAAGAGATGCAGAGGAAAGCAGTGATAGGAGAAGAAAGTTGATGTACAAAAACTTCTGAGGGGGGAATAAAATAAAACATATGTTGCATGGCCTTGATCCCACCGTCTAGTATCTTTCTCATTCTTTTGTGGGCAGGGGGGACAAAAAAAGATGTTTTGGACACCCTATGGAAAGAAAACACAATCTTAGCACATTTTAGAAACAGTCTCTTAAAGATATGGCTCACAATCACAGAGCAATGGAAAGTCTGGAGAAAAGGACTTTTCTGTGATTACAGCTAAAACTACTGGCTATTACTCTGTCTCTTGGTGTGTAGGTTTCCATCGGGTCCCATCAAATCCAAACTATAATAGATATAAAATCACACCCAGACTCATTCTTTATAAAAAAAAGAAAAAGGGAAGAGGGGAGGGAGGAGAAGCATCAACTTCAACATTTTCAAGGGATTTTCCATGAGATCTATCCAGTCTAATGGAGAAGAAGAAAAGTCTTTTTTCTGAGTTAATCTTGGAAATGGAGTTTTACTGGATGAATGAATGGACTAGAAGACTGATTGCTTATTTCAACCTCCTTCCTGCAAACCTCTAATTTAATAAAGAATGGGATATTTAAAAGAACCTTTGGGGGTGGTAAACATGTATTCTCTATTTACATGGTTATATCTAGGCTGTATTCCATTTTTCTTCAATCTAAGGCATAGGCCTTAGTAGAAGTATCTACTGAAGCTTCTCTAAAAACAGCATTATCCTAACTGTATTGTGGAGGAACAAGAGGCACCCAAGATGCCAATGGGAATTACTCATAAAACAATTTGACAGTCAAATCACTCTGGGAAAGTGGAGTTCAAATTTTGCAGCCTTAGAAATGTTGATGTGCATTTTCTATCTCCAGTAAGGACATATTCAGAATTTCTCAACTTCTTTGTTTGACCTAAGGCTGCTTTGTTATTCTATGGAAGTTGTTTTAGTATCTCATAGACCTGGTGTTCCAAGAAAGGAGCCATGTTCTCCTCCCTCAAAGAAGTTTTAGAAGGGCAGCCATCACAAGAATTAGGTCCAGGTAGACTAAACCATGGGTGGAGAGAGAGGACTACCAACTGGCTATGTCTTTGACTTCATACCTGGGAGTGATGAGCCTACACTTCCAGGTTCTGTGGACTTATCTCTGAACAAAAATGAGTAACAAATTGGGCCACCCTCCCAGCAACATAATAAAGCATTAATCATTCTCTTGTAACGATCAGCTCAGAGTTAGCAATGGTGGTAAATGTGGGGGACAAGTCAGGGGTTTCTTTCCACACAACAGCCAAAAGCTCTGGAAAACTGAAGGAGCACATGGAGTAAAGATGATTTACCAGTTTGCCTGAACATAGTGTGTTAACTTAATTTTAGTATTTCATCCATAATCTCTGAGGTGCATTCAAAGAGTTCAGATACCTTGAGTGGGTCATTCTGTATCTGTTGGATATACTTCTCTACCTTCCCCACACCTGACCAGAGATAAGATGGATTCACACTGAATATAATGGGATCACACTTCTTTAGGTCCTTTGTCTGAGTGCAGCTCTTTATTTTTATTAATTCTAATTTGTTTTTACTTTTCTTAGAAAGAGTGCACACGAGTGTGGAGAGTGGCAGAGGGAGAATGAGAGAATCTTAAGCAGGCCTCCACACTGAGTGTGGAGGATTCCATGACCCTGGGATCATGACATCAGCTGAAATTAAGAATTGGATGTTCAACCCACTGGGCCACCCAGGTGTCCCAAGTGCAACTCTTTTAAAATGCCATCATTATTTATGACCATTTATTTTTTAATATTTTATCTTATTATTTATTTTGTGTGACAGAGAGAGAGCACCAGGGAAGGGCAAAAAGAGAGAGAGGGAATCCCAAGTAGGCTCCATGTGGTCAGTGCAGAACTAAAGGCAGAACTCAATCTCATGAACCATGCGATCACGACCTGAGCCGATATCAAGAGCCGGTCACTTAATTGACTAAGCCCACCCAGCCACCCCTATTTATGACCATTTAAAGAGGAGGAAATGGTGGCACTGAAGGTGAAGTTTTACTTCTTAGGGTTCTATAGCTAGAAGGAAATCCTTAGGCAAATCTTCTACAAAAATGCAGTTCACTTAGTAGACAGAACACCTGATAATCACAACATGCAAGTGACTTAATTCCTAACACATCACATGTCCAGCTGAGTCAAACTGACTACCCCGAAGCAGTGTTTCTTCGCCCTATCCTTATAGTCAGCAACATATAAAAAACCATAGTCAACTCATTAATGTTATGCATTTTGCAATAGCATTAACCAAAATCTTTAGCCTAAGTAAAATTAATACAACTCTTAACTAGAATAAAGTATCTTTTCATAGAACTGTATTTATATGTGTTTTCATATATTCCAAATACTCTTGTCAATTAAAAGCTCTCTATTTTAAGATATTCAGATTTAAAGGATAACTTCAGTTTGTATAGTGCTTTACTGTTTACATTTTCATTTATGTGTTTTATTTTACCCTCAGGATAGCTGAGTGCATTCATTTTATGATAAGGAAATCAGAGATTGAGAAATTATCACTGGACTAATACCTGGGAGACTGAGATTGAAACTCAGACTCTGATTTCAGATTTAGCACTAACTCTCCTTGAAGTGAATCAATACCCACATTTTTTAAGAGTTTCCTTTGTAAGTCCGTAGTAATCTCTATCTTTGCATACTCTCAGTGTATGGTACTAGAAAATTAGTACTTCATTGGAAACTTATTTTCCAATTATTTCACATATCCTTGCCATTTTTTCTAATGTTTATTTATTTTGAGAGTGAGAGAGAGCTGGGGAGGGGCAGAGAGAGGGAGAGAGAGAATCCCAAGCAGGCTCCATGCTCAGCGCAGAGCCTGATGAGAGGCTCAATTCTATGACTGTGGGATCATGACCTGAGCCAAACTCAATAGTCAGATACTTACCCAACTAAGCCACTCAGACACCCCCTCACGTATCCCTATCTTATCTATGCCATTAAGACATCAGCCCTAGATTATGTTCTGCTTTCAGAAATCCCCTGAGCCTCTCTTAGGTTGTTCTTACTGCAACAAACATGCCCCCTACCCCCATACCCTACACAACCAGGCTCAGTCCTCCTATTCAACACAGTACAGGCCAGGGGAAGCCCTTTTCTACCACTTAGAAACTTTCTCTGACATTCTCAACCCCTGCCCTTGTTAGGGAAGAGACTGTCCTGTGTGCTATGGGGTCCCCCAGCACCACCACTGATGTCTGCAATGGACTCATCCCATGCACTGCACTCCAAGTGTCTTTGTTTCCCACTAGACCTTGACCATCTTTAGAACAGGGATCTTGGGCTACTTCTCTTTGAATCCCCAGAACCTAGTACACAGGAGGCTATCAATAATTAATAAATAATGAATCTAATAAATAGATAAAGAACCACAAAACCAACTAAGGCAGTTAGTGCCTCTGAGAAGTTTCCAATCTCCTGGGGGAGGAGATTATGCGAGCGACATTCCCTGGTACTGATGGGCTCCAGGTGCTCTGGGAGCACAGACAGGAAGGAATTGTGCTGCCCAGGCAAGCAGCCCTCAGAGACAGTGAGGTTGATCAGGGCCTTCAAGAAGAGTAGAAGGTCACCAGCCAATGCATGTGGAGCAAGAGGAGGAGGGTGGGTGGGTGGCAAATGGGGACAATGGTAGACTTAATGGAGCTCCATTTCGTTGACTATAGAGCAACCCCTTCTCTGGGCGGGCTGCCCCTCTCTCCACCCAATCTCATGGTGCTAAGAACAGCCACTGGTCATGGTGTCTTGTTTTCCTGGGCCAGGGAACTTCTCAGAGGTTTTCCAGATTTCTTCATTTTCATGGAGAAAGCAGATCAGAGAGAATAAATTGACCCAGAGAGAGAAGCTGGGGACAAAGTTGTAGGAAGTATGTCATAGAAGTGCTTGAGTCCCTGATTCTGGTAATTTCAAGGGTCTGGTATACCCCTGCCCTCCTAGAATGTGGTTTTGTACCCCAACTAAGTCAAGAACACTTGCACACACAAGAATCCTGATCAACACTAAGACCTTGAAAACATCTCCCTCAACAAGTTCATAGATAGGTACAAAGTAGCTCCTCGATATTTTATTCCTCAAGTGGACCCTTTCTATCATCTAGTTCCATCCCTTTATTAAGAAGGACACACAGGCTTAAGCACCTTTCCAAAGCTGCCCAACCTACTTAAAATCAAGTCTATACTAGAACTCAACTCTCTTCCCAGAACAGTGTTCTTTTTGCCACAGACCACTTCCTTGTCATTTGCTGGCTAATTAGCCTTAACGTAAGAGGTGATCTTGGGATTCACATGTGGCGCAAAAAAAAAAAAAAAAGTAAAAATGGACAAAGAATTCATTATATGAATATAAAGTGATGACATTACTGGTTTTTAATTCATTCAACAAATAGCCCCTGCTGTGCACCTGCCTCCATGGTGGGTTGGTATTTTGACACAAACAAGGCATGCTCCTTGACCTCAAGTAATTCACTGAGGAGAGTGAGACACAGTCCGGCTGATCAGAACTCACATGGCCTCAAGTCAGCCATCCTCGAGAATAGGGACTTAACTCCTTTCGCAACTGCTGATAAGTCCTTTTTGAACCAGTTAAGAGCCAAGCAAAAAAATGTCAGTTCATAATTTCATAGCTGCATTTAAATTCATTTTTAAACAAAAACAGTATCATTCAGCAGGACCAATTAGATATGGCATTTGGCTTTTTGAAAATGCAAAACATCCTGCAAAGATAATGATGTCCCCCTCTTAAATATATGCAAAACAATATGCTATAGGTTCTGAGGTCTCCTGTAAGATAGAAGGTTCAATGATGTTTTGCCCAGGGCTAGGCAGCACTTCTACCTTGAAGGAAACTACATTCGGGATGGGTAAACTTTTACATATTGTTAAAATGATGAGTTCTAGAGTTTATATTAAATTTCTAGACAGGCACATATGTGCCCAGAGGCAGCTGCCAGGATCACCTTAAGTCACCTCGAGTCCCTTTCAGCTCCATGATTCTGCAATTGCTTATACTGGATTTCTCCACGTCTGTGATGGGCTGAAGAGCTATTCCTGTCCTAGTTCTTTTCCTTATATAGGTCAAATCCCATTCCAATGAGTACCATAACAATAACCACCTCGTGGCCTGGTTATTTTAGACAACCCGATAAAATGAGAATCAAGTATGACCTCCAAGCCAGAGCGGGTTGCTACAGATTTTGACCTGAATATTATTTAAGCAAGGAGGAGGCCAGCATATTCAGTTTTTAGCTTCATGGCACTGGGCCATTGCAGAACAGTCAGACTGAAGGTACAGAAAAACTGTCAGTGAGCCCAAACCATGGCACTTGGGTTCCTGGGTCAGTGACTCCATTTGCTTGACAGACACTGAAAAATCAGAACGCATGGGGACTTGATTCTGTGAGTCTCAATGTGAGTGTATTTCTCTTCTGTCAACTCCGAGCAACTTTCCTATCCTAATTCAAATCTGTAAATAAGTCCTCATCCTACTGAGTACCCCTAAATCTAAGGCTTCTTTCTCCATTCTTGCCCAATAGGGCTGGATTCATGCTTCTTTTTGCCTGAGACGTTCTTCTTTCTTGGAATGAAGTGCTAGTTTCTGCTCTCTGAATGTTCCTCTACAAGAATGTAAAATCCCTGTGGGTAGTAATTTGCTTGTTTGGTTCCCAGGTAGAATTCATATTTGGATCTTCTTTCTAGAACGTAAGCTCCACAATACCATGACATCTCACATCTAGAAAAGTGCCTAGCCTATAGTAAGTGCCCGGTAATTATTTGTTTAGTGAATGAGTGAATACGTGGTAAACAGTCATTGTTTAGGACCCAATGCCAAAGCCACCTCTCCTCTCTCAAAGCAACTAGGGGTATTTCCTCCGACCTTCGGGGACAGTTTGCATTTCATTATTATAATGGTCGTGGGATACTCTACTTCTTTATGTTCTATCTGTTTGCCCACCTAAACAGGGGAGTATTTTATGGCACGAACTACATTTTGTGACTCCACATTCTCTGTGCCTAAAACAATGAGCATTCAACAAATGCTTGTTGCTTGAACAACTGAGAGAATGAATAAGAATGTTTCTCTTATAACAATGAACACTGAAATATTATGACTTAACATCATACCTCATATTCTGCCTGGACTCCAGAGCTTTCCAAACTGAAGAAGTTGTGAGTCACTGGGCTTGGAGGGGAGGGGTGTTTGTTTGTGGAGGACTTGTTTCCCGACCTCGATGAATCACATGTATAATCACCCCAACTGCATCCTGTCTGAGGAAGTAACCAAAACCCCTATTTCTGGCCCCAATGGCTTTTTGGTTTTATGAGTAAATACCACTGGCATGCCATTAAATAAGTGCCCTCAGAAAGCCCTCGGCTACCGCTACAACCTCCATAGTCAGGTGACAGAGGAACAGTCATGTGGGGGTAGCACAAGATGGTAGTCCAGTCTCTTGCTTGGTCCATTGCTTTAGCTTCTAACTGGTGACCTGGCCTCCAAGATCTTTGCAAACACCTGTTCCATTTTTGGCCAAATCACAGATGTGACCCTGTGATTCTCCTGCAGAAAAACATGTAATGATTTGCATCATCCACATAGTAAAGACCAAACTCCTTTTATTTTTTATTTGAGAGAGAAAGAGAGAAAGTATGAGTGGGTGAAAGGGGCAGAGGGAGAGAAAGAATCTTAAGCAGGCTCCACACTCAGCACGAAATCTGATGTGGGGCTCAATCCCACAAACTGTGAGATTATGACCTAAACTGAAATCAAGAGTCAGATGCTTAACCAACTGTGCCACCCAGGTGTTTCAAGAAGAAACTTCCTAACCTACGATTCAAGGCCCTCTAGAATCTGACACTGACCTTCTTCACTGCCTTTATCTTCCTCTACTCCTGTAGAGGATCCCATACAAGTCCTACACTTTGCTTCAAGATTTTGGTTTCTCTGCTTGCTCCTAGAATGCCCACCTCCTTTCATTTCCAAACATCTAAAACCTACACATTCCTAGATCTCACAAGATACTACTTCTTTCACAATTTCTTCAGTGATTGTCTCATAAGGAAAAGCGACATCTCCTTTGAGCATGCTCAGATTTTATTTGTGCTTCCATTCTGCTGCCTATTTCTAATTTGTATTGTAGACACAGAGGTACATGTTCATTTCTCTAATAAATCATTGATTTGAATATTTGAATCTTAGTCAACGTGCTACTCCTCAAATCCTAGCAGTGCCTACCCCAGTGGACACTCAAATAAAGGTTGGTTAAGTGGAAAAAAATGGGAAGTTCAACTGTTTAAATCATTATCTCTGGCTTGGAATCTTCAGGGAAGATTTGACATTGACAAAAGAGTGTCTTAGTCTCATCTCTCATTTTAGTCTGTACTTCCATTCCAAGAAAACAGAAGGTTAAGAAAATCTTTGGTCTCTGAAAACAACTCATTTTATATCAAAGGCGAGGTCTTCATTCCAGGCTTCCTCCCTCTTAATATCTACTACCTCATGGCCCACCTTGCTGGGAGATGAAAGGAGCTCCTGGTGGTGGGGGGGGTGTGGGGTGTGGGTATAATTTTGATAATAAACCAAGTAAAAGGAGAACATAATTAAGAGAGGATTTGCCATTTGAAAAAGCAAACTTTTAAAAAGATAGCACATTCCCCAAACAAAAGACAGTTCTATTCCTGACTGTTTCAGAATATCCATGCCACAGTGCCAATTTCGGGGAGGGTACATTCGTTCGGTATGGATAAGTGAGAGTTGAGGCGATAAAGCTTAGCTTTGTTTGACTGTAAAGCATTTTGTTCCTCCTTTCTGGTTATTTGTATTCCTCTGCTTATGAGAATAGGGCCATAGAAGCAGAACTAGTGTAACATCACCCAAACCAAGGTCAGATAAAGAGGGAATGGAATGTCAAGATGACTGCTTCCTCTCCTAATATTTGGCAATGAGCGCATCTGGGTGGATGAAAGAGATGGGCAGCCATGACCGTGGCCTGAGGGCCATCTCGTCCACTGCTTCTCTAATGGCGGCCCTCAGGGCTGTGTCCCTTCCCTCTTGGGAGGCCAAGGTCTGCCTACACCAGTTAGTGGCCAAGCGGCTGTGGACAAGTCTGCAATTTCTTCATCAGTCAAATGAGAATAATATCTGTTACGAAATAACATGGTCAGACTTTACAAACTGTAAAGTACAGTTCAAATATCAGTTGGTGCTGAAAATTGAAAGATAACTTTTTTCATTACCCTAAAGTTGGGGTTGGCAAACTTTTTCTGTAAAGGGCCAAATAATCAACATTTTAGGTCCCTTTTGGAGCTACTAGAATGCCTTTGTAGGAGGCAAGCAGCCATTGACAATATGTAAATGGGAGCCTTGCTTTGTTCTGATAAAATTTTATTCACAGAAACAGGTGACAGGCTGGATTTGGCCCGGGGTCCATATTTGCAAATCCCTGTCCTACATCTTTGGAGAGAATGAATCACCAGAGGCAGATAGAGGGGCGTATCTAAAACCTTTCCTGCTGTGAAGAAGGATAGAATCAGTTTTTATGGACAATTGTCCTGAGACTTTTTCAGACCTCTCTTTTAATGTACTTTTTGAAATCATAGTTTTCATTTTGGACATTATTATCACCATCTTCATCACCACCAACCTCGTTTTGTACCTAATCTAGAAGTATTTACTGAGAGAAGCAGAAAAGATCCGCAGTTTCCTACATCTTCCACTTGACCACACTCCCTTCTGGGAAAGACAGCTCTGATTATTGTTAAAGAAAATACCAATCACACTTGTGTGAAAGGTCACTACATTTTTTAACAAATTGGTCCTTTGAGCAAGATGAATTTTAATGGGTTGGTTTATTAACCTAAAGGTTGAACCAGACTGAGAGTAACTGAATGATTTGTTCATAATCAGTATTATTTATAATTATTTTACTTGGGAAAAAAATATCACCTTAAATGTCAGGATGTTTTTTTAATTGCTTCAGATGAGATTCAAAATAATTGACTTTGCAAATGTATTTTTAAAAACCCATTTAAAAATATCTGAAGCTGGTACGAGTCTGTCTGGAAGAGGTAGATACTGATATTCATTACTGGGAACTGGGCAGAAATTGCTCCATGATTTTTTTTAACCATGCGAATTATGTATTGTGTTCACTTCTGGACTCTAAACTAGCTGAAATGCTGATACAGTTCATTCCTCCTCCAGATGAAGTCTGCTGTCTAAGTGAGTGTGTTGTGTGAACGTCACTGCATGTTTTTCACTCAAATATATATTTGCATGTATTTTGTAATAAAGGGGAGTAAGTACCTGCTTGGAAGAAGGAATGTATACATGTGTTTAGTGGTTTTAGAAAAATACAGTCTGTGTACACATTATGTATCTATACACATGATTTAGAGAGGATATAAGCCTTTTGAAGGTGAGTACGTATATGCCTTAAACTTAGCATCTCTATAAATAGTCAATTGGTGGAGAATAAAATAGAATACATTAACACCTGGGAAAGACAGTTTTTAAAATAATTAAGGCTGCAGGGCATGTGGGTGGCTCAGTTTGTTGAGCGTCCAACTTTGGCTCAGGTCATGATTTCGCAGTCCGTGGGTTCAAAGCTCTCTGTCAGGGTCTGGGCTGACAGCTCAGAACCTGGAGCTTGCTTAGGATTCTGTGTCTCCCCCCACCCCCACTCTGCCTCTCCCCTGCTCACGCTCAGTCTCTCTCTCTCAAAAGTAAACAAACATCTGAAAAAATTAAAAAATAAAATAATTAAGGTGTGAAATACTGGTCAATCACAAGTAAGAAAAACACAGCAGAATAACAATGATGTGATTTTCTATGACTCTGTAGAGAGTTACAAACTTTTGGTGAGCTCAAGTATAATCTCATGAGTGCCTCACTCCTACATCTGGATGCAGGAAGAAAATGTAGCAACTTCATATTATGATGGAAAGAGAAGGCTCAATGAAATCAAGAGATCTGCCCATAGTCTACACTGCCTTCCCTGTATACCACACTGCTTCTGGGACCCAAGGAAAGGGTGAATGTGCTCACAGGAATCAAAGCCAACTACAGCCTTCATAGGTCGACGGAAACAGCCTGACCCAGAGAGTAGACCCCAATTTCCAATCAGAGACATTTTAATGAATAAGTAACAAGTTGTCTGGAAAGAACATTCCAGGCAGGGAATGTGGGGATGG
Organism: Proteles cristata cristata; assembly: GCA_017311185.1. Classification (NCBI taxonomy): domain Eukaryota; kingdom Metazoa; phylum Chordata; class Mammalia; order Carnivora; family Hyaenidae; genus Proteles; species Proteles cristata. The sequence continues at coordinate 1,613,033 of JAESUZ010000481.1, read as the reverse complement.
GATTATAAACACGGCCTTCTTATTTGCTTCTTCCAAGTATAGTCTGATCATGTGCCTGAGACACGTTGTGACATTTACTGGAGCAGCAGTGTGTCGAGGACACAGACAAATCACTCTTCCAGAGAGCCAAGCAGACACCATCAATCACTATCTGCATGTTTGGGAACAAGAAACGTGTAGCCAAGGTCAGGAAAGAGAACATTCAAAGGTGGCTAAAAGGGAAAGAACACAGTTTCCCACTTATCTGCCAAAGAGGTTACACTAAAAAGTGATATGGAAATTAGGGGTTATGTACTTAAATTTCCCTACAAAGAGTAAACACACACATCCCTCCAAAAGCTCAGCAGGAAAATACCCCACTGAGCATCATAAGGGTATATCAACTGATTAATTATTATTAATATCACTTTTATTTAGCTAGCAATTATAATCTATTAGGAGCATTTATTCCTATTATCTTACTTATTCAATCCTCAGAAAAACCCTATAAGGCTTATTAGTAATATATTATTAGCTCCCTGTTATAGACAAAGAAAAAGGGGATTCCGACTCTCCTTGCTTCAGCTAATCTCCCTAATCTGCCGAGTGCCGAGTGCGCCCTTCTGACTCCTGGTCCATGACCAACAACGACTGCAGGAGACTGGAGAGGAGAAGGGGAAAGTCTGAGACATGGGTTTGGAGCAGAGAGAACCTAGAAAGGCCACCAGACCAGAATTCCTTCCAGTTTAGGGAGTCCCAAGTCCGGAGTGGGTGTGGCTATATGACACACAACCAGAATGATCAGATGGACTTCCAGGCACACCTACTCACTTGGATTCTTCTCGTGTAGCTGAGCACTGGCTCTCAGACTCCCGGCCTCTGAAGTCCTAGGAAGTTTCTGGGCGGCAGAGTTAGAACGAACTTCAAACTAGTTTAAGCCTCTGGGTCAGTTCACAAACCCTCCCTTCTCAGGCTCTGGCTCCACCGGCAGCCTTTTACACCACATCCTATGAGCATTTTTGTTCTTTTGCACCCCTTTGGGGGTTCCTCCCTCTGCTCTGCCTCCGTCTCTCAGTGCTGCCTTCCACCCTCAGTCTCCCCTGACACCCCATGTCTACTCCATCCGCCTTCCCACCATCAGGGGGCTCCGTGTCCCTTGTCCCCAGGAGTCCCTCCGTCGTCCCCTCCCGGACACCTACCTGCACTCTGCAGCCACAGGCACCTCCTTGGTTCCATCCGGCTGAGACCGCCGGCCGCCATCCAGGGCCGGATGCCATGAAAGTCTTCGAGCTCTTTGTTAACTTTTCCTCCTTAGTTTATAATGCTAGGTAATTAACAACAGACAAGAAAGGATGGGATCAGCTGTGGCTCTCGGGCTGCAGCGTCCAGAAAGTGTTATCTCAGACCCCAACATGGCAACAAAGAAATCTCACAGTTGGGTCAAGCGCGAAAATCAGAGGACAGGAGGAGAAAACCTCAGCTTCCCAAACTCCACTGCCCTCCGGGGGCTCCCCCTTGTGGGAGATGTGGGGCATGGCAAGGCAGGACCCAGCAGGGACCGCGCTCCGTAGCTGGAGGAGGGCCAGGGAACTGAGGGCTCGCACCCCTGGGGTGTGAAGTCCGATTCTAAGCCATGGTGGCAGAGAGTGGCCCCTGTGTGACGTGCGCGGTTGAGACCCTCCGTAATTAATCAGGGGAATGATCTGGGGAGACAGAGCCCTCTGTGCCTGGAGGTCCAGGTGAGTATGGCAGGAGTCATGGGCTTGCACAGCGTATGCTCAGTAGGGGAAGTGGTGGAATTGGCAATCATTCGCCTCCTCTTCATATCCAGCTCCCTCCCCAGCACAAATGTATCATAAAATTGGGCATTCACACAGGGCTGCTCTGCAGAGACAGGCGTGGTCTCTGCCGTCTGAGTAAGGAGTGAAGGTCCAGTCTCCCGGATTCTCGCCAGCGTGGCACACAGCCCTTTGGAGCCCTGGCAGTTTACTGCTCCCCACCTGGATGGAAACAAACTATGTGTCCGAACAGTATCCTTCTCCAGAGAGATAGAAGAGCCTCATTCATTCTCTCTTACCCTGGCAGGCAGGTAGGAAATCAAATGCATTACTCTTTCTGCAAGTAAAATCAGAGGCTCATGCACCAAGTTAAGGTGTCCCCTGCACTAGGAAAACCATCAGTGGAGTTAAAGACCCATGTTTCCTGACTGCCTCCTGCCCCATGTGTCTAGACTATGTTCTGTCTCTGGAGAGAAGACACTGACCTTCCTCAGTGCAGGACAATGAGCTGAACCATTAAGGAGTATTGATTGACCTCCACTCCCGTGCCCGAGCTGTGAAGACAGTGTACTGGGTATGACACAGATAGAGAGTCCCAGACTGAGCCCACAGGAAAGAATCCGTCATTATGTCGAACGGAGGGGAAACAACCAATGGTCTATTGAGATGCTCTTTATTTCCCAGAATTGGTAGCGGGGACTGAATAAAGAAACTTCACGGAATGACCACAGTGCTCTAGCCAGAGTTCAGACCACGTGTGTTGTGATACATTATCATTTTGTTGTCATACCAGTTCTGAGACCTTGGTTGTGAAATTAGGTTATCTCCATTTCATAGATGAAGAAACTGAGGTCAGAGTGGTTAAATGACTGTAAAATAAGTGACAGAGATGAGGAGTGATGGGTGTGTGGGGGAGGGGGGGTGATGGGCATGGAGGAGGGCACTTGTGGGGATGAGCACTGAGTGTTGTATGGAAACCAACTTGACAATAAACTATTAAAAAATAAAATAAAATAAATGTAACATTGTAAAAAAAGAAAAAAGGCTCCAATCTAAATCTATTTAAGCCTAGAGGCCTTCTTACTGCAGCCCATTTCTCAGTGACTCTTCTAGCTGTGTCTTGGCAAGGGAACTTTGGCCAGGGGGTCAACATGAAACATCTCCTATCAGTTTTACCAAACCAAATATCAAGTCAGTTCTCACTGATCCCTGTTAAATTCTACTACCTCCCTGATGTTGCTAGCAGCTCTGTACCAACTCACATGGGAAAACTGAGCTTGGAATAAAATCAGAGAACTCCATGTATTAAGAGCCATAGCATCATGGGGGTGCCTGGGTGGCTCAGTTGGTGAAACCTCTAACTCTTAATTCTGCCTCAGGTCATGATCCTACAGTCATGAGATCGAGCCCCATGTCAGGCTCCACACTGAGGGTGGAACCTGCCTAAGATTCTCTCTCTCCCTCCCCTCCTGCCCCTCCCCTACACACACGCATGTGTGCTCCCTCCCTCTCAAAATAAATAAACTTTTAAAATACAAAAATGGGGGGCACCTGGGTGCCGGTTAAGTGTCTGACTTCGGCGCAGGTCATGATCTCTCCGTTCATCAGTTCGAACCCCGTGTCGGGCTCAGTGCTGACAGCTCGGAGCCTGGAGACTGCTTTGGATTCTGTGTCTCCCTCTCTCTCTCTGTTCCTCCCCCACTCACTCTCTGTCTTTCTCTCTCTCTTTCTCAAAACTAAATAAACATTAAATTTTTTTAATAAAAAATGATATTTAAATAAAAAATAAAAACCATAGCTTCTTCATGGGTTCTTTCTCCATAAGCAATAGAGACATGACAGGTATAAAGACACAACAGACACGTAGACCAAAGGAGCTGTGTGTCACCAAAATGATGATGACAAGTTGGTTCATGATATAGTGACTGACCACAGATTCAAGAAATATCTCTCAGACCTACATTGGACTCTGGGCTAAATATGAGAAAGACAACCAGCCCTGAAGACACTTAAACTTTGGTATCAACCCAGGTCAAGTATAAAGCAGCAATAAGGATCTGGAGAATTCATGGAAAGCTGCAAAAGCAAACAAACAAACTCCCTTTTGTGCAGATGGATCTAAAACTGAGAATTTTTGGTAACAGGGATGCTGTGAAGGACAGAATACAAGTCCAGACATTCTGCTCCAGGAGAATGTATCAGGGGTCAAGCACGTGAAGAGTGCTGTGTCAGGTGCTGAAGAACAAACAGGACGATGGATGGAGCACAGGATGATGGATAGAGCAAAAGACTTGCTCCTCATTGGGCTGGGCAGGGCATCCTATGTCCCATTCTGACCCCGCACTAGACAAAATGGAATACACTGAAAAGAGAGCAACCTGGTATAGAAGAGACTGGAAATGATATCCTGAGGAATCTGGAACACTGGCAAAGTTCAGGCAGATGGAGATGAAACTCCATATAGAAAACAATGGCTGTCTTCAAATATCCAAAGGACTGTCAGATAGAAAAGGGATGTGAGAGCAGAGCAGTGAGGAATAGATTGGAACTAATGGGGAGAAGCTTCAAAAAGAATGCTATTCTACTCATTAAAAGAAAAATATTCTGCTAGCTCAACTGCAAATTGGGAAGACCAACCACTTCCTGTCTGGAGAAAGCTAGGAGGGCTCTGTCATTGGAAATTCTTTGGTCAAGCAGAGAAGCCCATGTACACAGACCTACTGGAATGAAATCACCCTTGGGGATCCCTCTATGGGGTCTATGAACAATGTTGAGGCCCAAAAGGAGAAGCTGGATGAAAGAATCACATGAACTCTTCACACAGGGCATTGAGCTCTTATTGAGTGATCTCGTGGTCTAATACATTCAAAGATCACCTACACCTGGGGCGCCCGGGTGGCTTAGTCGGTTAAGCGTCCGACTTTCGCTCAGGTCATGATCTTGTGGTTCATGGGTTTGAGCCCCGCGTCGGGCTCTGTGCTGACTGCCAGCTCAGAGCCTGGAGCCTGTTTCAGAGTCTGTGACTCCCTCTCTCTCTGACCCTCCCCTGCTCACGCTGTCTCTCTCTCTCTCCTAGAAATAAATAAAACATTAAAAAAAAAAAAACAAAGATCACCTACACCCAAAGTGTGCCTGCTGTCCTTTCCTCTCTTGCCCTTGAACACAATTGTTTATTTTACTCTCCCAGGTAATTCCAGTATTTAATTAGGTAAATTCCCTTCAGTATCGTGGACAATACAAGGAAAAAGGTAAAACTCCTCCACTCCATTCAGTTTAAGAAGGGCTTCAGGTTTTTAAAAGAGATGTTTAGAAGCTGTCTTGCTGGAATATTCCCACTCCTCATGTCCGAATTCACGTGAGTCCATTGAGTCTTGCCTGATCTCTGTCTGAATGCCTATCTCCAAAGCTAATTCCATCACAGACCATTCTAATGGGGAAGTAAGTGAAACATAACCATACAAGATGCATCAGCAAGAAAGGGAAACAAAGGAAAAGAAACATGGTACCATTAGTAGGAAGAAAGAACCTAAAATGAATCAGGAGTTTAGAAAGTCAGAACTATAGTAAATTTTAAAAATATCACCTCTAGTTTGGCCATGAATTACTTTACTGGTGCCAATGTAGGTGAAATTGTGTTACACTATCTTTTGCACATGCGTGCCAGCCTTCCAGTGCATGTCAGGGAGATGGAAGAATAGGGGCAGGAAGACTAAACAAGGTAAAGATTGCCGTTGAAGAGGGGGTGCTGGCAGGTGGATGGTGTTTGAAATTGCTTGCATGGCATGACCCGCAGCAGGGAGGTAAAGCAAGTAGAAACCTGGTGAGGGCAACAGATGAAAGAAATGATGTGTTAAAGAACAAATCTCTGATTGAGTAGAGGGGATAGAGGGCCTTAAGTGGACAAGGGAAAAGACACAAAGGTTAGTGATGGAGGGAAAGGAAGAAACATGAGATCACTAAGGGGAATTCAGAGGTAGGAAAAAGTGAAGAGAGAGCCTCTAGGGAGTTCCGAGTCACCTGGGCTGTTTCCAAGACCATCTAAGTGTCTCAAGAGATGGTAAGAGATGAGGATAAGGGTCAACAGTGAGAGCAAAGGAAGACCGTAGGCATTGGAAGATGTGAGTGGAAAGAGGCAGAAAGGAAGTTGGACCCATCACCAGACCTCATTTCTCCATTTCTAACTAGCTCATTTCTTAAGGGATGGCAGCCAAGACTACCTTCCTGGTTGGAGAGGACTGTTAATTCACCAGAAAAATCCAAGTCCATCCAGTGTTGACTGACACTTTCTACATGCTCAGCTATGTCACAGAACTAGAAGTCAAAATGTTACTAAAGAATCATGCTATAAAATGTCCCCCAGTAACCTGAATTATTATTAGTCAATGAATAGTCCTTAGTTTAGTAAGTACTCTGGGCTGAGGACTGTGGTAAGCCCTAGGAATATAGTCAGGACTACCAGGTGCGCCCTCACGGAGAGCACAAATAATGAGGAAGGAGGAGAGGGCAGCCAAGTATAAAAATGACTGCAGAGAATTCTAGAATGCTGCAGAGAAAAATAACGTACAGAATTGGGTTCCTAGTTTTTAACCATTTTTTACAGAAAAGAGGTGTGAGAAGCCATGGAGAATCAGGAGTGATCAGTTCATAGGAAGTATCCCCAGTCAACTCCCCAGGATCCAGAGGGAGGCTATGGATGCTGAGCCCAGCTGGGGACCACTGGTGCAACTGGTGGGAAGCCAGACTGGGCACGAAGACTGGCCTTGCCCCCAGGGAAACAGGCCCATCATGGAAGGAAGAAGCCTGCTACTCAAGATCTTTCCCTCCAGATCCCTCTGGCTCTGCCCTATTTGATCAGTTCAGCTGATGTGGCCACCACCCATGGCTAAAGGACAAAAATGGTCCATCAGGAGCCTCTCTGATTTTCTGAACTTTCCGTCCATCTTGCTCTTCTACTTGGGTTCACAGATGCACCCAGCTCTTCTCATCCACCCCACATGCCTGTTTCAGGGAAGCATTTGCATTTCCTTGGCCTGCATACAGTTTGCAGTGCTCTTTTAGGCCAGGCCAATTACAACAAGCCCTCAAACTCCTGAGCCAAGCAATTTCTTCAGGGATCTGCTTACATCCTCTCTCTGGAAAGGGCTGGGGGCCCACTCTATACAGTCTCCACATACAGAAAGGGTATGTTCCACTGTTAAGGCGGAGTAGGCATGGGCTGCTTTTACTGAAGAGACAATGAGGCACAACCACTTTGGACTTTGGTTTTATGTGACTTGATAGTGTTTCATGCTATTTAAGATGGACAAGGTGGCTCAAAGGCAGCTCCCTTGAAGACTGTCTTGAGAAAGGGCTAGAGAAGCTTTTAGTGTAAGCCCCATGGGATCTCAAGCTGGCAAAAGAATTAGTATGTGTCACTACCTTCTCACAACATTGCAATTACATTTGCGTAAGTTCTGGTTTGGGGAGAAAGATGGAAGTCAGTATATAAATGATCACAGGAGGATGTGTGGGCAGAAATAATCCAAATCCACAGGGAATTGCTCCAAAGTTTTGATTGCTATTGTTGTTGTTGTTGTTGTTTCTCATTTAGAAATGGTTATATGATGACTTCCATAAGTTTGCCTCCCAGTTTACTTTCTATGATGATAATATCAGAACACATAAGATTCCTTAAGTATCCCTAGCTAAGAGGAGGACATTGAGGGATATCTTAAAGGGACCACGTCCAACAGTGCCACAGCCAGTTTGGAATTTAAAATTACCCATGAATAATTCACAAACCATGTAATCCATGTGCAGATCACTGAGAACTGACTGCTTCTGAGAGGTGCCTGCAAGATCAGCCAGAGAGCCTTCCAATGGCAGCAACTACAACAAATGATTATAGAAGTGTCTCCTCAATTCCTGGCATCAATTCATGGCTCACTAAGACAAGAGTATTGCAGGTCCATGCTCCAAGTATGAGGGCATTCTTCAGATTGGAGAAACAAGAGCCTCTAGGAAAGGAGAGTTTGAAGTTCGCACAGGCCAAGATGACCCACGTGTGTGCAAAGATACCTAGAGTGGGCATTCAGTACTGAATTTTCTTACCCAGACAGGAACCAAAGGGTTCTGAGGTCAAACCTGCCATTTCTAATTCAGAAGACAAAGAAATCAGGAGGGGATAGCTCATTTGCAGATGGATAAATACATTCCAGGAGCCAAAGCTGGCTTCAATGCCCTTCTCAAAAATCCTGGCCTTGTGAGCAAGAGTCTTAAGGCTGGCTGGACCGCTCCAAGGAGTGAACTGCCCTGGGAGCCTCAGCCCTGCTTCACCCAGAAGCTCCCCAGCAGTTTCTAGATCTCCTGGGGACCAGCCGTCAGAAATGACTACATCCCCATACTTCTGGAAGAGGTTTTTACAAACCAAAGTTTCCCTGACTTAACTACAGAGATGCTTAGCTTTTCTAGATCAACTAATGAAGAGTAGATATGAGCATTTTCGACCAAGGAAAGAAAGGCCATCTTAGGCTAAAAGCAGCTTTCAATATAGAAAAACAAATGGGATGTGAGAAGAGTCAGATTTCTTTAATTAAGAAGACAGCTGGACCCTCATAAGCTGTTCATCTTCAGAGGGTTGCATAGGTCCTTGGTCAGAGACAAACCTGGATCACAGAAAGAGGAGCCCCCTGGGCCTTTCTTTTAAAGAAAGAGCTTTAGTCATGTGGGTTGTGCTTATCCAAAAAATATTCTTTCTTATCCTGAAGTCAGCATAAAAGAATGTGCTGCCAGGTTATCTGAGAGTCCCATGGGGATATGCCAGTGTGACAGGCCCACTGGTTTCATGCCACAGTCTTTAACCGTGAAGGCCAAGAAGATGCCATTTTCACTGCACCTCCCAAGGTCTACTGTCTTCAGGCAACACAACAGCAATGAACCAAGAACTTAATTGCAAGTCATTCCCCATTTCACTGTGAAAGCCAAGGAAATCCGGTATCAGAGCCCTGGATTTATGTATGGAAATGGGGGACAAGAAACTGAGGATGGGAAGAATTTAAAACACCTCAAGTCACCTGATACTGTTGCTTGCATGGGATGTTGCCAAGGTATTTTCTGTTACATTTTTTTCTGCTCAGTGCTTTGTGGAATTCTCCCCATTTCTGTGTGTGGAGAGCCCCACTACCTTTTCAAAAGGTGAGCCAAGTATTAGCTAGCATCACCATTAAGAGTGGGGGCAGAGCAGTGGCAATGGGACCCACACAATGACATCACCTATCATGGAAATGCCAACCTATGTCCAACACCCTACTTCTGATCTTGACTCACCCTTTGCTGAGGCCACCCATAATAACAGGTTATGGGGGTAAGTTTGCACAGCTAACAGCAGGTCACTGCTGATCCCTCTTTTTTTCTCAGCAAGGAAAGTGTAGAAAATCCAGTGACTCCCACAGGCCATTAGACAAATGCCCAGTGGCTCCCTGGGGACATCTGCTAGTGACTATGCCATAGTTCATTTTTCCTTCTGCCAAGCCCTCCCTGGCAGCTGCTGAGCTGCCAAACTCTGACCACTCTATCTCCATGTCTTCTTGCATTAGTCCTTTTCCTTTATTCCTGCTGGACTTGACCTTGATGAAGTTCTCATTTTTTTCCTCTGTCAGGCTTTTGCTGTCTCTTCCCATTGGTTTCCTAGTAATCTTATCTACCCACATGTAATCCATTTTACATGTGACTTTCACTTGAATCTTCCTGGTGCATGGCCCCTAACGGTGTCACTCTTCTGTTCAAAAACTCTTGGTTAAGGTCTATTGCCTACTGGTCTCTGCCCAAACACAGTGCTTTTGCATTGCCTACTGACCAAAGTCCAACAAATAAATGGACAGCTCTGTTCGCAAAGATAAAGCCATCCAATGACTCACATGTTACCCTCTAAGTAAAGTACCAAGACCCAGAAAATGGCTCCCACTTCATGGAGCCCATGCACTGGAGGTGAACTGTACATGCACTACTCAAATGTGTTTCCTATATATGTTCCTTGTCCCATCTAGAAGTCTTTTCTGACATCTTCCCTAAATTATCCCTCAGGCTTTTGAACATGCTATCTTTAATTGTTGTTTTAATAGTGAGTTCCACTCATGCAAATGAGACTAGCAAAGTAAAAAAAGAAACAAGTGACTCCCAAGGAAAAGAACAAAGAATGGCAACATAGTCGGGAAAGAGCTGGAGCTGAAAGGTAAGCTAACAGATGTTTGTGACTCTTGTGCACATAATGACCTGCATCTTAGGGCCTTACTCATCTATAGGTTATTATCTTGATTGTGATGAGTATCCCTCTGCTACCCTTATGCTTCAGTTACTCAAAACAAGCATTCATTGTATATCACCACAATTAAGACTCATAATCCCTGATTACAGCAACGGTGCGCAAGGAAATAGAGTGGATATCAGAGCAGTGCGTAAAGACCATAGAAAGCTTCTTGGAGAATAGGCACAGAAAAATGGGCCATGTTACCCATCATTACAATATCGCCATTTCTGAGGCCGATGCGACCATGGCTACCAGTGGACATTAACGGTGAAGGTCGAATCACCCCATATCACACACAACTCTGAGGATTCCAATTCTAGAGTTTCTTGTCATGTGTGAAAGATCAACATAAAGGGGACTCCCTTTACATACAGCCTATGATAACCATTCTCTGATCCCCGGAAGATGTATGGACTGTAGTCTTTATTGCCTAGGAAGGTGAAGGATGAACTTATTTTCAAAACAGAAAGAAAGATGAAAGAAAACAGAAAGCAAACACAAACTCTGGAGGACAACTTATAGTTTCCTTGATTCCCTCAACACATTACACAAGAAGGAAGTTCTTCTTGAGATCTAACCTGCATTTCTCCTGCTGTTTTTGCTTGTTTTGCCACTGATTGCTCATAGACTCTTTGAAAACAGGGAAATAGGAGCACCTGGGTGGCTCAGTTAGTAAAGCGTCCGACTTCGGCTCGGGTCATGATCTCATGGTTCGTGGGTTTGAGCTCCATGTCAGCTGTGCTGACAGCTAGCTCAGAGCCTGGAGCCTGCTTTGGATTCTTTGTCTCCTTCTCTCTGACCCTCCTCTGCTCAGGCTGCCTCTCTCTTTCTCAGAAATAAATTTTAGGGGCACCTGGGTGGCTTAGTCGGTTAAGCGTCCGACTTTCGCTTAGGTCATGATCTCGCGGTTCGTGGGTTCGAGCCCCGCGTCGGGCTCTGTGCTGACTGCCAGCTCAGAGCCTGGAGCCTGTTTCAGTCTGTGACTCCCTCTCTCTCTGACCCTCCCCTGCTCACGCTGTCTCTCTCTCTCTCTCCTAGAAATAAATAAAAAAACATTTAAAAATTAAAAAAAAAGAAATAAATTTTTAAAAATTTAAAAAAAAAGAAGAAAACAGAAATACAGCCCCTCCCGGTAGCTGTTCTTTTTAAAATTTTTATTACTATTTTATTTGTAAAAACTTTAATGTTTATTTATATTTGAGAGAGAGAATTCAAACGAGGGAGAGGCAGACAGAGGGAAACACAGAATCAAAAGCCTGCTCCAGGGTCTGAGCTGTCAACAAAGAGCCTGATGCAGGGCTCAAACTCACAAACTGAGATCATCACCTGAGTTGAAATTGGACACCCAACTGACTGAGACACCCAGGTGCCCCAGTAACAGAGCTGTTCTAAAGACCATGGTTAACATTTCTGTCCCCCAAAAGGGTCACTGGGCTTGGCTTCCTAAGAATGCTATAGATCACACCTCTGAAGCTCAGAGATGCCAGGTAGGTGATTATCATTAGTACCACTTTTTTCAACTGAGAAAAAAATAAAAGCAAGATTTGTGTCTACTCTTCAACCTGTTCTGACTGCTGCATATTCAGACACCTGGAGGTCGTCCTTACCCCTTGTGTACAGCGGGGACACTAAACCAGAGCAGTGAGTCAGTCACTGAGCCTGGGCCACCAGCACCTAAAATGAACCCTATGTTCCAGCCCTCATCCAGTGTTTGCATCACAAAACCATGTTATGTCCTGTGGGTGAAGGGAGGGTCCTTTAGCAAAATTTTCTATATGGAATTGTATCCAAGCTTTTCCTTACACATCTGTAGTTTCTTCTATCTTATCAAACAAAATGTTACTCTTAATTTAAAAAAGAAAAAAGGCACAAAGGGGTGGAGCAGCATAAACAGAACGACTTTGGAAGTCCAAGAGGCTGTCTGCATTTTGGCAGAACCGGACTTCACCTTGCCGTGGGTCCCTGAGTCAGCCAGCACTCTGGAGCACGGTGATTTCCCAGACAGCCAAGTGTGAAGTGGCCTTGGGACACCAAAGTCTGGGAGAGACACCCTGAGGGCCAGAAGGAGGAGCTAGAGCAGAGAGCCACCCAATCTGTGTTCAGAATTTCCAGTGCACGCTGCTTAATGTCTCCAAGCTTTTTACAGGTTTCTTTTACAGGTTCTTTAAAAAGAACATTTTACAGGTTTTCTCACCTGTAAAATGGGGGTGGTAAGAAGATGGTGTTCACAGGATTGCTGGGAAGATTTGATCGAATGATATAAAGCCCTCAGCACAGTGCCTGACACATAGGGAGCGGCGATTTAACTGTGCCTCTGGGTACTAGTCATCTCTGGGGGCAAAGTGACAAGGAGGGAGAGTGGAAAGGAGAGCTCAGGGGAGGTGACCAAGGCGCTCACCACAGCCCTGCCGATGACCCCTCTGGGAAAGGGTGCAGAACATCTATTTCTCCCACTTATCCAGGTTGCGGCTCACTCCCAGATACAGAGCGACAGGGCGGCACAAGGAAGGCCCTCCTCCCACAACGCAGGCACCGTGCCCAGCTGTGCCTGGACCCAGAGGAGATGTCTCTGTCCAGCGTTTTGCAGGGCTCTGCACAGCCAGCTCCTGGGCACACACAAAGAGCCATTCAGGATGCGTGCAGTTTGCAGAGTGAGCAGATGAGCCGAGCAGCCCAGGAAGGGGTGGAGAAGAGCACAGAGCCTGGCACTGGCCCCACGGGGGCTGGCTTGGGGCAAGTGGGCACGGAGGGCTCAGGTCTGCAGCCACGGAGTCGGCGCTCTTCGTTTGCCCTCAGATTCCTTTCTCTGGGGGTGGTCTAGGCCCTGGAGGACACCAGCTGCCATGGCAGGGACTGAATGACCTCCCCAGAGGAGGCTGGGAACCCCCCACCCCATGATGACAATGCAGTAAGCAGGGAGGGTAGCCAGTGGAAACAGGCCATTACGAACTAGCCTACCGTTTCCAAAGCACTTCTTTCTGGGAAAAATGCCTCTCACGGGTTCCCAGCCTGAGGTCCTGGCTGCAGCACTGTCGTAAGAAACAAGAAGCGCCATGAGTATACAGTAGCTGTCTGTTACTTCCAGGACCCAGGACATGTCTCCATGCTTGTCAGCCTCAGTCTTCCCATCTGTACAATGGGGCCTGGTGCTATAATCTTCCAGAATTCAATAAGCAGCTGCTGTGAGAGGTTCTAGGTAGCAGTCTGTTTCTTTTCTCTGATCCAACAGGCAGACCATGGCCATGGCGTCCTCCAGACAGCCGCCTGGATTGTACGGCTTTGCGGGCAGTCCTCAGAAATGTCAGATGTGATAGATCACGGACATGCCAGATCTGTCGTGCCCTAAACGACGGGGCAGAGAGGCTGCTTGAAGGATCATGATGCTTGGCGGCAGAGGGAAACGGGATTGTTTCCTTTACCTTTTCCCTCCTAAATCGACAAAAGGCTGTGCCAATAAGCCTTTGGACGAGTCCAACATGGAACAGAAAACCAAGCCCCCTTTGGCCATCAGGATTATAAGACTTTTCCTATGGGACACCAGCATTTCCCAGAGAACTCGACTCAAAATGATGGAGAGGATCTAAAGACGTTTCTACATCAATGAATCTAACCACCCACTTTTCCTGAAATGCACTAACTGCATTTGTTCATCTACATATCTTTCACCCAATGGAAAAACTCGGTATAAACATTACCTCTTTCAGGAAGCCTTCACTGGCTGCATTGCTTGAATTAGTGTCCCTTCATCATGCACCCACAACACCCCAGGTACACAGTTCTCTGGGCATTGAAGAAACGGTGTTGAAATTGTCTATCTCAGTCTTCTCTGTGCTCAGAGCAGCACAGGTTAATTCCAGCTTCCAGTATGCTGTTGGCACAATGCAGGAGTTCAATAAATGGATGAGTCTCTCTCTTTAGCCTAGTTGCTGGGATAAACCCTCATTTGTATTTTTATACGAGTATCCTGCAAACTTTGCTGCCAGGAAGTTTGATCTCACATCTAACCCAACTGCGCACATACCTTACTACTTCTTTTTTTTTTTTAAGTTTATTCATTTATTTTCAGAAAAAGAGAGTGAGCTCAAGAGAGCAGGGTTGGGGCCAAGAGAGAGAATTCCAGGCAGGCTCTGCATGGTCAACACAGACCCTGACAGGGGGCTTGAACTCACAAGCCGTGAAATCATGGCCTTAGTTGAAACCAAGAGCCAGACACTTAACTGAGGGAGCCACCCAGGCGCCCATCTTGCTACTTTTTCTAACCTACTGAGACCACAGTGGCTTACATCTTATCACAGTAATAGTGGAAATCACTGCCATCACTCATCATTTCTTTCTACCAAGTCAGCTTCAGTTTGTTTCAGGCTTAAATAAGGAATAAACTCTCAGAATCGCAGACCCAACAGTTTTTACCTAAAAAAAAATTTTTTTAATGTTTTTTTTTTTTTTGAGGTGGGGAGGGGCAGAGAGTGGGAGACTCAAAATCCAAAGCAGGCTCCAGGCTCTGAGGTGTCTGCACAAAGCCTGACACGGGGCTTGAACCCATGAACTGTGAGATCATGACCTGAGCAGAAGATGGATGCTTAACCAACCAACCCAGGCAGCCCAAGATTTTACTCTTAATAGACAAACAGAAAAGGACTCTCCACAAGCTTTGGTGAAGCACCTACTATATGCCAGGCCCTATAGGACAGAGAACAGACAAATACCTACATTCTGTGTTAAGAGATTTTCAACCTGTAATAGGCAATAGTGGAGGTACTTAAATTAGCTAATCAAAAGCAGCACCCTAGTTGCTGTGGTCCTTGGCTAGACTCATGAGCTTTTGAGAACATGGAAAAGTTCGGAGTGCTTAAAATACAAAACAAAGTTTCGAAGTCCTGAGCAGCTTGTGAAAAAACTAGTGGCCCAATCAGGGACCATGTGCTGGAGAGAGCCCATTAAAGGATAAGTGTCATGTGGATATTGACACTGAGAAAAAAACCTTCATTTGTATCTTCACTGCTGGGCAGAGGCTGGCCTCCAGTGACCTGGCAGGAGCTGCCGGTGGCCAATCCCCAGAACTGGCAGGCTCCCTCCTTTCTGCCAAGGAGCTCAGGATCTGCGTGACTTGAGTCGAGTCATCTGGGGACATTTGGGATTCTGATCTAGCGAGCCAGTGAAGGCAGTGCAGATAATACCAGGACAGAAATCTGGCAGCCTGAGTAACAACTGCTTGGGCTGAGATTTTGGGCTCTGTCTCCTGCTGAGGGCCTGGGGCGGGATACGGGGAAAGGCTGCACTTGGAGCTCGTGACAGCAGGTGGCGCAGGAGAGCAGAAACCGGCCGTGAGTGGGGCCCGCAAGGAAGCAAGGTATTCATTCTGTCC
Organism: Proteles cristata cristata; assembly: GCA_017311185.1. Lineage (NCBI taxonomy): Eukaryota > Metazoa > Chordata > Mammalia > Carnivora > Hyaenidae > Proteles > Proteles cristata. The sequence goes on along the minus strand of JAESUZ010000481.1, from coordinate 1,597,627 downwards.
CCAGACAGAGGCAGTGGGGCCAAGACGCGCAAAGGAGACCGCGCTCTCTGCAGGGGGCCCGAAAAAGGCAAATTTCCCAGACGGAACGTAGAGCCAGATATGGCGTTTCTCAGGTAAAGCAAAGCCGAGATAGGTCCTCAAAAGTCTCAGTCAAATCCTTGGATGGCCAGCACGTTGAGGAAATGTGCAAAGAAAAGGAAAGAGAAAAACAACGTACAATATTAACATCAGGGGCAAGATTAACACTCTTAGAGTCGAAAGGCTGCAACCACTCAGCACCATTACCTTCTCCGCAAAGTAGAATTCCTCAAATAGCTTCCCCCGCTGCCAACAAAATGAAAAACAACAAAACAGCCACCTATTCTGGCTGGTAAAGCTTTGGAAAGCAGCATTTTTAAAAATTTATTTATTTTGAGAGAGGGAGAGAACGAGCAGGGGAGCAGCAGAGAGAGGGAGAGAGAAAGAGTCACAAGCAGGCTCTGTGCTGTCAGCACTGAGCCCAATGTGGGGCTGAGACCCGCCAACCATGAGATCCTGACCTGAGGAGTAATCAAGAGTCAGACACTTAACTGACTGAGCCACCCGGGTGCCCCCTGGAAAGCAGTATTTTTTTTTTAACAAAAAGGAAATTTATTTACATCTCGAAGCTACGAGGAGAAACCACCTTTTTGATGTTCTTATCTCTGTCTGGGTGAGCATGCCTCTGAATTGTTGTGGGAAGAGGGCAGCCAGAAAGCTTCTTCTTGCATCTACCAGAGCCTCCCCAGCTCTTGTGCCCTGGAGGGCAGAAAGCATAGTCCTACTTATCTATGTACACAGAGCTGTGAGTTGAAGAACTTTGAGCAGTTGAGGACCCTAAGCACAGGGATAAAAGTATCATGCACAAGATATAGCACAACCTTTCCTCTAAAAGATAGCATTCAAAGGCAGTAGGCTACTGAGTAGCGCGGTAGAGAATTCACTTCGCACACTTAAGTTGTGGGGGTTGGCTTGAGGATAAATCTTAGAGAATCTAACAATTTGGGACTTCTTTTTCCCTTTGGTTTGCTTTCATGTTGTTACTTCTTTTGTGGGGAAACAATCTTAGATACGGTCTGATGTTGTATAAATCAGTTCTCTGTGCTTCCTTAAGTACATATACATACACACAGATTTTGGTCTTGCTTGAAGACTTGTGGACATGTTTGATGTGTTTGTGTTCAGTCTTCTGAAAAAGGGGGGTCTGCTCAGCTAGTTCCCCTGCATGGTTCAATGAAGACAGTGGATATGCGTCTGGGGTCTGTCCCATGAACTACCGCCTGCAGCTTGATGGGACCCGCATCACAGATGTCTCAACAACAGAAAGGAGAAGAGCGAGGGGAATCAGGCTCCCATCAAGGTCCAGGAAAGCACAGAGCAAGGAAGGAGGAATTGCCCTTCGGTGGGAGCAGAAGGGCTTCATGGAAGTGGATATGGGTGTTGTATCATCCTTATGTGCCTTTGGACGTTTTGTTCTGCCTGGAAAACCCTTCCTCGACTCCTACCATCTTCCTTCTCGCGGTAATTTCTGGTCTTCAAGAATCCATACTGACCTCATCTGATGTCCTCGTCCTCCCTGACCAGCGCCTTGCACCTGTGGCGTCCTCAGAAATCCTGGGCAAATCTCATTCCAGGTACACAACACAGAAATGATGTTATCTCCACCCCCCACCCTCATATTCACCCACCACTTTGTAGACTCTTTTCTGCTTGTTCACGTTTTCCCAGATCCTGCTCTGTGCAACTTCCTCCCAGGCAGGGTTGCCAGTTAAAAACAGAATGCCCAATTAAATTAGAATTTCAGGTAAACAACAAATCATTTTTTTAGTGTAAGTATATCCCCAACCTTGCCTCACTCCTGAAACCGAAGACTTCATGCCTTATCCCCGCCTCTGTGCCCTGGTGGGGGTGGAGGAGATTCAAAGCTGCAGGTGCACTTACTCAGCCCTGACCTCTCTCCCCAATGCTCCAAGAAAAAAAGGGGGCACGAGTTGCACACACTTCTATCTAGCATGCTAGAGAAGTAATCGAAGGTCAGTTTCAGATCCATTTTGTGCTTTTATGCCCATATCAGGTATACTATTCAACAGAAATGAAGTGTGTCGGTTCAATATAAAAACACTTGCTCAATTATTTTTAAATAGGAGGGTCACCACTTACTTTTCACTGAAATGCAGCTTAATGAATTGCATGAACTGTATGACTATGATACTTGGAAATCTGCTACATCCATGTTTAATTTCATATTGTGGCAGGCTGGATGCAGTGACATTTACCTTCTCAGTTCCTGTTGGCTCTTTCACCCTCTTCTCTCTGGGAAGAAGCACTGGCATTCAGCTGGCAAGGCCTGAATCTGCAGAAACACATCCAATCACGTCAGACCTTGTCCATCCTTGTGAAACACCCTTGAATTTAACTTGCCCTCTTTATTCCACATAGCAAATGGAACGTTAACAATGAAAACCACAACATCTTGGATTCCTGTAACAAGTTTCTCCTACCAACATTAACAGTAACGTTCCTTCCACTTATGTCCAGTCTGAAAAACTGGACGAAAAATTGCAATAAAGATCATTTATAGCTATGTCATGATGCACACAGTAAATGATGGCCATTGCATAGAAGGGATAAGTTGGAAAGAATTCAGGAGGCTCTATTTGAGACTTAGGGAGAAAATTAATGAAAAGTTGTTCATTATGTTTAAAATGATAAAATGTTATGGAAAGTATTAAATATGGGCTTTTTTTTTTCCAGGAGAGAGAGAGAGACAGCGTGAGCAGGGGAGGGTCAGAGAGAGAGGGAGTCACAGACTGAAACGGGCTCCAGGCTCTGAGCTGGCAGTCAGCACAGAGCCCGACGCGGGGCTCGAACCCACGAACCGTGAGATCATGACCTAAGCGAAAGTCGGACGCTTAACCGACTAAGCCACCAAGGCGCCCCAAATATGGGCTTTTTAAAACATCTTCCAGTAAAATAAATCACTTTCTATTAAACAACACCTAATACCTGATTTTTAGGATGTAAAGATGAAAATCACAGATGCTTCCTATGTTATTAGAAAAAATATAACATATAAGAGCAAATTTAAAAAAGTGGGGGGGTTTGGGTGGTTCAGTCGGTTGGGCATCCGACTTCAGCTCAGGTCATGATCTCACAGTTCATGAGTTTGAGCCCCGCTTCGGGCTCTGTGCTGACAGCTCAGAACCAGGAGATTGCTTTGGATTCTGTGTCTCCCTGTCTCTCTGACCCTCCCTGGCTCATACTCTCTCTGTCTCTCTCAAAAATAAATAAACATTAAAAAAATTTTTTTAAAGCCTAACATTTTACACTGCAGGAAATGCAAAGAATATCACTGATGATAAGCAAATCAAGACTAAAATGTAATTGAGCTAATACCAGGACTTTTTTTTTTTTTCCTTAAGCTACCAATACATTTTAACAGGTAAATCTGGGAAGTGGATTGTTTGTAGCTGCCCCAGAATACTCAGGTGGTAGAAACTATTCAAAGGCTTTCAGGCACTCAAGAAGTCATCACAGGAGTCCTGAAGATTATAGATGAAGCCATACAATGAGTGTTCAAATAGAAGTGAAGATGTCCAAATGCTATCAAAATTGCTTTTACATATGTTACCACTATGTGAAACTTAACAGCATCCACATCTCTGGAAACCCCTGTGAACTACCACAGCCTCCGCAGGCCTGCGCCACTGGGAAGTTATGCCTTCCAATTCTGGTCCATTCCTAGCCCACAGTTGGTGCAAAAAACACACTCAGAATGAATAGGGGGCTCCTGAGGGGGGCGCAGTCTGTTAAGTATTTGACTCTTGGTCTTGGCTCATGTCATGATCTCATGGTTTGGGAGTTCAAGCTCCATATCAGGCTCTGCACTGATGGTGCGGAGCCTGCCTACGATTCTGACTCTCCTTCTCTCTGCCCCTCCCCTGCTTATGCTCACTCATGCAGGCTTTCTCTCTCTCTCTCTCTCTCAAAACAAACAAGCAAACAAATAATTTTTTAAATGAATGGGTACCAAAGAAGAGAACTATTTTTATCTCTGAATTAAATGAAAATCTTCCCAAAACATCAAGGGCTGCGGAACATGGAGACAAATCACGCACAGAAAACCCTGGGACTCCATTTCTTCCCCAGCCAGCCTTGGTGTGTGGAAAGAACCAGTGAGTCCCTTCCATCCAAGCACATATCTGGGGCAACCGTGGACACCAAGCCCTGGGGTGATCGCCAGAAGGCAGAGAAAAATGCGAAGAACCTTGCTCCTATTTAAGAGCCACCGATGGTACAGAGATTGGGCCCAGAGCTGCAGGGAAATCTCTGATTTACCTGAGTCACATCCACGTTGAGGTTCAGTAATTCTTCAGATTCAGCGATTCTTCCCTGCCCATCCTCAGTTTCTGCGACAATCAGACACATGACTGTACCAGGCATCTGGTTGTCTTTCTCCTGAATAATTCTTTTTTCTCCTGGAGCCTGCCTTAAGTTTGACTATTGAAAGTGTTTTTCTCCTACTGAAAAGTATGCCACTTCTCTCTTCTCACTCTCAGCTATCCCAGATGGTTTTGGAGCTTGGAAAGAAGGGCACACACTACCAGTCACCACTGAGTGACTATGTTCCTACATGCCTGGAATCCAAAACCCAGAAGACTGAAAAGCTGGATTGAAAATGAACCTGACAGGGTTTGTTTGTTTTTTTTGGGTGGGGGTGAGTTTTTCTCTGTTCATCCCACTTCCTGGGACTCCACAGGGTGTCTTCAAGCAGATGACTTTGAAACAGGCAGCCAACCCCGTGCAAGCGCCTGTTTCCTTCAGTCTTGTCCCTGAAAGGATCGCGATACTGAGCCACGTGGTTTTCTCCATTCTGTCATGAATGGCGCACCCACCAGGGAGCCCCGTCTGAGTCCCCAGCAGTACAAAATCAACTAATGTGCATAAATTAGCACCAAACGTCTACTCTGTGGAGAAATGCCAAAACCATTCTTTCCGGCAACAGATAACTGACCGTTCCCTGGTCCCTATCAGCCTTTTTTCTTTAGCAACGACCTGTATCTTGCTCCATTTTGTGTTCAGTTTTACGGTTTATCAGATGATTTCAAATCCATTTCCTCACTGGACCTCTGACATGTGGGCGGCCAGCGATGCAGAGGTTTTATTCCCTTTATATCAATGAAAAAAATAAAGCCCAGAGGAGTTCAACGACCAGCCCAAGCCACACAACTAAAAGGTGAAGGGGCAGCTGTGGAAACAAGGTTTTCCGACTCAGAATCCAGTATGCTTTTCACGACACCACACAAAAAGAAAAATGTTCAAGAGGACTAAGGTCGGGGCGCCTGGGTGGCTCAGTCAGTTAAGCATCCAACTTCGGCTCAGGCCATGATCTTGCAGTTCATGAGTTCAAGCCCGGCGTTGGGCTCTGTGCTGACAGCCTGGAGCCTGCTTTGGATTCTGTCTCCCTCTCTCTCTGCCCCTCCCCCATGCTCACTCACTCACTCTCTCTCTCTCAAAAATAAATAAATTTTTTAAAATGGGGGGGGACTAATGTTGAAGGAGTCATCATGTCCCTTCGTTGTCCACCTCCAGCTCAAAGATCCTACATTCACCCAACATCTCTGATAAAAGTCCCATAAGCATCTGAGTCCCTTCTGTGTGCAGTTGATTCTAAGATACACAGATATACTTGTATAAAATATATGGTCATCTCAGTACTGAAAACCCCTTACCACACTTACATTCCACGGGGTTCTTCTCGATGAAGCTGAAGCCTGGCATCTACTGGCTGAGTGAATAAATCAAAGCTTATATTTCTCATCCCTTTCTACATCTCCAAATGGCCCTCTCTCACAGCCGGTCCCATCCTCTGGCTGCCCCAATCACGCCAGGGGCAGAAGGATGCCCAATGCAACTAAATGGATCAGAACCAGACAGAAATCAAACAGGAGTTCCTATTATCCTGAAGTACAATCTACAAACTCTAGCTGCAGACACAACTGGGGTAAATGTTTTAATCTTTTGGGACCAATAATCCTTTGAAAGGGCTATTCCAATCTCACTTTATAAGAAGAGAGGTATAGGCTCAGAGGAATTAAATAATTAGCCAATGATTACAGAGCTGGTAGGTGGCAGGGGCAGAATTTGAACTCATTTCTGGCCATTACATTTACCATTGTGATGGGTAACTGGCCTCATTGGTACTTGGTGAAGGTGTCTGGTACATTCCCCCTGGGGACCCCTGAACTGGCTGTTTACCAGGCCCAGTAGGCTCTTCTCCAGATATCTGCTGCACAATGCGAGCTCTCCACATCCCCTCTGAGGATTTGCTCATTGTTTACCTACTTAGTGAGCACTTCCCTTATCACCCTAAATTGTAGCCCATCCTTCCCCCCAACCAACTCCGTCATGCTAGATCCCCCTGACCCTACTTTGTTTTCTTCCATAGGACATACCTCTTTGTAGTATATCATAAAAATCTGGTTATTTATTATGTTTATAGGTATTTTCTAAATTAGCTTTGTTATGGTATGGATTTTTCTTTTTTAACTTTTAATTTTTAAAACGTTTTTTATTTATTTTTGAGAGAGACAGAATAAAAGTGGGGGAGGGGCAGAGAGAGAGGGAGACACAGAATCCGAAGCAGGCTCCAGTCTCAGAGCTGTCAGCACAGAGCCCCACGCGGGGCTTGAACTCATGAGCCGCAAGATCATGATCTGAGCGGAAGGAAGTTGGACACTCAACTGACTGAGCCACCCAGGTTCCCTGGATTTTTGTCTTTTTAAATTCATTGATGTATCCTGCACACTGAGAATACTACCAGGAATATATACTAAGTTGATGAACATAATAACTCTTTACTGGATTAAAGGAATAAATGAATGGTAAGCACTTAGTATTGGTCAAATGACTAAAGAGCCAAGCCACCTCACTTTCTCTAAGTTATCCCATGAATAGATTCCATTTACTATATGCTTCCTGTATGCTAGGCCCAGAGGCCTAAGTGATCTCATTAAATTAGCCCTCAAATCCTTTGGATTATATCATCTAACCCCCTATTACAGATGAAGATATACAGACTCAGAGAAATTAACTAATTAGCCATAAATCACACCGTTGGCCAGTGGCAGAGGCAGAATTTGAACTCAGTTCCATCCAACCCCAAAAACTTGGGTTCTTTTATCCCCCTGATACTTCTCAGTGTGATCACACAGGCATGAGCCATCTAGAAATATACAGTCTCTATAAATGAAGTACTGCCACATATGAAATAGGTAAGTCCTAATCATGCACAGTTAATATTATTTTCCCATTAGACTCAGGTTAGACTCAAAAGCATCCCATTCTCTGAGATGCGGTAGATATTTCCTCCACTGTCCTAGAGCCTGGCAGCAATGCCTGTTGCTGAAGCAAGTGTGGTAATTTGCATTTCTAATCATTTAGGAATTCAATCAGTATCATGGCCTGAATCAGGTGCCCTGCAAATACAGCTGATGTCACCAGAGCTTAATTAGTTGGAAGGAGAAAAAAGTTTTTACAGTCAGAATATGTCTCCACTGGTATAAAGGTGAAGGGTCTCAGGGGGTTATGAAAGAGGAAAGAAACCAACTTAAAATCTAGATTCTGTGATTAAACACTTAAAAAAAATTACCTGGGAAAGATTTTTAAAACATTACAGTTCACTAAAAAATATGAAGGTAACAAAATGCCAATTTCAACCATTTTTATAGTCTCTTAAGGTGTGATTTACACATCCTAGCATTTACCTATTATAACTGTACAATTCAACAACGATTTGTAAATGTGTAGAATTGGGCAACTCTCACCACAATCCAGTCTCAAAACATTTCAGTCACTTTCCCAAATTGCCTCAAGCCTGTCTGCAGTCAGCGTCTGCTCCTACCCCCACCCCCAATTCCAGGCAACCACTACTCTGATTTCTGTATCTATAAATTACCTTTCCTAGACCTTTCACATAAACGGAATCACAGGTTATGAGTACTTTTGCATATGTCTTCTCTCACTGAGCACGTTTCTGAGGCTCATCTGTGCAATAGCATGCACCAGAATTCCATTTCTCTGTATCATTGAATAGTAGCTCATTGTATGGACACACCCCATGTTGTCTATCCACCAATCCATGGACATTCAGATTGTTTCCACTGTTTGGCTATTCATAAATGCTGCTGGGAATATTCATGCGTAAGTCTTTACGTGGACACGGAATTCATTTCTCCTGGGTAAATTCCCAGGAGTGAAACTGGTTAAAGTCATATACTGAGTTTCCATTTAACATGTGAAGAAACTACCACACTGCTTTCCAAAGTGGCTGTTGCATTTTACATTCCCACCTGCAACCCAGGAAGGGAACCACTGACTTTGAAATTGTCTTGGACCATGGAATCTAAAGTCTTCAGCTTTCTATGTTTGATCCTTGAACTGTAACCTTGAAAGAAAACAGGGAAATAACAACATCTCATTGTGGACCAAGACAAGGAATGATGGGAAATTAATTGAGATAAATGAGGTTTAGATAGGAGAAGGGATTTATAGCAGGCAAGTATTCTCAGGGATAGTATTTTCAGATTTCATTTGCTAGGAAATTAAATCAACCAATTAAGTCAAATAACTCTCCAGAAAGATCAGTTACATTTGCCACATAGATTGCTCATTTACCCAAATTTACCTTGAGATTTATATAACAAAGACACTCGTTGATTCTCCGTCTCTCTGTCTTTTTTTTTTTTTTTTTTTAATCTTCCAATCCTGGAGGGAAGGAGCATTTTGTAGGCTTTATCTAGTTTTAGTATTTATTAGTCAAACTGGATTGAACCTGCTCACATATGGGAAACTCCAAATTGTTTCATTTTTTGTGTGAGCTTCTAAACACTGAAAAAAAAAAAAAACCCAGGATATACATCACTGAAAGAAAGATGACACAGCCAACTCTTAGGCTGCAAATTTAGCTTGGGAATAGAGGCTCCCTGTTGTACAATTCATGGGTTCATTCATTTACTCTGGAAAACATGAATATGAATATGTTTCAGATACCCAGAGTAGGGAGGACATGGGCTGGGCCTTCAAGGGAGGGGCAGACGTGTCAACAAATACCGCAGTGGATGGTTACAAGTGCTCTTATCAAAGTTAATACAGATTAGAGGGAGTTTCAGGTGGCACAAAGTTGGGAATAGGTTAGGTAAGTCATCACGGAAGAGGGGATTCTTTAGCACTTGTGTTAACGATGAGTAGGTATTTGCCAGGGAGCTGGGGTAGGGTGAGGGGAAGGTCATTCCAGTGAGATGCTAGAACAGGAGCACAGGCCTGGGCCTATGACATAGCCAAGCATGCTCTGAGAACCGCGAAAGCTTCCAGATGGTTCAGCATGCAAGTGGCATCTGAGTGCAAGAGGCAGGAGACAAGGCTGGCGAGAGCCTCGCTTGTCTTAGTAAAGAGACTAAGTTATCCTCTAGGAAATAGGGACCTGTCGTAGGGTTTTACAAAGGATCTGACACTATCAGATCTGAATTTGTTTAGTGTATATTTATTATAGTAAAGAAAATAACTAAGAGACCAGTTAACGGCTATTGTAGTAGCCAGGCTGAGCATATGAACTAAGGCAGCAGCAAGAAGGAACGAGAAGGCCGGGGATATGAAATATGTCAGGAGGGTACCATCTACCACAGTGGTTTTTTGTGGATCAACATGATCTGAGGCCCATGATAAAATGTAAACTTCCTGGGTCCTATTGGCATGATTTATAGGACTGGACTTTAGGCTAGGAATCCCCATTTGTATAAACACTCCAGGTGATTCTACTGTAAGCTGATGGGGGATACCTCTCTGGCAAGTGTACAGACTGGCCATTGAGAGAAGCCTGTGGAGAACCACTGACCCTAGAGCTACCACCAGAAACAGCATGACCAGGGGGTGGTTCTTGGAGTAAACAGACTGGTAAAAGTTGAGTGACTTTTGCCACTGGTCCATGCTCAGCTGGCCCTTCACCTTGGTTTGGCCAACTGTGAGAAAGAAAACTGTATGTCAAAGAAAACCAAATTAAAATTAGTCAACACAGGCAACTGGATTTAATCAAAGTCTACTGGATCATGGAGAAGATTCCAGTGAGGCTAATTCATGTTCATCTAAAAGGAATTTTATCTATCCCACCATGCAGGTAGATAAGCTCGCATTTCTATGAATCAGCTCTTGGTACAAAAGTTCTAGTCTGCTTTCAAGTACTCTCTGTTCCTTTCTTTCATCTATCTGCCTATAAGATAGATCTCAGTGTTCTCTTTTATACCACCAACTCCAAAAGAGGAGAAACCGTGTTCATTGAGAGTCATTTCGCCTTGGCGTGCCTCTGGAAAAGAGGCGCAAAAGAAATGCTTTGTGTTGACAAAGCTGCAGATATGTAGATGTTTCATCTGCGTATTGCTATATGATGCTGAATAGATAATTTGTGTGTTATGCCAGTCTAAGAGAGTGGGGACTGTGCATCATTTTTTTGCACAAATATCTGTAAGTGCAAAACACACCAGAGTAATAAATTAAACATTTTAATTAAGTGCTGTGATACCCTATCAGTACACTTCACTGTTACATGGTTAAGTGCACCACTTAATGTCCTTATTAAACTTCTACATTTGTGCCAATCCTAATAAAACCTGGTGAGTCTGGGGGCGCCCAAGTGGCTCAGTCGGCGTCTGTCTTTGGCCCGGGTCATGATCTTGCAGTCCATGAGTTCGAGCCCTGCGTTGGGCTCTGTACTGACAGCTCAGAGCCTGGAGTCTGTTTCAGATTCTGTGTCTCCCTCTCTCTCTCTCTCCACCCCTCCCCTACTCATGCTGTCTTTCTCTCTCTCTCTCTCTCTCTCTCTTTCTCAAAAATAAACATTAAAAAATTAATTAATTTTTCCATGGTATAGATAAACCACATCTTCTTGATCCATTCATCTGTTGACGGACACTTAGGCTCTTTCCAGGTTTTAGCTATTGTGGGTGAGCACTGGGTGTTATGTGGAAACTAATTTGACAATAAACTATTTGTAAAAAAAAAAAAAAAAAAAAAAAAAAAAAAAATAAAGTGATTCTGAGAAGTGAAAAAAAAAAAAGAAATAGTCATAGGAAATACAAAAATGAAAAAAAAAATTAATTAATTTTTAAAAACCTGGCAAGTCTCTACCTGCTCAGATTTTTATCGTGTCCCCCAACCAGAACTATAAAGACTGAGACTAATAAAGTAGCCCACATTTGTCTCTTGTTTCACGCCAGGAAGGTGCTAAGTGCTTCACTTGAAAGATTTCACTGAAAGCAACAGTGACTTTAAATAGTTGACACTCTTCTTGGTCCCATTTGACAGAGAAGAAAACCAGTGCTTCAAACAGTGAAGTAGACAAGGTCTAAGCCACGTGGCAAGTAATTAAGGAGCAGAGGTTTTTAACTTCAGTCTAACTGAGTGGGCTCTGAAAATGATAGCATATTGTTTCCCAAGATTCTATTCTGTATAAGCAATGGGAGAAATGGATCTGATGAGATGAAAAATGAAGACCAAACCCGAGGTGGGAAAGAAATCCTACGTCACAATAGGCTTCTCTGGAATCACCAGCTGGGTGTTTACCACACCTCTCTTCCAGGGGTGTGATGTTCAATGACTGACCTGCCTCTCTTCCTCAAGAAAGAAGCCCTGATTTGTAGCATTTGCAGATTTCCCTTGTATCTGCAAATGCTAAGAATAGCATTCCCTGGTAGAGTTGGGAAGAGGTTGTGGGTGCCTGTTCCCTACTAAGCCAGGTTTCCCGTGGCTTCTGGACAAGCCCTGGAAACCTTGCACCAAGAAGATATGTGATCTGCTTTGTGGGAGGCCCCACTATAGAGGAGAGAGGGGTGCTCTGCTGTCTACACCAGGGTGGTGGAATGCAAGTACCACTGGGCTATTTTTAATTAAAAAGTGATGACAGCTGAATATATTCCCTGACTCTGCAGCTAACAACTTCCTGACCTTGACCTCGCTCACTATACCCACTCCTGAAATCAGACTGTTTGAGTCCCTGTGGGGCTTCTATTATTGGCTGGCCATCTCAACAGATGCAGGTCTACCCAAATCCATGTCTAATATAAGCATGCAAATGGGGAGATAAAAGGGAAAACACTTAAGTGCTGAATCACAATCCACAGAGGGAGAAGTGGGTAGAAGCAGCTGTCTGGGAGGACACCAGAGGTCATTGTCATGGAGTTCCATGGCAGCACATGAAATTCTGTCTGGCCATTTATAACTGTTATCTTTTATCTATTTGTGTCTCACATTTGAAATATTTGATTGTCCTGGGAACAAAGGCAGTATGTGTGCTGGTTATGGTTTTTGCAGTCACACATATCTGGAGTGTTTAATCTGCTTCCAGTACTGTTTAATCCTTGCTATTGTTATGCTCATCTTATAGCTGAGGAAACTGAATCACAAAGGCGCAAGTGGTAGTTCCTGAACCAGGACCAAGGTGGGCCTCATCCCGGGGCCTGAATCCCTTACCAAGAGAATTTAGATTGTTCCTCTTTCCTACCATCCAATCTCCTCTTCCTGCTTCAACATTCACACTGGTCTCTCTCTTTTTTTCGTAATGTTTTATTTATTTCTGAGAGAGAGAGAGAGAGTCAGCGTGAGCAGGGGAGAGTCAGAGAGAGAGGGAGACACAGAATCTGAAACAGCTTCCAGGCTCTGAGCTAGCTGTCAGCACAGAGTTCGACGCGGGGCTCAAACCCATGAACCATGAGATCATGACCTGAGCCGAAGTCAGACGCTTAACTGACTGAGCCACCCAGGTGCCCCTGGTCTCTCTCTCTCTCTCTCTCTCTCTCTCTCTCTCTCTTTTTTTTAACGTTTTTAACATTTACTTATTTTTGAGAGAAAGAGATAGAGCATGATGGCGGAGGGGCAGAGAGAGACGGAGACTCAGAATCCGAAGCAGGCTCTAGGCTCTGAGCTAGCTGTCAGCACAGAGCCCAACGCAGGGCTTGAACTCACGAACCGCAAGATCATGACCTGAGCCAAAGTGGGACACTTAACCGACTGAGCCACCCAGGTGCCCTTCACACTTGTCTCTTCTCCTGAGAGTTTGCCAGTGATGTTACCTCAACCTGGAAGGATGCTCCCTCTCTCTATCTCCACCCCTTCAACCCATCCAAACTGTAGCCATTTTTAAAGGTTCTGATCAAGTCCCAAGTTTCCCATAATGTTTTTTGGGTGATTCTAACCCAGGTAGCCGTCCCGTTCATCTTATACTTCCTGACCGTATAAAATTAGCATTCACTTTGCCTTTCCTCAGCTGCTCCATTACATAACTTGTTTGGCTAAAATGTAAATTGTCATGGGCAGAAGCCGTGTGTAGACCTCACAATGCTGAGCTCTAGGGAGATGTTCACTTTTTAAAAATTGATTAACAATACTGTGTCCAGAGGTGTACTGACAGAACAAAGCTCTGAGAGCTCTAGAATCAAAAGGAAGATTTGGCATTTTTGCTAAGCCCTAAGCCAGGCATAGTACACACATGATTTTTTAAAAACCTATATGGTTGCTATCATGTCTTACATTTTACAGAATTTTTTTAAAAACGCCCAGAGAAGTTAAGAAATTTGCTACCACAACATTGCTAGATAGCAATGAAGCTGCAGCTTAAAACCAGACCAGTCTCACTCTGAAGTCCGTACCATGCTGCTCTGTAGGTCATCATGTCCATCCCAGTGCCTCTGTGAGACAATACACCTTCCCCAAACTCTAGGAGATGGCTCTTGTCCCAGACTCAGAAAGTAAGTCCGAAGGCTCACTTTTTTTAAGTCAGGAGGATGGTGGAAACTTTTGTGTTGTTGGTAGGAAGGTGGAAAACAGCTGGATACCATTTCCTAGAGAAGCATCCTCCTCGGACCAGTAAATTCCTCTGATGACATTTCAACTTCATTTTCTTGAGTATAAGATATAGCCGCGATGTCTCAGAGAGTGGATTGTCCTAACCGCTGGGCTTTCTGACCCAGACAGGACTGGAACTGTCAGCAGGGGACAGGAGTGAGAGCCACAGGCAGGACTGGACAATCATGGACGGGTGCTCCCAGATCAAAAGGATTCATGCCGAAGCCAGCCATGAGAGAAAAGAAGTGAAGTTCATGGCAGAGAGGATGATGTTGAGAACCAACACACCCTCCCAGTTACCTGCCATCACCACTTGCCTCAAAATAAGCTTAAAGCCAGGATATGGGGGGAGCAGGAAGTACAGAAATGAGGCAAGTAAACCATGGCAGCTACTAATTTGGGGACACCGTGGATTGGCAGTGGCCCACATGGCCCAGCACCCAGGGAATAAGGGCAGCTGCTCAGGAAACGTAAAAACACATAGGAGACCGAAGGAGAGGGGCCTCCTGAATGAGGATGTTAAATGTCTGGAACCCGGTGGCAAAGCAAGGCACTGTCAAATGTCACCCTGATCACAGGAAAGCTTTCTGGGCCCTGGATGTGAAGGCCACAAACAATGCAAGGGGAGGCCTGGGGGAGAAATAACATAGACACTGACGCCTGCACTAGCCGCGTGCAATGCCTTCGCAGTTCTTACAAGAAGCTAAAGAAACAACAGTCTGGCAGCGGCCCATCCCCCCGCACCACACCTCCTTCCCCATCCACACATTGGGCCATGAGGGGCAGTGGTGGGCCCGGCTCCCTGCAAGGGATCAGGATGGTGCATCTCATAACAAAGCCCATGCCGTTCACCTGCAGCACAAAATTTGCCCTTCATGAGATGTGCATGGGCGGGGGGGGAGGGGGGGGGCGGTGTGGAGGCGCAGACAGGAATGTTGTTGCTTCATTCCATTAAAAAGGGATTATGGGCTGACGCACCAGGTAAGCAGTGTGATCTGTGAACAGACACTGGGCCTCTGGAAGTGGGGCTGTGGTTTAAACAAAAGCCTTAAGAGCCACAATCAGCAACCGTTCACTCTGGCAGGGTGGTAAAGCGTGATGTCTGTGTTTGTGCGTGCGTGCAAGGGCGTGTGCAATATTTTCTGCTGTTGCTAAGACGGGTTCCCCCCCTCACTGGCCTCTCGTCCAATCAAAAGGTAGCTGCTCCTCATTGGTCGCCTGGCTTTATCGAATGACCATGACGAGCTGGGGTTGGGCCCACCTCATTGGTTTATTCCTATGGCCCATTGTCAGGGGACAGCAAATCAGATGCCTAATCAATATTTTGTGAAGTGGCACTAGACTCCCAGCTAAATTTGCATGAAATTCCTCCCTGTCTGTGCCTTTGCACTCAGATAGCATCGTATTAACTTCGGAGGTAGAGAGAGAGGCAAACAATCAAACACTGTCATCCTTAAGCCATTTTGGATGTTTTCCTGACTCCTGGCAAAAATTTCACAAGGACAAACAGGCAACAGAGGAATTAGTTATAACCAAGATGTAAATCTCCTGAGCAGAAACAAAACGTAATGTTACTAGGCTACATTAGTGGTGTCCCTTCTAGATGCAAATGGAATCTTTCCTTCCTCCCGCGTGCCCTCCCTCCTTCCCTCCCTAAAGGTACCCAACAGATATTTATTGAACACCTACTCTGTGTCATGTTCTCTTAGTGCCACGCATGAAATGTTTCCTTGTTGGGCCACTTCATCGCAAAGCAGGGCACGAGAGGGCCCGGGGTCACCATGTTCTGTAAACTGTCTCTCAAGGAAACCGGGCTCTAATCATCGCTCAAGGAATGAGGTAGGAGCGAAATTCTGCAGCTGGGAATCTCCTGGCAGGAGACACAGATTTGGAAGCAAAAGTTGGTCTGGTGACCAGAATTTCCCCAGAATTCTATATAACTCTCAGATAAAATGTGGATGCATGGTGACCTTGAGTAAGAAAAATTTGCAGTGTTGGGGCAACTGGGTAGCTCAGTCTGACTCTCGGTATCAGCTTAGGTCATGATCTCACAGTTTCGTGTGTTCTATGTTGGCAGGATGGAGCCTGCTTGGGGTTCTTTCTCTCCCAGTCTCTCTGCCCCACCCCCACTCATGCTGTTTCTCTCTCTCAAAATAAACAAGCACTTTAAAAACTTTAAGTATAATAAAATCGTGGTGTTAATAAATGTCCTCTCAAAGAGAAAATAGAAGCAATCAGAAAAGAAATTGCTGTAGAGGTTGCCCTCTCCAACCTCTTAGCAGCTCACCCATGTCTGTACTCCATCCTGCTACAAGGACCAAAAGAAATTGTGTTTCCATCAAACCAAGCCTTTTATTTATATTTTCATTCCATCCTCCTTCACCCAGCTCAAGGATTCCTATAATCCTCACCTCATTCTCTTACATCATTGATTTTTCAAATCGCCCCTCTCTTCTGGTCCTTTCAACATCATGAAAATAAGCTGCAATACGCTCTTCTTAAAAAAATGAAGATAATAAAGAAAGACACCTCTTTATGGATCCAGGCTGATGCAAAAAACAGCGGTACTACCATGAGGACTGATAAAGTACTGAGACACTTCTGGGCCTGTAGGTAGGCAACCACTACCCAGAGCTTCCCAAGTATCCCCTCTCCCATTTTTTTTCAACCCAATGCCTCCCCTAGGACCTTGTGGACATTCCATAATCCAGCAACCAAAGGGTTAAAGTCTGATCAGCAGGGCTCTCCAAAACCCTGCTCCAGACCTATAGCCGGCATCCTATCTGACTTGCAGTGCCTGGGCCATAGGTAGGGTCCTTGCTTACATCTTACTTTTTTTTTGAAAAAATTTTTTTACAAATAGTTTATTGTCAAGTTGGTTTCCATATAACACCTTACATTTTCAAGTCATTATCCCCTGCCCATTACTTTCCTCCCCTTTATAAAAAATACCCTTGTAAGAGATGTCTGTTCTCGCTCTCGCTATCTCTTCCTCTTTTCTTTTGAACACAATCCAATCAGGGGTCACCTTTCCAGTGTTTCAGGTATTACAGTTTTCGTCTGAGTAATCAATAAGCCTTTACTTTGCAGAATCTGAAGAGCAATCCTCAGTCATCTTATTTGGCTTATTGGCAGCATTTAACACAGCCAACCACTTCCTCTTCCTCCCCTTGAAACATCTTTACTTTTTCTCTTTTTTGCCTCTGAGACACCAATCTCTCTTTGAGTTTTCCTCCTTTTTACCAGTTTCCTTCGGTCCTCTTTGCTAATTCCTTCTCATCTTCTTGACCTCTAACTATTGCAGCATTTGAACGCTCACACTTGGGACCTCATCTCCTTTTCTCTCTATGTCCATTCTCTGGTGTTCTCTTCCAGTCACCTGACACCGAATACCATCCATGTAATAATGATAGTCAAATTCCCATCTCCTGCCACAAGATTTCCCCTGAAATCTAGATTCAAATATTGGGTATTTAATAGAACTCTCAAATGTAAGTCACATAAAATTGTATCCCTGGTGTTCCCCTCAAAAGTTTTCCACTGCCCTAGTCTTCTTCATCTCAGTAAGTGGTGACATCATTTTTCTCATGACTCAGTCCCCAAACCCCTGTACTAGGGCTTGATTCTTCTCTTCTTCTCACATCACACAACAACCCACCAGCAAATTCTGTCATGCTAGCTTCATATCAGATGCAGAATCCAATCATTTCTCACCATCTCCCTCCACAGCCGTTCAAGACCAAATCACTATAATGTTACCCCTTTATTATCGAAAGGACCATCCAAAGGCCTCCCTGCCTTCACTTTGTCCTCCCCACAAGGCAGAATAAGTCCCCTCAAATATAGTCAGTTCATGATACTCCTCTGCTCAAAGTTTTCAGATGGCTTCCATATCCTCCAAAATAGAACTCAAAGTCTATATGCTATTCCAAGGCACTGAAAGGCACAGTTAACTATGACACAGGTTTTGCACTCAAGGAGCCCAATATTTATTAGCTAGATTCCAGCTTTACTTTCCTGTGTGACCATCTTGCAGGTATGTCGTTAATCACAAGAAAGACTAGATGAGAATATGAATGATTTAGTATGCAAGTTTAAAAACAAACCAAAACAATTTGTATGTAGCTGAAATCTCACTGGTCAATTGCAAACTGAAACATTTTCTTTTTTTTTTAATTTTTTTAATGTTTTTTATTTATTTCTAGGAGAGAGAGAGAGAGACAGCGTGAGCAGGGGAGGGTCAGAGAGAAAGGGAGTCACAGACTCTGAAACAGGCTCCAGGCTCTGAGCTGGCAGTCAGCACAGAGCCAGATGCGGGGCTCGAACCCACGAACCGCGAGATCATGACCTAAGCAAAAGTCGGACGCTTAACCGACTAAGCCACCCAGACACCCCTGAAACATTTTCTTTAAGGGCAACATGTTCCCTTCATGTGCATTAAAGTGATTTCATTATGTCTTCACTGACATCCTCAGCTGATGTTAAATCACATCTAATTTCCAACATACATAATGAGCACTCAAAATGACTGGGGAATAAATTAATGCTCAGGAGATGAACTTATTTCTTACCTGTGATGATGGCAAGGAGAACCAGGAACTGAATTATCTACTTTATAATTTTATAAGGTCTGGTATTTCATTTATTTAAATTACCTTTTTATCCCAACTTTATTTTTTTAAAGTTTATTCATTTATTTTGAGAGATAGAGAGAGAGCACAAGTGGGGGAGGAACAGAGAGAGAGGGAGAGAAAGAGAATCCCAAGGAAGCCAGTGTGGAGCCTGACACAGGGCTCGAACCCATGAACCGTGAGACCATGCCCTGAGCTGAAACCAAGAGTCAGATGCATAACCGACTGAGCCAACCAGGTGCCCTTCAACTTTATTATTTCTAATTTAAAGGTGGAGCCACAGTTGTGTGGCTCAGAAAAATTGAATGCCTTTCTCAAAGTATCCTAATAAGTGACAGAGTTTGACTTGAACAGTGGTCTGTATGGCTTCAACACCTGTGCCTTTGCCATCGCCATCTCATGATGAGTTGCTGTACTATCCTTGTGATTTTTTTTTGTAACAACTGATAACCAATTTATTCAAAAAGTTGATTTAAGCATCTGCAATGGTGATGTCAACCTCGACTCCTGGCTCAATACTGGTGGAAGCAATCTGCTTAACAGTCTCAAAAGAACTGTGCAAATCAATGAGTCGCTTGTGGATTGTCACCTGAAAGTGGTCCCAAGTCTAAGAACCTTCATCACGAAGAGATTTTCTTGTAGTGACTCTTAGAGCCTTGGTAGCTTCTGAACTGGTCCTTTCACTATGAGATTCTTTTCCTTTGTGCCTCTGAGCAGGTCACCACATACCTTCTCCAATGATTATATGTTGCAGCTGGTTAGAGTAAATCTAATTTGGCAACTCACCATCTCTGTTTCCTCAGGTCACTTCCCAGTGTCTTTAAAAGCATATTCCTCAGCCAGATTGAACAGTCAGGAGCTGGAGTGGGGCATCCAGAGCTCCACTCTAGGCTGCAACCAGACCTTCTTCAAAGAGTCTCTATGACACTTTTAATATTATAATGCTCTGATCCATTACTATCTGCACAGACCTCCAAGATCACTGAAGACTGAGAGGCATAGCATCTGTCCTTAGTCTATGGAGTGGTATGCTAAACTCCATGGAAGCTCAAGGTCAAGTAAAGATATAGAAAGTCCAGTCTCTTGCTGTCTTCTCTCAGTACCGCCTTATTGGTACTCATAGTTTTCTCAGTGAAGTGAATTGGACCATTGACCCTTTGAGTTCCAAGAACAGATTTCCTAGCCTATAGTCTCACATATTTTATAGTTTATTAATCACCTTTTTCATATGCAATGCTTTAAAAACCAATTCCCCATCTTCTGGAAGGTAGCAATGTAATGCTATTTTCTGAAGATGCTCTCAAGCCCATGGGAATCTGAGTCCAATTTATCCGTCTTCTGATATCAAATTTTCAATCAGGTATTGGCTTGTATTATGAAAAGACTAAAAAAAATTCTATATTTGTGCACATGAACTTGTATATTCTAACATAATCAAATAAAGAAAATATTCAATGGGATGAAAATCCCCTAGATTTCACAGCATTTTTGAGACTCAAGTTTCTATTAAGTAATCATGCCTTACCCCTACTCTCACACACAAAAATGCCTCCCTTTTGTCAGTAGTTTCAGTGTTGAATGATAATTCTGTGGTCAAAGGCAAGAGCCAAAGAGGAGACTCCTATTGAGAAAACAGAACAGTAGAATGACGTAGCCTCTGCCCCCAAAAGACTGACCTTCAAAGCTAGGTAAATACGAAGCCCCACCTGGCTGAGTGAATCAAGATGAAAGTATAGTTATTAGAAGAAGCATAGCTTCGGGGCGCCTGGGTGGCTTAGTCGGTTAAGCGTCCGACTTTCGCTTAGGTCATGATCTCGCGGTTCGTGGGTTCGAGCCCCGCGTCGGGCTCTGTGCTGACTGCCAGCTCAGAGCCTGGAGCCTGTTTCAGTCTGTGACTCCCTCTCTCTCTGACCCTCCCCTGCTCGTGCTGTCTTTCTCCCTCTCTCTCCTAGAAATAAATAAAACATTAAAAAAGAAGAAGAAGAGGAAGCATAGCTTCATTTCAATTCTCCAAAGTAGAGAACAATAATTCATAGAAAGCTCTGTGATGGGGTAAGTGCCATGGAATGAATAAATGAATGAATGATCATTCAGTCATTCAACAAGTATACCTGCTGTTTTCAAGTCACTGTTGTCAGTGTCACAAAAGGAAATCCTTCGTGAAATATCCCATTGTAAGGATAAGTTGTGTATAAATAGCCACTTTGATTAAACTTTGCTCCTAGGCACTTTAGTACCTGTAAACCTGTTCAGCCTGCTGAAGGCAAACCCTCCTGTGAAAATCAAAGTTGGCAAAATACTAGTGGGGCAATAATCACTTTATTACAGACCACAGAAAGAATTTTAACACCTGAAAACACAATCGACACAATAAAAATCGGTAAACTGCTTTTAAATGAATGACTAAGATTATAGGCTACTTAGAGGAAATATTTTGAGATAAAAACAAGTCTAGTGGTTGCTTTAGCTATGTAGCTCCAACTAACGGTCCAAGATGCCCAAATAAATGCATTTAAAAAAATAGGGGGGAGCCTGGGTGGCTTAGTCGTTTGAGCGTCCGACTTTCGCTTAGGTCATGATCTCGCGTACGTGTGTTCGAGCCCTGTGTCGGGCTCTGTGCTGACTGCCAGCTCAGAGCCTGGAGCCTGTTTTAGTCTGTGACTCCCTTTCTCTCTGACCCTCCCCTGCTCACGCTGTCTCTCTCTCTCTCTCCTAGAAATAAATTTAAAAAAAATAAAAAATAAAAAAATAGGTTGGTTTGGTTTACTAAAATTAATTTGGGAAACTGGTTCTTCAGAAATCAATTTTCTTAAGATGAAGGATACCCTGAGGTCACCTGGGTGGCTCAATCGGTTGAGCGTCCAACTCTTGATTTCGGCTCAGGTCATGAACTCATGGTTCATGAGATCGAGCACCATGTTGGGCTCCATGCTGACAGGGCAGATCCTGCTTCAGATTCTCTCTCTCTCTCTCTCTCTCTCTCTCAGCTCCTCCCCTGCTTGTGTCCTGACTCTCTCAAAATAAATAAATATACTTAAAAAAAAAAGATTAAGTATACCCCAGAAATACACTAGATGCTGTCACATTCATATAGTTAATGTGGTTTTTTTCTAAGTATTTTCCATGTGTGACAGGCTCATAGGATTCCCGAGGGCAACATTAGAGTTAAATTTTTTGGAGCCTTATTTTCTAAAATTTTATTAGTGCTTAGTATAGAAAGAACTCTTACAGAAAGTCCAAAATCTAAATCTATGGCTTCCACCAGTGGGAACACTTCCAGGGACTGGTAAAAGATTGCCATCACACAAAAAAACAAGGGCATGTATATGTTCTGGAGCTACCAACTTACAGAAGCCAGAGTTGGTAATTTTTTGGTAGATCCAGCCCAATCATCCCGGCACCTCCATGAAGACTGTAGGGTTCTGCAGAGAACAGCTGGAACACCCTTGCCCTAGCCTATGTCCTCATTTCTCAGAGAGAGGAACTAATACCAAGAAAGACCAAATGCCTCATCCAAAATCACACAACCAGTGATTGCTGACTTAGAATCCATTTCCTGATTCCCAAGAGAGCACTCTTCTTCAATCTAGACTCCTCTTAATTTCAGAGCCTAGTGCAGCCTCCCTATAGCAAAAATTTCCTCGCTATTTCAGGCAACCAGAGCAGGCCAGGTTGGGTCTGAGATACCCAAGGCCATTTGTCAGTGCCAGTGTCTCACCAGGCAATGCCAACTCCAGCATCTGGTACTGGTCCCTAGGACTTACGCTCTCATAATTAAAGAGCTGGCATATAGAAACAAACCGTAACCTGAGCACCACATGGTCAGTAAGTAGAGGTCAAGCATGGATGAAGGCTGAGTCACAAGGTAAGAAGGCATAAGTTTCCTAATTTCCAGTCTTGTTCGTCTCTGGTGACAGGTACATAAATACTGTAATTGCTACAAAGAACCTTTTATAACTCAACCCAAAATATTCATTACCTCAACAGCAAGTTTAACAAAACTTAATGCTACCCCACTTTGGCTACGTGGGACTGTGTGGGGGTCAGGGGTTTGGGTTAGGGTTTGGTTACTCAGTAAGACATGCCAGAGGCAGCATGGGGGGAAAACTCTTTGCGGCTTTTAGTGGAACACCAGGACAACCTTACTGCCTCAGACTATATAGGGCTGTATAGGACTTCACCAGTTCGTTTCCTGGGACGGGCACCATTCCCAAGGGGCCCCACCCAGACAAGACTTGAAAGGTCTGCAGCAGCAGCAGCAGCGTAAACTAGCAGACCTGTGCTAGTTTTCCTCTTGCTGCGGTCAGGTCGTGCCCATTTTGATGCACTAACAAGTTGTATTTCCCTCTTTGTGAAACAATCTAGACAAGGAAGACTCAAATTGTGGTCCAGAGCATCTGCCTCACTAGGGAGCTTTGTGAAAACAGGAGGGATCCCAACCCCCAACCCCAGACTGACTGAATCAGAACCTACAGGTTAGTAAGATCTCCAGGTGACAGGTGTGGACCCCAAATTTGGGAAGGACTGATCTAGAGATGAAAACCAATACTCTCTGGATTCACCATTAGCTCCATCGATAAAATTTCAGTGAGTGAACCTCCTTGGGTTTTCTGTGAACTTAAATGGAGAAAGGACCCCAATAAAATCCAAAACTTCCTTAAAAATGTATTTTATTTTTTGCTCCAGCAGGTTTATCAACTCCATTTTTTCCTCTGAGGGATACTGGGGCACAATTTGCTTTGGATCACCAATAAGGAACCAAAGGAGGAATATACTCATAGACTGTGATGACCAATAGTAAATATATTTGGCATTAAGTACTTCTCCTTCACATCTAGACATCCAACTAGCCACCAAGTCCTTTTGATTTTTCCTCCTAAATGATTTTTTAAAACTATTCATTTTTTTTCAAGTACAAACAATATACAGTGTTATACTGATTTCAGATATATACACCTCTATATTTATTGCAACATTATTTACAATCATCAAGATATTGAAGGAAACCAAGTGTCCCTCAACAGATGAATGGATGGGGAAAATGTGGTATATATAACATATTGGAATATTACTCAGCCATTAAAAATAAAATCTTGCCATTTGCAACCACATGGATGGTCCTAGATTATTTTTAAATCCTCCTTTCTATCCCATTGCCATGCTTTTGCTTAGTGTATCATATACATCCATATCATTTGCAATGTGCACATTAAAATAGTCTCTCAACTTTACACCTAGTCTCTCTATGTAATATTTTGCTCTCATCCATTGCATCCTCCAAACTGTCATCAGAAAGAACATTCTCGAAGACAAACCTGATCGTATTGTCTTACGTACTCTAATGACACCTGATAAAGTCAATACTTTCAAGTTTTTCATGCAAGGTATTTGGTAATATTGCTTTTATTTACCTGCCCAACCCTATTTCTCTCACTTTCCTACTTTACACCAACTTCCTAATACACCTGTTCCATGCCTCTCCCATTTCCCAAGCTGTTTCTCTGATGCAGATATTTTTCCTTTCTCTGTCAAAGAAACCTCTTCTTATTTTTTAAGACTATGGAGAGACAGTCCCCAATTTATCATGGTTCAGCTTATGATGGTTTGACTCTATGATGGTGTGAAAGGGAAATGCATTTGGTAGAACCTGTACACCGAATTTTGAATTTGGATCTTTTCCCTGGCTGGCGCTATGCGGTACAGTCTTCTCTGGAGATACTGGGTAGCTTAGCAGCAGCCAGCCTCAGCTCCCAGTCAGCCTTGCAATCCCCAGGTCAACAACCAATACACCGACAACTGTTCTATACCCACGCAACCATGTTGTTTTTCACTTTCAGTACAGTATTCATTAAGTTACAAGAGATTTTCCAACACTTTATTATAAAATAGGCTTTGTGTCAGATGATTTGGCCCAATTGCAGGCTAATGTAAATGTTCTGAGCATGTTTAAGGTAGGCTAGACTCAGCTACAACGTTCAGTGGGTTAGGTATATTAGATGTATTTTCAACCTACAATGAATTTAATGGGATGTAACTCCATCCAAAGTCAAGGAAGCTCTGGGATTCTTTTTTTTTTTTTAGTTTGGTTTTCATTTTATTTTTCAAATTTACTTATTTATTTATTTATTTTTTACAAATAGTTTATTGTCAAATTAGTTTCCACATAACACCCAGTGCTCATCCCCACAAGTGTCCTCCTCCATGCCCATCCCTCCTCCCCCCCACATCCATCAGTCCTCAGTTTTTGTCAGCATTCAAGAGTCTCTCATGGTTTGCCTCTCTCCCTTTCCCCCACCATTTCCCCCTTCTTCTCCCCCTTGTTCCTCTGTTAAGCTCCTCCTAATCCTCCTATACGTGCACACATATGATATTTGTCCTTCTCTGCCTGACTTATTTCGCTCAGGATAACACCCTCAAGGTCCATCCATGTTGCTACACATGGCCAGATTTCATTGTTTCTCATTGCCATGTAGTTTTCCATGGTATAGATAAACCACATCTTCTTGATCCATTCTTCTGTTGATGGACACTTAGGCTCTTTCCATGTTTTAGCTATTGTGGAGAGTGCTGCTATGAACATTGGGGTACATGTGCTCCTATGCATCAACATTTCTGTATCCCTCGGGTAAATTCCTAGCAGTGCTATTGCTGGGTCATAGGGGAGTTCTATTGTTAGTTTCCTTAGGAACCTCCACACTGTTTTCAGAGGGGCTGTACCAGTTTACATTCCCACCAACAGTGTAGGAGGGTGCCCGTTTCTCCACATCCTCGCCAGCATCTAGAGTTCTCTGATTGGCTCATTTTAGCCACTCTGACTGGCGTGAGGTGGTATCTCAGTGTGGTTTTGATTTGTATTTCCCTGATGAGGAGCGATGCTGAGCATCGTTTCATGTGTCTGTTGGCCATCTGGATGTCCTCTTTGGAGAAGTGTCTGTTCATATCTTCTGCCCATTTCTTCACTGGGTTGTTTGTTTTTCGGGTGTGTAGTTTGGTGAGTTCCTTGTAGATTCTGGATATCAACCCTTTATCTGATATGTCATTTGCAACTATCTTTTCCCATTCCGTTGGTTGCCTATTAATTTTCTGGGTTGTTTCTTTGGCTGTGCAGAAGCTTTTAATATTGATGAGGTCCCAATCATTTATTTTTGCTCTTGATTCCCTTGCTTTTGGGGATGTGTCAAGTAAGAAGTTGCTGCGGTGGAGGTCAAGGAGGTTGTTTCCTGCTTTCTCCTCTAGGTTGTTGATAGTTTCCTGTCTCACGTTCAGGTCCTTTATCCATTTTGAGTTTATTTTTGTGCATGGTGTGAGAAAATGATCTAGTTTCATTCTTCTGCATGTTGCTGTCCAGTTCTCCCAACACCATCTGTTAAAAAGGCTGTCTTTTTTCCATCGGATATTCTTTCCTGCTTTGTCAAAGATTAGTTGGCTGTATACTTTTGGGTCCACTTCTGAGTTCTCAATTCTCTGGGATTCTTTTTATTGCCTCTATCAGCTCTTCTTGACCATGACACTCTACCACTGAATAGAGTTGATCATCCTTGGATCCCAACAGCACTTCCTGTTGGCTCAATTAGCAGCACTTTCATTAAACTGTTTGTCAACTTGTCTCTGTCCTTGCACTAGCTTATGACACCTTGGGGTCAAGAACCATGTCACATTCTTTTGTATCTTGAGTATCAAGTATCACTGTCAACAAAACAGTAGGCATTCAATGCATGTTTGACAAAGAAAATAATGAAAGGAATATAGTCAGCATGTAAAGTAGGTACCACGTTATTCCCTGGAACTGTGAAAAATACAGCAACCACAGATCTAGTGGAAATATTTGCAATAGATTAATCTTTGTGATTCTCTAATGATGGATGTTAAGGAATTGAATTGATGTTAATAGTGGAAATTACCTATGTTACCTTTGCCACTACCTTAACAGGAAATCATCTACCCAATATCATTTATTAAACATGTAATCATCTGTGACATCTAATAATCAGCAGAATTATAGCCTAAAGTACAACCAAGCCCCACCTTCTGGGGACTGTCAGTCTAAGACAGTTAACCTGGACACCAACCTCTCTCCCAGATGGTCAGAGAACTCTTCCCTTTGGGCCCGATGGTGTTGTCAGGAGGAGAGGAAGTCAAGAGGTGAGGTCAATTAAACAGATATAGAAATTGGGTCTTAGCCTCTGTCCCCCTTATCCCCACATTTGTGTTCTTGGGGGCCTCTGTTTCAAGCTCAGCTCAACAGGCCTCCAAGATCCATTTGGGACTCAAGTGGGAAAGCTTTCAAGAGCTCCAACTCATCATTCTTCATCAGTGGTGAAGCTACACTGCACCCTATCTTCCACCCTTCGTTCCTATTCTCTGCTTCTAAGGCCCAGAACCCACCTTCTACTCTGGTTTCTGCTGATGAGAATGATGACAATAATACTATTTCACACGTTAATTCAATCTTACCATGTTTCAGGCACCATTTGCGATAGTTTATATGTATTAAACAAATTTAATCTCCACAACAAACTAATTTACTAAGTACCAAATTATCTACATTTTACAGATGAGGGAAACAGAAGAGTTTCCATATATTGTTTGCTTGTTTGTTTCTCCTGATCATGTTCTGTCTAATTACTGCAGATTCCATGATGTTAACTACTTTGGGCTGCCCTATCCTTCAGATATTATGCTCTGAACTTTGCAGCTGGAGCTGCACACCCTCTGTACTCATGCCACATGTTCTCTGCCACCTCCCAGTCTGGCCATTCCATTAAAGATGAATTTGCTCATTCCAACCCTGTCCTGAAGATGAGAGCAAAAGGTAGACATAAGGTCATTTATTTTCCACTCTATTTAATATGGGTACTAAATTAATAGTCATAGAAAGAATTAAACTCAGGGTATATAATATGAATAAAACACTGAGTGGTGACAGGCATCCACATCACATAATATCCGAATTAGAGAAAGAGGAAAGACAAGGTGCTATTTTTAAGAAGGCACCATTTTCCAGGCATTCTCCTAGACATCCATGTCAGTTCTACAAGTTCTTTTTGTTACGAAACACAGGATGTCCATGAGCAAGTTGAAGGATCTACACACCATAAGAAACAAACCATTACCTGGGAGAGAGAACCATGAAAACACCTGGAACAGATTCCAGATTTTGTCCCTCACACGCCTTTTCAATGAAGTGCACATTTTTTGACTCTCACATTTGCATAGTTCAGATAATAACAGCTCTCTGTTTCATGCTTAGCACTGAGGTCAATGTCACAAGAAGCTGTTTAGTAACAATTCCCTTTTCGGGCAGTTGTGTGATCAGGTAGAAGAGAGGACTTGGAGAAGAAATAACAGAAGCCATTCACTGCCCTGGGCTTGGAGCTCTAAGACACACTTAATTTCCAGACATACATATGCACATGGGGTGCCCATCAGTATTTTCTGGGGAACTTTGGTAAACACAGATTAGATTTCATTGGCTTGGTCCAGAGCTCTAAATCAGAATCTGCCAGCCAGATATAGATATAGATATAGAAACAGATATAGATGATATGGATGCCAACCAGATAGATAGATAGAGAGATAGATATGATCAGTAACATTAGGAAATAATGCTAGAATTCTCATTCTGGAAGAACAAGAACACTAACAGCATATATGTTTTCTTCTCCAATAATATCAGGAAATGTAAATGAGATACTGACAAATTAAACCAAGAAAACTAGGACCACAGGGAATGTCCTTAAATCCAAAAGTATTTGGTCATGTTGAAATGGGTTCTGTAAAGTCTTATCAATGATGGCGTTTCCTCAAAGAGATCTAATTTGAAAAAAGAGGAAAGAAATTAATGTATAGCAGGCCCATGTGTAAGAGAAACACGCATTAAAAATTCTTAAATAATAAGGGATAAATTAAGAGTATGATAAAAATTTTTGAAAAGATTCATGGCAAGGTTTTTTATTGTAGTCCATTAGCTGGTACAGTTTTTAAAAAGATTTAATGTTTATTTATTCTTGAGAGCAAGAGCGAGAGAGAGCATGAGTGGTGAAGGGGCAGAGAGGGAGGAAGACACAGAATCTGAAGCAGGCTCTAGGCTCTGAGCTGTCAGCACAGAGCCCTTATGCGGGGCTCGAACCCACAAACCATGAGATCACGACCTGAGCCAAAGTCGGATGCACAACCAACTGAGCCACCCAGGTGCCCCTAGCTGATACATTTAAATTATAATTTAATTTACAAATATTTGATGGGCATAATTTGAGGAGGGATATATTCATCTATTTGCTCTATAAAAATAAATCGACGCCTGAATAAAAGTCTAAATCCGCAAAGGTGAATTTTCCAAAGTCACAACACTGAACAGATTTATCTTCTCATTGCCCATCAACTTCGCCCCCTCCCCACCCCATTGATGACAACGGTTGCTTAAACCAGAAACATCATCTGAGACAAGGCTCCAATCATGTGATGGGTTTTACAGGTCTTATACAAGCAGGACCTGCACAAAACTGCAGGAGCTTCGCGTCTTTTTTAACCAAGACAGGTCATTAAAAGAAATGAAAAGATGTCTTCTGGAGGCTTAATTAAGGAAGTTAATTCTAGGCCCCATCATAGGCCCATTAACCTTTCTCTGTTCCTAAAATATCTTATGTAATGTCAAAAAGAAGCAAAGACAGGAAAAGGAGCTGTGTAATTAAACCTATTTAACCTTAAAATGGAAATATGTCAAGGGATAGAAGCAATTGGTATGAAGCTCCTAACCTGTATTTATGACCCCAAAACCCAAAACCCGTATGCCCTGTCTTGCTATGTTTGACTCACATTTTCTTTGCTATGATGTTGGACAACTTGGCTGGTGAATTTACTTACTGTATCTGACCCGAACCATAAGTCAGTTCTCAAAATGCCAGAAGTGCAGCACTGTCCTGGTACAGGGAACATATAGCTTCCTGGTTTCTACACAGATCTCTTGCCATACATCCTTCTAAAGTTCTTCAAGGCCATGGTTTTCCCTGATTCACGAACATACTTTTTCCCCATCTTCTGAGAGTGGGTCCGGGCTGGGGCTGAATTTGGCTCAAGATCCCAGAGTACGTGATGTATGTTTTATTTTCCATGACAGTACCTTGTTAGACATGTAATTCTTCCAGAATGCACAGGTATGGCTTGTTATAAAAGGACAGAGGTAGAGCAAGCCTTTACCTGCCTTCTCAACCCCAGCAGAGTTACTGGCTGGTTTCTGCCCCATTGGGGAATCATTGCAAGGCCAGGGAAAGGTCATTACAATGCTTTTTTTTTTTTAATGTTTCATGTTTTTACTTAAATTCTAGTTAGTTAACATATAGTGTAATAATAGTTTCAGAAGTAGAATTTAGTGGTTTCTGTTGCACTTAGTCACCTAGTTTTCTCCGAGTTCTGTGCCTGGGGCTGTATCAGTAGGGAGAGTAGCATTTGCAACCCATCCAAAGCCAATCTGAAATGCTACAGTTCCAAAACTTAACATAAGCAGGCAGGTCTCTATTCAATGTGAGCAGATTGTGAACACTACAGATTATTTGTGATGATGCTGTATCCTCCAGGGGCCTCTCAGGACTTCTTCTCGTATTAGGAGTGACATACAATACAAGACACCTGTATTTTTATTTGCTAAAGCTGGCAACCCTACCTGATATCCAACTGGGAATCATCACCCAATAGCACAAAACAGGACATTTTAGGGAGAAGTTGGAACCAACCCCTACTGCCTTATTCTACATATGAGGAAACCCAGATACCCCCGGAGATTTTTGGCAGCTGGGGGTGGTCTGCTCATTCTTAAGACTCCCGGCCAGCCAGAGACAGTGTTTGGACATGAATTCAGTCTGTTTTATACCCATTATATCCCCCACCACCCGAGCTGTCTCTCTATTAATGATGCAGTATTTTTATTGTTGTGATCATGTTGTTTCACTAGGCTTTCCAAACATCTGATATTTCTTGAACATTGCTCACTTCTATCCCCTCTACTAAATTCTTTAAATGGACCAAAAGGAGTGCTATGCCCTGCCCTAACCCTTAGAGCCTCTATAATTTAAACTGGTTATGTGCTTGGAAAACAAAAATTTTAATTTTTTGAATACAGGCAAAGCATCCAAAAATAATTTTTTCAAGCCTAAATATAAAGATGCTCTTGTATGGATACTGGTTTTTTTTTTAAAGGATTTCAGGCAAAAGTCATAAACATAGTTGAATTTCAGCCAGTCATTAGGTCACTCTATTCTGCAAAAATCAGCTGGGAGAGATTATTCAAATCCAGTTAGACCCTGCCTCATACCTTCAGTTACTATCTTTTCAAAATCTTCTTTATACACTTTTGCTAGATGTGTTATGAAAATCCAAAATATGTAAAAGTCTCTCATTCACTTATGAAGACAAAGATGGAAAAAACAGCCCTGGCCACGTTCAAGATAAATTTGTTCCTCTGCGGCCTTCCCATGCTATGTGAACATTATAGGCACGAATGCCCTTATTTGTGATACAATTTCTTCAGGTGTTTTTCTCAAAAACAACTGATTTTGCACCTTATTGTAAAATACAGTCTTGGACTTAGAAACAACATAAGCATTGCATACTAATATAAATGAGCTTAACCTAGAACCTATACAATACTAATATTATTCCAGTTGGAAATCTAGGTTTAATTAATGCCTTTAAAGGGTTCATATTTTCAGATGATCAATGTTATCAATGGAATTGTATCCTTCCAAAATTCGTATGTTGAAGCCCTAATCCCCAGTGTGAAGGTGTTTGGAGATATGACCTTTTAAAAGGTAAAATGAAGTCATAACAGCAGGGCCCTAATTCACTATGAATTTTGTCCTTATAGGAAAAGGCAGACACATCATGGATGGGCATGAGCAGAGAAAAGGCCATGTGAGGACACAAGAGGTGTGACCATCTGCAATCCAACAAGAAAGGCTCAAAGGAATCCAACCCCTGCCAGCACCTTGATCTTAGACATCCAGTCTCCAGAATTGTGAGGAAATACATTTCTGTTGTTCAAGCCACCTGGTCTGTGGGATTTCGTTATTGTGGCCCCAGCAAACTAGTATAATCAGAATGACTCTCGTGAGCATTAACCAAATGACTGGAGTATAAGAAACGAAAGCACAAATTCTATCTCCTTCACTGCGAAATTCACTCATAGAATGCCCAGCAAACAACTGGTTCCGAATAACCAGCTGACACAACAAAAGATGAATGGATGAATGAATTTACGTCCATGCCCGGGCAAAGCAGGGCCAGCCATACAATGTAACCACAGTGCTCAGATCGGAAAGCAGAGGTTTTGGAACCTGATGGACTGCTTTCGTTCTTTACTACCTGCAACTTTGGGGAAGGGTCAGAACCTTTTCAATCTTAGTTACTCATCTATCAATTGACAATATAAATGGTTTCAATCATGTGGTTGCTGTGGAGATTAATTGAGAAAATGCACCCGGTGGATAATAAGCACATGTAAAGTGACAGCTGCTATGGTGATATTAATGATGGCCACTTTCATGGATTTATTCATTTATTTATTCAACAAGTGTTTATTGAGGAAGTCCCTTGTATGCAGCTGGCATCGTTCCTGGCATTGAGAATAAAATGGGGAATGACGCACTGTCTTAGCACGTGTGTGCCTTATGTTCTAGAGAGCAGAGTCAAAGATCACTAGAAATAATACAGTAATTTCAGGGAATGGTAAATGCCACAAGGAAAATAAAGAAGAATAATGATGGTGACTGTATGACAGTGTGTGTGCAGGGCTGTAACTGTAACTTCTCTATGGGAAGGACACCTTGGAGGCTGAGTTCCGAGGGATGAGAAGTCACCCTGGGGAGTGTCTGGGGAAAGAGTATTTTAGAGTGAGCAATGGTACAAAAATCCCAGGGATGGATGGTTTCAGCACCTTCAGGGAGCAGAGAAAGGCCAATGTGTCTGCAGTGTAGTGAGCAAAGTGGAGTCAGAGAAATTAGTTGGAGCCAAATTATATAAGGACTTATAGGCCAAGGTGAGGTGTTTGCAGTTTTTCTAAATGTAATGGAAACTCATTGTAGGGTTTCAAGCAGGGGTGTGAAAATGAGTTGGTTTATGTTAAAAAAAAAAAAAACTTTGCTGCTGTAAGGATGACAGGTGGTAGAAAGGCAGGGGTGGAAGTAGGAGGCTGCTCAGGGGTCATGTCCAGTTGTCTGGGAGAGACCGCATTGGCTTGGTGGTGGTGGTGGTAGAGATGGACAATACTAATAGGGATTGATGTGAAGACAGATGGACAGAGGCTTTAATGGGTTCAATGTGATCAGCAGAAGAATGAAAGAGTGAAGGACTACCCTTAGGGTTCAACTTAAGGAATTGAGTGAGATGGTGCCATTTATTGTGATAAACTGAGGATACAAAGCAGTGAGAGAGTCAACCGGAGATGATACTGACCCTGACTTTGTCTCTATTGATCAACAGAATTGATGCAGCTTCATGGCCTAGTCAGCATTAGCTTATCTCTTAAGAAAAATCACTAGAGCTTGGTTTCCAATATTGCAGATTAATTATCAATTCATTGATCACCACCAAGCCTCACCCTTTAAGTAGTTGTATGAAAAAACAATCTGGGTGAAGCTTGGGTTTGTCATTACACTCCCATTCCAGGCCTTGGTTTTCTTCCCTATGGAATGAAGCCCTTTGTGTGTGTGTTTGTGTGTGTGTGTGTGTGTGTGTGTGTGTGTGTGTGTGTGTGTGTGTTTATTTTTGGATATTTCCCAACTGAACCACACTAGCTCTCTTCACTCTGGAGAAGTAAAACCAGAGCAGGGAGATCTCCTAAGAACCAGAAAGATGCAAGGGTAGATAATGGTCAATACTTGAACACTGTGCTCCTCATACAGACTTCAGATGTCTTTCCCTCCCTGGTTCCCTCCTTCCTACTTTTTTCTCTCTCAGGCATCAGATTCACTGCATCACCTCCTTCACATAGAATTCCTATGGCTGCCGATGTCTGGCTTTAATTAGAGTGTGTTACTGAGCATCATTACAATGTTGGCAGTGTTAAATTTCAACGTACTCAGATACCATGAGCTGAAGTCACAGCTCATGACAGCCACAGGAAAGCATTGAACTACATTGGGAGATAATTAAAATAGGCAAGAGCAGAGATTGTTCATACTGGCCTCTCCTGCACTCCGACCCAACCATCCTCTTTCGGGGTCATGTCTTTCTTCCTTTGTCTTATTCATTTTTCTCTCCAGCAAAGGTTACTCTGAAGTGGGCACCTAACAAGGATGACAATGCTATGAGCAAGAAAAGAAAGCAAGTATAAATAGACAATGTTTGGCCTGAGAAGCTGCCTCTTATGGTTTTAAAACCATCCTTAAATAAAACCAGAATGAATTGCCCAGGTAACAAGTGTGCCTTTCTAGTTCAAAGACTCCATTTGATCTTTATATTGTGTCTACATAAGGGTAAGCAATGTTTTCTTTCCGTTACACTAAAGAGAGAGAAGAGAGACAAAATAGTAGCTAACTGAAAATCACTGACAAATAGCTTTGGAATTTACGTAGTAAAAATGCATCAGTCATATGCAGTCATTAGACACATTCTTTGTCACTTATTCTGAAAGCTACCCTCCCATTATTAACCACCACTGTCACCTAAGCTTCAGTAAAGTGCAAAGAGCTTTGCCTGGCGAAATGGAAAACTCACCTCTCTGTGGCTTGGATAAATCTGTTAGCTTCATTAGAAATCAAGGTAAGGCAGGATTCTAGGAGATGCCTTTGTGAGCCAGCGGTATAAAAAGGTAAGTAAATGACTTCACGTCAAGCCCAAAGTAGGGAAATTTGGAAAATTGCCCTGAAATACACGGATGATCCCACTTCCAGATTGAAATAATTTTAATGCTTATTTATTTTTGGAGCAAGAGACAGAGTGTGAGTCGGGGAAGGGCAGAGAGAGAAGATGACACAGAATCCAAAGCAGGCTCCAGGCTCTGAGCTGCCAGCCCAGAATCCAATGCAAAGCCTGAACTCACAAACCGCGAGATCATGACCTGAGCCGAAGTCAGACGCTTAACCAAATGAGGCACTGAGGTGCCCCAGATTGAAATAATTTTAGACAAAACTTCTAAGAAGAAAATCAACCAGTGTGGTGACAGAGAAATAAGGGGTGACCAGAAGAGGTTAAATTTAAAACGAAGCACTGAAAATAAGGAAGAATCAGGCTTAGAACCAGACAGGGAAAGAAAACAACAGGTGTAAATCTCCCGGTGTAGGAAAAAGCTTGGTGTGTTCTAGGAAGTGTCAGAAAGCCAAGGAAGGCTGAGCAGTGGTGACAATGGAGACAGGAGCTGCAAATGAGGCCAGGGAGTTCAGCACGTGGACAGGAGCCATACCCCACATGGCATTTAAGGCAGCGGAAGGAGTTTAAATGTTTTCTGAGTAGAATTGGAGGTCATTAAAAGATTTAAGCATGGGAAAGACATGAACTGGTTTTGCTTTGCTCTGTTTTGTTTTGCTTTTTAAAGACCTGTCCAGAGAGGTGCCTTGCCTGGGTGACTCAGTTGGTTGAGCATCTGACTCTTGATTTTGGCGCAGGTCATGATCTCATGGTACATGGGATCAAGTCCCATGTCGGGGTCCACACTGACAACACAGAGCCTGCTTGGAATTCTCTCTTTTCCTCTCTTTCTATATCTGCCGCTCCCACACATATGTACACACATTCATGCATGCCCTCACTCTCAAAAATACATAAACATTTTTTTAAAAAAGATCCCTCTAAATACTATCTAGGGAATGGCATGTCAGGGGAGGATGGAAGGGCAGAGTGGCTATGGAGAAATAGATTAGGGAGCCACTGCAGTAGCCTTACCAGGAGATGATGGTGATGTAGGCCGAGATGGTGGCAAGAGGAGACAAGGATGAAAGAGAACATGAAGTCTATTGTAGATGTCCAGTCAAGGGGACTTGCTCATGGACTAGATGTTGGCAAGGATGGAAAGACAGAAATTAAGGGTAACTTCTAAGTTTCTGGCCTGGGCCCATGGGTGGCAGGTGATGCCCTTTTTCTTTACAGGTAGGACTAGGAGGGATGGAGGCAGGGTACCATGAGAAAGAGTTTGAGAGCAAGAGAAAATCTAGAGTTCCATTTTGGCTACCTTAACACTGCGGTTTCTGAGAGCTATCTAATTACAGTGTCCTCTGTAGTTAGTTATATAGTAAAATTATGAATGTGGGGCTCAGAGGAGGGGGTAAGGATGAAGATATAAATCTGGGAGCACCCACATACTGAGAATATGTGAAGTCAGTGCTTTGGATGAGCCATGGGAGGTAGTAGTCACAGCTACAAGAGGGTGACCCAGACTTCAAATAGAGGAAGAGATT
The DNA here is from genome assembly GCA_017311185.1 of Proteles cristata cristata. Classification (NCBI taxonomy): domain Eukaryota; kingdom Metazoa; phylum Chordata; class Mammalia; order Carnivora; family Hyaenidae; genus Proteles; species Proteles cristata. The sequence goes on along the minus strand of JAESUZ010000481.1, from coordinate 1,561,704 downwards.
CTTACCTCCATGAAAGGAAGGAAGGGTGATGCAAAGCACAATACGAACCCAGAGCAAGTGGAATGGAAAAGAGAGAGACAGCCAGAAAGAATGTGTTCCCCACCCCAGTGCCCAGTGCCTACCTAGAAAACCACAATAAACCCTTATGAAGATTAAGTGAAATAATGCAGAGAAAGGCATTTAGTAAATTACAACTTACTATTTCATATGCAGTACAATTAGCTTATTATCTTATCCTGGATTTATTTATGTGTTTATTGCTTTTCTTCTCAATAAGAGGTGTATTCCTAAGGTCAAAGATGTCATTATGTCCACTGATGGTTTTTAAAATAAGTATATGTTGGCTGGTGGGTTGATTGCTATCTTTACTATATTCAAGAGACTAACTGGCCTGCTTTGGGTTGGCTTATGACAAACCATCATTCCATCCTGGCTACTTCCTACAGTCTCACATTTACAGGGCAGACATCAGAACTCTTTAATCCTGATGAAAGTATGTAGCAGAAGCTCCTTTTCTCAAATCATCATCTGCAGGAGCAGAGATGTTCATCTGTTCAGGCGGAGTTTTCCCCCCTTAGCTTTGCCAAGGAAATTCAAAATCACACACAAAAATAAAAGCACTCACTTGAACTAAAAGGAAACAAGGATTTAACAAGAAGTCTTATAAGAGCTCTGGACTTCAGGGGCGCCTGGGTGGCTTAGCCGGTTAAGCGTCCGACTTTCGCTTAGGTCATGATCTCGCGGTTCGTGGGTTCAAGCCCCGCGTCGGGCTCTGTGCTGACTGCCAGCTCAGAGCCTGGAGCCTGTTTCAGTCTGTGACTCCCTCTCTCTCTGACCCTCCCCTGCTCACACTGTCTCTCTCTCTCTCCTAGAAATAAATAAAACATAAAAAAAAATTTAAGAGCTCTGGACTTCAGCGTTCCGTGTGGGGAACATCAACATAGCAGGCTATCACTGAGAGCGGAGCAAATACTCCTGGAGAATTTTGTGACAAGAACAAACAAACAAAAAAAGAATCTTCTTATTTTCCTCTATCACATCGCTCTTGCCTATTTTTCTAAGATTTCTTCTTTGCTTCTACCTTTTAAAGCCAAATACAACCCCAAGAAATAAAAATGTCAGATAATCTCACCCTTATTAAAAATTGAACTTTCTTTCTCATACGGCTTCTTTTTAAAACTAGTTTATTGTCAAGTTGGTTTCCATATAACACCCAGTGCTCATCCCAACAAGTGCCCTCCTCCATGCCCATCACCCCCCATCCCCTCCTCCTCACCCCCATCAGCCCTCAGTTTGTTCTCAGCATTCAAGAGTCTCTCATGGTTTGCCTCTCTCCCTCTCCCCCACTACTTTCCCCCTTCTTCTCCCCCATGGTTCTCTGTTAAGTTCCTCCTAATCCACCTATATGTGCTAACATGTGGTATCTGTCCTTCTCTGCCTGACTCATTTCGCTCAGCATAACACCTTCAAGTTCCATCCATGTTGCTACACATGACCAGATTTCATTCTTTCTCATTGCCATGTGGTATTCTATTGTATAGATAAACCACATCTTCTTGATCTATTCATCCATTAATGGACACTTAGGCTCTTTCCATGATTTGGCTATTGTTGAGAGTGCTGCTATGAACATTGGGGTACATGTGTCCTATGCATCAGCACTCCTGTATCCCTTGGGTACGTTCCTAGCAGTGCTATTGCTGGGTCATAGGGGAGTTCTATTGGTAATTTTTTGAGTAACCTACACACTGTTTGCCTTTACATTCCCACCAATAGTGTAGGAGGGTGCCCATTTCTCCACATCCTCGCCAGGACTCAGAGTCTCCTGGTTTGTTCATTTTAGCCACTATGACCAGTATGAGGTGGTATCTCAGTGTGGTTTTGATTTGTATTTTTCTGTAGGGCTTCTAAACTTCCTTCTCCATTCATATGACTTGCAGGGAATTGGAGGCGAGAAAAGATTACTGTCTTATTGCCAAAGAGCAAGAGGTTTAGAGGTGAAGCCATCTCACCAGCAAACAATAGGACGTACTTCCAAAAACATGATATGGGAAAGATGCACACGACCTCCCTTCCACTAACAATAAACTCCACAACAGCAGACAACATCTGAAAGGTCTAGCCTCAGAGCTACAAGTGGTAACAACCTTACCTATGTGGAAGTTGTCTAGATTTTGTAATTAAAGAGATTCCTGATCTGTGCACTACGGACCTTGGATAAATTATTTCTTTGTGCCTATTTTGTTTTTCATCTTAAAGATGGACTGATGCCACTTACCTTGCATGGCTGTTGTGAGATGTAAAGCACAAAAGAGCTGGTACAAAGCATGGTGGAAGATAAGGAATGGGGGACAGACAGACAAAACACAAAGGCCTTCTTCCTATAGTGGCTGTAAGGACTCACAGAAAACAGGGAGCTGTAGTAATGACAACAGATAATAATGACAACAAGAGCTGAGCTCTTACTGTATGTTAGAACTGAGATAGGACTTTTATCAAAACTAAGACATTTTCTAAGTGACTCAATAAGAGAGGATGGGAGCTGGAACTCATACCCAGGCATTTGGAGCCCAGTCTTCCTGGTCTTCCCCACTATAAGATCCTGCTTGCCTCATAGGTATGGAAAAGACAAATACATGAATACCAGAATAACTGAGCTCTAGTTTTCATTTCCCATAAACTAAGCCACCTAATGTAGCCCTGGGAATGTCATCTAATTTCTGTGACCCTCAGTCTTCCCAGCTATAAAATGGGGGTGCTGGATACTACTGGATTGTCAAAGTCATGTTTCTTCTACAATCCTGTGGTTCTGTGATTTTTCCCCCAGATTTATGTAGAGACAATTCACGTATAACATTGCATTAGTTTAAAGTTTACAATCAATGATTCAATGTGTATATAACATGAAATGATCACCACAATAAATTTAGTTAACATCCATCACCACACATAATTTCAACTGTGTGTGTGTATGCATGTGTGTGTGTGAGTGATGAGAACTGTCAAGATCTACTGTCTTAGCAACTTTCAAATATGTAATATAGCACTGTTAACTACAGTCCCCATGTTGTAAATTATATTCCTAGGATTATTTATAATTGGAAGTCTATACCTTTTAATTGTGGTCCTGTGATTTATACTTTTTATAATCAACTAAGGTCATTCAGCTTTTCAAAACAGGTGAATTACTTGGCTGACAGAGTGGAAATCATGAAAGTCTGTAAGATGAAACAGGTCTCAAAGCTGGCTATAGAAACCCCTACTCATTCTACCTTGACTGTGGAGAGATGAAAGAAAATGGCATTTGTCAGACAGAACAATGGGGCATTCTACAGTATGTCTTCATCTCATAGTCATGACAGAGTTTCCTGCCACCCTCAGACATGAAATGTTCTATACCATGAGCATCAAGGAAAAGGGATGGCTCTGAAGAGGCGAGGGCAGAACTAGAAAGCAGCCAAAGCCACAGTCACAGCCCAGTCATTACTGTATCCATCGCACCTGAGGGAAAGCAGAGCCAATACCTCCCTGGAAAACACAAAAGTCATAGAGCAAAACCAGGGATGGAAGTCAAATGTCCAACATGATGATCATTTCCCTGACTTTTCTACTGAATAGCATCAAGTAGGAACCAAAGATTGGACTGTCTTGATTCGGCATCATTTGGCCTCAAAGTTTCAGGTATAGAATCATGGTGCTCCCTCTCCCCACTCCGGGCTTAAGTGTAATGGTTAAGTCCCATCAGAAATGGCTGACAGAGAAGCCCTGTCGTGGCTCCGATCTGAATTGTTGAAGCATCAGAATTATATGGTGCTTTTATTATCTTGTGGAATGCATGTCCCTGGAGTACTCCTCTGAGTTCAACTAAAATGACAGTTTAATTCTCAGTAAATGAGTGCTAATTAAAATGCTGGGGGAAAGGCTGTCATAATTGAATAATGAGAATAATGTGGCATACATTGGTTTCAAGGTTCCTGGAAGCTGAATTTAGGGATCAAAAAATGGTCGCTAGGAGCTCACAGGAAAAACCAAGTCTCTGAAAATCATTATGACTCAGTGAGTGTATTCACTCAACTAAATTTTTGTAGGAATTGTTTTAAAGCTGCTGTGGAGACATCTGGGTGGCTCAGTTGGTTAAGTGCCCAGCTCTTGATTTCGGCTCAGGTCACAAACTTGTGGGTTGTGAGATCAAGCCACATGCTGGTCTCTGTGTGGATAGCATGGAGCCTGATTGGGATTCTCTCTCCTCTCTCTTTGCCCCTCTCCCTGGCTCTCGCACTTTCTCTCTCTCAAAATAAATAAACTTAAAAAGAAAGCTGCTATGAATTAAGTCTTACCTTTTCACATGTCTCCTACAAAATGTTGACAAACATGTTATCATTGTAGATACTGTGAAATGTCAACCAGAGAGGAGCCAGTGATATGGAAATCTGTTTTTTATCTACTTTTAGACAGGTACCTGTGATCTCCTTTCTAGATTCAAATATCTAGAATGGAATACTCTTTCACATATTAATGCTTTTGGGAAAGTGTAGAATTAAAACAATATCAAGATGAGAACTGTTCAGAAGGAAGTGCCATAATTTTGTGGAAGGAGCACTGGATCCTAACCTTAGCTTTGCCAATAATTCTAAGACAGGATGTAAATAATGTAGCCCAGATCCTGATCATTTAGTTGAACCCATTTGGAGAAGAAAATGAAATAATACATTAAAAGTAACTTTGAAAGAAAAATTATATAAATGAAATAAAACAGTAACATTGGTTGACTCTGGTATAAATAATATGAGCCTTTTATTTATTTTTCTAATTCAGAGGACTCTGGTAGGCAGATCAATTTTAACAGGTTAAACCCACTTGCCCATGTTCATTATTGCAGCCCATTACTAGGAAAATCTGAATTATCCTAAAATAAGAAAATTATCCTTCATCTCACACAATGCCCAATTTATATACGAGCCCTCACCTCCAGCTGCTGAGATAATTGGATTGACTTTCATGCTTCTGGGTTTCTATGGTTCCTTTGGCCCTCCACCTCAGTAATAGTTAATTTCAAAGGCTTCAGCATTGTATCGAGTCCAACCTATTCAGTGAATTTCTGTCCTGTCCTTAAAGATCTATGGGAAAAATAAATTCTATAATCTCCTTCTACGCCTAACAACTTCTACAGTGAGTAAATTCTGTACAATTTGAATTCCTTGATTGTGAAAAAATGTCCCCGGGCCACCCATTGGGAAGCCTCCCATACACTTACTAATCCAACACAGCTTAGAGGCCTTGACAGCTCCAGGCGGGCTGGTTAGACACCCCACCTTATGAATATGCAAAGACAATCTTTCACTTACAAAAGAAACTGATACAGCCATTATGGCCTGTGGTTAATCAAACCTCCATTCACTTCCCTCTGCTTTGAGAACCTTCATCAAGAAAACGTGTTGCTAAGCAAACTTAGCAGTAAGGACCTAGTTCCCCGTAAAAATGATTGCCCAGAGGCCAGCTTGCTTAGAAGTAAGGATTCTGGGTTGTTGGTTTGGGGGTTGTTGTTTTTTTTCAGTCTCTAATTTGATTTCCTATAAAATCTAAGCTCATCATTCAGTTAAAGGAAGATTTGAAAGTTGCTCACACATTCCTCATTTTAACAAGTTAGAGTTTACACATACACAAATTCACATGCACACACACACACACACACACACACACTCACTCACTCACTCACACCAGGTCCTTCCACTTGCTTCTGTAACTGCTTCTTGGAAAACATCCAAGCTGAGGCCAAGAAAATGCATAATAGAGAAGCTGCTGGCTTTCCAAGCATCTGGTGAATTCACAACTTTCATTGAGCCTTACGTAATGTATCATCAATATTCATTCTTTCACAGATATCTATCTTAGTCATTTCCACCTCCCCCGGGAAACACGGTCAAGAGAAAACATAAAGGACACTCTATCACAAATTCTTAATGAAAGGTACTCAGGAGCAGAGACTCACTTCTTAGTTTTGCAACTGGTTTTCATCATAACCTTAAAATATCACCTAAAACTAGCTGTAACATGGGCTCCATAGCCTCAGACTGGAGAATAATACATTCCTTTCTTTTCTTTTTTTAAATATTTTTTAAATGTTTACTTATTTTGGAGAGACAGAGAGAGGCAGAGAGCAAGTAGGGGAGTAGTAGAGTGGGAGACACAGAATCCAAAGCAGGCTCCAGGCTCTGAGCTGTCAGCACAGAGCCTGACGCGGGGCTTGAACCCACGAACTGCAAGATCATGACCTGAGCTGAAGTCGAACGCTCAACTGACTGAGCCACTCAGGCGCCCCTAACACTTTCTATGAGACTGAGAAGAATCTTTTTTTAAAAAATGTGTTTATTTATTTCTAGGAGAGAGAGAGAGAGAGACAGCGTGAGCAGGGGAGGGTCAGAGAGAGAGGGAGCCACAGACTGAAACAGGCTCCAGGCTCTGAGCTGGCAGTCAGCACAGAGCCCGACGAGGGGCCCGAACCCACGAACCGCGAGATCATGACCTAAGCGAAAGTCAGACGCTTAACCGACTAAGCCACCCAGGCACCCCAACACTGAGATGAATCTTTTAAACCTACCCACACAATAGTGTAGTATCTTCCCAAACTACCTAGATAACCTAGGTTAGTCAAAACCTCTGTCTTATGGGTCTAGGCACTAATTTCCTCTACTAGGTGGCAGGCCAATGGTCTCAACTTCCATTCCGGGCAGCAATTGCATGTTTCCGCTTGAACAAGGATTCAAAGAAGCATGATGGAGCCTGGACATTTGGAAATGAGATTCTGCCAAAACTGTTTTGGGAAAAATTAGTATAGTGGAGGAGGGGTGTCAATTATAGATTATGTCATATAATGCTCACACTTAATTGCTTATTCCAAGTAACACTGCTTCTGCCCTTTCCAGGCCTTTTCTATATAGTAAACGAATAAGAATCATATGTCTGCCCTCAAACTCATTTGTTTCGGTATTAGTATTATCTGTGATTAGATTATTTGTAAGAGATAATGACAACTAGACCACCCTCTAAGACTTTCAGGCTCCACTCAACTCTGATGTTTTGTGTAATACTAATCTCTGTTTCTCTGGTACACCATTTGGTACATACGAGGTTCAGATTAATCACTTTTGATTAAAAAGAAGAAAATGGCTAATGTAGTATTTTCTATTAGTTCAATGGTGGCCATAGGTCAGTGTTTCTCAGAATATAGTCCTGAATTATCCATCTGAAGCACTTGTCAAAATACAAAATTCCCAAGCCCTACTTGAGGCTTACTGAATCCCACCCTCTCTTGGTGGGGCCCAGGAATCTGCAATTTTAATAACCCCCCACATGATTCTTAGGTGCATGTTGGTTAGAGATCCTCTGCTTTGCTTTATTTTTTGGTCTCAAAAGCATCATTTTTGGCTTTGTTGGAACTTTTCAGTCAACCTGAAGCAATGATGGTTCTAACATATGAGGAACTCTTATTCCAAAGGCTACATGTTCATACTTGGTTTGAAGACTCATATTTTTGATATTCGAAAAACCTGTTGGCAACGCCAGTGCCTAGGTGGCTAGTAGTGTTCAATCCATCTCTGATATCAGATGCATGAAATCAGTTTCTCTTTTATCCACCCTGCCATCTGAATAGCATGGAATAATTTGTTAATGTTTTCCAATAAAGAGAAGCTAATGGATCTTTGAGTTAAATGGTGTGTGTGTGTGTGTGTGTGTGTGTGTGTGTGTGTGTTCTTATGTGTATGTGTTAAAATGCTGTGATTTTTCTTTTGTTTTGACTTTATTCAATTAATTCATCAGTTTGCAACTAGTCAAGTGTGACTTCTTAATAGCGTGGGTCATGCTTACCCCTTCAATCAACTCTTGGCATGTAATGCTTCTATCTTCTTCTCTGAACATTTGTTTAAAACCTCTGCCTGCATTGTCTATGTCTTATGAAAAGGATTCTTGGCATTTGTGAATTTTCATATTCACTCAGGGGTAAAACATGTGAAAGTACACTCTAATGAATCTTTAGATCTACATTCCAGAAATTTATGCTCCTTGGGGGTGCCATGGCATTGCTTCACGAGGGAGCCCCCCTCAGAATAGTTGATGAGAGTCAGGATCTCATCCCAGCATTCAGAGCAGTTTTTCATCCAGTTGCCTCTCGTGGAATTGACATGTTCGGCACTTCTGTCAACATTGTACTTACAGATTCTGTGACATGACTGAAACCCCCTTAGGGTAGTGAATGGTAGTATGTCTTATTTTTCTTTCATTACACCCTCTGTCTCTCCCAAAAGCATTAGGAAAAAATCCAAGATGAGATACTCAGTTCTATGCAGGTGACAATGCAGCCATGTGAATTACTAATTAAGTAGAGCTCAGTTTCTCAGACCTCAAAGTCCAGAGAGTTACAAATCAAACATGGGTGTGGAGCAGTACACTGAGACCCCTGGTGAATCTGCTGGAGCCTCAGCTCCTCCAGGACCACATTGGGGCCTCTGAATAGCTCACTGTTCTCCCTGAAAGTCTGAGGGTCCCCTCTGATGGTGTAGATCAGTCCTTCCCCCACTTGATAGCCTCCATTCTGGCTGCCTGGGGATCTATTGATTTCATTGCTGGTCACCACGTCATTGATCTGCTTTCTTCCATGAGGTCCCTGATTCTGAGTTACTTTGGTCCTTACATGATCTGGAATACTTCAAAATTTGTACAGGGCAAGGCTGGGGTGGAAAGGAAATAAAAAAGGTAGAAGAAAGGTTCTTCCTGCCTTAGCAGGAGAAGGGGTTCAATAAATCCAAATAAAATGTCTTAGAAAGCCAAGTCTCTCATTGTGCCTCTGATGTGAAAACTATTTCATGTGATTGAATTTTTAGTTACTTTCACGAAACTACATCCCTCAAAGAACAAAAATTAAAATGTTGGCCACTGGTGGTCTCTCACTTGGGGTCAGACAGCAATGTGAACTTGACCACACCTAAGACCACGGCTCTCTGCTCCCTGTCTACTGGGGACCCTGGGCAAGAAGAGGGCAGTGACTGCCCCGTCCTAGCTGTCCTAGTTGCAGGGCCAGACATTGGCATGACAGCTCAAGCCTGTCCACTTCCTGCTTCTCCTCTGTAAGACCCTGAGGAAGCAGGAGTCCAGCAGCCTGCCCAGTGAGGCTCAAGTGGCCCAGAGAAACTCCCTTCTGGACCCTTTGCTCTGTATGACTTAGCTAGACCTGCCAGAGATGAAGGCAAGGCCCCTCCAGCTACCTAGAAAAATTGCCAATTAAATCAGAGAAACGAAATTGGATCTAGTGGATGTCTCTGACTCAGATGGCCCTAGGGAAATAGTGACTGCCAGCAGGTGGTTCGGAGCCACTCTTGGTAATATTCATTTCATGTTGCTTAAAGATATGAAAAAGGCCAAGCCTACCACCTTCTGGTGTTTGACAAACCAGGCTGCTGTTGGATAATATTTGAACAGACAGCTGTATCTGAGTGTGCCAGGGAAAACCTTCCCAGGTAATCACATAAGGTCAGCACAAATTCTCCAGACTAGCTAAGAACTGGGATGTACCTCATCCCACGAAAACCGAGTGGCGAGTTACATGCACTGTTGATTCTTTCATACACACACTGGTTCATTCACTTATCATTCATTCACTAGTCCCTCAACAATTATTTATGGAACTCTCATCTGTGCCCATCTCTGTCTAAGTGCTGGGTATACAGGGTCCCAGGCACCACAAAACCTGAAAGGCTAGTCCCAATTCTGACAATGCTTGTACTTTCTCATGCATCAGTCAGAACCTTTCCTGAAAAACTTAGACACAGTTCTTGCTAACAAATCAAGATTGTTAAAATTACTTAACTTTTTAACTGCATAATAAAGTGACCCAGTGAATGAAGCATGTATCCTCTGAATTCAAAGTCAAATACAATTTTGTCTAAGCCAACAAGGGAGCCAATATTGCCTAATATTCAATCTAGCTCTTCCTCCATCTCTTTGCAAGAGGAGGCCTGAATAAAGTGCAAGATTCCTACAGCTAGAAAGAACCCAACTTGGATGGTGCCTAGAAATACAATGAAACAATAAAATGACAACCACATACAAGGTCTTCTGGATGAAGCCTTAGCCCTGCAGTAAATAAAGGCCAACAATGTCTGAATTCTGAATTAAATGTCACAAGAATGCCTTCCTGACCTCTGTCCCTTCTGGATACAGAGACACATGTCTTCCTGTATGTTGGTCATATGCAGTGGGCCAGTCGGAGCCTTCCCAACACTCACTGGCTGGCATATAACTCTGGTCAGCTTCTTTCCGTGGTTGTTCAGAACATATCAGATTATAAGTAACCTAGATGGGGAGGGAGGGAGAGGGGTTTTAAGTTAAGCATGAGATGACAGGAGAAGCTGAAAGTTGACAATGTGGTAAGAAGGTGAACTGACATCAGGCACACAACTATTTCCAGTAGTTTGTGCTCTTTAAAATAGTCAGAATTCAACCTGCTTCTACTCCCTTGCTCAAATGATAAAATAGTTGGAACCCAAGTTAAGCTTTAGGAAAATAACAATATGTCTTCTCCATGTTAATATATTTCCATCCAAAAGTGATAAATCAAGTTCATTTGTGTGCAAATTTCCAAGTAGCACCTCATTGCCAAATACCACCTTCCTCTAGAATGGCAGCTTGAGAAGTTTGTTAAAGTTCTTAGATGTATATTAACCCTCTTGATCCTCATAGCAACCCTGTGAGGCAAGTAGATAGATCTTGATTTTTCCACTGTTCATTTGTTATTTTCATTTGTCCTTTCATTTATTCTACTGGCCAATGAGCATTTGTCGATTACCTCTCTGTTCCAAGCAGTGTGCTCCCCTAGGATCCTGTACTCCCCAGTATGGCAACCCATGGCCACATGGGGCTATCAAATTAATTAAAACTACAATCCCAGGTCTGTATATGCTGGATACAAGGGTAAAGAAGAGAAGGAGAATGAGGGTATGCTCTTGTCCTGGTCCAGAAGATGCTCACCATGGCTTTATGTCTTCCTGTGGAAGGTGTCCTATGACTTCCTTTATCCCATTAGCTGTTCCTTGTCCTATTTCCAACACAGCCCATCCACCTGACTGCAAGACGGCACACTGCCGAAACCAGTTAGGCAGGTGACCATCTCCTTTTTCTCAATGATTTCCAAGAACTCCACACCCACAATGGTGAGCTACTCTAATGTCTTGTTGATGGCTTAAATATTGTCTTTACTGCGAATAGATGAAAATGTTCCTACTGAAACAATCCAGTTCTCTTTCCTTTCTTTGCCTTTACCTCTAACTTTCAGATGAAAGAGGCTCATGACAATAAAAATCTCTTTTCTCAAAGATGAGCTATATCAACTCTCACCTCCTGCTGTGAACACCTCTGATGCCCACCTGTAGAATAAGGTCTGTCTCCTTAAGAATCTCTGATGCACCTTCCCAGGGAAGACCCATGTCTTTTGTTCCACCAGGAAATGAAATGTTGAAAATGAATGGTCTTTGGTGCCTTGGAATTTTGAGAGGCAGAAAAGAGAGAGTCAAAATGCATTACCATATCCCAGCAAGAAAAACATGAACCGACAGAGAAACTAGGGTGGGTATGATCTATTAAGGGTGCTGGCAGCAAATCCTAAGGATCACTGGAGGGTTTTTAAAGGATTAATATTACTTATGAAACAAATACAAAAGAAGTAACAGAAATGTGAAGAGGTGACTATATAGGCCAATTCGAAGATGCTTAAAGAAATTATGGAAAAGACTACATTAATCCCAAAGGAAAATGTAGACTCTGTTTTCAGAGTCAAAGTCTTAACAAGCATCTTCACCAGACACTGAACACTGGGGAAGCACAGTAGCCTTAGCCAAAAAAATTAAAATTAAAATTAAATAAGATAAAATAAAATAAAATCAAACAAAAATAAAAAAAAATAAGTGTTCCTCTCTGAAGACTAGCACAATGGATGGATGAAGAGCCAGTTGTGGTACAGCACAGCTTTTAGCTTAAAAACCCCTTTTCTGGCTCAGACCTTTCCCCCTGAATATCAAGTATTGTCTGACCATTGTGGCAATGAAAGAGGCAAGTGGGTCCCCTTTCAGAGGAAAAGAGGATGATCTGAGGCTCAAAAAAAGGCCTGGATTCCAGAAGCCCCCATCTAGCTATAGAAGTTGAAAACCATCAAGCACAGGGCTTTTCTCTGCCTGACCTTGAATTAACAGGAGTCCCGTGAAGCTCTATAGCAGATGTGGCCCACAAGGGGCCTCCACCCTGAGTATACTCCAGTCTACCAAGGTGTAACCTCCTTCTTCCTCCCCGTTTCCCAGCCCCTAGATTCCAGATGCAAACCAGTTCCCTCCTGGACTGGAGTCCTATTTGGAACACAGGTGATTTGCTAGCTGTCACTGGGGAGCTGGAACCTGCGAAACAGTGATGTGACCTTAATGTACTAGAATCCTCAGCCTGGAGAGTCGTGTCATTGCTTTGAGAGCCTTATTACAATACGCTGCTCCCAGACTGACCCCCTAAGAATACAGAATCCAGCCTGTGCTGGACCCAAATCTGCCGCACCCTTTGATGTTGAGATTTGATACATCCCTACAGCTGTGTATATTCTCCTAGACGTGTCTACCCTCTCCCAGCCAGCTGATAACTAAGACTCCAGGAAGCTGCCTATTCTGAAGCAGGGAATTGTGTGCAGATCTGAGATACTAGTGCCCAATCATATACACGAAGGTGGCAGAGCCTTGCAGGCCACGGTAAAGAATCTGGACTTTATTTTGAGGATGGCTGGAGAATTTTAAGCAGAGGAGAGATAAGATTTGCCATGCCTTTTAAACATGTAACTCTGGTGGGGCGCCTGGGTGGCTGGATCGGTTGAGTGTCTGGTTCTTGCTTTCAGCTCAGGTTACAATCTCACAATTCATGAGTTCGAGTCCCACATCAGGCTCTGAGCTAACAGTTTGGAATTCTCTCTCTCTCTTTGTTTCTCCCCTTTCTCTCTCTCTCTAAATAAACTTGGGGGAAAAAAAGTAACTCTGGCTACTATGTGAAGAATTTTGAAGTGGTAAGAGAAGATGCAAGGTCCAGCTAGTCCTTCAGTACTTAACTAGTACTTAACATGGTCTCCCAGGTGAGAAGGAGTGGTGAGTGGGAGTGAGGTAGAGTGGAAATAGAAACAAAAGAATTAGAGATGTGTTTTGAAGGCAGAGTTGATTAACATTCTTAAATTTAAAAAAAATTTTTTGCAAATAGTTTATTGTCAAGTTGGTTTCCATATAACACCCAGTGCTCATCCCCACAAGTGCCCTCCTCCATGCCAATCTCTCCCCTCCCCCCCACACCCATCAGTTTGTTCTCAACATTCTTAAATGTTTTTAATGTTTACTTAATTTTGAGAGAGAGAGAGAGAGAGCAAGCTGGGGAGGGGCAGAGACAAAGGGAGATACAGACTCCAAAGCAGGGTCAAGGCTCTGAGCTGTCAGCACAGAGCCTGATCTGGGGCTCAAACTCCTGAACCGTTAGATCATGACCTGAGCTGAAGTCAGACGCTTAACTGACTGAGCCACCCAGGCGCCCTGATTAACATTCTTATTCAGATAAAAAAGATGGCTGCTACCTTTGTCCATGTCAAGGGCACATGGGTTTAAACTATAACCACAAAGAGGAACTTGGTAAGACATAACGTAACACTCATGTTCATTTAGGACTAATTAGCACCAATGTATTTATCCATATGTAAACACTGGAATTTTCTAAAACAGTTACCTAAAGTAACCTAAAAGATGTTAACTTTAACAATCATTTCTTCCTGCGACATAATGATGTTCTGCTCTAAAACGTACTCCTTCCCCAAATAAAAGTTTCCCAGCTTGAGTAAGTACAACAATAGAAAACAAACACACAAGCCCAACGTTGTGACTTTTTGGCAGGATTGTGCAATGGGATTAAGAGCATCTGTAAACAGTTTGAGAGAGTCTGCCAGAGTTTGTTTCAAAAATATATCTTGAGTGTCTACTATGAGCATATTCAAGAAGTTCCACAAAATAATATGGGTCACTGACAAAGATTCCTCCGTCTCTTCCCATGGAGAAACAACCTTTGGGAGACGAGGTGATATAGTCTGGAATATGTTACACTCATTGACAAGATTTCCAGTGTCATAATCAATTATACAGCAACATATAAGGCATCTACTAGTGCTCTCATTTGAATTCATTCAACTGCATGCAAACAGCTCAGCCAGTGGAAGGATAGATTGCTTCCCAATAGAATAGTGCAGTTTCTACACCATGCACAGAAAAGTAATTCTTCTTGCTGAAGAGTTTTTCACAGAACCGTTCATTTGCCTGCCCCATTTTTCAGTGTCACTCTATCTTACATCCTTTAAAATATGCTATATAATTTTATCAACTTGAAGAGGTGAGTCAGGAATGTCTAGTGATGTCAAGCCTTATAATGTGTCCAAGGTATGTAGTCTGTGTATTAGATACAGGAAGCACACTAAAACCTAGAGTAGCCCCGAAGACTCAGGGCACTGGTATTCCAGTGCTCCCAGATGTGGAAGGAAGCATGTGGCCACATGTACTAATCAAATGGAAAGTTGATGTCATACATGTGATCAAAACCTATTATTAAATGAAACTCCCAAAGATGACTGTGAAGTGATACAAATGCGTAACCATTGCTGTCACAACACACATGGAATTTCTTCAGTCCTACAATAATAGCAAGGATCCTTTCTCAATTTGGATTAGGATTCTGTATTTATATAAAGTATTCTTCAGAAGGAAACAATCAGGACCTCAGTGCTATCTGCTATCTTGTGGTCCTGTCCCATTCCAACATTTTATCATTCTATCACCTTATACCATGTGTTTGGAAGATTTTGCCAAGAAATGCCACCCTTCCTCCACAACAAAATCTAAAAGAAATTCCCAGATTTGCAGTTTGAGACAGATGGCTCCGTTATACAGTATAAGCAGCAACGTCCTAACTAGATTGTTGCTTTCATTTATGAAATTTGCCTCTGAACAAAGACTGATGGTTCTTGGAATGAAAAAAAAAAAAAAAAAAACTCAACAAACAACAAAACAGTGCTTCAGTAATCCCACCCATGTATCAAATTATCAAATGTCTTAGAAGAACAATGACAGGTACAATTGTTGCATGTGTTCTTGTCCCAGGGACCATCAGAAGCTGAGCCCACTTGTGGCTTCAGATCTTTTATTTTATTTGCTTCAAGACAAAATTAAAGTAGTCTGTCACCACATGGATTCTGGAAATGGGGGTTTAAAAAAATGGCCAGCAGACTCCCGGAGTAATTTCAAACACAGGATCTACTCAGTTTCCAGATTGGAAGCAACATTTATTTGCTCTTACAGTACCTGGGGGCGAAGGCTATACTACCAGAAACTGCCAACTCTCTCCTAAAATAGTTTTCCTCTGGTCGCTGGATGATTCCCTGCTAAAGGAGGTATGGGAGATGAGGTCTTCTGCCAGCATCAGACTCCAAACTAAAACTCCAATGTGTAACAGCATCAACTCCACAATCTCAAAATACACAAAAATCTCTACAGTGACCCAGAATACAGGTGACATATATAATGCCTATGGTCTATGGAGAGGCAGCAAGCACAGGGTCCCTTTTGGTTCTATCTACCTGGTCCAATAGATCTGTAGTACTTCTGAGGTTGATGTCTAGTAAATTGATTTTTTTCTATACATATTGCTTTCAATAGTCCTTTAGAGATAAGGTATTCAAAATCACTGTTCTTGAAATGTCTTTATACACGCTTACTTTAGCAAGTTTTAAAATTATGATGTGATATGACATTTATTTTTTTTAATTTTTTAATGTTCATTTATTTTTGAGAGAGACAGAGAGACAAAGTGCAAGAGGGGAAGGGGCAGAGAGAGAGGAAAGCAAAATCTGAAACAGGCTCCAGGCTATGAACTGTGAGCACAGAGCCCAGTGTAGGGCTCGAACTCAACGAACTGTGAAAACATGACCTGAGCCAAAGTTGGACGTTTAACTGACTGAGCCACATAGGCACCCATGACGTGATATAAAATTTAAATGGATATGGCAACTTCAGAGAGAAGGACTTTGGCTTCATCAAAGCCAGTCACCATGAACACACACTCATTTGGTGTTAAACAAGCAGAATAGATAAAACTCTCCTTTCTGGACCTGGAAATAAAACATATCTCCTCAATTACCAGAGTCAAGAAAATTCTTTTTTTAATTTTGAGAGATATGTTTGGTAACAAAGCAAATAATAGCTACGCCCTCATTATATGAACCTTTAATTCATTCGTCCCTCATCTCATTTAATTCTCACAGGAAGCTTATAAGGGAGATACTCTCTTTTCTTAATTTTTTAAATGTTTTATTTATTTCTGAGAGAGAGAGAGAGAGAGAGAGAGAGAGAGAAAGACAGCGTGAGCAGGCGAGGATCAGAGAGAGAGGGAGACACAGAATCTGAAGCAGGCTCCAGGCTCTGAGCTAGCTGTCAGCACAGAGCCCAATGCAGGGCTCGAACCCACAACCGTGAGATCATGACCTGAGCCGAAGTCGGACGCTTAACTGACTGAGCTACCTAGCTGCCCCTCTTTTTTAACAAAAGTTGTAATGAAGCAAAGGAAGACTAAGTTTTCCTAAGCCTTTTCCACAGTTTTAACAAATTATTATTATTATTATTTTTTACAAATTATTTTTTTAAATAGTCTGACGGGGGATAAGTCAAGCCCTTTCTCAGTTTTTTTTTATATGAGATCTTTTTTGTGGTTGTTATTTTGGGGCTTTATGTTTGTCTTTTTTTTTTTTTTTAATAAATCTGATAGACACACTCTAGTCCTGGTTCTAGTCTTTTTTCTTTTAACTAAAGTATGGTTGATGTATAGTAGGACATTAGTTTCAGAGGTACAACATATGAGTGAGATACTCTTACTCCTAATTTAGGAAATGTAAGTGAAGCTTAGCAAATTAAGTACTTCTGCCTATTGTCACCTCCCCAGTAGGTAGCTGCACTGGCATTCGAGCCTTGGATATTCTGGCTATAACACCCATGCTTGAAATAAATGAAACAGAGAACAGAAAAGGTATAGAAAAAAATATTAACCAAACTAAGAGTTAAACAAAACAAAAGATAAACAAAATCGGCAAACGCTTAGCTAAGGGGAAAAAAAGAGAGAAAACCCAACCCAACAAAATTTATAAATGAAAAAGGAGACATCACAATGCATACCATAGTAATTCAAAGGATAATAAGAAGCATAAACAATTATACTTCATTGCAACAAACTGGGAAACACAGAAATGAAAAAATTCTTGGAAACATCTAGCTTTTCAAGACTGAATCAAAAGTAAATAGAAACTCTGAATAGACCAATTAGTAGTGATAAGGTGGAAGCAGTAATTTACGATCTCCCAATGAAGAAAATCCCAGGATCAGATGGATTCACTGTTGAATTTTTGTAGACATATGAAGAATAAACACCAATTATTTTCAAACTCTTCCCCAAAAAATTAAAGAGGAGGGGACATTCCCAAACTCATTTTAGAAGGCCAGGAGTATTCAGATACTAAAACCAGAAAAGGGCACTACTAGAGTAGAAAAATACAGGCCAACCTTTCCAGAGAGAATAACAACAATAACAACAAATCAAATCAAATGCCTAAAAATAGTGTGTACCCCCGTAGTCCTCTTATTTTCTCCCAGTATGTAGAAAGGTTTGTAAGAAGCAGTTATCTATCAGTTACATGTCAGTTATAAAAGTGTTAAATAAATCCATGAAGGCAGAGAAAAAAAAAAGAAGAAGAAAGAGACAAGAACCATCCTGCTGTTGCCATGACAACGAGGCAGGTTACCTGGACAAAGATTTTGGAAATCTCTTAAAAGAATAGCCAGAGATGTTTCCATATATCCAGGGAGGGATAAAGTCTTCCTTTATCTTCCAACTAAAGACATGTATACCCTTGTTTCTCTGAATGTGTCCCAATTAACACAGTGCAAAATCTGAGAGGAGCGAGGACGTTGGGAGCAGGCAGGTGGTGGGATGGAAAGGGAATTGGCAGGGGGGCTGTGAGGTAGAGGCACCATCAGTGGAAACCGCAAGATCAAACTGCCAGGATCTGTATTGTTTCATTTAAAACACCCAAAGAGCACTCACTAAAAAGTATCATCGTCACCCATGAAGACGGCCAACCGCCGCAGATTAACTTTATAAGAAATTGAATCTTAACCGATAGTGCTCATTATTACGAACAGTAGCGACACGAAGAAAGTGAATAAAAATGGTGGTGGCCCAGATTTTCCTCTGAAAGTCATTTTTTTTAAATACGTAAAGGAATAAAGAGCTTAGGATTAATGACGTGCATCCCCCCTCCCATCTCCTCGGGGACTGTATACAGGTCGTGTGTCTGTGTATGTATGTGTTTCCCCTCCTATGATCCGCAGTTTACACTTAACATAATAATCTTGCACACCTCTCTCTCATTTTTGAGTTAATCGATAGCATTTTTAAGGCAACAAATGGGGACTATTTGTAATAGTATTTCCTTTAATTGCATATTTTTCAAACATGAGACTATTAAAGTAGCTGTCCATGAAAGCACCCATTCAATTCTCCTCTGAGGTGCCCCTTCATTCTGAAAGAGCTCACTCGTCAAGCTCAATAGCATCATTTGGCTGCCTGAGAAAAAGCACTAGAGGGGAGGGGGAAAAAAAAGCAACCTATTTTCCAGATCAAAGTAATCCCTACTCCATTGCCATGGCTGCAGACATCTCTTTCTTCTTTTCATTGACCAGACAAGGTCCTTCTCAGCGCCCTGCTTCTTTTTTTTTTCTTTCTTTCTTTTTTCTTTTCTTTTCTTTTTTTTTTTTTCTTTGCTTGAATTTGTTTTCTCGTTGGGAAAAGTGGTCATTAAGGTATTAGTTTAGGTTGATTGGTTCTTCAGCAACCGAAGAAGCTTCTGAGGCTTTGTTATCTCTGACATGATCTCAAAACAGTGGCCTGATTATTATACAATACAGAAATAATAACGCAAGGCAGGAGGCTCTCTGTTGACACCTACGCAGAGTGTTGGTATGTGATTATACAACCTAAACTACCGGTCTTTTCACGGGTACTTTTGGGGCCTGAGCGTCTGGCCACATCCCTGGGCATCGCGTGGGACTTCGCCTCCCTGCCCCCAGCCACTGTGCACCTGAATTCCCCCCAGATCGTTGAGGCCAATGAGAACTCGCCTCCATTTATACCAACCAGTGGCGCATTCAGTAGAAAGAATGGGGAGAGGAAGAGGGTGGCTTTGAAGTTTCCCAGGGGCAGGAAATCACTTGGATGATTCTTCCAGGGCTACTTGGCAGCAGGTAGAGGGTGGGACAGCTGGTGGGAAGGTCAGTGGCTGGGATGTGACTGCTCAACCATAGCAGGTAGCTGTGCTGCCCCTGTAGACTGAGAAGTTGATTCCTATAGTGGTGAGGGGGTGGGATAAGGGAGAAAGATCAGAGGGCTTGGCACATACCACCTGGGAAAAAGAGAATGCAAAGTTATCAAATACCATGTCAGAGGCTTTCATTTACTTTTTAAGATCAGTGTACCCACATCTTCAAGTCCAATATAACAAGAATATATGATGCCAATACCCAAGAGGTGGGATGCATGCTAGTTAGTCACACGGAGCCTGAATCCAAAC
Source organism: Proteles cristata cristata (assembly GCA_017311185.1). Classification (NCBI taxonomy): domain Eukaryota; kingdom Metazoa; phylum Chordata; class Mammalia; order Carnivora; family Hyaenidae; genus Proteles; species Proteles cristata. Next base: position 1,541,987 of record JAESUZ010000481.1, on the reverse strand, counting down.
TTCAAGCCTTTCTTTTCACTCCTCTGTCAACATACAGTTGGTAACAGGTTTACTGGGAGGATTAATAATAATAATAATAATAATAATAATAATAATAATAATATGTGCCATACTCACTATGTGCCCAACACTGTCCTTTGCACTTGACATGTGTTATCTCATCTCTGGCTCACAACACATCTATGGAATATTTCCTATTGAATGTCCCCTCTTTCATACAAGGAAATAGGTGTAGGGACCTGAAGTAAGTTATCCAGAGCTGGTAAGTGAGGCAGGATTCAAATCCAATCAGCCTCAATTCTAGAGAACTATCAGTCACTATTTAGGAATTAAATGAAATAATATATAAAGTATTGATTCTGGTACCAGATGCTCAGCAGTATTACCAATCATTCATTCTGCATTGCCAACATTATTATTAATCTCCCTCTGTTCCTTTCTCTGAATGAAGAAAAGTATGTGCAGGGCTTCAGTAAGTGAAGGCTTTATGAAAGCAAACACATCAAGAATAATTACGGTGACTGCAACTGTCCCACAGGAAAACTGACAATATTTCTTGATTTGAAAGTTCCATGGACATAAATCACACTAGAGGACTCACTGGGGGATTTAGGGGGGTCAGGAACAGGAGCTCATTTCTAGAGGCAGCTCAGCCATGGTGTGTGGCTGAAAGGTCTACAGACACTGGCGTCATTGCCAACTCAGCTGGGTGGAGGTGGAGATGTGGAAGGGTCTCTGGCACAGAGAGAGGGCAAGCATAGCTGAGAGACACAACCCCATTAGTCAAACTAGACAATGCTTGACCACACACTCCCTGCCATCCATACTCAGAAAATATATCCACAGAGGGGTTAAATCTTTCTCTGTTCCTATGTGAAGGCCCCCAAGGAATCTAGTGCTACCACCATCTACAAATTCTTAGGGAGACCCAAAAAGCTTATTAAAAAGCTTCCTTCACTTACTTATTGGATTAGTATTTATTGAGACCCTCTAAGTGCCAAGTACTGCTAGGCACAAAGAATATAAAAAGGATCAACTAGATCCCTGGCCTGTGGTAGGAGTAGGAGTTACGTGGTCGACGCTGAAGGGGACTGTATTACGTCACTTGAGGGAGCTGTGTACAGTACAGAGAGCCCTGGAAAAGATGGCGAAGGCCAGGGTACCTAGTTCTGATGTGAAGGTAGAAGAAAGTGGGGTGGTGGTAGGGGGTGGGATCCTGGAAGTCTTCTCGAAGGAGATGCCAGGTAAAGATGAGGGTGAGGCAGCATGTGACTAAGGTCCTGCTACCTGAATCTAGCTCTGTCCAACCTTCTTGCCTGTGGGTTTATCAGTGAGAATTATGTGAACACAGAGCTCCCTCAGATGCTGTGGAGGGCACATAAAATAAGTCAGAGATAGGATCCCCCTGCCTCTAGAAACTTAAAATGTAATAGAAATATAATCCCAACTTTGGCTTTATCACACTTAAAACTTTCTAACTTGTCACACACTACAGAGTCAGAGAAAGCAAAGTTCGTCACAGCTGTGGATTGTTAAGCGTGAAGCTGGGAAAACTCCTGAATGTGATAGCCAGCTGGCACATGACACACCTACAAAGCACAGTCATTAAGCTGGTTCTTAATTTTCGCCCTGGAGCCCGGTCAGCTCCACCACACCCTGTTTGAACTTGGACAAGCCACCTAACCTCTCAGAGACTGTGTTGCCTAATCTGCAAAATGGAGATCATAATGGCAACCATGTCTAAGGTAGTTGTGAGGATACTGGAGATAAAGCAAAAAAGTGCTAGGGGTGCATGGGTGGCTCAGTCAGTTAAGTGTCTGACTTCAGTTCAGGTCATGATCTCATGGTTCATGGGTTCGAGCCCCACATCAGGCTCTGTGCTGACAGCTCAGAGCCTGGATCCTGCTTCACTTGACATGTCCTTTGCACTTGATATGTGTTATGTGTTATGTGTTATGAAATGTGATTCTGTGTCTCCCTCTCTTTCTGCCCCTCCCCTGCTCGCTCTCTGTCTCAAAAATAAGTAAACATTAAAAAATGTATTTTAAAAAAGAAGTGCATCCAACTCTTGACTTCAGCTCAGGTCATGATCTCACCGTTCTTGAGATCAAGCCCCATATCAGGCTCCACACTGACAGCACGGAGCCCACTTGGGATTCTCTCTCCTCTTTCTCTGACCCTCCCCATGCTGGCTGTCTTTCTCTCTCTCTCAAAATAAACATTAAAAAAAAACAACAACAAGAAAAGTGCTTGGGTCAAAGTCTACCAATAGTAAGCTCTCAATAATAATAATGAAGTCATATGATGCTTACTATTTATAATTATTTACTTTTTAAATAAATGTGTAGAAGTAATATTAATATTATTCTTAAGCTTGGTGGCACGGTGGATACAAATACAGCTAACTAATACTTTTAGACTCTTACCATGTGGCCAGTCACCATTTCAGGCATTTCAGGTGTTTTAACTCATTGGATTCTCACAACAAAACTAAGAAAGGTGTTATTGGTGCACCTGGATGGCTCAGCCAGTTAAGTGTCCAACTTTGACTCAGGTCATCATCTCATGGTCCGTGAGTTCAAGCTCCACATTGGGCTCTATGCTGACAGCTTAGAGTCTGGAGCCTGCTTCAGATTCTGTGTCTTCCTCTCTCTCTCTCTCTGACCGTCTCCCACTCATACTCTGTCTCTCCCTCTGTCTCTCAAGAATAAATACACATTAAAAAATTTTTTTAAGAAAGGTATTATCATCACCAGTTTATAGGTAAGAAAAGTTGGCCACAGAGAAGTTAAGTAAGTTACCCAAGGCCACACAGCAAAGCCAGGATTCAGACACAGGCAGTGTGGCTCTAGCTGTACAACCAACCACTCTGGAATACTGCTTCTCATTATAATGAATCAGACACAACCCTTGAAAAGAATGTTAGGGCAACCCAATATATGATAAGTCTCCAGAGAAATGAAAATCATAAAAGTATCCAAAAAAGAGCTGATGAGATTTATCAAACCCAAATGGGGAAATCAAGGAAAGGGAACAGTGAAGAAAAGCAGGAGCCTACTGCATCATGGAAGCAAGAGGAAAGAGTTCCCAAGAAAGCAGGTAGGTAGTGGCTGGCCATGCCAAGTACCACAGTGATGTAAAGGTAGAGGAGCCTTGAGAACAACTAGGAAGTAGCACAGTGAGGAGTACAGTTACGGGAGAGAGCAGACTCCATGGAGGGCGGAGGATAAAGCCAAATAACAAGGGATGGTAGGAAAGCGACACCAGTCACTGTAGACTTCCCTTTTGAAAAGGTTAGTAACAAAAGGGAGGCAAGAGGGGCATGTCAGTTCAAAGGCTTTTTCCTGTCCCAGACAAGAGTCCTTTGTTTGTTATCAGAATGGAACTTACATGTAGAGAAAGAGCAAAGGTGCAGAAGATAGTCATGAACAATTTATGAATGAGCAGAGAACGTGGACAGCTTAGGTGGGGCGGCTCTAGCCTCTGATTCAAGAGGGAAAATGAAACAGAAGGAGACAGAGACACATTTTGATATGGAGGGCCAGTGAGACAGCTCACAGGGGCCTGGTTCTGACCTTCTCGGCAAGGACGGTTCTAGGAAAAGAGGCGAGGATGTTGCTGGATGCTGCCTGGACAGCTCACGATGGGGGTGCTGTTTCCACTTTGGGGCTGCCTGGTGAACTCTTACGGACCCTTCAGGACTCTGACCAACTCCTCTGGCCTCCTAAGTGCCAAGGCAGAGTCGGGGCTCGGCCACCTGCACTATTCACCTATTCCTCCCTCACTGCATTGGTTGCACCATCTTGTAAATTATTTCTATTTACGCCTGTCTCTTCTTTCTGTCTGAAGTCCTTGATGGTGAAGGCTATGTCATACGTACCTTAATTTCTCTACCAGCTAACTAGTATAAAAAGATGTGCAGTAAACATGTGTTGAATGAATAAATAATTGAGTCCATAAGCCATACATAAGAGAAACTCCAATTCAGACCCAGGAATAACATGTTCGAACTAGCATCCTAATGTTTAGGTTCATTTCATATAGAAACAGCCTGCTCTTGGACAATTACCCTAACTTCTCTGCATCTAATAACCCAAGCTCTGAAAAATGGGGCACACAACCCACGGAACTCTGAGCTTCATTAGTGGATGCCAGGAAAGGGCTTTTTAAGTGGCAAAACAGATAATTACAGAAAATGCCTCTGAGGGAGAAAGATGACAAAAATCTGTCTCAGGGACAATGAAGGAGCTTTCTTACAGGATTTCCCCCACATTTCACTCTGACATAAGCAGCCACAGGGGACTGGGAACCCTCTCAAAGGCCCTGCACCACCAGGTCCCAAGGTTATATGTTCACCAAGTTCGTGAACTGCTGTGAAAGACTGTTTGTTAGAAAGCATGAGAGTCCTGCTACTTGGCACCTCCCAGCACAGGGCCAATCTGCTCCCCTACTTAACGTTAAGCTTTTTCCATTACTTTGTCTTGTGCCTCCTGAGTTCTGCCTTCCCAGAGCATCGACAGGCCACTCAATGTGCTTGACCCTTGGAAATACACTTGTGCTCCCAGGAAGTACATGATCATTCATCACTGCCATTTGCCAAGTGTTAGCTAGATAAATAGATACCTAGATAAGCCCTTAAAACAGCCACCAGCTTCTTTGCCCAAGATGCGATACAGCCTTGTCCAGGCAAGCTGCAAAAACAATGTGACGCTGAATAATAAGACACGTTTTAGCATTCTGGGAATTTCTAAAACAACAAATTTGTGATTGACACATTTTATACTTGTTTCTAAGGCCAGAGAAATATCAGGCATAATGTATTCAAGATGGCTGGTCCCAAATGCAGAGGAACGTTGCTATGGAAAAGTTGAGAGATGATCATTCTAAAACGTCTGTGTTTGATTAACATTGTAATTCCTTTCTATGCACACAAAGATGCACACCCCCCTAAAATGGATTTTGCTGAAGATAAATCCATAACTAGTTTGCCCCCCAAATACACACATTCCCTGTTAGTAATATGTGTGATAATAATGGGTGAAGAGAGTCTAGAACTTTTAATTGTCACAGTTAATCAAAAGGTGCCTATATATAGGAGAATAGATCAGAGTTGGAGAGATAATAGTAAGAAAAAAAAAGAATGGAGGTTAGAAGGAAAGAAAAGAATGTGACACAAAAAAGAAAGAAGAATCAGAATTTATTACTAGATTTCTGTGTCAGTCAGTGGTCCCAACTCTTTTCCAGAGTGATTATCAATCCACGTTCAAACATCTTCAGAACGGGGGCAGTTCAGGTTTGAGAAAGGCTTTAAATTGATCATATACATAATACCAAAGAAGGTTTTATTTTCTAACATTACAAGTTGCTTTCTTACTATCGAAACAGTTAACTGTCTGTAGTTCCTCATCAACACTAAATGTAGAAAATTTGCTACAGCTATAATTAAAACTGGTTGGTATCTACATTAGCTAGTTGATCTTAACGTTGGCCACTCAGATCTCTTTTTGAAACTTATAACTAGTTGGGAGAGAGAAAATGACAGCATGCTCTTATTATTGACAGGACTCCAGGGGCCACACAGAAGTGGAATGGCCTTTAGTCAAGGATACCATATGAGGAAGCTTTTGAGTTGTTGGAAAGTCAGGCTAAATGACTTCAAATATCATTTAACAACTGTGAACTTGCATACTTCAGTGACCTCACAGGCAAATCGCAAGATTATGCTATGAGGTGGACATCACTGGAACATTCTGTCTCACCTGAAGAGACCTCCTGTTGAATACAGGGAGAAACTCCTAAAACAATAGTCAACTGTACTTTGAGTAACCCCTACACCTTGCAGTGGTCCTCTGCATACCCTGATGACCTGATGATAAACTCCCCCAGCCCCAGTTCATCAAATGAAATATCTGTCTTTAAGCGGAATCTTAGCTGTGGTCCTTCTCTGGGCCAAGTCGAGGTAAGTAATTTTAAGAGCCCACCATACCTTAGAAATTCGGGGTCATCTAGTCCATCAACAATCAACACAGAAAATAAAGCCTCAGTAAAAAGATTATATTGTTCCACCAGTACATCATTGGTGTAACAGACATAAATTAAAAGAGTGGAGGAGATCTTTGGTCTTTTTTCAGGTTTAGGACAGGAAATCTCCCTCCCTGGTGTCTCCATACAGTGTCTACTTCAAGTACTGGATGTGGAAAGATTAAAGTCTAGGGAAGAAAATGTAGGGTGGAAGGAAGTCGGGAGGGGAAGGGACCGGAGGGGGTCACATCATGATTAAACTTCTACTATGCAATTAATCAAAGGTGACTATATCAAAAGCAATCATAATACAAAATATAGATCCTCAGGGCATACCCTTAGAATCCAAGACCTCTAGAAAAATGTGGGATGTAGGACTTCATTTAAGCTATGCACTTACAGGTTTATACAAACAAGGCGTAAGCTTTCAAGTAAAGCTATTTTGGAAACGAAGAAGAAGCAAAGCCACAGACAGAATCTAAGGGCCAAGATCTGAAAATCAAGCAAAATATACAAAAACTATACAGTAATTCACAGGTAAGGCTATTTGATCAGTTGTCTGAAGACCTTCCTCAATTTCTATTGTCTATTTAAACATTTGCATTCATATTTTATTGGCTCTTTCATGTTTGTCGGTTGTCTCGTAAACTAAAACCCAAACATTTGAGGACCATGTATTTTTTAATTTTTTTCTTTTTATCCATCTCAATCTCTTGCCATACTCACTATGGTTGAGTAGCGTCCTGTACAATCACGAAAAATGTTTCACACAAATCCAAATTCTGCTTTTCCTTAGGTAAGTGAGATTGGTTGAAGCACTTCATATAAATGTCACTAAGGCAAGTCTCCATTTAAAGTATGAGTAATAGGGGTGTCTGGGTGACTCAGTAAGTTAAGCATCCTACTCTTGATCTCATCTATGATTATGATCTTACGATTCATGGGGTCGAGTCCCACATTGGGCTCTGCACTGATATTGCAGAGTCTGCTTGGGATTCTGTCTCTCTCTCTCTCTCTCTCTCTCTCTGCCCTTCTCCTGCTTGTGCTGGCACTCTCTCAAAATAAATAAACTTAATAAAAAATAAAATAAAGTATGAGTAATAATTACTCTGCATCTTCTTTTATGTGTATGGAAGTCATTGCACCTTTTCTTTTTTTTTATTTTTTTAAATGCTTTATTTATTTCTGAGAGAGACAGAGAGAGAGGCAGTGTGAACAGGTGAGGGTCAGAGAGAAAGGGAGACACAGAATCCAAAACAGGCTCCAGGCTCTGAGCTAGCTGTCAGCACAAAGCCTGATGCAGGGCTTAAACCCATGAACTGTGAGATCATGACCTGAGTCAAAGTCAGATGCTTAACTGACTGAGCCACCCAGGTGCCCCTTATGGTACCTCTTCAAAGCGTTTTCATGGAGATAATTTCATTTCAGTATCTGTTTCAGGAACAGACCTCAAAGAACATTACAACCACACCTGCCCTGCTGAAAGTTATGTCTGGAGCCTTGTCCCTCTTGGTAAACTGTTAACTGTAGGTCATTCTTATTCCAGACAAGTAAATGTCCATTGCAATTCACCTGGTTAGGGTACAATAGAAATCAGCATTAGAGAAAGACAGTGTTCAAGTGACAAGTTATATCAACTCAGACTGTAGAAAGATCCGAAAGGTCTTCTTAGTCCTTGCACTATTGAAGGAAGAGATCTCAGTGTCCTTCAATCACCCCCTTAAGTAATGTGTCCACAGTGTTTATAGCTTCCTCCCATGCTGACATTTCCTCATAATTTAGTATTCCTGGTAAGGCTGAAATGAAAGCTGAATTTTTCACTGGAGCTAGGTCACGCTGACAGTGATAGCAACTGACAGAAGATTAAAAGGAACCAAAGATACTGTGTTGAAAATGTCTCATCAAGGTCACCCATTCAGATAAGGCAAGTGGAGAGCAAAGGAGAAATACAGGCTTATCGCTTAAGAACCAGCGGGAACAATGACATTATCTAATTATTCCTCTTCATTCCCATCTCCTCCAGCCTCCCATTTGTACACATGCTTTGAAGCCAAGTCTATTATTTAAAAATTACTATAAGACGCTTTTCTTTATCAGTCTAAGGTGCAACTATTCTAACGGCAGTGGCACCAACATTCCCAATCATGCTGAGCAGAAGTAGTCACTCTTGGGTTATGCAGCTCACTCCTTTACCACGGCACATACACGTTCCATGATGTTCTCCCCCCAGACTGTGAACCCTTCAAGTGTTTGAAGCATGTCTTCCTCTTCTTTCCATTTAACTACACAAGGTCAGAACTAGCTAGCTACCTACTAAAATTCATGATTCTCTTTCTCTAACACAGAGTTGCTGCTGAGAAGTTCTTATCAAGCCAGGAACTTCTCATTCCAGCTTTGTTTACATCTAGATGTGACAACAGGACTAGTTTCAGTCAGTGGAATGTGAGCGGAAGGGACATATTTCACCTAGACCGGAAGTGATATACTTCATCTTGAGGTTTGATATAACACACCACATATCCACACTCCCTTTTGCCCGCTATCAGCCAGGTGCAAAACTTTATGAGGTGAGATGCTGTCAGCTTGATAAGGGCTCAGGAATCCTTGCATGGAAGAAAGCTACTATGGACTAGAAGCAATGTATTGGACTAATATGAGGAAGAAATGGACTCCCAATTTTTTTAAATCTATATATCGTAGGATCTATTTCTTTTCTGAGCATACCCTAACTAATACATTGAGCCTAATACAGTGATATATATATCCATTCAAGAGATAATGAAGAACTAAATGGGGCATTCACCCATTTTCCTGTGAAAGAGCCTGATCATTTTGTACTAGATTCACTAGGGATTGCATCTCTTGAAATATATCCAATTAATTGTTATGACAGAAATCATCTCCAAATGCTACATGGAACAGACTGATGCTAGTAGGGTTTTATGTTTCTTCAAATTCATAGATACATATTTAAATTTTGTTTCTGTGGGAGAACATCGAGGTTGCCATGGCAACAAGTTAAAGCAACAGAGTGCATGTGATGTACTGGGATGCTTAGTGTTAGCCATGCCAGTGAAAACACAAAATGATTCTATCATACAAAGAAAAGTCTACTCAGAGTGGTGTTGTGATAGCCAACTATTTGTCTTTCACCTTCTAGGAACCATAATGTAATACACTGATTTGTTAACAACTTCGATAATATGGCCAGTTCCACAATGAAATGGATTTTAGAATAAAGATGAGACTACTGGTGGAGGACCATCACTGTATTTCCATCCTTCTGGGAAAATGCATACATACATACACACACATGCAGAAAGAGAAAGAAAGAGAGAGTGAGAGAGAGAGCGAGATTGAGAGCAAGAGAGATTTGCGCCTACACAAGTAAAATCTGATTGAGTTGATTAATTGAATGGACAATAAATTTGAAGTAAGCAATCAAATTAAGCCCCTCCTGAGCAGATTTTGGAGCAAATTTCTTAAGTAATTACCCCAACCCTTTGATTTACTTCACCATGCACAGAGAGCCTTTATTGATCCCTTCTCGGTGGACCAGGAGCCTAATTCTCTGCAATATACTTGCTCCCTATTCAAGTTATCATCGCCCTCTTATGAAAATTAAATGTTTCAAGCAGGGCTGGTCTGCCTTCCCTGGGGATATTACTCTTCTCTTTGAGTGATGTTAGGGCTTCAAAATGTCTGGAAGCAATAACCATGAGAAAGCACAAAGGGCAGGTGGCTTGGATCCAAATTAAAAGAGAAGAGAAACGGGTTTGGGCTCTTGAAAAGTGGCAAGCTGGATTAGAGATGTTTGATGGGCAAGAACACTTTGGGGAGACCAATATTGCTAGCTGTTCTTTGAGTGGTAAAGGTAAAGAAAAAACTCTCCTGACATCTTTTCTCACTAATGCTCTAGAAATTAATTCAGGAAAACATTCAACTCTAAAAGAAGAAACACAGAAAATTATGGCATCCCTAGTTTTGGTCCAGACTCACCTTTTCCTCTTTCTCTTACACTCCCACTCCTTTTCTGGGTGCTGATTAATTAATGTCTTCTCCAACCCCTCCTAGTTTCATTCCGAAACTATACTGGCAACTTCCTTGAGAAGAAATGCAAGCTTTGAGAGCCCTTTCCTCCCTGGAACAGTAGGAGCCATGCAAGAAAGGGATTCCAGCCCAGAGAAGCCATTACTAGAGTGAAAAGCATGACAGAAAGTCATGTGCACTTCGGACCCCACCTGCAATGGCATAAACCATTTCAAGGCAGAACAAAACGACATAGGCAAACATAAAGAGGAAGTGAATTCAATCACAATGCCAGACGGTCTCAGGCGGCCCCTTGACTGCTCTTGCTGCAAACCAGGGTCAAAGACATCTGATGTGGCCCAGTAGACAGAGGAGATCAATAATGCTAAAGAGTGATGTCTGCAGTGAGAAACAAATCATTGCAAATTTAGATAAAATGCTCTCTGTGCTCTACCATATTGGCACTGCCCCTGTGAAACCCTCTCCCTGGGAGGGGAGAATGAGGAAGAGAGGCAGGCAGAGAAATAGCAAGAGCCAGGGGTGGTACTATAGTTGTGCTGTCTCCCACTGAGAAGCCCCAAATAGTTTAGTGCCCATCTGGCCAACACTGAAAGTGTGAGCTATTTTGAGAACGATGAGGATAAACTATACCTCAGTCTCAGAAGACATTGGGAGGTAGCTAAATGAAGTTAGGAACAGTAGGATAAACAGAAAGCAAATTGTATTTGATGACTTAACTTTACTGAGGACTTATTACATTAACCAGGTCCTTTTTACTACTGAGGAAACTAAGACTTGAATAAGTTAAGCCACATTCCCTACATCCCAAAGTTGTAACGGTAAAGCCAGGACTCATGCCAGGACTAATGCACTACAAAGTCAAAGAGTGGTCTTAACTCAATGCCACACAGCTCTACAGAGGCCTCACTTGTAAATACAACTAAATATGTTTCTCAAAGCCTTTCTCTTCCTTATGGTCTTCATCATGCTGGGGTCAATGGTTGTGTTCTTGACCGATATATCTTGATGCATAGAAACAAGCACACAATATATCTACAGGCCACTGAGCTGTCTGGGCAGAGGGTGGAGGCACACAACAACAACAGGGAAATGCCAAGGGTGTGGAGATACTACTCCATTTGCTTCCCTTCACCAAATCTCCTCAGAGACAGTTGGGTTGTTGACTTAAGGGGAATAAACTAGCATTGGGAGCACACTCTCAGGCCTCTTGTGCTGAGGTAAATGGTCTGTGTCTCCCCAACCCTCCTGACCCATTTCACAGATGCTGCACTTACGGTAAAAAAAAAAAAATTTTTAAGGAAAAAAAATCAAAATGACCAATATTCACTTTGTTTTACTTGTGAGTAAAAATTATTCTTCTGCCTTCAGAAGGAAACGAGGATTTATTCAGAGGGCCCAATGCATAACCCCCTGTGCTAGGGGATTTATCCTCATGCTACCTTCTCAATTTCTCACAACCAACTTTTGAGGTACCACATACCCACCTTCCAGGCTGATGGAAGTGAAGTTTTCCAGGACCCACGTGGCTGTATAGGGACTCAAGCCTATATTCTTAAGACATTCAAAATTAGCACTCTTTTTAAAAATTATTTTCATATTTATTTATTTTTGAGACAGAGAGAGAGGCCGATCATGAGTTAGATAGAGGAAGAGAGAGGAGGAGACAATATCTGAAGGAGGCTCCAGGCTCTGAGCTGTCAGCACAGATCCTGACACGGGTCTTGAACTCACAAATCGTGAGATCATGACCTGAGCCAAAGTTGGATGCTTAACTGACTGAGCCATCTGGGCACTCCTGTACTCTTCCTTCTTTGAACTTCTCTGGTCCTCTTTAATGATTTAGGCCCTTGCCACCCCCTCTGGGTCATCATTGTAACCTTTAGCCATCATAGGTCAATAGAATAGAAGGTACAGTATATTGAATTGAAAAACTGCACTAAGAAAAATGTAAAGTCACAAAGTTAACACTCTCTCTAAAATCCTAAATTAAGTGGTTTGCCTCTTCTCTGTCTCTCTCCCCTAAAACCAAAATATAGAAGGATCATTCCAATTACTTGAAAGTTGATTCTTTGATTGGCTAGTGGATTCTAGATTTCCAGAGACTTAAAGAGAAGTGTTTAATGTCCACAGAATTTTTCAAGGATCATGTCTATTTGGAAAAGGATCTCGAATGAGCAGATGTAATGCACTTACAGACTGGAGGGTTCCACCTCTGGGAAACGGGGGATGTAGCAAAAAGAGTAGGGACCTGAGAGCCACCCAAACCCAAATGAGAATCTTGGCTCCCCCACCAGGCAAAGATGAGAAAGTCGTTTCCTTTCTCTGAGGCTCAGTGTCTTAGTTTTTAAAATCGGAATGATGCCACTGACCTCAGAGTTGTGTTGTGAGGAACAAATGAGATCTACACAAAATGCCAACCCTCACACCTGGCACCTACATGCGCTCATTCAGTAAAGTGGAGTTTCTCAATTGCTTCTGATCTACCTGTTGATTGTCCCTGGAGGAGATGGCGTGAGAGCATCCATACTGCCCACTACGGGTTGCGTCCGGAGTCCATCTAAGGAAGGAAGGAGGCATAGATGTTTTTGGATTCTCACTTTCTGCAACATTAATTGGCTGAAGGAAGAGGCAGTTTATAATCCTGCCATTTATCCGCGGCTACCCTGCGGCCAGGAAGGTGGCATTTCAAAGAATGCCTAACAATTGTCAGGCCAGCTGATTACTTTACTACTATGTGGTGTGTTGTATAACAGATCTCCATATTGTGTCATTCAGAGTCTCTCACAACTGCTTGCATCCCACAGATGGTGTCTCCGCTTTCATACCGCCCTATTTTCTCGGAATTTCTACATTTCCAGGGCCATTACCGCCTCCTGACTCTCTCACACTTATCCTATTATGCTATTATCCCGCACCCAGCACTGGCTGGTTTATTTTCTACTTTCTGCCACAATATTATGGGCCCTGAGGTGCAGCCTCTTAGATAGTGTCTGTCTGCTTGCCGTTTGTGCGCTCCACTGGGGAAAATGGAGGTGTGGAACATTCATTTGTGTACGTATCAGGCAAGAGACAACGCCATGGCATTTCAGAGAGCAGGAAGCATCCTAACGGGATGCTGGAGGCAGAGGAAGAGCTAAAGTAATTAAAACCCGTCGTTGAAAGTCACCACACACCCTGATATGTATACAATACAATCCGAAAGGGATGTTGAGCAATTAGCTTGCAAATTATCTTTACATGCATTCCCCCTTTAAAAGTCACTTTGGAGTATTAACTATTTAAAGTGACTCCCTACACAGAATTCTCTGTCTCCATTATGGCTGCTTGTCTGTGTAGATGGAAGAGGATAGAACCCGAGGGTTGTCCAGATCTAGTGCCAGGTTCAAATTATACCTGGATTTCCAAGTACTAGTTGCATCACCCAGACTACAGTCTTAGCTCTGTAACCAACCTAGCAAATTTCTCAATGCCCTGGAGTTTCTATTTCCCCATCTATCATATGGGGATGACACTGCTTATCTGGCATGGGTAGGGGAAGATAACTGAAACATGTATAAGCTTGTGATGTGGTGCTCATAATCAGAGGAACTGATATTTATTTATCCTGCTCCCTTCTTTCATTCTTAAATAAACCACCAACCCACACATGGCTCTAGCATGTCATTCTGGTGACCTAGCTTCCTAGGTACACTGGTTTCCATGGGGCTGAGTTCATCCCATCTTACCCAGCCCAGGGACTTAGAATAAGGGCTTAACAAATATTAGTGGAATTAGAGATGAGTGGAATTACAAACCTGCAGAACAATTGGTGAGTTCAAAGGAAGAGAGGATCACAGCTTTTTAAATTAGATTCTTTTCAGCCATGCCCTTACAGATTATCATTAATAGCACCCTCTTCGAAAATGATCTATGCCATCATTTTACATACAAAAAATAGAGGGGTGGGAAACGGAGGGAGAGATGGAGGTAAGGAAAGGAGGGAGAAGGAAGGAAGGAAGGAAGGAAGGAAGGAAGGAAGGAAGGAAGGAAGGAAGGAATTAAAGACAGAAGGAAGACAAACGCCTGAGAGTTTGCTATAACAAACAACAGTCCCTGACCACTCATCTTAAGCAGAATGCTCATAGAATACTAATCAACCCCACTACTAGCTACTCCTAAAGTGTAATTAAGAAGGACAATGTGATTTGGGAAAGCAGGGAGGAAAGAATCCCTAACTCCCATGGCTGACCAGAAATGACTTGCATTCTCTAACACGTTATATTATCAGTGTTACTATCATGTCTCAGCGACTAGACAGGTGGAAAGCAGACAGTGGGTCTTTTGTGGACTCCCCAGCAGATCATAACCAGACATCATCTTTATTTACTGTGCACCTACTATGTGTTTACAGCTCAGTGGCCCAGATGAATTCAGATCCTCTTAGCCCTGGTGGGATACAGTTTGAGCCATGCATGATAAAGTGTGAATTAAATGCTTATTTAGAAGGAAGAAACAAGTAAGCTGCCTGAAAAAGAATGGGAAAGGGCACTGGCTCCCATTCTGGGAGGGGCAACGTCTAGACCTCCCCTCAAAGAAAGTCTTATGTGTGGACCCAGGTGCTGCTGAAGGGGGCCTGGTGGGGCAGTGGGGGATAAAAGGCTTTCTGGAGGCCCTCTGACCCCAGCTGCCCCATGGGAAATGAGTGAGGAGGCTGCTGGCTGATGGACAAGCAGGTGTGCCCTTAAGAAGTCATGGAGATTAGCTGGGGCTTATCCAAACCTCTGCAGGAGGCAAATCTCTCCTGGCTCTCTCAGAGGACCTCAGCACTCTTCTGGCATCAAATAAGCCAGATGCAGAATGGATGTCAACTTGGCCTTTGTGAATCCAGGGTCCAAGAGCGGGAATCTGGACACCATAACCCTCTCATCAGGGCCCCCAGTGAGAACATGCTTGTGAAGAATATGTTTAGAAAAAGGAAGAGAGAGCAAAAGAAACAATGGTGAGTTGGAATCACAGATAAATGAAGCCTTACTTACTGGGATCTTTGTCTTTGGGGCCATTTTTACACTGCCCTCCCCCACCCCAACATTCCACATTTGGCAATTCAACCAAAAGTTTATTCTTTCTCTAGAAAAGATGGCCTCTGGGGAAAACAGGTGGTATTTGCTCTTCAGCGAAGGTAGGCTCAGGCCAGAAGGCTCAGGAGGTTGAGATCCTCCTTCTCAGGAGCCCAAAGAGGAGAAAATGTGCACTAGATATGCACAAGAGTCCTGATTCTGCTGCATACAAGCTGTGTGACTCTGAACAACTCCCTAACCTCTCTGTGCATCAAGTCTCCCATCCTAAGATGAGTCTAACAATGGCTCCTTCATAGAACTGTTTTGAGCATTAAACAGAATAATTTGTATAAGCAATTGGCGGAGGATCCTGTATACAGAAGGTGCTCAATAAGGTAGTTCCTTCCACTCTTCCCTCTTCTGACAACCCAATTCTCTGTTTAAAACAGTAGGTAAAATCCCTTCTGTTTGACACATGTCGAAACCCATTCCCAGGCAGGGTAACTCACTTGCCTAAACCTCATTCAGATGGAAGAGTAGAGATCCGAGTTCAGATTTCCCCAATGCCCTTGGGTAGTCCTTGCTGTATGGTTGGCACCATGAAGAAGCCCCAACGCCCAGTCTCAGAAAGGTCCAGTAATGGCTGTAGCAGAAAGGAGACCTCAGAATCAGACACTAGGAGCCCACGAGGGGGTGGAGTCATAACTGTCTCGGAAACATGGCTGAAACTCACCAGGAGACGTATGGGTGGTGTGGGCTTAGGGATGGGGTGATCTTCCCAGTTTTAACTAACAGAGTGAGTGAAGGCCTCCTTATCTTTTAAATTGGTGGTGCAGCACGTGCCCACATACAAGACAATTGGCTCTGGAGTGTTTGAGATGTGGAGACGTCCCTGATGCAATGATAGCAAAGACTGTTTTCGCAAACCATCGCCTTCCCTGGTAGCACATGTGGTGTGAGCAGGAACGTGACGCCAGTGACCTGGTCCAGCCTTCTCTCTACCTGGCTCTCAGATCTTCTTTCCCAGCCAGACTGTGGTTAAGATTGTCTTTATTTCTTCCCAGAAGTGGTTGAATTTCTACTTCTCTTTGAAATATCGGATAACTTAGAACTAGACAGATTCTCCTATGTGCTCTCTCATTTCATAAATGAAGGAGCTAAAGGAGGCTCTGAGATGTGGGATAACTTGCCCAAGGTCATGAAGCTAACTTATTTGTCAATATTCAGTGCCCACCTCCTCCCCTGACTGACCCAGGGTGTTGGGGACCCATGTGGATGGAAGAAACAATCTCTTTGCATGATTTCATAATGATAGAGCTAACTGTTCACAGAGCTCATGAGAAAGGCACTCAAGGTCAAGTGTGATGAGAACACAATCAGTACAACAAATAGTCAAATATTCCATTAAATATCCTCGGGAAAAAGCAAATACGTAAAATGCCAAAAAGCCCTTGCAAGTAGTATTTACCTTCTTAATTCAGAGATTTCTTTACGGGTACCCAGGGCAGTCTGCTATAATTATTATGGAGATGATAAATCACTAGAACTACATTTTTTGGTTTAGTCCCATCGTGTCTGGTAAAGTTGCTTCATTCATCTATGATTTACTGATCACTTACCATGTTTTCAGGTATGTCCTAAGTGCAGGTATGTCTTAAGAATATGCAGGTATGTCCTAAGAATATGCAGGTAGAGAGCCATAGCCTCTGTTCAAGCAACTCACTGTCTAAGGAAGGGTAAAAACAGGTACTACAAAAAATGTAAGGCCTAGAACATAAAACACTTAAGAGAAAATATAGGAGAAAAGTTTTATGACATTGGATTTGGCGATGATTTCTTGAATATGACATCAAAAGCCAAGTAGAAAAGAAAAAGCAATAGACCAATCAGACTACATATAAATTTAAAACTTCTGGGCTTTACATGACATGGTCAGCAGAGTGAAAAGGCAACCTACTGAATGGAAGGAAATAATTGCAAACCATCTCTCTGACAAGGGATCCCGAAAATACAAAAAAAAAATCCTATAACTCAACAATGAAAACAAATAACTCGATTCCAAAATGGGCAGAGGACTTGAGTAGAAATTTTGGCAAGTGAGGCATACAAATGACCAATAAGTACATGAAAACATCACCACTCGTCATGGAAATGCAAACTAAAAGTACAGTGGAATACTACCTTGCACTCCTTAAAATGGTTTGCTACCCCCCAAAAAAACAGAAAACAAGCACTGGAGAAGTTATGGAGAAATTGGAAGCCTCACACATTGTTGGTGGAATGCAAAATGGCACAACCAGTATGGAAAACTGTGGTAGTATCTGCAACACTTAAAAATAGAACTACCCATGATTCTGCAATCTCACTTCTGGGTACACATCCAAAAGAATTGAAAGCAGCATATGGAAGAGATATTTGTACATCCATGTTCATAGCAGAATGAGTCATGGTAGCCAAAAGGTGGAAGTGACCCACGTGTCCATCAACAGATGAATGGATAAATGAAATGGAATATTACTCAGGCTTAAAAAAAGAAGGAAATCCTAATACATATTACAGTATGGATGAACCTCATGTTAAGTGATACCAGCCAGCCACAAAACAACATACAGTGAGCACAAATAAGATATGAATCTAAAAAAACAAAATAAACAAATAAGACAGAAATAGATTCAGAAGCACTGAGAACAAACTGGTAGTTTTTGAATGGAAGGAAAGTTGCAAGGAGGTGGGGGTGATATCGGGGAAGGTGGATTAAGAGATACAAACTTCCAATTCTAAGTCGAAAGGACAAAAAGTACAGCACAGGAAATACATTCAATAATACTATAATAACATCATTAAAAATTATTAAGAGAAATTTTTATGATATGTATACTTTACTAAAAATTAACAAAAATAGGAGGCGCTCAGGTGGCTCAGTTGGTTGGGCATGCGACTTCAGCTCAGATCATGATATCACAGTTCATGAGTTCAATCCCTGCGTCGGGCTCTGTACTGACAGCTCAGAGACCAGAGCTTGCTTAGGATTCTGTGTCTCCCTCTCTCTGGGCCCCTCTCCGGCTTGCCCTCTGTCTCTCTCTCTCTCTCTCAAAAAGAAATAAACATTAAAAAGTTTTTTTAAATTAAAAACAATAGAAATATAGGCACTGCAATCAGTGAACTTACCGGGGGCCAATTTAAGTCTCTAGGGCACTAGCAAAGCCCATGCTAGGTGAGGCCCCTATAAAACCACTCCCAGAGAAAGGTTAAGATTCTGTGGTAAAAGCATTTATCCTGAGAGGAGAAGAGCAAAAGCCTTGCTGAGCAAAGTCAGTACCCTGCAGAGCCCTACCAAGTCCCTCTCACAAACCATAAGCCTCATCAGATGCTCACATGACCAATAATGTTAAATTTCTCCAGCAACGGCGAGAAATCTCTTGAAGTGCCATCTTGCTAGAAGGATCTCCTAGAAGAGCCTAAAACTTCTAGACCATTAACTTTTCTGCTTTGTACCATTATGAAGTTTTGCTTCTTGTCTTTGGGCAGGGGCAGTGGGGACTGAGGAGACCTTTGTAGTTGTCTGGTGTGCTTTTGAAACACAATATTCAACTTACAGGGAAGGACTTACGAATTTATTTCATCTGACAGTCTTCTAGATCTTGTAGGGCAGATCTCCTGGAGTACCATGGTCGTGGAAGGATGCGAACAACTGAATGTGGAATGCCAGTGTCTTTCTGGAGAGGGAATACAAGAAAGTTGAATTACCTGAGGTAAAGGGAAAATAATTTCCCCATGGTTCCAACATTAATATACCTCACCCAGCTTATGGAGGCCTTGAAAACACCATGAATTTCTCTTTAGACTTTAAATTTTTCTTTAATTTTTTAAATGTTTATTTATTTTTGAGAGACAGAGCATGAGCATGGGAGGGGCAGAGAGGGAAACATGGAATCCAAAGCAGGCTCCAGGCTCTGTGCGGTCAACACAGAGCCCGACCCAGGGCTCGAACTCACAAACTGCGAGATCATGACCTGAGCTGAAATCAGACACTCAACTGACTGAGCCACCCAGGAGTCACTTTAATTTTTTAATGTTTATTTATTTTTGAGAAAGAGAGAGAGAGAGAAAGCAAGTAAGTAGGGGAGGGGCTACAGAGAGAGGGGACCAGAGGATCCAAAGTGGGCTCCACACTGACAGCAGCAAGCCCAATGTGGGGCTTGAACTCAAGGACCGTGAGATCATGAGCTGAGCTGAAGTCAGCCGCTAAACTCACCGAGCCACCAAGGTGTCCCTCTCCTCAGCATTTCATAAGCTCCCTTTTCATGTGTTTAGTGGGCTCAATGCTGTGCTAGGGCTGGGGCTACATGGAGATGAGACACAGCCCCTGCCCTCAAGTTTACATCCTAGGGAGTGAGAAAGCACAAATTACACTGTCATCAAGTAAGCCCTATTGTGGCTCTGTCTCCATAAACCAAAGGAAGCACACACGCACCCCTCCTCACACCCCCCCTCCCCACCGGTCCTTATGCTACCATCAGACCAGAGGAACTAAAGGTTAAACAGGGAGTGTCTCTTCATGCACTTGGCCAGATGAGGTGGCCGTCTCAAAGCCAGGCTCCCTGGTTCACCACATCCCTCTCCCTATATGCCCAGTCTATGTCTGGACTTGGTCAGAGCCCACGGCAGAGGCTGAGATCACAGAACCCCATCCCTATCCAAGCCTGGCAGCCTCCCAGAGAGGAGACACTCCCTGTCCCTTGGCCACAGAACACGCAGCCAGGATACCTCAGGTCAAAAGGGGTGCGGCCAGCCAGTGTTCAAGGCCAGCCCATCAGCACCACTGTCCAAAACAGTGCTGGCAGTCCTGTCTTCACAAATTAAATATGACACATCACCATGATACCATGGCTCTGATAGACCTCGCTGCCTGACACACTGGGTCAGCCCAATTCCCACCCATATCAGACACCCAAACAAATTAACACCTGCTCCCTGATGATGCAAAACTCTGTGTGTGTGTGTGTGTGTGTGTGTGTGTGTGTGTGTGTGTGTGTGCGTTGAAGCCTCCATGCAACTCCATGATCATCAATGAAATATTCATTCGACTTGCACTGACCTATAAGCAGCAGGCAGCCTCAGCCAGCCCTTGAGCATCAGCTATTTCACAAGTCAGCTTCTCTCCTCGGTCGGTGGAATGTATTTAAACCTCAGTGTAGGGTCCTCACTATCTTTTGTACTGGATCCATCCACCAGGCTGAATGAAGCTTTTAGAACCAGCAAGGACCAGATGGCCCTCCAAGATCATTTCTGAATGTTTGCATCTGAGTCATTTGTATGCGGAAGTCTTCACAAAATAGCAATCTGGGTAGCGGGCTCCAGGCTGAGTCCAGCTTTCCAGACAGCCCATCTTTGCCTACAATGGAGAAGACAAGCACAATATTGTGGGGCTCCACAAAAATATTACAGCATTTATCTATATGTGTAGCATCAAATACATGAAGTGTCCCTGTCAGGCTGTCACTACAATGGTAGCGTGCCACGGCTACCTCCCTACCCCCAGTTATTTTTCCATTTTTCCACTGCACCTACCATTTCTCTCCTCCACACAGGCTGAAAGCCAGCTTTGTGGCTCTGCCAGTAGAGGGAACTACGGGACTGGTGCAATAATCCGAATCCCAGCAGAAAATTCAGAACCCAAAGAGATTTAGACTAATGGATATAGGCTCTAGTCTTAGCATCTGCTGGAAGCTCTCTCTCCAGAAAGTGATGTGGGATGGACACAGGGAGTCAGAACCATTTTGGTAGACGGGGCTGCTTGACTGAGGAAGATGGAAGGCAGCGATGTGAGCACAGCACCAGAAGCTCTGGGAAGGGCAAAATGAGGCTCGTTATTGGGAGCCAATCAATATAAAGGGGGTCCACCCAGCGCTCCTCATCCTGGGCATTCATCTTGGAAAAGAGAAAACTTAAACTCACGCAAATGCTAGTACGTAGATATTTATGGCAGTTCTATTCATCATTACCCCAAACTGGGAATGATCCAAATGCCTTGCGGGCAGTGAATGAAGAAACTAAACTAAATGTGGTGGTATGTCCATATAACAGAAAACTATCCAGCATTAAAAAAAAGAAAAGAATAGATGTTGACGGATACAACAATATGGATGAACCTCAAATGCATTACATTGAGTGAAAGAAGCCATTCTCAAGAAAAAGTTGCAATTTCATGATCCCCTTTAGTGAGATTTTCAACATCTCAGCATTGTCTGGGACTAGGGGTGAGGGCAGGCTATGACTACAAAGGAATAGCATGCAAGAATTTTTTGGAGTTAATGAAACGGTTCTGTATCTTGCTTTTGGTGATGATTACATGAATCTATAGATGTGTCAAAATTCATAGAACTGTACACTCAAGCAAGTCAATTTCATGATATGCTAATTTAAAAATAGAATCCTTAAAAGAAGAACAAAGTGCGTTAAAAAACATCAAAGGTGTAGGGACGCCTGGGTAGCTCAGTTCATTGAGTGTCCAACCTCAGCTCAGGTTATGATTTGCCATCTGTGAGTTCGAACCCCGCTGTGTCAGGCTCTGTGCTGACAGCTCAGAGCCTGGAGCCTTCTTCAGAGTCTGTGTCTCCCTCTCTCTCTGTCCCTCCCCCACTCTGTCTCTGTCTCTCAAAAATAAATAACCGTTAAAAAATTTTTTTTAAAACAACAAAGGTGTAGAACATGAGGGGAAGGATGGGATAAGCAGACAGTGAGATCAATCAATCATGGTCATCAAAAATGTACAGTTGAGGTAAAGCACAGAAGACCAGAAGTAGAATCAAGCCAAGAGGATGGGCCGATGGGGATGGGCCTAGAAGATGAGGCTGAAGGGACCAGATGGACCCTCACAGGGTTGGTTGAGCAAGGAGCTACCATTCAATGTTCATGAGGCCCTAAGGGACACTGTTCGCCCTTAAGAGCCACCATTCATGGTAGTGTAGAGCAGTCTCAAGCTATTTCTTCCCCTCACTGGCTGAAAAGGAGGGGCTCATCAGCTTTGGGTCGGAGTTTAGTTGAGAAGGCAAGTGATGAACAAAAACTAGACAAATCTAATCTAATCCTCTGATTTCCAGCTGAGGAACATAAGAAAGCCCCTCCTAATCTTACAACTTGCTAGTGCCCTCAGAGGTCCTGAATCCTAGCTCTGGACCCTTTCTACCATGGCTCACAGTATTACCTCATGAATTCTCTAGCTTGTGATGGTATTTCTTCTCATCTGACCTGGGCAGGTGGGACTATGCTTTTCCATTAAAAAAAGCAAAAAAAGGTGACTCCGTAGCATCCAATCATAACACTGAAACATTTACTACTTCTTTTAACCTTGTACTTGTTGTTGCCATTGTTCTTTTCTCAGATGAATTGCTCATTAAATCCTGTGTCTGAATCCTGCATCAGCCTTCTTTTCTTCAAGTCATTAAAGACAATGATTAGACTGGATGATTAAAAAGATAGCCAAAGGCCTTACCTACCCAATCACCTCCTATGTCCTATCCATGTTTCTCCTTTCCATCTAACTGCAGAGCTCAGAGGACAGAGGATGGCCTCATACTTTGCACATATGGCTCTCTTGGATTGAGTGGTATGCAAAACAAGCCCTAGCTGAAGAAAGAACAATGATCAAGGTACTGATTCACCCTGATGATATGAGATGTGAGATCTTACAATATGAGATGTGATATGGAGGTGAAATTCTAGTTATATTACTTCCTCTCTTGAGATGTAATTTGCTGCCCTGTAAAGTGAGCTGATTGAATTTGGAATCATCATGGTACTTTCCAGTACTCCAATGTTATGTTCCATGTTTAGTCTTAAGTGTAGATGGCAGATAATTAAACCACTGCACAAAAAAACACTTGAGAAGTTTAATTCAACAGATAGTTATTGAGAGTCTCCTCTATTTTCAGGCTACACACTATCTAGGAGGTATTTAAGAATATGTAGGAGATGAATCCTACCTTTAAGCACATACAACCTAATGGATCAGAACAAGACTCTAGATTAAAGGCTCTAGATTGAAGGCACATGGTTTCCCTTGGAGCCATTTGGGTCATTTGTTTAACCTCTCTAAGCCTACTCCTTAATGTGTAAATTGTGAATGATAATGGCTCCGGCTAGGAGTGAGAAATAAATGAGAGTATATTAAGTTTTGTTATTAAGCCATTTATAATTACTGTTCTGCTCTTCTGCAACAGCATTTTTCTTTCTCACCCAGTACTTTTTTGCCAACGATATCCATTTTTAATCTCCTCATTTCTTGAAGTTGAATTTCCTATTAATGCTCTGAGATGCAACTCAAGTTCTACTTCTCCATGATGACTTGTCTGTTTGTTTCAGCCAATACAAATCTCTCTTGTCTCTGGTTTTCTTGGTGTCTTTTTAAAAGCTTTATATGGTCTTTTCTGTTGCTTCATAATTGACTCACGTGTCAATGGTTGTAAGTGTTCTTGAAGCCCACCTTCTTATGCTACTAACTGCCTATAGAGACCTTGAATTCTACAAGTGTCATGTTGAATCTATCATCTTGTCCAAAGATGCTGCTCCTCTCCTTGGGCTCATTTCAGCTAATAGTTTCTCAGTTGCTTACACTAGGCACATGAGTATTTATCATGTTTCCTCTCCATCATACCCTCCTCCAATCCATCCTGTTAATCCCAATTCACATGCCCTGCTTAAATCATCCTTTCTCATCTCCACTGTCTCAGGTTTACATGAGCATCTCCTGAGTGGTTCATGTTAATGGCAGAGGGCAGGATGTATTGGTATCACCGAGTAACCTTTTCCAAATATCCTTATTTACCTTCCTGTCACTCCATATCAGATCAGAAACTTGGTTGAGGGACAAGACAGAAGACCAGGGAGGGAACAGTCTGTGTATTTTGTAAAAGCTTCTGTGGTTATTCTGATACATTTCTCATCACTGCCGAGCACCATTGTTTCAAACTTCCTCCTCTCCAATCCTTTCTCCCTCTATTGCCCAACTGACTTTTCAAAACTTCCAATAATAATGGCTCCTCACTGTCTTTCAGGAACAAACAAACAACAGATTCTTTAACCTGGCTTTCACAGGGCTCCAGGCCACTTTCCTGACCTGGTTTCTCCCAATTTCTTCCATGCCCAGTAGGTTCCAGAAAAATCAACTAGACCTCATTCTCCTAGATACATCATACCCTTCCACCCCCGTCCTTGATTCATACCATTTCACCTTGAATTCCCTTCTGTTCTCAGCTCACTAACCTCCCTGAAAAAATTCCACTTCTCTTTTGATATTCAAACCTATGTCACCTCCTCCAGTTCCTTGCCTCTTACAGGCAAAATCAGCTGTTCCTTCTTGTACACCTTCATAGCATTCTATTCACCAGGCTAATCTACTGACCAACAGTTTGAAGAGTAAGCTACCTTTCTTGACTCTCTCCAAAAATATATAGGCCCTTTGTTTGGTCTCCTATATAATTGTGTAACTCTGTTATACTTACATTGTATTCCACTGTGCGTGTGTGTGTGTGTGTGTGTGTGTGTGTGTGTGTGTGTGTGTATGTGTGCACTGAGTTTCATTACCTGTATGTCTACTACATTAAACCACAATCTCCTCAAAGATCAATACAGTCTTATCTTTCTTTGAATCCCTAGCACCAAGAAAGAGCACAGAATTTTAGTAGCCACTAAATAATTCTTCAGTCAAAATTAAAATTAGACACCATTCTCTACTCAGCCTCTCCCAGCCCTAAGAAGTGGGCCTCTCTCACCACAGCACACTGTATGTACCACCTTTTACTGAAACTATAAATAAGCCCATGTCCTTAACTAAGACTGTCACTTCATTGGAATAGGAACCCCATTTTTATCTCTTTCTTACCTGTGGTACATTACAGTGTCTGACCAACAGCTCCACTCATGAATGTTCTAGTAGAAGTGAACAGTTTTCTGTTGTTTCTTTTCAGGGATCCTCACTGCATCTTTTATCACTTTTACATTTTGACATCTCCTCCAACCCTGGACTGAGAACAAGCATTCAGCAAGTATCTGTCCAATGGCAGATCCTTATTGAATGTTCCAGAGTAAGTTGAGAGGATGCCATGTCCCTCTCAGCTGTGTTTCCAGGAAAGGACAGACTGAGTCCTTCAGGGCCACACCACAAGCTTAACTGATGTCCTATATCTATCCTGGTATTTCAGTGTGATTAGTCAAGTCACCAAAAATGAGGATCTATCACTGTTCTCCTTTCCAGTTTATTTACATGCTCCACCACCAGCCACTTTGCTCCTCTCCAGTTGTCCCAATGTGTTCACCAGATTGGCATCCATCATCCTAATCTTGTCCAGGATTTAAAAAATAAAACCAGAGGGGACACAGAAATAAAAGTCTCAAGAAATTAAAAGTAATGCCTAGTTACATGACAAGTTCTATTAAAAACTGAGGGTTGGTTCACTGTTTAATGTGATCATAGTACAGAGGCCTACTGAATAATGAAAATTTTTAACATTACCCACAACTGAAAAGTTTTTGAGATTTTGTTTTTTAAAAATACACCACAAATACCAGGATGTTTATAAGCTTAAACTCAATCTCACCTTATTATTAAAAGTTATGAAGACCCTGCATGACACGTTTTATTTTATGCAGTAATGACAATTACCTTGTTTTTATAAAAGCATAGACATGACAAAATCTCCCTTTTCCTCCATATTTCAATAAAATAACATACATAACCTTATATAAGTTTATAAATGGCCCCACCATTTTTAATGCGTAGGCACAACTTAGTGGACACCATCATTCAAAACACTGTTAGCTCCCGAGCAACCAATGACATCATTTTTCTAGAAGTTGGGAAATCGCATTAACTTGAGTTCAATAAAAAGAAGCTCAACATATGAGTCATAGCGCACAGACTGGGAGGAGGGCAGAAAGTACGGCAGCCATCATAATATATCACACTAGCAGAGATGTCACAAAATTTTAGCGTTTCCTTCCAGAGAGGTCTAGGTGTGAAATTACTTGGATACAGAAAATAATGACCCTGAACCTCTTATTTAAGAGAAAAGACATGGGAAATGGGTGAACTTTAATTCACATTTGATGATTTTATTTAAAAGTCCCCAGAGTCATGATTACTCTCAATTTCTATGATCTAGGATAGATGATTGTCTTTCCGGAGTGAGGTCATTTGTGTGATTAGCTGCAATGCAGTATTTTAAGGCCCCATCAAGAAAAATGAAATGAAGTAAAGGATTGAGGCCCCAGTCCAGATTAGTCTTGTAAAATACAAAACTGGAAAGAAAGATTAATCTTGGATTACATGATTTTAACTGATTATCTATACCACCAGAATTCACTATTATAAAATCAAGTGATGTGGCATCTCTAAAACAGCTAGTCCTACTCAGGGAAGGACAGGCCCCAGGTCAGATCACCAGGTTGAGTTGCCATTATAGGTCATTTCTCAGATTCGCAAGGAGTGGGCCAAAAGAACAATTTTTAGAAGTTGTTTTTTTTAATTCATCCTAATGTCCCTCAATGTTCCATTTTGTCAAGGCTTTACATGAAAAGAAAGGAAAGTTTAAAATTATCTTAAATGTCTCAAACGTGCAAAAAGTTTGATCCTCTTTACCAGGAAATAGGTCTCAGAAGCCAATAAAGTGCATCTTATTGAAACAAACTGCCTCTTCGATTGTGAGTTTTTAAAAAAATGTTTTAGGGACACCCGGGTGGCTCAATCAGTTAATGATCTCACGATTTGTGGGTTCAAGCCCCTCATCGGGCTCTGTGCTGACAGCCAACTCAGTGCCTGGAACCTGCTTCAGATTCTGTGTCTCCCTCACTCTCTGATCCTCCCCTGCTCATGTTGTCTCTCTCTCTCTCTCTCTCTCTCTCTCTCAGAAATAAATAAAACATTAAAACATTTTTAATTAAAAAAATTAAAAAATGTTTTAATGTTTTATTTATTTTGAGAGAGAGCTTGTGAGCAAGGAAGAGGCAGAGAGAGAGAGAGAGACAGAGAATCCCAAGCTGACAACGCAGAGGTCAGTATGGAACTGGATCCCACAAACCACAAGTTAGTGACCTGAGCTGAGATGAAGAGTTGGATGCTTAACTGACTGAGCCAACCCAAATACCCCTCAGTTGTGAGTTTTTAAGGACAGGCTAGGTCTTGGATCCTACTAACCAACTCAGAGCAACAAATGAATTGCTTCAAAATCTCATGAGTAACCTTGAAAAGTGATGAAAGCTGGCACAAGTCACTGCGCTGGAACGCTTAGCTTTTTCCCCTTGGTATGTGATCCAGCACCACATGCCCTTAACCTTGGGTAAGCCAAACTCTCTCTGGCCTTCAGAATCCCTTTATGTATGTGAGGTTGGGGGGAGTCACTCCTTTCAAGAGTACAAAGACAAATTAGATTATGCTCCTCAAATGACTTCAGTGTTTTGTGAAACAAGTTTTGCAGCAACAACAATAACCTGTTTCCCTCGAAAGGTTAAAGTGAATAAATGACATTCACTCTATGAGTTCCTGGATGCTTGGGTGACCTGGTTTCACTGGGAAATGGCACTGGTATTTCCTGTCAGGTTCTATTTTAGTCCTGCCTTGCCAGTCATTGGAGCGAGGAGGGAAGGACAAGAGGACCCAAGGGGATGGGAACTTGTAAAAGTGATTGAGAAACGTTGAAGAGGCATTACAAAATTGCTAACTTTTTGAAGGATGGCTAATCTGAGACATTCCTTTTTAATGCCCTCCCACAAACTTTTTAGAGGGCAGTGTGGAGTAGGCATTTTCTGGATTACATACTCATGCATATGCATAGGTAATATTACATTTCCTGTTCTCATCCTTCCAGATCTACTCTCAGAGAAGTTGGTAGAGGATGGATTTTCTCCATATCATCAGTGTTTCCTTTACATAGAATTCCACATTAAATAAATATGGGGGGAAAAAACCTTGGAGGACCACATTAACTACTCTAGAATATTCTTGGAAGTCTTAGGCTGTGCTTAAAATGTCAACTGCCAAAATAATATAGTTGTTTTTCAAGGAAATCCCAAACATCTACAGTTAGCCTAGCAAGTCTATGTAAATGAAATACTACATGCTTCCCCCCTGACCCTAGAAAAATAAATCTGGGGAGAAACAAGAGCTCAGTCAAAGCATCCTTTGTCAATGGAATCCTCATTTTCCATATTTGTTTATTTTTAAACCCAACTACAGGACATAAAACATCATATCCAAGTCCCACCTCTTTGCTAATGTAACAAGCCATTGTAACAGCTTTCTGTCTGTTCCCCAAAAGATGACAAGAATAGTTTGTTGCCCTGGTTGATTAGCACAGTAGAAAGTCTTCATCTTGCTAGTGTATTTCACCCTTTTCATGAGTACTAAGAATCCTATGTCCCAAAGGAAGTTAAATTAGCAACTTTATCTCTGAAGGTTTCATGCTTAATTGTAGAAGGTATACTATTCATTCAGAAAGGGGACAACACATATGTCCTCCAATTTAAAAGAGGAAAATGAAATCCAAAAAGATTGAAAAGATATACCCCAAGTGGTATGTCTGCTACTGAACTGTATAGTCTCAAAAACTACATGCTTTTGCGGGGGAAAAAAATGTTTTCAGTTGAATGAAAATTTTTTGAATTAATGAGGGGACTAAGCGTGTGAGTTTATTTAGCATTTGGGGCCAAACCTTGCCATTTTGGTGGGAGTAAATCAGCCTGAGGGCATCTGGACAGACAGAGGTAGAACAGCTATCTCCTCTTTTATCTTCTAAACACACACACACACACACACACACACACACACACATATGTGATCTTTTGCTTGATTCCTGGCAAGATATTCTTCTAAAAATCCAAAAGATACTATTCTTCTCTTTGTTTTATAAAGATCTTTGTATTTTTCAAGCCCAGAAGATACAGCACAGAAATAATATTTCAACCACATTGTGTTCAATATGTACGATAACAGAGGTGGGGTTTTCATTTTTAAGAAGTGCCCAGGTTAAGTCTTCTGTTTAATTCATAAGTTTAACCTCTACTGAAATGAGCGCCAGTTGTGTAAAATATTTGGATTCATGCTTGAACCTGTGCCTTTAAAACGTCTGGGGATTGACCTTGGCCACAGGAGCAGTTGTTCCTTTTAAGTTGATCCAGCAGAAATGAAATAGCAGCAGGGGGCACAGGCTAAGAGAGGGGTCTCCCTCCAAGTCCAAGTCTGTTCTCCCATGGCTCCGAGCAAGCCTTCCAGCTCCTTGGAGAACCACACTGTTTGGAGAGCAGCATGAACTTGTTTACACTGCTGCGATCATAAGGACCCTGAGCCTTTCATTAACCTCTTTGCCTTCAGCATTTTAAAGTGGAAATACTAGCTGGCCTTGTACTATTTCAGCCATTTCCCCCTCGCTTCGCAATGGTGCCAAAGTAGATCAGTTGGGAGATGGGACTCTTCATTCCTCTCTGTTCAAAACTGCCCTGAAGAAGTTACCAATACCAACTTCCCCATACACAAAAGGCTTTGGAATCGTTTGTTTAAATTTGGCTTTTGAATCAATCCCAAGTAACTGTTCCTTGGCAAAAAATATGTAACTTTATCAACAGATAAATCTTCCTTGCTCACAATTCCTGGCCTGGAGCTGCTGTAAGGATCATGCAGATGTGTGCTGGAAATTAAACAGTGGACTATCAGGGTGGCCGCAATTAAATTCAGACTTGCATTCAAACCATGCCCTGTTCTGCATTTCTTCGAGAACTTTGCTTTCTATAGACAGTTCAGAATGTTCCTTCACAAAAGGAGGCAGGGTGGCTGGGCCCAAGTCCCCTAAATCAAGGCAGTGAGAACAGAAAGGGGGGAGTGTGTTTGCAGGGTGTCAAAGTGGCTATTAAAATACACGAATACTCAGACTTCTAATTTAAGGTGTTTTCTTAGGGAGCCCAAAGGTTATTCTCTCCTACATGCACAGACAGACCACAATCAGTATTTGGAAAAGAAAGAAATTATGAGCTCATATGGAAGATCAACCCACCAGTATGTGTTATAAAATGGAATGATTCCTTGAAAGAAAAAAATATTCTTCCTCTGCTTAAAATACAGTTTAGGACGGAAGTGCAGAATGTTAGCAAATCCTGATTATAGTGAAGAGACCTGGGCTCCCATGAGAAGTTACATGGCTTGAGAAAAAGAAAAACAAAAGACCAATTTGGAATAATTTTCTACATAATTACAGATAGTACAATATTTAGAAGGAAGAAAATTATGGAGAATCAATGATAGACATGATTTTTCCAGGGTACAACCAAGATTAGAAAAATCTGTGAGTTTGTTTTTTGGCAAAATCGCTTGAACACGGAGTTCAAGTTTAATCTGCTTCCTGATTCTATGCAGATTTGGTTTAATCACTTTTATTCATTTGAAGAAATATAGAAGACATGAAGTTAAAGTAGCTGACAAAATTCCCAGCATTTTCATGCTTATGTCAAATGGCCATCTGAAATACTCTGCTAAAAATCTACTTGAAAGTATGCTTCTATACCCTTTGAAAAGTTTGGGAGTTATCAGAGGAGTGGGCCTGCTCAAAGCAGATAATCACTTTTACATAAATGTTGTTAAGGTGCAAAATAACAGAATCCCAAGACTTATAGCCACACTCATGATGGTCAAAAGCATTTTTTTTGTGTGTAATATACATTGGCAAGCTATCACACACATTTCACATGCAAGCTTAAATGATCCGAAAAAGACAATCACCGATACGGGCTGAACTGATTTCAACATTTCAGCAAATCACAAACAGATCTGGCCTTACTTAAAATTCCCATCTAGTTGTTGAACGGAACAAAAATAAACACGTGGAAACCTTGACAGATGAATAAGACTTTTCTCTTGATTTTTTAAAACCGAAAACGCAGCAGGAAACAAACCCCACCACCATGGAAGTCCTTGCAGACAAGCTGCCTTTGGCATCTAGTCGTGAGCAAACAATCTAAAAGACCACCCCCCTCGCTCTCCCACCAGAACCCTCCACTCTTGCTTTATTTCTAATTCCGTGGACTGGATTGCTGAGCTGTTTATCAAACAGTGTGCAATAAAATTGGCTTCACTAGACTACTCTATGAACTCTTACAATTTTCTCCCTCCTCCTGGACAGAGGCCACTAGTCAGGGAAAGCCTCAGGGGAAAAAAAAAAAGCAGATCAGTGAAAGCAGAGAAACAATAGACAACCATGGCTTTGACAATGCCTTCCCTCAACCCTCTTTCTGCTCCTGCTGTGACACTTGCATTCAAGAGCAAGGACGGCTGCCATCCGGAGGCATGGACAATGGATTGAGGAATACAAGGCAGGGGGGAAAAAAGGAAATCAGATGAATTCTGAGCTAAGATGGCAGGGCTCTCACCTTTTCCGTGTTTTTGCGAACAGTCTGGATGGAGGCGTCCCGCAGAGAAGAAATAAAAAGGGTGTCTGAATTGTTGGATGGTTCTGAAGGCTTCTGCAT
Source organism: Proteles cristata cristata (assembly GCA_017311185.1). Classification (NCBI taxonomy): domain Eukaryota; kingdom Metazoa; phylum Chordata; class Mammalia; order Carnivora; family Hyaenidae; genus Proteles; species Proteles cristata. The sequence continues at coordinate 1,510,371 of JAESUZ010000481.1, read as the reverse complement.
TTTGCAAACGCATTTTAGAACTATTTGCAGGGGTATACTTGCTGCCAGCCATCTCTCTCTCTCTCTCTCTCTCTCTCTCTCTCTCTCTCGCCCTCTCTCTTTCTGTCTGTCTCTCTCTTCTGTTTTATGTCCTGCTATCTCCATCATACCTCTCTTAGTATGAAGACTTTCTGCCTGTGTAAGTAAGTGAGAGTGTGCATTCCTTACTGTTTGAATCGAGACCCACATCTGCATGCATTTCTAATTTAAGAAGCCTATAGCAGTTACTAGAACTATCAATTAGTCAGCAAGAGCGGAGACCCTCAACGCCTCCGAAGGAACAAAGGTGGAAAGACATGCAAATACTCCAGCACCTGAATCACACAACTTGCTGGCTACAAAATATCGGCATCATTTCCTGTTTTTTTTCTTCCTGTTTAACTTTCAAATCTATGTGATATTACAGGTTACTAATGTATCCAGCTGCATAATTAGGTATGGGAGCCCCTATATCTATATATGTTTCTCTGGCATCACTGAAATGCATTAAGCTGAACTAAAAGGAAATACCTGGTGACAGATCAGAGTTTATGGCATGTTTGATCCATGCTCCATTTTAACAACTGCAATGAGAGCTGAAATTAAGTATACGGTAGAGTTCTTTGTCCATTTCAGTGGCTTTTATGAAAGAAGCTAATAAAATAGTGATAAAAAGAAGAGGGGGAAGTATTCAGGTATAGAAAAGCATATATGAAGATTCATTCTCTGCCGTAACAGATAAAAATTATTTTGATTAAAATTCAGGTCTGGATGTTAACACTGAGTAGTCTGTTCTGGTGTATGTGTGCATGTGTATTTTTTTTTTAATTGTACGGTGGGGAGTCCCAGTGTATACTGGATAGTTCTGTGATAACTTTCTTTGGATGTATTCTGTGCTAACAGTCTGAAGCCACATAAAAAATTCTTTTATCTCATTTTGCAGAAGCATCAAAAAAAGAAAAGGAAAGAAAAGCCAACCCTTTTTGAAAAACAATGCTTTGCCTTACAGTTTTCAAGGACATCAAAATATTGCTAACTTGAGGTCACAAGCATAAAGAGAGAGGTCTAAGTAACAGCTGATCTTTCTCACTTTTGAATATGGATAATTTTAAAGGGAAGGGTGTGCTCTGTATCTGATGTTCTCGGTGATTTTTCCCTCTTTTTTGGGCCATGAAGAGCTGCGTTTTCCCCCCAGCACTTCTGGCCAGAATCAAAACTATTTGCAGACAAGGTATGGTAAACATCCTGGAAGTTAAGCCCCTTCTTGGACTCTGTAAACAATACAGAAACGTCTCACCTGAGGACAGGCATTTACAGGCAAGGGGAGGCAGAGGTTGCAAAAACAGTGTCACCTCATTTCCCTCTGCTATCTCCTCCTCTTCTGGGCTCTGCCACCCTAAAGAGCCATTTCTGGTTTCTTTCTTCCTATAGACAAATGGCTCAAGTAGTACTTTTTTCCCCTCTTTTAATCTATCAGGTAACCTACACAAGCCGAGCAATTTGGAAATGACCCTGGAAGGGAACAGCCCAGCGACGGAGCCTGAAAGCTGAGTTGCAGGGAAGGGAAGTGAGCCCGGCAAGCTTCTACAGGGAGAAGATGTGTTAGAAAGCAGGGTGCACCGGGTCCCCAGTAAGATAAAGCAGGGTAGAGAGGGAGGCTCAGGAACCCCTCCCCTCCCCCAACACAGCCCGTCACTTAAGAAAGAAACAAATGCCAGCGAGGTTGAGAGGAAGAAGGGAAATAGTGCTAAATAGCTAGCGAGGTGACCCACCGTCCTGTTTGCTCCTTGGCGCTTGCCGAAGGGAGTAACAGCCACAGCAGTGACAAACGGAGCTGCCTGTGCCAAGTGCAACCTCTGCCCAGTGCTCTCCGCCTCCCGAAAGGGAGAGCAAAGCATGGCTCAGGCAGAACACACAGCGGGGGACGAGCAGGCGCCATCGGCAAGTCACGGACCCCAGCGGCACCGGCTGGTCTCTGAAAGCCCTGTATCAAGGGTCCCATTCAAAGGCAACGGAGAAGCAGAGACAATGGCAAATCAAAACCTGGCAGGGTTTCCGGAATAATTTAACTCCTCGCTCCAGAACTGAGATGGGTATAGTAAGAAACACAGGCTAGAGAGAGAGAGAGAGCGAGAGAGCGAGCGAGCGAGAGAGAGCTCCTTCACACCAAGGCGCCAGCATATGCCTGCTTCTCCGTGGATGTATTTTTAGACATAATATCAGGGGTAAAGCAGCCTGTGCACTCATCAATAGCATCCGCTTCTCTTTTTCACTCTCAGAGTAGCTGACGATCAGAGGAGGCAGCCCACGTTTCTCACCAAGCCCAAGGTCAGTGAGGAGCACCGCAAGCCCTGACCCATTGTCTCTGAGCTGGGAGAGCATTAAATACATTTTCAAGATGTGTTCCCAAATGAGGTCATGCCATGTGGCAATTGGCTTACTTCCTATCTTTCCACAAATGACTTATTCTACCAAAAGCACAACCAGGAACAGAGATCGCACCTTGAGAAAGACGATTCAAACAGCACACACTAAGGGTAAGAAAAAAATTAAAATATATACTAGGATGTGTATTATTTGTAACGTGCACTAAATTTCTAAACTTCTACAAACAAAAATGTCTATTAAAAGCAAGAGATGGATATGACTTAGATGTGCTTTACATCTGACTATTCCAGCCATTCACTTAAAGCTGCAAATATTTAAAATAATAAACTCAACAGTAAAATAGGAAGTAAGTAGGAAGTAAAAGAGACACACTCAGCCTTTGTGAAAAAATCAAATATACTGTAGTAGGCTTTTGTCCAAGCCTAAGAATTTTCCCTTCAAATGGAGGATTAAAATATTTAAAAACATTCCTTTAAATTTTTCATATTCGAGTACACTTATTAAATATGCATGTGTGCATATCTACACATATACAAAATTCTCAAATTAATTTAAATTTATGGGAGAAATTCAAGGGATACTAGGTCAAACAATCCAAGAAGAAAATAGCCATAAAAAACAATCTTTAACCACATACTCTCTCTCTCAAGTTTCAGACACCACTTGAATGAAATGGATGCAATGCTGATGAATGAAATGAATGAAAATAATGGTTCCCAACCACATTATTCCAAATGAAATTACTTCAAATGAAGAGCAAAATGCCCACTTCCATATATTTGAGTCAGAATTTGTTTCTGTCAGAATTGGTTTTTTTTCCAATGTCATATACATACAATCTGTAAAAAAAAAAAAAAGCAAAATTATAGGATGGATGATTTTCAACTCCACAAATAAGCATTCTGAATTTTGATTTGCTTCTTAAAAGCAGAAACAGTTTATAATTTCACATTGTAAATCTCACTAGGACTGAATGCTCTTACAAGGCTTTACAGAGAAAGAATAATTCATGTCAGACCAAAAGGCTTCTTTCAGTCAGTTTCATGCAGCTTTCTTTCCAACAGCTCTGGGCCAAAACGAATGTAGACTCTTGAGCTGAACTATCCATCACATTTCCCTAGCCTTTCAATTAATGATACTGCAATCAGATCGATAGAATGTAATAAGAAAAGAGCTTTGCATTTCTATACCTATTAATTCATTGAGTAACTCCAGCCATAAAACGTGACTTGAAAGGAAAAACAACACTCAAGGAAAACGAATTCTCTTAGCATACTGAGCAATGACACCCTGACCCAGAAGTGAACACTGGAGTTTCTACTTTCCAGCCAGGGTTATTAGGCTCCAAAGATCAGATTGTTTGTCAGGAGCAAACTACTTCTTCTTCTTCTTCTTCTCCTCCTCCTCCTCCTCCTCCTCCTCCCCCTCTCCTCCTCCTCCCCCTCTCCTCCTCCTCCTCCCCTCCTCCTCCTCCCTCCTCCTCCTCCTCCTTCTTCTTCTTCTTCTTCTTCTTCTTCTTTCTTCTTCTTCTCCTTCTTCTTTTTCCTCCTTCTTCTCCTTCCTTCTCCTCCTCTTCTTCTCCTCCTCCTTCCTCCTCTTCTCCTCCTTCCTCTCCTCTCCTCCTCCCTCCTCCTCCTTCTCCTCCTCCTCCTTCTTTTTCTTCTTCTTCTTCTTCTTCTTCTTCTTCTTCTTCTTCTTCTTCTTCTTCTTCTTCTTCTTCTTTCTCTTCTTCTTCTTCTTCGATTCTCTGTAGTGCACTCACATCCCAACACAGGACTTTTTTTCAAAGTGATCAGTTTCTGGAATTTTGGAACAAACATCCTTGAAATGTAAGTCAGGGTATAGGCTGGGGCAGCCATTGCTCTCCAGTTCCCAGGACAGCCAAACTGCCCAATTTGTGATCTCAGTTTTCTAGGGCACTGTGCATAGAGGAATTGGATTTAGAAAGAGTGGGATGGGGAAAGAACTATGAGAAGGTCAATGGAGCTTGACCCCATCCCAAATCGCTAGCCTTGGTCCGAGACCTTGCAGATTGAGATAGACAGGAACACAATAGGGTCTACACTTTCCATGTTTACCACCAGTGACAGAAAACGGGGCAAGTGTGGTAGGAGTTCTCTGTGGGAAGGATGAGGAAAAGAAAAACAAAAAGGCTGTCCTCCAATGTCCTCTAGAATCATGGGCACATCCAGCTTCTAATGTCACTAGAGGTGAACAAACAGTGACTTCAGGAACTCAGAAGCAGAGAGAAGAGAGGCCATTGCCAGGGGGCAGGGGGATGGGGGAAATGGGGAGATGTCAGTCAGGATACCAACTTCAAGTTACAAGATAAGTAAGTTCTGAGGATCTAGAATACAATATAGTGACTATAATTAATGAGACTGTATTGTACAATTGAACTTTGCTAACACACAAATGGTATATGAGGTGATCGACGTATTAATTAGCTTGATGGTAGTGACCATCTTATAATGTGTACATATATCAAATCATCCCATTTTATACCTTAAATATATATAGTTTTTACTTGTCAATTACACCTCATAAAGTTGAGAAAAAAACCAGTAACTTCAGTGGTAAGAAGTAGACTCTAGTAAATGAAGGTTCCAATATGGTTCAATCAGCCACTGGTATAGTAGAAAGACCGTAGGTTTTACTGCCAAACTAGAGTCTGAACCTCAATTATATCATACACCTGTTAGTATCCCTGAACCTTAGATTTATTTATGTTAGTGAAATAGAGATATTACGGCTTACCTCAAGGACTATTATGAGGTTGAATGAGATTGTGTGTATAAAGCACATTCATGTACTAGCTAAATCTTTTTTTTTTTTAATTTCTCTAAAATTTACTTATTTTGAGAGGCACTTGGGTGGCTCAGTCAGTTAAGCATCTGACTTCGGCTCAGGCCACTATCTCACGGTTCATGAGTTCAAGCCCTGCATCAGGCTCTGTGCTGACAGCATGGAGCCTGGAGCCTGCTTTGGGTTCTGTGTCTCCCTCTCTCTCTCTGCCTCTCTCTCTCTTTCTCTCAAACAAATAAATGTAAAATTTTTTTTTAATTTACTTATTTTGAGAAAGAGAAACAGAACATATGAGCAGGGGAGGGGCAGGGAGAGAGGGAGAGAGAGAGAATCCCAGGTAACATGAGGCTTGAATTCACAAACTGTGAGATCATGACCTGAGCCAAAGTCAAGAGCTGGACACTTAGCCGACTGGGCCACCTTGGCACCCCTCTTCCCAATCTTCAAATTCCACATATAAAATACCAATAAAACCCAAGCTAATTGTACGGATTAAATGAGATAATGTCTAGGATGGTCTATAAAGTGCTCAGCACTACATGACAAAAGGTATTATTATTATAAAATAACAATCATGCTTTTTAAAATTGAATACCTTATTGATATAAGACATATAAGATGAATACTGTAGTCCAGTACCTTACCATGTATGCAGCTATATATTTAAGACCCACAGGGGAAATATCAGTCATCATTACTACTGATGGAGTTATGCCAAGGACTTGGTCACCATCAATGAGCCTTCAGTGGATTCTCCTTTAGTTGAGGATGACATTGTTTAAAGGTAAGAAAGAAGGACTGGAAGTTCCCAGATGAAATTACAAGAGTAAATCTAGCAATATGTCAGAGATATCTGTGCTAAGAGGTAAGCCTATCACTACTCTGTGTTCTCTGTGTTTGTAATAGAAGGAGAAAGGATCAGGGCACCTGGGAGGCTCAGTCGGATAAGTGTCCAACTTTGGCTCAGGTCACTATTCCATGGTCTATGAGTTCAAGCCCCCTGTCAGGCTTTGTCCTGACAGCTCAGAGCCTGGAGCCTGCTTCAGATTCAGTGTGTGTGTGTCTCTGTCTCTGCCCTTCCTCCACTCATGCACAGTCTCTCTCTGTCTCAAAAATAAACACTAAAAAAATTGTTTCCAAAGGAGAAAGGATCTAATTATTCATTTGATAAATATTGGTATGTCAATAAAATATTCATGGAGAGCAGGCCATTGGGAAGTATAGGAAGAAAGATTTGTCCCACAAAGAGCTTCAAGTCCAGAAAAAAAAATTTAAATCATAAAATGAAAATAATTCACGAAGTGTTAAATGAGAAAAATACTACACGTCTTGGCATAAAGTTTTGTGGTAATTCGTGTTTGGCACCTGCGGTATCAGAAGTATTTTTAAGGGACCCTTTCTATTAGTTCATCATGACAGTTATTAACTGATGAAATGAGACAATAGATGAGGGAGCTTAAAATTGTGGCTACAAAATATCAAGCTTTATAAAGACATCAAGTTCATTATCTATGCATGGTTGGATGGAAAACATTGGGAGCCTTCAAGAAACTAAAAATCATAGCTATGGTTAACTAAAGAGAATGCCTGCTGTTTTTTAGGGAAAAATTAAGAATAAAAAGAATAGCTACTACTTAATATAACACGTAAACCTACCATGCCAGGCAATGTGCTAAGTGTTTTAGACCTAGTAACCCACCTAATCCCCACAACATCCCTAGGAGGTACATCCTATTGTTATCATCATTGTTATACAGATGCAAAGAGAAGTCAAGTGACCCGCCCAAGATCACACAGCTAAATTTCACACCCAAGCAACTTAACACCTGAGCCCACACACTTCACCACTGCGCTCAGTCATCTCTCATATTTCTTTTCTTCCCTCTTTAGACTCTCATCAATTCTAATTTCCACTACAAAGTGGGACTGAATGGCCAGCAAGCCAAGCCTACTATGGGTAGACTTGAGAGAAAAAGAGAAATAATATACACCAGTCAAATAAAATGTAGCACCAGGAGCAAAATATAACAATAGTATATAAGTGGCAAGAAAGCCTGCCTATTCAGCAAATGCCACCAAGCATCACTACCTACCAGACCAAGCAGGCTCCCACCCCATCAAATCTTACAGGCTCGTGGAAGAGTCTGCTGCTAAAAGAAATATAAGTGCTTTGTTGGAAAAACTAGAATTGGAAAATCAGAATATTTTGTTTTCCATCCAGGATGGCTTTCATGAGATCAGAAATGTGCGGCTCCAGAAATTTCTCAGAGAGAAACACATCTCAATAGAACTTTCATCTGGTGTTGTTCTAACCACAATCGCTTTTTTTTAATTTGTCTTTATTTTCTCTATACCAGTGTGATACGCATTCCTCAGCTAGAGTCCTTTCTGATTATCCTGGAGATACAGGTCCTTGCTTCTTAACCTACCAGAGCCCAGGTACTCCGAGTGAAGGAAGGAATACTCCTTTCTCTCTGCCTTCCTCCCTTGATGTTTAACAGACACTCAAAAAAAAAAAAAATTTCAAGTAATGTAGGTACATACTCTTAAATATTTATTACTTTTCCTGATGATGATAGTAACACACGTTTATATATATATGTATATATAACATATATACATATATATACATATAAATATGTATATATACATATATAAATATATACATATATAAATATATTTATATATAATATAATATATATAATATAATAATATATATAATATATTATATATAATATAATAATTTATATATAATATAATAATTTATAATATAATATAATATATAATATAATAATTTATATATATAATTATATATATATAATTATATAATTATATATAATTATATATATAATTATATATAAAAATATACAAAATATTTAAATATAAATAAAATTTATATTTAATTTATATATATTTATATAAATTTATTTATATAAATATATTTATATAAATTATTTATATATTTAAATATTTATATAAATTATATATAAAATATATATAATATATAATATTATATATTTATATAAATTTATATTTATAAATTTATTTATATATTTAATTAATTTATTTAATTTATATAAATAAAATATATAAATATAAAAAATATATATTTATATAAATATATATGTATATATATGTATACCTTATATACATGTATGTCATCAAATACATTTTCCAAGTTGCTTATGATTTTTTTAGCTTACCAAACTTTTGTATTCTATATAGGCAAATGTATTCATATTTTCCTTTATGGTATCATCAGATGCTTTTACATTTTGAAGTACTTTTCACTCAAAATTAAATATTCACCTATGTCCTCTTCAAGCTATTTTATATGAAGAATTTTTACATGTAATCTGCCTAGAATATATTTTGGTGCGTTTTGTAAGATAAGGATGTAACTTGAGGGTTTGTTTCCCTTCAGCTGGCAATTTTCCTAGTATCAATTCCCATTTCCACTGATAATTTTACGTGTGATACAGCGTATATATTCAAACCTGCTTCAGGACCACCTATTTCATTCAGATGTTGATATTTAAATTCTTTCCAGTAAATGAGCTGTCAAAGCAGTTTTCTCTTTCATCATCTCTTGGACTGAAAGACGTCTTCTATCAGGGTAAGAGACAAAAACATCCTATTATTAAAGACTGGGCTGAGTTGTGTTGCTGATTTTAGGTGTGATAAGAGCTTCGAAGACTAGCTGGGTCTCAGGATTGGCCTTGACAGCTAAAGGGCTAAAACTGAATTCATAAGAGCTGAGACCAGGGCAGAAGATTCCACCTTAAGGCAATGGGGAAAGGCAAGAGTCAAAGAGGTTAATCAAATAAAAATCTGCAGGAGAAAGTCAAGACCCAGGTACTGACAAGACCACTTACAAATTAAAGTTTGAAGCGACCAGACCAGGCTGGAGCTTATCCTCACAGATCCAGATGAAGACAGGAGCCAAAGCAGCTCCAAGAGAGGAAGATAGAATATGAAGGTATGTTGGAATGGTTTGGGGGGGAGGGGTAGGGAAGTTCACGTTCACCTCCTGAGTTGGCATAGGGACTATGAGTGGATACACAGAGTGGATCAAGGCCAAGAAGCACAAATTCATGTGGGGTACCTTGGCTACAGTTTATACTTCCCCCAAACAAATTCATGATGACTATATTAGAGAGAACTGATGTGGGTCATTTAAATTCCCCTCTTTGTCTGTGGTACAAAGACTTAGTTTTGACTGAAACAAACAGAGAGACCTGCCTCAGTTCCCCTGCTTCCCTGGGCAGCACCAGAATCAACTCAAGTGGAAAGCATAAGCAGCGAAGCAGCTCACTGAAGTGTGCCAGTACCACAAAAGGAAAGAGGTTCCAAGGGAGGGAAGAGGTCAATCTGACGATGCAATGCTGTCAAAAGAACGGACATTTCCCCTTTCCAAGGCACAGGGAGGAAAAGGCTGTGGCACAGTCGTAGAAAGACCTGTCAGCTTTCTACTACAGTTTTGATGGGCCTTCTGCACAGTGCACAATGAACTGGTCGCCCACTGCCACCACACTGGTCACACAAGTGCACTGCCAGGAGTGTGTAGGAAGTAACGGGCTGTGGCTGGAAACATAGCATTCAGAGTGTGAGTCTTGCTCCACCAGTAACGGGCAGTGTGATCTTGAGTAAGTTCCCTAGCCTCTCTGAATCTCAACTGCATCCCTGCAATGTGGGCACAGTAATTGTATTCACCTCTCAAGACTGTTCTAACACTAAATAAGAAAGCACCTGTGATCTATACATAGGATTATGAGTCTGATAATGGAGTAGCATTCAAATAAATAGTAGGCTATGTTAGGAGGCAATACTGGGAATGCAAGCCAGAGAACTAACCCTGAGTTCAAATGCCAGCTCTCTTACTCCTTTGTTCTGATACATCCCTCTGTGTCTCGTCTATCAAACAGCATATACATACTGCTATCCATCCTCCATAGGGCTGCAGCAAAGTTTTAATGAGATGATACATACATAGAGACACTTAGAACAATGCCTGTCTCTTTATATAAAAATTAACTGTTGTTCTTGCTATTGTTTGAGTATCCAGAATGTGCAGCTGAAGTCCCCAGGTCAAAAGTCAGTAAGAAACTGAAAATGTGAAATAAGGGGAAAATGGCTCTCCCTCTGGAATTACACTCTAACCAAATCTGATGTTCGGAGTTGATTTTCCCATCCCTGATGGAAAATCTGCATTGCAATAAAATGGGTTCCTGTGGCAATGCTAGAGGCATAGAGCATGTAATCACAGCCAAGGCAGCACCCTCTAAAACAGCTGGGATGACAGTTCCGAGGGTCTACCGAGTTCATTCGGAGGGCACAGGGATGTCTTCTCTCTAGACTGTGACAGCAGGCATTCTCTCTCAACTGCTTCCTTGGAGATCCTATGGGTGCCTTCCCGATTAGGAGGCAGGAAACCTCCATGCCTATTGGAATCATCCCAAGGACACCGGAAGTGTCCGGATTCCCAAGGCCACGTGTCTCTACCCATGCTTTTATTATTTTTATTGTTAAAAAAATTTTTTTAACATTTATTCATTTTTGAGAGACAAAGAGAGACAGAGCATGAGTGGGGCAGGGGCAGAGAGAGAGAGGGAGATACAGAATCCGAAGCAGGCTCCAGGCTGAGCTGTCAGCACAGAGTCTGACTTGGGGCCCAAACTTACCAGCTGTGAGATCATGACCTGAGCCAAAGTGGGACGCTTAACCGACTGAGCCACTCAGGCACCCCATGCTTTTATTTTTAAATTCATTCACCCAACTATCAAACATTTATTTTTGTGCCTAGGCCACCAGCTGAGCGTTTCAGTAGTGAACAGAGCAAATCAGATTCCTGATTCATGGAGCTTACATTCTACAGGGAGAGCCAATCGCCAACCTGGTAACCAAGCAGGAAAACATAGAATTACAAATTGTGACCGAAGTACAACTGAGAAGAGAAAGAAAGATCATGTGGATCTACAGGAGAAGATCGCCCCAACCAAGTGGCGGCTAAGCTGATGTGAAGCATGAACAATGCCAGCTTTGAGAACAAAATGTTTATAAACATTGGCTTCAAGGAAACAAGGTTGAAGGCATTCCACAAGATTGAAGACATTGCTGATTGTGCCCTCCAGAAGTTATGCTGTTCTTTGTGAGCACGCATTCAGCAATGCAAGAACCCAGACTACCTAAGCTTACTGGCCCTTGGTTGAAAGAGAAAGGTAAAAGCACATGCTAGTCTAGGACTGCCTACCACAAGGAAGGGAAAACAAGATGGCTGGTCACAGAGACATTTCCATGGAGCCAGTTCCCCTAAAGCCCTCCTCTGCATCTCACAGATAGGGTCCTCTCTGAGACCATGCAGCACAAAGCTCTGTCAACATGAATGACAGAGGTCTTGGTGGTTGGGAAAGGGTGGGGACTGTGGACCATCACAGAGATGGGATGGCCCCTGCAGCTTGGATAGGAGCAGCCTCTGAGGAAGAAAGGGATGGAATCTTAAACTCCTAGATGGTCTACACAAAAGTTAAGATGTTCCTTCCAAACCTGTTTTTATCCTACCAAGAGCCAATTCGAGACTGGCCTGGTTCCATTAAGACTTCCCTACCTCCCAGAGCATGTATCATTGTGCCCATGGTCTCCCACTTCCACAACACTGGGTTGCATTGTTCTCCAGTCACTTAATGAATTATTTTCTTGCCCACTCACTATGATATACTCCTCAAGGACGAGGATGATCCCTTTCCTTCCTTTAATATTCCATGCGGGGCTCAGTTTAGTATTGTGCCCAATCTAGGCATTTAACATATCAATGCCTGTTGGAGAGCTGAATGGTTTAATTAATCCATAAATCTGTATGATTTCAATAGGTTAAAAGAAGAAGAAGAAGATGCTGTGAGTGTAACAAAACTGACACCCCCCTGGCTAGGGCAGGACAGTCACATTAGGAGAGGCTGTAATACTGCCTAGTGGTTATTTGAATGGAGGGGATGATTTGGAGATTTGCATTTATCCAGGGTAATTTAAGGGCTTCTTCACCTAGCAACATGTTAGATGTTGCCTTTCCATTGCTAATTCTGAGTCTGTAGATTCTGATTTGTTGCCATCTCAATCCAAACAGTCTGTAAGGTGAATGGTATACAGACCCGGAAACAGGCTCTTAACCATGTCGCTCAAAAGATACTCTGAACACATCAGATCCCTCCAGAATCTGGAAGTGAACCCCGCCTCCACCACCTCCTCTACCACCAGCACTCCATCTCCACCACTACCTCCAACAGCACCACCAGCAGCACCAAACCAAAGCATGTTCTCAGAAACCACCAGCTAGCTGCCATTGGTTTCATTTCACCAGTGCTGGGCTTATATGGGGGACTGAGGAGAAAGAGAACTGTTGCCCTAAACAATGTGTTTGAAAACAAAGCAAGGAAGATTCAGACTGAAGTACAAATGCTGTTTTCCTCTCTTGCTGCATTAATAGAGGTACTGTATCAGGTAACCTTTTTTAAAAAAATTTTTTTTATAATGGTTATTCGTTTTTGAAAAAGACAGAGACAGAGCACGAGTAGGGGAGGGGCAGAGAGAGAGACAGGGTGACACAGAATCCCAAGCAGGCTCCAGGCTCTGAGCTGTCAGTGCAGAGCCCAATGCGGGTCTCAAACCCACAAACCACGAGATCATGACCTGAGCCAAAAGTTGAGACGGCCAACCGACTGAGCCACCCAAGTGCCTTTATCAGGTAACTTTTTGAGAAAGTTTTGGAGAGCTAACCTCATTTAAAAGTCTCAGCCCTTTTATTCCCAGGTAGGATTAAAGGACTCCTTTCTACTTAGTTCTAACAAGCTCCAGTAAGAAACACAGGAACAGAAAACTTGCCTCTCTGAAGGCGCCAATAGCCATCAAACATGATGTCACTGCCTTGGAAGCTGCTGAAACAAAGAGCCAGTCCAGTCTTAGGGTCCAGCAGCAGCCAGGCTGTGGGACAGAAAGGTCTGAGCCTCTGTACATAAAGCATCCATCACTCCCCGGACTCGTGCCCCAGCACAAAGGCCTTGGTTTTCTCTCGTTCGGCAGCACAGTATGCCTCTTACACACCCCTTGTCACACTCCGTGACCTCTTCGGTTGGTGTGTTCTTTGTTTCCTCCTCTCACTTCAGAATAACTCAGCCAGGGCAGAACTGAAGCCCAGCCAAGTTTTCATTTTCTTGAGAGTCTCAGATGAGTTTTCTGGTAGGTAGGTCATATGCTTGCAAGTCAGAGAAATTCACCACTTTTCTGCCTACTATTTACCTGCCAGCAGGAGAAAAAACTACACGCAGCCTCCCCATAAAGAAATGGGAAAGCGCTTCCCTAGGATAGCTCCTACTAGTCCACCAGTTTGGAATTATTTTGCTCCCTTGGACTGTTCTAGTCCTGCTTAGTACCTACTCCTGTGCTCATAGTGTCTCCTTTCCCTCTCACCCCCCTACTATTGCCCCAACCTAAATTCCAGAGTTCAATGAAATCAATTCACAGATGAAGGAAGAAAGTATGTAGAGAGACACATTTCCCCTACGAAGCAAAAACTGGCAGCATAAATCATGGGAAATGATATGAAGGGGCCGTGAAAAGCCCAGTGGACTTCTTAGTCCGTTTTGCATTGAGCCTGGAAAAATGACTTCTAATTTATTTTAGCCACATGACTCTTTGGTAGGAGTACCCCTAACCTCATTCCGGAGATTTCAGAGTACTTCTCTGCTGTTGTTCGTCTTGCCTCTAAACCAAGGAATCTGGCTCATTCTCTAGCTGTTGAGTAGTCAATCTACTCAGACATTCCCACTTACATAACCATCTGTTCTATCTGGCTTTTTTTTTTTTTTTTTTTTTACCTCTTCACACCATCTCAGTCTCGGCCTGCTCTTCTGGCTCATTCAGTGATCTTTAACTTCTCCTCTGCCTTTATGTCTGGTTGCTTATGTTCTGAGGCAGACAATAGAGGTGATATAGGCCATTATTCATGAGGAGCTTCAAGGGTAACGTGAGAAGTGCCTCATCTCCTGACCCCTCTTAGCATAAGAATTGCTGGTAGAATTCTGAACTGAAAAGAGAAGTTCTGAGAAAAATATCAGAGCACTACTCACTCTTGGAGCAGCTTTCTAGAGAAAGGACCTTGGGGAGAAGGGGTCCTTAAAAAATTTTTTAAGCTAAATTTTGAAAAGCATGCCCCCACACAAAGTTGAATGTTGGCCATAATTAAAACCGTCTATTTATAGCATAGGTAGGGCAACGCAAATTCAAAAATAACACTACAACATCACGAAAGCCAATTGCTTTCTGGGGTCGTTTCCAGTCCGCATCAACTGTGGGTCTTTCACCTGTAGCCAAGTGGCCTCTTCTGTTTTCTCCCTCCACACCTTTACTTGATTCAGCCTCACATGAACAGGGACATGGCAGAAGGTGAGTAGTGGGGAGAAGAGAGCCTAAATCACCCTCTGGCTAGCTAATCACTTCCTAATTACTCAGGAATTGCCTGTCAGAGAAGTGCAGGGTGGAGGGGGACCTACAGAAATGCCTGGAACTGTGGTTCTCAGAGAAGTTTCATCCAACAGTTATCATTCACGTGGTAAACCCCATGGCCTCTGTAAACACAGGCAAAACAAAGCACCTTCTCACTACCCATTCTCCCTGTGTGCCATCTTTTCCAGAGCAGAAGCTTCAACTCCAGTCTATTTCACTGATATGGCTCATTCACATTTCCTTTACCATCCGGGCCTCTCTCCAGAACACCAGAGAGATACTGTGGAAGTCCCACTAGACTTCTGCTGGTGCTAATAATAGCCAACAAGCCACCCTGTGACCCAATCCAGAAATATGGTAGTCACCCCAGCTTCCTCCTCTACATTACTCCCAGCAAGTCCTCCCAAATATCTCCAAATACATCACTGATCTCAGTCACTTTTCCAGTCCCCTACTGTAGTCTTAATCCATCTCTGCAGTTTCTCTTGCTTACAACAGTAGGATTTTAACTCTGCTTCTGATAATTGTGTTCTCCAATCCTTCTCCCCATGAACATCAGATCATTCTCTTTCAAAAAATGAGCCTGCCATTCTGCTGTTGTTTCAAATCATGCATTATTCCTTGGTTACTTTTAAGATAAATGTCCATCCATGGGGCGCCTGGGTGGCTTAGTCGGTTAAGCGTCCGACTTTCGCTCAGGTCATGATCTCGCGGTTCGTGGGTTCGAGCCCCGCGTCGGGCTCTGTGCTGACTGCCAGCTCAGAGCCTGGAGCCTATTTCAGAGTCTGTGTCTCCCTCTCTCTCTGACCCTCCCCTGCTCACGCTGTCTCTCTCTCTTTCCTAGAAATAAATAAAAAAATTAAAAAAAAAAGATAAATGTCCATCCCCTCAGCATGGCATAAAATGACTTTGCAATCTGACTCCTACCCACTTCCTCAGACTCAATTTCTGTCAACCCCTCAGAGTCCCACTGTGGTCCAACCATATGGAAGTACTCTCATTGTCCGAGTATGCCGTGTTCTCTTGCAATTCTTTCCTGTCTATATACCATTCCCTCTATTCATAACGTCCTTTCTTCCTTTGGCCTTTTGTCTAGCGAATACCAGCTCATTAATCAGGACTCAGCTCATGTATAACTGCCAAACTACCTTGCTACTTAGGTGTTTTCTTCCTTGTTCTTTCTTTCATTATTCAAACAAAAATTTTTATGAAGTGCCTGACACACTGTTTCTTACATATTTATTTCACCCACTAGATGTGAGCTCTGAGTACAAGGGTTATTCTACCCTTGTATTTTAGTATCCTCAATGCCTAGCACAGTGCCTAACCCAGAGTAGGCGGCTCTAAGAGCATATTGAATGAATATACTGGGCATGTATAGACCAGGATTAAAACCAATGGTCCACTCTTTCCCCAGAAGAAATGTTCCTTCTAGTTTTCTCATAGTCTTGAAGAACGGTACAGTGTACTAGCAAGAGCACTACTCTTTGAGTTAGAACACCCAGGCTCTAAGCCAGCTCCATTATCAGGAAGGTATGAGATCGGGAGTTAGCCATCAGCCAGCTTCATTCAACCCTGATGATGTGGTAGATTCCCATCTAAGCATGTTATGTGCATGATTTTATTTTTTCCTCACAGCCAACTGAGGAGATAGATATTAATATCATGCACATTTCACAGATGAAGAATTTAAGTAACTCAAACCCATGTTTGATATTGCCCCCCTTCATCCAGATTATTGAGAAACAAAATGAGACATACTATATATAGGAGCTTCATAAATTGTTGAGAGTTATACAAACGTAAGTCAACATAATCACAGAGAGAGATGAAGGTTGTCTAAGTGTAATGGATATTTTGTGATTATAGTGAAAAGTAAGAAATAAAGATTTTTTACAAGATGTAAGATCTTTGTACTATGGTCATGATCTCACAGTGTATGGGTTCAAGCCCCGTATTGGGTTCTGTGCTGACAACTCAGAGCCTGGAGCCTGCTTTGGACTCTGTGCATGTGTATCTCTCTCTGCTCCTCTCCCGCTTGTGCTCTATCTCTCTCTGTCCCACAAAATTAAATGTTTAAAAAAGATATTTAAAAAAAAAACTCAGCTGAATCATACTCCCAAATCAGAGGTATATTATAAAATTACAAGCCAAGAAACACAATGTGTCCAACCCCTTTTAATTTCATAATGGTAGAAAACCAATGTCCAAAGCTGCAGAAAGCCACAGAGCTCAATTTTACATAGGCTAGGACTCCTGAGTCAATACTACACTATTTATAGCCCATGTTGTGTAGAGGGAAGTTTATGAATATGAAGTTTATAAAATGGAACTGATGGATCTGAGTGTTCCCTTAGGGATCACCTGAGTTTTCAGAGCCAACATTAAACTCACAACATGCTCCTGAAATCTCTCCTCAGAGGTGTTTTTAATTACCAGGTCTACCTTAACAAGGCTTCCAACTAGTACCACATTCAACATTGCCAACATATAAAAGGCAAAAATAACATGTATCTAGGAAACTGAGCTTAATAAGAAGCATTAATATGTACTAGAATGAGTAAAGACTTCTGCACCAAACAGATATGAGTGGAAATACGAACTCTACCACTTACTGGCTCCTTGGTAATCAAGCAAGCCACTTTTCTGAGCTTTGGTTTTCTCACCTCTGAAATGCACAAATGATGTGTCATTACTGCAGGAATAAAATCTTTGCCACAATGTTCCATAAGTATTGGCTTCTCTTCATTAGAGGTGTTCACGTGAAAAATGAACACCTTTGCCAATTTGCCAACTCATAACTTTACTTCTCTACTTTGATGACGTGACAATGTGCATCTGGTACAACTACATGTAAATACACATACGTCAAAGGCATAAAACATGTTTCTCCTTTCATCATCACAAATATCAAGTCTACATCCAGGCACTTGAGGGTCCTTAAAACATCCTTATTGAAGAACAGATTCGGTGTGTGTTAGGTAATCCTGAGTTCTCCTGCATGATATTTTTCAGAAGTCTAAAGAGGATGAACAAATGTGCTGAAGAAAATTAATATCAATTAATACATGTCAATGCCAGATTCTACTGACTGCAGTGAATAAGAGTCTGGGCTCTGAAATCAGACCAACGTGGTTCAAATTTCACTCCCACATATACTAACTGCTTAGTCTTGGCCAAGTTACTTCTCATTAGACATGGAACTTCCTTGTCTGTAGAATGGGCAGAACAATGGAACCTATTTTATAGACACATGGTGACAAATCATTACATAGGACATAGTTGGCACCAAGCCTGATACATAGTTAAGGACTTAATAAATGCAAACTGCAGTCAATACATACGTCACATGCATTGTCAAGTGGGAGAGAAAAATAGCAAGAGAAACATACACTTGATTCTGTTGAAAGAGTTGTATTTTAGTTGTATCATTTGGCAGCTCATATCTAAGACTATACTACTTCATGTAAAGAGTTTTTCAAGAAGTCAACTGTTCACATGTCCTCCCATGTTTCTCAAATTACATCATTTGTCTGGGAAATTCCCAGCCCCAGTCCACCTTCCATCCATTAAGAAGCCTTTAAAATGCCTCCTGAGAAATACAAATCAAAATCACACTGAGATACCACCTCACGCCAGTCCGAGTGGCTAAAATGAGCCAATCAGAGAACTCTAGATGCTGGCGAGGATGTGGAGAAACGGGCACCCTCCTACACTGTTGGTGGGAATGTAAACTGGTACAGCCCCTCTGGAAAACAGTGTGGAGGTTCCTAAGGAAACTAACAATAGAACTCCCCTATGACCCAGCAATAGCACTGCTAGGAATTTACCCAAGGGATACAGAAATGCTGAGGCATAGGAGCACATGTACCCCAATGTTCATAGCAGCACTCTCCACAATAGCTAAAACATGGAAAGAGACTAAGTGTCCATCATCGGATCAAAAAGATGTGGTTTATCTATACAATGGAATACTACATGGCAATGAGAAACAGTGAAATCTGGTCATGTGTAGCAACATGGATGGACCTTGAGGGTGTTATGCTGAGTGAAATAAGTCAGGCAGAGAAGGACGAATGTCATATGTTTGCACTTATAGGAGGATTAGGAGGAACTTAACTGAGGAACAAGGGGGAGAAGATGGGGGGAAATGGTGGGGGAAAGGGAGAGAGGCAAACCATGAGAGACTCTTGAATGCTGACAATGGATGATGGATGTGTGAGGGGGAGGGGGGAGATGGGCACGGAGGAGGGCACTTGTGGGGATGAGCACTGGGTGTTATGTGGAAACTAATTTGACAATAAACTATTTGTGTAAAAAAAAAAAAAAAAAGTAAAATGCCTCCCTAGTACTCCTCACTCCACGAAATGTTCCAGGAATCACCAAAGGAAAATGGTAGCTGGTTCCATTTGTGTCTTATCTAAAAATGAAGTTCTAAAGACTGCTCCCTTCACTCAAGACCCCATCGATGCACTTCCCTTTGGTAGCCATTCATATCTGAACTGCCCATTACTTCCTTACTGGAAGTAACTGAGATTCACAGAAATAGCATTTGAATTGGCATAAAGAGACATGGAGCTCAAATCCTGGCTGTCTGTCCACTTTTTGGTGTAGGTGCTTTATCTCACTGAGCCTTGTCGTCCTCAGATGAAAATGGACATAAGAACATCCAGACCATGGAATATTACTCAAGGCCAAAAAGAAAAGATGCTATCAAGCCATGAAAAGATATAGAGGAAACTTAAATACCTATAACTAAGAGAGAGAAACCAATCTGAAAAAGCTACATACTGTAGGTACTATAGGGCATATGAGATGCCAGAAGAGGCAATGCTATGGAGACAGTAGAAAGATCAGTAGTTGCATAGTTTGAGGATGGAGGAAAGAACAGGCAGGACACAGATTTGAAGGGCAATGACACCACTCTGTCCAATACTGTCATGGTGGATACATGTCGTTATACATTTGTCCAGCCCCTTAGAATGTACAACACCAAGAGTGATCCCGGATGTAAACTATGCCCTCTGGGTAATAACGACGTGTCAGTGGGAGTTCGCCGATTGTAGCAAATGTCCCACTCTGTTGGGGGCTGCAGACGGTGGGGGCAGCAAAGCTTGGGATAGGGAGGTAGATGGGAACTCTACTTTCTGCCCAATTTTGCTGTGAATCAAAAAGTACTCTAAATAATAAAGTCAATTTTTTAAAAAGCTGGCTATAGTATTATTACATGAGGTTGCTGCAAAAAAAGATAAAAGGGAATAAAGCATGCACACCTGCTTCCCAAAGCATCCAGAACATTGTGCGTGCTCACTAAATGTCAGCTGCATCTAAATGTTCCCTTATATATCCTGCTCGATTGTAAATTCCAAGAAGGAAGGCACCTTGTGCAATTGCAGCATTCTAGAAAAAAATCTAGCAGGAATCCAAAAACAACTAGTCGCGACATGTTGATAGTATGAGGGTAATAATTATTCTATGACTTTGCAGGCTACGTTGTATACGTCCATTAGCTCCTTCATCAGCGCTTCCTTAAGGGAACATGCACTTTTTCTATGAGACAATTTTTTTTTTTAATTTCACTTCTTAGCAGGGCACACACAGATACACACATTATAATCAAATGAATGAGGGCTGGGACTAGGATCAGATGAGTGAGGCACTTGCCTGGGGCACAGATTCAAGGTAGATACAAAAATCTCAATAATCAAGATATGTAATATATTTTAAAATTTTTAATGTTTATTTTTGAGAGAGAGAGAGAGACAGAACATGAGTTGAGGAGGGGCCGAGAGAGAGAGAGAGGGAGACAGAATTCAAAGCAGGCTCCAGGATCTGAGCTGTCAGCACAGAGCCAGACATGGGGCTTGAACTCATGACCGCAAGGTCATGACCTGAGCTCTCATTGTGTCAAGATGTGTCAAGATTGTGTCACTGTACAAGATGCAGGTCTGGGGGTGCTTGGGTGGCTCAGTCAGTTGGTCATCTGACTTCGGCTCAGGTCACGATCTCACAATTCATGGGTTTGAGCCCTGCATCAGGCTCCGTGCTGACAGCTCGGAGCCTGGAGCTTGCTTCGGATTCTGTGTCTCCCTCTCTCTCTCTCTGCCCCTCCCCTGCTTGTTCTCTCTCTCTCTCTCTCTCTCTCTCTCTCTCTCTCTCTCTCAAATAAAATAAAGACATTTAAAACATTTTTTTAAAAAGTGCAGGTTTGGCTTTTGTTAAGACTAGCCAACCAATATAAAATATAAAATATAACAAAAGCCTCATTATGGTCTATGCTACTTTAACACAAACGTCATTTTCATATTTGATCTTCATCAACCTATAACAAAAGATAGGTAGGTATCTATCACCGTTCCCATTTCTAAGATGAATACGCCATTTTTGCTTATAAATGGTGAAGCTAAAATGAGAACCCAAATGCTCTGACTTCTGCAATATAATGCAATATATGAGAAGGTCCAAGGAAGGAGGATAACTCAACTCACCTAAGGGTTGTAGAAGAAGACTGGAAATGACAGAATTACTTCTGAGTGGTGTGGTACAATAAGTGGTTGTGAAAAAGAAGAGTAAGAAAGGGTGAAAAGATCTGGGGAAAGACCTGTAGTGCTGAAGATGGAAATAAAAGGCACTCCAGACAAAAGAGGATGGTGTGTGGGTTCAGGCATACAGGTAGGCTATCAAAGGGTCCATTGACCATAGCAAGCAACACTGAGGACTGCAACAGGGAGGTTTTGATTGGGAAGAAGTATCAGCCAGGGGCGCCTGAGTGGCTCAGTCAGTAAGCGTCCAACTTCGACTCAGGTCATGATCTCATGGTTCGTAAGTTCAAGCCTCACACCAGGCTCTCCGTTGTCAGCATGGAGACTGCCTCCCTCAGATCATCTGTCCCCTTCTCTCTCTGCCCCTCTCCCACTCGCGTGCGCTCTCACTTTTCCTCTCTCTCTTTTAAAAATATGTACCCCAATGTTCATAGCAGCACTCTCCACAATAGCTAAAACCTGGAAAGAGCCTAAGTGTCCATCAACAGATGAATGGATCAAGAAGATGTGGTTTATCTATACCATGGAATACTAGATGGCAATGAGATACAATGAAATCTGGCCATGTGTAGCAACATGGATGGACCTTGAGGGTGTTATGCTGAGCGAAATAAGTCAGGCAGAGAAAGACAAATATCATATGTGTGCACATATAGGAGGATTAGGAGGAACTTAACAGAGGACCAAGGGGGAGAAGAAGGGGGAAATGGTGGGGGAAAGGGAGAGAGGCAAACCATGAGAGACTCTTGAATGCTGACAAAAACTGAGGACTGATGGATGTGGGGGTGTGGGGGGGATGGGCACGGAGGAGGACACTTGTGGGGATGAGCACTGAGTGTTATGTGGAAACTAATTTGACAATAAACTATTTGTAAAAAAAAAATAAGTAAACATTTTTTGTATCTTAAAAAAAGAGAAGTATCAGCCAATGTGGGAAAATCAGGCCATGGGTAGATCATGAAGCTTTAAACATACGGCCAAGGAGTTTGCACTTTATTAAGTAGAAGGAAGGGAGATTAGAGCTCTACACAGAAAAGTGGTATAAATATTAATTTTAGGGAGGTTAATCTGTTTATAGATCGGATGCAGGGTGGTCTGGTAGAGAGAAACTCAGGACCAACGAAAACCATAAGGAGGCCATTTCGGGGTCTATGTAATAAGATCCTGAGCTAGTGATGGAAAGGGAGAAAAATCAAAGGGAGTTGTCAGAAAATCTGGTTTCAATTCTCTTATTGTATTCATTTCCAAATGGACTGAGGAAAACTAATACAGCCATGTCATTTGATGTATATTTTTATTAATCAAATTTCAGAGTGGAATACATGCCAAACATTGTATTAAGCGTCAGGACACCGGGGTGAAAAAGACAAGTCCTTGCCTCTGAAAAGCCAGGGGTAAGTTCCAGAAAAAGCAACCGGCTGTCCTGGGGAAGTCAAGGAAGGCTTTATAGGATTGATGCTTGAACTAAGGTTTGAAGCATGGGTAGAAATTTTAGCAAAAAAACCTCTATTTTGTAAAGAAGGAAAAAGTATATGGAAAGATATTGAAGCAGAAGCAGTATAGGGAGTTTTAGGAATTCCAAGTAATTTGGTAGTGCTACATGGTGAATTTGGTTATTTTTTTCAGCTTTATTGAGATATAATGACATAAAACACCGTGCAAGTGCAAAGTTTACAACGTGATGATTTGGTGTGTTTATATCGTAAAATGACCGCCACCATAAGGTTAGTTAACATACCCATCACCCCAGGATGTGGAAAAATGGGCACCCTCTTACACTGTTGGTGGGTATGTAAGCTGATGCAGCCCCTCTGGCAAACAGTATGGAGGTTCCTCAAAAAATTAACAATAGAACTCTCCTATGACCCAGCAATAGCACTGCTAGGAATTTACCCAAGGGATATAGGAGGGCTGATGCATAGGGGTACATGTACCCCAATGTTCATAGCATCACTCTCAACAATAGCCAAAACATGGAAAGAGCCTAACTGTCCATCAACTGACGAATGGATCAAGAAGATGTGGTATATTTATACAATGGAATACTACATGGCAATGTGAAAGAATGAAATCTTGCCATTTGTAGCAATATGGATGGAACTAGAGGGTGTTTTGCTGAGTGAAATAAGTCAGGCAGAGAAGGACAGATACCATATGTTTGCACATATAGGTGGATTAGGAGGAAGCTAACTGAGGGCCATGCAGGAGAAGAAGGGGGAAAATAGTTGGGGAGAGGGAGGGAGGCAAACATGAGAGACTCTTGAATTCTGAGAACAAACTGAGGGCTGATGGGGGCAGGGGAAGGGTATGGGGGATGATGGGCATGGCCGAGGGTACTTGTTGGGATGAGCACTGGGTGTTATATGGAAACCAACTTGACAATAAGCTATTTAAGAAAAAAAAAAAAGAATAATACCTAACTTATTAAGTTACAAGAATGAAATCAGCTATTTCGTGTATATTCCAAGCACAATTATTACACAGAATTAGCTGAAATACAGTGTGGCAAAAATATATATGTATATGTATATATATATCCATCACCCTTTACCCTTTACAGTTACCTTTTCTGTGTGCAGTGAAACTATTTAAAATCTGTTCTCTTAGCACGTTTCAAGTATACAGTAAAGTATTGCTAATTATAGCCACCATACTGTCTGAATGTTATATCCCCAGAACTTAATCATCTTATACTGGAAGTTTGTACCCTTTGACCAGTATCTCCCCATCTCCCACCCTTACCCCCACTCCTAGCAACCACCACACTACGATGACTTCAGCTTTTTTAGATTCTCCATAGAAGTGAGATCACACAGTTCTATGGTGAATTGGGGCCAAAGAAAGCAAGCAGGAGGAGAATGAGAAGTGGCCTTAAGGTCCACCCAAAATTATCGAGACCTGATTCTGAAAAGGAAGTGATGCCACCACAGGATTCTAGCTGGGCGATAGCATGATCAGAGTGTCAGTACAGAAGGATGATTTGGACGAGACTGTGAGGAAAGGATGAGAGAGGACCGAGGCTGGAGACGGGAAGTCTGTTAGGGGAAATTTATCAGTTTTCCAGGGATATACAAATGAGAAGGCAGGGCAATAGAACCAACAGCGATGGAGTGATATTTAGGGGGCCAAACCATCTGTTCTTTAACGGACACTCCAAACCCCACTCATCCAATCATAGAGGACAAACACCTTCTAATTTGTATAGTACCTTCAGCTGTTTGCAGTTTCCTGGAACTTCCTGAAATACTGTCTTGACTATCTGGGGCCAGACCTGGCTTCAGAGAGAGAGAGCGCCAGGTTGATCAGTTAGCGCTGCCTACCGCAGGTATGGTGTGGGGGACTGGTGACAAGCATGCTGTGTGTCTGTCATTTCTGACAGCCAGCACACTCCCTTGGAACAAGATGAACCTCAACCAAGACAGAGAACACACTCTGAGCTTTTTTAAAGGACACCCTCCCCCCAGACAAGGAAAGCATGGCATCTCATAAAAACTCATTCCACAATCTCACGATTTTGATTATTAAAACAAATTAATCTCTGAAAATTATTTTCTCCCCTCAGCCCTCTTCTCCAAGATGAATAATTCCCATTAATTTAATCTTTCCTTTGAGGTCTTCTTCTTCTTCTTCTTCTCACATCTGCCCTGGATGTTTACATCTACAACCTGAATCCTTCCTTGCTTCCTAAATCCATCAGAATAACCTGTGACCAAGATTTATGCTCCGTCACTCTCTAACTTCTCAGTATTGACACTTAGCCTACCAAGGCCCTCTACCACCTTGCTGCCAGCAACCTCTTTACTCTGTGCTCCCCACACATTATTATGCCCTGTTGTAGTGCTGGCTAATCCCTGTCTAGAATTGCCCCTCTTGCCTTCCCCCTGTAAAAATATAACCTTCCTCAATTTCCAAGATGTATTCAAGATCACAGGAAGACTTTCTGCTGCGATATCTTGCTCAAACACAGGAGCGCACGTGCACGCATAACACACACGGACACACACACATCACTTTTGGGTGTAAAATGTAATGACATTACATAATTAAAGCCACACGTCTTCTGCATACAATAAAGGACAGGATAGCTTAAAGTTAAAAGCCTGACATCTGGAGCCAGACTGCCTGGATTATAATCCCAGATCTGCCATTTATCGGGCCAAGGATTTACAATTGCCATGATTCAGTTTCTTCAGCTGCATAATGGAGATCATAAGAGTATAGTAGCTACCTCATTGGCTTATTGTGAGAACTGAATGAGTTAATAAATGCAAAATGCTTCGAACAGTGCCGGCGCACATGACAAGCTCTATGTAAGTGTTAGCTACTATTATTATCATTGTTACAGTGCAGTGGTTAAGAGCAGAGTGCTGTAGCTTTCTGAATCTCAGTTTCTTTATTTAAAAAATAGGTGAGATGGGGCACCTGGGCGGCTCAGTCAGTTGAGTGTGTAACTTCCACTTAGGTCATGGCCTTACAGTTCATGGTCTCAAGCCCCGCATCAGGCTCTGTGGTGACAGCTCAGAGCCTGGAGCCTGCTTCGGATTCTGTGTCTCCCTCTCTCTCTGCCCCTCCCCTGCTCATGTTCTGTCTCTCTCAAAAATAAATAACATTAACATTTTTTAAACTTAAAAAATGGGTGGAAAAATGCCTATTTTATAAGATTGCATGAGGAGGAACTGAAATAATGCATAAAAATTCAGCACATAATAAATTACATGAGCTGTAAAAACAATCATGTTGCTACTATTAGTCAATGCTCTCTAGGAACTAAATGAACTTGTATTTATTTTGTAAAGAGTCTGGAGCCTCAGAGACAGTCTACTCCAATGTCTTCACTTTATAGGTCTGCCAGAGAGAAGGTGAAATGACTCTGTAAGGCTGTGTACGTTCTTTCAGGGAGTCAGGGCTAGAAGCCAGACCTGCAAACCCCCAGATCCTCTTTCCACCAGATCCCACAGCATCTCTTGTTTGCTTTTCTTCTCCCCTGCATACCACATTGTATCTTCCAAACAATACACTGCACAGAAAACAAGAACTAGTTCTCCATACCTCCGAAGTTTTTGCGTCCCTGTCCATATCCCACACTCTCTCACTGCCCCCCGAAAGACCCAGAACCATACTCAGTCCACAGCATATGCTCAAGCCGTGCAACTGCATGTCTCAAGTTTTCCAGTTCTTCCTTTGAAGCCTTGCTATACACATGTGAATATCTGTAATGAAAATCTCTGGTTTATCTATCATGCAAACAGTTGACTTAGCTTTCATTACAGCATCTGACACTATGTTCCTGCTAGTAGTTTTCCAGGAGCCTTATAACATACCATGTCTGAAGCCATGAAGAAGAAATAGACAATGATTTTAATTTCAAGTGAGGTGTGGTGTCATGTCCTATTTATCCCCAAAAGTTCTCCTCGACTGCTATAAATTGAGTAGAAACAGTAAAGATCCATTTCAGTCACTGAATAGTGAGTCCAAACAAACTTTGCAAGTCACCACCTTTGAGCCTAATGAACTCTTTCTTCAACAGACTTCCCATTTCCCCTAACACTTCCTCCATACCTTGGCATTATGCAGACTACATTTTATTCTTCTCTTCCACTCCCTTCCCCGATCAGTCTCTCTCCATTCTATCCTTTGCTTTTTTCCTTACCTCCTTCCCTTCCTTCTCTCCTGCTTGCCTTCATTATGTCACGTTTTCCTAAAAGACACTGAATAATGGCCTCTCCTTAAGTTTGTAACATTTTTTCAAGTACTTTACGTATTTGACATGTTTCCTTGGTGTTCTTGCTGGATCTTTCTCATCAGCCCCCACGAAATAAGGCAGAGTGGCCATTTTTGCAACCGTTGAAAAGGAAGCCCAAGAAGGCCACATGATGAGTTAGTAATATAGCTGGGAAAAGGACCCATGTCATTGATTCATTGATTGACCCATTCATTTAATTATCCATATTGAGATCTGTGATTTAAAATTATGGATCCTTATAAGAAGCCACACTCTGTCCATGTCAGATTTCCACACTGGAGGTGCTCACCAGCAGTGGATGCTCTTAGACCCCCAGCACCAGGAAGTCATCTAGGTGGGACAGAGCTTTCTTATCACAGTTACTAGGAAACACTAAGAGAATGTCTGGGAAGTACAAAGGGCTTCTGAGAGAACACCAGACCTCCCATTGCTATCTTAATGCCTTGGTGAGACCAGCCATAAGGAATTCTAAGTACACCTTTCATCAAGCCCAAGATACCCCATATTCCCCATCATTCCTACATATATTCAATTATAGTATGTACGATACCTCAGTCCATTTTCTTGTGTACATGTTTATCCGGAACAGCTAAACTCTTAGCTCTTGAATAGTAAGACTTAGCTCAGTATCCCACCCACTATGAGCACCTAGACAGTCTATCAAACGAGTAAGTGAGTTAAATAAATAATTAATTAATTAATGCACTGCTGTACTATACCATACTTCCTCCAGGACATAGCAGGAACCTAGAAGCAGAAATGTTAGCACACTGACTGCAATATCCTCTTTCTTTCTGGTCCCGAAGTCTAGACTAAATGACAAATTGGCTGATTTTCATCATCAGACTTAGTAAGGGATTCATTGGGGCAACAGCAGAGAAGGGCTAGATGTTTGGCTCTTTGCTGATGTGGAGATAAAGAGGCAAAGGGAAATAGTTCTTATTAGAGTATTTAATTATCCAGACTTCATCAGGACATACATTATTCCCCCACATACCTCTGCTCACTTCCAAAATGTTCAGAGTAAGAGATTTTTCCACTTAGGAAGTTTGAGGATGTTTAATTATTTTCTTTGGTCTGAAAGAATGTGCACTGCTTCTAAAGGAAATTAATTTCCTCAAAAGAACATCTTTTTACTGGAATCTTTTTACTGGAAGGCCAATGTTTATGAAAAACCATCAAGCTAGAAATGACTTCAGGAACAGAGAGAAGAGAGGATGGGACTTGGGACTTGGGACTGTCTTCGCCAATGAAGCCTTCATTCTCCTTCCATTTCTTCTGGCCCTCAATTTAATAATTTGAAATGTTGGGGAAGAGGCTGGAGGGTGTACAGAAAAACACCTTACGTGTCAGCCGGTGCAGTTTTCTTCCATTCTGAACACAATCAACAGTGTGACTTACCAAGACACAGGCTGCAGGGCCGAAGAGAAGGGATGTTGTAACTCCTAAGACAGGAGGGCAGGAAGCAGGGAGATAAATGCCAGAGAATGCAAATCAGATTGCCTGTGTGCTGAAGCCCTGGGAGAACAGGAAGGGATATGAATTATAATTTTTTTGGCTTAATGCACAAATCTCTCCAGATGAGGCAGCCCTGAGACACTTCCACAAGCTAGTGAAGGGGAAAATAAAAAAAGCAACTTTTGCGGAAACCCACAAGTGAAAACTTGATCTTGCTCCATTTCAATCTGTTTCTTTAGGAACTTTTTCCCATAAACACAGGCCTGGGAGCCGAGCAGTACGTGCACGGAGTCCATCTTTCAAGGACTCAGAGACGGACCTCCATGTTTGATACTCAAGCCAAAGAAAACAGATTGAGAAAATGATCACCTCCAAGGAGCTGCTTTCCATCATCTGGACTTTGTATCGGGAGGAAACATGCATTCACAAAACCCCAGGGACCCAGACTGTATGTTGACATCTTCCCTAACAGAGTCCAGGAAAAGTTAATTGGGTTTTGTTGAGCCACAATTGGACTTCAAGCCCAGGTAGAGATACAGGAAAGTTCTAGGCACTCCCTATATTCAAAAAGACTGTCTTGCTATATGCTTTCGTGGGCACAGAGTTCCCATCAGCCCAAGCCCTGAAGATGACATTCCTACAACAAATTATTCAAAATGCAAACAAGTTTGTCAGCTGAAATGCTGGAATCCTTGAAACTGAGGAGTAATGGATCATAGAGAAAATTCCATAGTTGGAAAGGGCTTTGGGAAACAATCTAACGATACCTAAAGCACAAGCAACAAGATAAAAAACAAACAAGTGGGGCTACATCAACTGAAAAGCTTCTGCACAGCAAAGGAAATCATCCACAAAGCGAAAAGACAACTACAAAGTGGGAAATAATATTTGCAAGCCATATATCTGATAAGAGGTTAATATCCAAAATATATAAAGGACTCATACACCACAATAACCAGACAAACAACTAATTACAAAATGGACAAAGGAGCTGAATAAACATTTCTCCAAACAAGACACACAAAAGGCCAAAAGGTACACGAAAAGATATTCTTGATGACTAGTCTTTAGGGAAATGCAAATTAAAGCCACAAGATCTCACTTCACACGTATTAGAATGGCCACCATCAAAAAGACAAGAGATAAAAAAATGCTGGTGTCAATGTGGAGAAAAGAAAACCCTCGTGCGCTATTGGTGGGAATATAAAATGTTACACCTCCGTGGAAAACAGTATGGAGGTTCCTGAAAAAATTAAAAATAGACCTACCATATAATCTAGCCACTCCACTTTTGGAAATATACCCAAAGGAAACAAAGGCACTGACTCAAAAAGATATGCACTCCCATGTTCATAGCAGCATCTACCCACAACATGGAAACAAACTAAATGTCCATCAATGGATGAATGGATAAAGAAGTTGTGGTGTATGTATGTGTGTATGTGTGTGTGTGTGTGTTTGTTTATGTACACACACCTTATGGAATTATATATATAAAATGGAATGGGTAAAGTGGTTGCAGTGTATGTGTATATACATACATATATATATATACATATATATATATGTATATATAATGGAATGGATAAAGAAATTGTGGTATATGTATGTATATAAATATATATATATAATAGAATGGATAAAAAGTATGCAAAGAAGTTTTATATATATATATATATATGAAAAGAAATATATTATATATATAAGAAGTTTTATATATATTCCATATATACGCATATATATATGAAATATTTGTTTTTTTACAAATAGTTTATTGTCAAATTAGTTTCCACATAACACCCAGTGCTCATCCCCACAAGTGCCCTCCTCCATGCCCCCCCTCCTCCCCCCCACATCCACCAGTCCTCAGTTTTTGTCAGCATTCAAGAGTCTCTCATGGTTTGCCTCTCCCCTTTTCCCCACCATTTCCGCCCTTCTTTCCTCCTTGGTCCTCTGTTAAGTTCCTCCTAATCCTCCTATACGTGCACACATATGATATTTGTCTTTCTCTGCCTGACTTATTTCGCTCAGCATAACACCCTCAAGGTCCATCCATGTTGCTACACATGGCCAGATTTCATTGTTTCTCATTGCCATGTAGTATTCCATGGTATAGATAAACCACATCTTCTTGATCCATTCATCTGTTGATGGACACTTAGGCTCTTTCCATGTTTTAGCTATTGTGGAGTGCTGCTATGAACATTGGGGTACATGTGCTCCTATGCCTCAGCATTTCTGTATCCCTTGGGTAAATTCCTAGCAGTGCTATTGCTGGGTCATAGGGAGTTCTATTGTTAGTTTCCTGAGGAACCTCCACACTGTTTTCCAGAGGGGCTGTACCAGTTTACATTCCCACCAACAGTGTAGGAGGGTGCCCGTTTCTCCACATCCTCGCCAGCATCTAGAGTTCTCTGATTTGCTCATTTTAGCCACTCTGACTGGCGTGAGGTGGTATCTCAGTGTGGTTTTGATTTGTATTTCCCTGATGAGCGATGCTGAGCATCGTTTCATGTGTCTGTTGGCCATCTGGATGTCCTCTTTGGAGAAGTGTCTGTTCATATCTTCTGCCCATTTCTTCACTGGGTTGTTGTTTTTCGGGCGTGTAGTTTGGTGAGTTCCTTGTAGATTCTGGATATCAACCCTTTATCTGATATGTCATTTGCAACTATCTTTTCCCATTCCGTTGGTTGCCTATTAATTTTCTGGGTTGTTTCCTTGGCTGTGCAGAAGCTTTTAATCTTGATGAGGTCCCAACAGTTCATTTTTGCTCTTGATTCCCTTGCTTTTGGGGATGTGTCAAGTAAGAAGTTGCTGCGGTGGAGGTCAAGGAGGTTGTTTCCTGCTTTCTCCTCTAGGGTGTTGATAGTTTCCTGTCTCACGTTCAGGTCCTTTATCCATTTTGAGTTTATTTTTGTGCATGGTGTGAGAAAATGATCTAGTTTCATTCTTCTGCATGTTGCTGTCCAGTTCTCCCAACACCATCTGTTAAAAAGGCTGTCTTTTTTCCATCGGATATTCTTTCCTGCTTTGTCAAAGATAGTTGGCTGTATACTTTTGGGTCCACTTCTGAGTTCTCAATTCTGTTCATTGGTCTATGTGTCTGTTTTTGTGCCAATACCATACTGTCTTGATGATGACAGCTTTGTAGTAGAGGCTAAAGTCTGGGATGGTGATCCCTCCCGTTTTGGTTTTATAATTCAGGATTACTTTGGCTATTCGGGGTCTTTAGTGGTTCCATGCAAATTTTAGGATAGTTTGTTCTAGTTTTGAAAGTATGCTGGTGCAATTTTGATTGGAATTGCATTGAATGTGTAGAGTGCCTTAGGTAGTAATGACATCTTAACTATATTTATTCTTCCAATCCATGAACATGGAATGTTTTTCCACTTCTTTGTGTCTTCTTCAATTTCCTTCATAAGTTTTCTATAGTTTTCATCATACAGATCTCTTGTATCCTTGGTTAGGTTTATTCCGAGGTATTTCATGGTTTTTTGTGCAATTGTGAATGGGATCAGTTTCTTGATTTCTCTTTCTGTTGCTTCATTGTTGGTGTGTAAAAATGCAACCGATTTCTGTACGTTGATTTTGTACCCTGCAACTTGGCTGAATTCTTGGATCAGTTCTAGTAGGCTTCTGGTGGAGTCTGTCGGGTTTTCTATGTAGACTATGTCATCTGCGAAGAGTGAGAGTTTGACTTCCTCTTTGCCAATTCTGATGCCTTTGATTTCCTTTTGGTGTCTGATGGCTGATGCTAGGACTTCCAGCACTATGTTAAACAACAGTGGTGAGAGTGGACATCCCTGTCGTGTTCCTGATCTCAGGGGAAAGCTCTCAGTGTTTTCCCGTTGAGGATGATGTTAGCTGAAGGCTTCTCATAGATGGCTTTGATGATGTTTAAGTAGGTTCCTTCTATCCCAACTTTCTCCAGAGTCTTTATTAAGAAGGGATGCTGTATTTTGTCAAATGCTTTCTCTGCATCTATTGACAGGATCATATGGTTTTTATGTTTTCTTTTATTAATATGATGTATCACATTGATTGATTTGCGAATGTTGAACCAGCCCTGTAACCCAGGAATGAATCCACTTGATCTTGGTGGATGATTCTTTTGATATGCTGCTGGATTCGATTTGCAAGGATCTTGTTGAGAATTTTTGCATCCGTATTCATCAAGGATATTGGCCTGTAGTTCTCTCTTTTTGCTGGATCTCTGTCTGGCTTGGGAATCAGTGTGATGCTGGCTTCATAAAATGAGTCCGGGAGTTTTCCTTCGCTTTCTACTTTTTGGAATAACTTGAGAAGAATTGGGATTAATTCTGTTTTAAATGTCTGGTAGAATTCCCCAGGGAAGCCATCAGGTCCAGGGCTCTTATTTGTTGGGAGATTTTTGATCACTGATTCAATTTCTTCACTTGTTATGGGTCTGTTCAGGTTTTCTATTTCTTCCCGTGTGAATTTTGGTAGTGAGTGTGTGTTTAGGAATTTGTCCATTTCTTCTAAGTTGTC
The DNA here is from genome assembly GCA_017311185.1 of Proteles cristata cristata. NCBI lineage: Eukaryota > Metazoa > Chordata > Mammalia > Carnivora > Hyaenidae > Proteles > Proteles cristata. Next base: position 1,477,416 of record JAESUZ010000481.1, on the reverse strand, counting down.
CAATTTATTGGCATATAATTTTTCATAGTATTCCCTGATAATTGCTTGTATTTCTGAGGGGTTGGTTGTAATAAGTCCATTTTCATTCCTTATTTTGTCTATTTGGGTGCTCTCTCTTTTCTTTTGGATAAGTCTGGCTAGAGGTTTGTCAATTTTGTTTACTTTTTCAAAAAACCAACTCTTGGTTTCATTGATCTGTTCAATTGTTTCTTTGGTCTCTATGTTGTTTATTTCTGCTCTAATTTTACTATTTCTCTTCTTCTACTGGGTTTAGGGCGTTCTTGTTGCTCTGCCTCTAGTTCTTTTAGGTGAGCTGTTAGATTTTGGACTTGCGCTTTTTCTAATCTCTTGATATAGGCCTGGAGAGCAATGTACTTTCCTCTTAGGACTGCCTTTGCCGCATCCCATAGATTTTGAATTGTTGTGTTTTCATTTTCATTTGTTTCCATATATTTTTAATTTCATCTCTAATTGCCTGATTGGCCCATTCATTCTTTAGAAGGGTGTTCTTTAACCTCCATGTTTTTGGAAGTTTTTCAGACTTCTTCCTGTAATTGATTTCAAGTTTCAAAGCATTGTGATCTGACAGTGTGCATGGTATGATCTCTATTCTTTTATATTTATTGAGGGCTGCTTTATGTCCCAGTATGTGATCGATCTTGGAGAATGTGCCATGCGCACTTGAGAAGAAAGTAAATTCCCTGGCTTCAGGATGTAAAGTTCTAAATATATCCGTCAGGTCCATCTGGTCCAATGTATCTTTCAAGTCCATTATTTCTTACTGATTTTCTGTCTGGTTGACCTATCCATTGCTGTAAGCGGAGTATTAAAGTCCCCTGCTATTAGCACATTCTTATCTATAAGCTTGTTTCTGTTTGTGATTAATTGTTTTAGATATTTAGGTGCTTCCACATTCGGTGCGTAGATATTTATGATTGTTAGTTCTTCCTGATGGATGGACCCTGTAATTATTATGTAGTGCCCTTCTTCATCTCTTGTGATTGTCTTTAATTTAAAGTTCAGTTTGTCTGATATAAGTATCGCTACTCCGGCTTTCTTTTGATTTCCTGTAGCATGATATATATTTCTCCATCCCCTTACTTTTAATCTGAAGGTATCTTCCCGTCTAAAATGAGTTTCTTGTAGACAGCATATAGATGGATTTTGTTTTTTAATCCATTCTGCTACCCTTTATCTTTTGATTGGAGCATTCAGCCCATTTACATTCAGTGTTATTATTGAAATATGTGGGTTTAGAGTCTTTGTATCTTTTGTAGGGTTCATGTTTGTGGTGGTGTCTCTGGAATCTTTGTTCCTTGCAACCTTTCCTTCAGAGCATCCCCCTCAGGATTTCTTGTAGGGCTGGCTTCGTGGTGACAAATTCTTTCAATTTCTGTTTGTTTGGAAAGGTTTTTATCTCTCCTTCTATTTTGAATGACAGGCTTGCTGGATAGAGGATTCTTGGCTGCATATTTTTACTGTTCATCACATTGAAGATCTCTTGCCATTCCTTTCTGGCCTGCCACGTTTCAGTAGATAGGTCTGTCACCACTCTGATGGGTTTCCCTTTGTATGTGAGGGCCCTTTTCTCCCTAGCTGCTTTCAAAATTCTCTCTTTGTCCTTGTATTTTGCCATTTTTACGATGATATGTCGTGCAGAAGATCGATTCAAGTTACGTCTGAGAGGAGTCCTCTGAGCCTCTTGTATTTCCACATTGACTTCCTTCCCCAGGTCGGGGAAGTTCTCTGCTATAATTTGTTCCAGGACTCCTTCAGCACCTTTCCCTCTCTCTTCCTCTTCTGGGATTCCTATGATACGGATATTGTTGCGTTTGACTGTGTCGCTGAGCTCTCGAATTCTTCTTTCCTGTTCCTGGATCAGTTTGTCTCTTTTTTTGTCAGCTTCTTGTTTTTCTAGAATGGTGTCTTCTAAATCACTTATTCTCCTTTCTGCCTCTTCAAGCCGTGCATTGGAGGCCTCTAATTTATTATGGATCTCATTTATCGCATTTTTTAATTCTTCATGCCTATTTTTATTTTCCATTCTGTCTGTAGCCATAGTTTCTTTGATGTCGCCTATGTTTTTTTCAAGCCCTGCTATTAATTTCACCATTATTATTCTAAAATCTTGTTCACTTATGCTGCTGATATCTGTTTTGAGCAGTTCATTAGCTGTCATTTCTTCTTGGAGTTTCTTTGGAGGAGAGCTCTTTCGTTTCGTCATTTTAGTTAGCTTTCCGGCTCTTGTTGGTTTTAAAGACCTGTTATGCTCTCTGTTTCTATGAGCACTGCTATATCCAAGAAACTCTTTGACTTTTCAGGGCCTATCCTTTCAGAGATTGTTTTTTGAATGGTATCCCTCGGTCACTCTTGTTGGGACTTTAGTTATTTTATTTTCCTATTCGTAGTGATATTTGGGACTCTTCACCTTGTGTACTCTAGCTTGTTTCTTGAGGTAGCCCTCTCAGGCAGGGATGGGCGTGGCGTGATCCGATGCCTCAGGCGGGGGTTCTGCCTTGGCGATTGTGGGAAGGAGAGTGACGGTGCTCCAGTCCCTTCTTGAACCCCGCGCTGCAGCTCGGTTTTTTTTTTTTTTTGGCGTGTCAACTCCCCGTTCCGGGGACGCAGCCGAAGTTGGTTGCACTCTTCAACCCAGGCCAGTTCCAATCTCCAAATCCCAGCCCGCGCCCCGCTGAAGTTGCCTTAGACACAGCTTCCCAGACAACCCCCTCGGGCTATTCCAGGCTCCCTGCTGAGCTCTGGGGGCGGAGTCAGGATCGCTGCTTTCTTCTCTGGTCGGCTCTGGTGCGCATGCGCGGGGGCTTGCCTGCAGCGTCCGCGCAGCCTGAGCCCGCTGGAGTGAGGAAAACCGGGTCTCTCTATGGCTCGTCACCCGAAACACGAACTCACAGGCAAATTTCCCAGTTTTTAGCTCTTTGCCTTCCCTCTCGAGTTCCAGCCAGCCAGGAGCGCGGACGCCTGGGTCTGCGCGTCTCCTTCAGGGGTCCCAGCCGCCCTGGAGCTACAATGGCGGCAGGCGCGCCGCCGCTGGAGTGAGGAAAACCGGGTCTCTCTATGGCTCGTCACCCGAAACACGAACTCACAGGCAAATTTCCCAGTTTTTAGCTTTTTGCCTTCCCTCTCGAGTTCCAGCCAGCCAGGAGCGCAGACGCCTGGTGTCTGCGCGTCTCCTTCAGGGGTCCCAGCCGCCCTGGAGCTACAATGGCGGCAGGCGCGCCGCCGCTGGAGTGAGGAAAACCGGGTCTCTCTATGGCTCGTCACCCGAAACACGAACTCACAGGCAAATTTCCAGTTTTTAGCTTTTTGCCTTCCCTCTCGAGTTCCAGCGAGCCAGGAGCGCGGATGCCCGGTGTCTGCGCGTCTCTTTCAGGGATCCCAGCCGCCCTGGAGCTACAATGGCGGCAGGCGCACCCGCTCCGCTTTAAAACCCCACCTCCAGGAGCGGCACAAAGAAGCAGTTTGTGTGCTCAGCCTCCCCCAGGACCAGTTGTCGCGAGGGGACCTGGTGTGCAGATATTTGGCAAGTACGGTCTTTCTATGCACCGAGCGGAGATTTTTCTGTCTCGGACTCTCTCCTTTTCCCCTCTCACTCCCCGTAGAGGGTAGAGGGGGATCGCCTCCCACCCTGGAGGCTCCGATCCCGGGCTGATTTTACCTTCCCCGGTTCGCACTCACGTTAGAAGGCTTTCTCAGTGGATTCTGCGTCCTTTTTTCTCCCAGTCTCTCGGGTTTTGTATGGTTTCCAATGGCTTCAGATCTTTTCTGTGTGATGTATGGGCGCGAGTGCAAGTACGGAGCTCCTTACTTCTCCGCCATCTTGCCTCCCTCCTATATATATGAAATATTACTCAGCCATTAAAAACAAGGAAGTCCCACCATTTGCAACAACATGAATGGACCTTGAAGGCATTACACTAACTGAAATAAGTCAGGCAAAGACAAATACTGTATGATCTCAGTTATATGTGAAATAAAAAAAATACTCATAGGAAAAGAAATAAGATTTATGTTTACCAGAGGTGGCAGTAGGGAAGGGAGAGTTGGAAGAAGGTGGTCAAAAGGTACAAAGTTCCAGTTATAAGATAAATGTCATGTACAACATGGTATCTTCAGATAACATGCTCTATGACATACAGGAAAGTTGGGAAAAGTAAATTCGGAGAGTTCTCATCACAAAGAGAATCTTTTTCCTTTATTTGCTGTTTCTTATTTTTGTTTCTATTGCTCCTATATGAGAAGATGGAAGTTAGCTGAATCTACAATGGTAGTCATTTCAAAAAATATATAAATCAAAGCATTGTGCTGTATACCTTAAACTTACACAGTGATGTATGTCAATTACTTCTCAATAAAAAATCAAACGGTCCAGGTGGGCACACAGCATTTTGCTAACACAGTATGTAAGCAATGCCCACCTAAGAATTGGGTGGTGGTCTGATTTTAATTGTCCTTCACAGTGTGAAATTAAGACTTAGAAAGTCACTTTCTTTACTGTGATCTTAGGTTCAATGTGCATCTTTCCTTAGCTAAGCATAGTTTTAAAAACTTCACACAGTTGAGGGGCTCGGTCGGTTAAGCATCCACCTTCAGCTCAGGTCACAATCTCGTGATTCATGGGTTTGAGCCCTGCGTCGGGCTCTGTGCTGACAGCTCAGAGTTTGGAGCATGCTTGGGATTCTGTGTCTCCTTCCTTCTCTGTCCCTCCCTGTTCATGCTCTGTCTCTCAGCAATAAATAAATGTTAAGAAAAAAATTTTTAAGTTCACACAATTGAGATTGTTCAACTCAACTAGGATTTGATAAAAAGTTACACTTATAGCATTTCCCCCTTTTTTTCTTGATTTCATACAGAATAGTTCAAATAGAATAAGGCCCAATAGAAAGTTTTAAAAATAAATAAAATGATGGTTTCTGTAAATGAATCCTTCATTGTGTAAGAAAACACTAAGTGAACATTCTTTAGAAGGTTGTAGTATATATACAAGTAATAAAAGAAGGAAACAATTTTGTAAGAGACATGGAAAATTGATTGTCAAAGTATTATTTGAAACCTTTCTTAACTTTAAGGTAATATCAAACAGAACATCTCCTTCATGGTGATACTCACCTCTTTTTAAAAGAATCAAAGTGAAATCCACTAATTTAGACCTCACTAATTCAAACTGAGGATAATTCAAACCAGACAGCTAAACTTACTTTTATATTGCCAAATCTCTTTAAAAGTTAATCAGAAGCTTCTGCACAGCAAAAGAAACCATCAATGAAAGAACAAATAAAACCTAATGAGCGGGGTAAAAATATTTGCAAACCATAATCAAAAAGGGGTTAAGATCCAAAATACACAAGAAAATCATACAACTCAATAGTAAAAAACAAAATAAAACAAAACAAGAAAACAAAAACAAACAAATAAAAAAACACAAATAAACCAATTTAAAAAAATGGTCAAAGGAACTGAATAGTAGTTCTTCCAAAGAAGACAAACAGACAACATATACATAAAAAGGTACTCGACATCATTAGTCTGGAGGGAAATGCAAGCCGAAAGCATAATGAAATATCATCTTTCACCTGTTGGAATGACTATCATCAGAAAGACAAGAGATAACAAATGCTACGAGCATGTGGAGAAAAATGAACCCTGTGCACTGTTGGTGGGAGTAAATGGGTACAGCCATTATGGAAAACAATATGGAGCTTCCTTAAGAAATTAAAACTAGAGACTCCTGGATGGCTCATTTGGTTAAGCATCCAACTCTTGGTTTTGGTTCAGGTCATGATCTCACAGTTCGTGGGTTCGATCCCTGTATCAGGCCCTGTGCTGACAGCTCAGAGCTTGGAATCTGCTTCGGATTCTGTGTCTCCCACTCTCCCTGCCCCTCCCCTGCTCATCCTCTGTCTCTATCTCTCAAAAATAAATATATGTTAAAAAAATAAAAATAAAAAGAAGGATATCCCGCCATTTGTAACAACCATGACGAACCTGGAGGGTATTATGCAAAGTGAAATAAACCAGACAGAGAAAGATGAATCCTGCATGGTGTCACTTACATGTGGAATTTAAAAGCAAAGCAAACAAACAAACAACTAAGCAAAAAAATACAAAAAAAAACCCCAAACAAACCCAAAAAACAACCCCCCAAAAAAATCAAAGAAACAGAGTAGAATGGTGTTATGAAAGACTGGGGGAGGTGAGAGAACTAGGAAAATACTGTATTATAGCACTGAGATCACAACTTAAATCTTCTCAATACACACACAAGTAAGGGAAATATGTGAGGTAATATGTTACTCAATTTGATGGTGGGAACTTTTTTACGATGTATGTTTATATTACAGGTTATGTGCTTTAAGTATATTATAATTTTTATTTGTCAAAAGTTAATTAGTACCAACAAGAAAAAAACACCGTAATCAGGTTAAAGCACTTTAGCAGCACCAATTACATACAAATAAATATCTTATCATACATTTTTTTATCCATTCGTGAAAAGTGACATGAAACTTCTAGATGGTGGTACTTTGTTCATTCTAAATAACAGCACAGAGGGGAGCAGTCATCTTTGCTCTAGGAAGACCAAATTCTGACATTTCTTGGGCCATGTACCAGCTGCACACACTTGGAGAAAATCCCTTGATGTCCGTGGGTCTCCATTTCTCTGGAAAAAGTCACTTTAGTCTTATGTTACCCAGGGACCTGAGGCCTTCTTAAGCCCTTCAACTTTTAGGTCTCTGGTACAAATTTCCTGCAAATGCCAAAAATGTATTTGTTTTTCAGCCTTTCTTTGGGTCAAATTTCATATTCGTTTAGATTGACCTTCCCATCAATTCATTCAAGCTGACAGGATTTTGCTGTGGACATACACATCTTTCAGGCTGCAATTTGAGGTATACATTGACCCAAAGAATATATTTAACTTCAGTGCTACTCTGAGCACGAAGAGTCCAGCAAAGCAAACAGTTTTTGCTGTGTTTTTTCTTCTTGTCTTCTTCATTTCTGCAGCACTCCCTGCCATTTGGAATCTAGTGGGTCCTTACAGTCACGGGATAACATTCCTTCCCTGTTAGTACTTGTCTTTTTGCTATTTCATAACAGACTTATAGTTTTTTATTTGAGAAACTTCTTCATAATTCAGTGCCTATATGAATAATTCAGGTGAAATTTTATGCTCAAAAATCTCATATACCAGAGTAAGATTTACTATAGGTTCAAGCAGGTTTCCTGTGTATATAAATGGTATATGGTGATAGCCTCCCTTGAACCAGGAAAATTGATGCCATAATATCACTTACTTCTCAGAAAGGAAAGTCTCTACCTCCAGTGATTTATAGTGTAAATAAGGAGGGAAATAGGATTTGAACCATAAAAATATTTTTGAGATCTAATTACCAACTACTATCTGAATTTGTTAACTCTGCGTCTTTGGGTTAATGACTTAAACTCTCTGGGCTTCTGCTTCTTTACCTATGAAGTGGGCATAATTATACCCAACTCACAACGAAATCAGACACTAAATGAGATAATAGATCAGACAGTGCTTAGCACATGATCTGTCCCAAGGATTCCAGAAGCCCAAAGAATGTACAGATATTCATCTTTACCTATGAGAGGCAGGACATGAACCTCAAGTAAGCATTTTTATGAAGAGAGACATTTTTAGAAAGTTTTTCTTTATGTAATCAGAAGAATTGAAAATACCTGCAAAACATAGAGAGAAGAAAACAAGGTTCCTGTGTTTAGCCCTGGCTGTTGGTTATGTGTTTCATTCTCTGTACTGGAGTGTTGGCTTTTAAAGGGCAATTACAGGGTGTGATCTTTGTCACCTGTGACACCTTGCAGAATCCTTACATATAATATGTGTTATGTGAATATTGGTTGAGTGGAATTTATCTTAGACTTCTTCTGTCTACCAAGACTTAGATGGTTTTTAACTGATAATGGTATATAGATCCAAAATAGTCAACTTCCATGACCCCAGATGGGTCAGCAGACCAGACACTACACAAGAAAAGTACTTGACATTTGTAAATCCCAACTAGAATAGTCCTATATCTTGGCCCAGTCAAAATACCTTTGCCAAAACAGAAAAAAAAGCTAGTGTTCTGAGGACACATGGAGGTTTCCCATTTGGTCACTCCCTAGCTCACAGTGGGCACTCCATTCACTGGTGACAAAAAACTGAAACTAATTTGTTACAGAATTCTGAGCCATCAATCACTTTAAAGAGTCATGAACCCCATATCCTTCTTTGGCCTATCAAGCGCCCACTTCCCCGGTAAAGAGCTTCCACCCTTAGCCAACCAAGTACCCTTTCTTTTTCAAGTATCATCAGAACTCATATTAATGAAATGTGGATGATGTTTGAAGATCACACATTGATTCAATATAGATTGGAGTGACTCCTGCATGCCAAGCAATGTTCTAGATGCTGGGGATTGTTGTAGTATGAATACACACACACACACACACACACCTATCAGGCCCTCTTGTAAAGACAAACATGTGATTAACATCAAATAAATTGAACATGTAGTAAATCTGATGGTGAGAAGTACTTAGAAGAAAATAAAGAAGGCAAGAGGGACGAGAAAAGCAGATGGGAAGTGAACTCTTGCAAAATTATAGCAAGTAGTAACAAAAACACTGAACCTCTAAACTTATATTTTATATACATATATATATATATATGAATTTATATAGGCTATTATTTGTATGCATATATTTATAAAATAACCCCATGGTGATTATTGTAGTAATAATTATTATTTCTATTAAACTCTTTCCAGAAGGTATAACAGCTAAGCATAGATACAATGACAAGCAGATGTCAGGCTAATGACAACACTTAACACTTACTGAGCATCAGGTGTTCCACCAAACAATTCCATGTTTCCATATTAATCTGCACAAGACTAAGGAAGAACTCGTGTTCTCTTTTAACCAAGAAGGATAAGAATTAGTGGCCCAATTGGATGTAACTCTAGGCCCCAGGCTCTTGATACCAAACTGCTCTTTGCTCCAAAATCATTATTATTTGAGAGATTTAAATAACCATCTCCAAGAAATATGAGAAAGTCTCCATTTTTCACAAGCTAGAGTATATCTTTGATGTTCCACTTATGGAGAAAATCCCATCACTTCACTCTAAATTAAAGTAAATTACAAGTATATCTTTCTGGGGTGAAGGCACACAGCATGCCATAGCTTTGAATTCTTCCTTAAGCTTCTCTGTTCAAAAAAACCCATAAAAATCTGTTGTGATTTATGAAGATGAGACAAGACACACCTGAAGAATAAATGAACAGTGAGCTCAAGAGGAAAGAGACACAAGGTGGATTAGATGAAGTTTACTGGCAAAGATTTGGGGAAGACTGTAAGCCAAGGCCGTGTCCTCTGTTCCCTGCACATCCTAAATTTTGGACCAGTGACTTGGAAATGAGAGCTAGGGTTCTAGGGAAGACTGAGTGAAAGTATGTGGGCTTGTACAAATTCACCTCCTAGGAGCAGCAAACAGCAGAGCAAAACGCTTAAATTCCGTGCTATGGGCAGGTAATTCAATTACATTTTAAGTATTTATATCCTGCTTAGTTCCAGAAATGATAAGATAAACTAGATGTAGGAGAGAAAAAGGAGAAAAATAAGGGTAATGCCATAAAATGGAAACAGGAATGGAGCTACTCCAAAAAGACATCTGTTAAAGATCTATACATCTAGGGTGCCTGGGTGGCTCAGTCGGTTAAGCATCTAACATTGGCTCAGGTCATGATCTCACAATTGTGGGTTCTAGCCCCACGTCGGGCTCTGTGCTGACAAAGCCTGGATAGAGACTGCTTCAGATTCTGTGTCCCTCTCTCCCTGCCCCTCCCCCGCTCACACCCTGTCTCTCTCTCTCAAAAATAAATGTTAAAATTTTTTTAAAAAATCTATACACCTGCAGGAGACATGGGGGGGTGGGGGGCTTCAGATTTAGCTCTAGATTGGCTGGCTGTCAATCAGAAAGAAAAACCTGATCAGTTATATAACTCACAGCGTCCAGAAGAGAGAATATGTCAGTAGTCTCCATATAAAAGGAATTGTTATTAAAAATGCCTCTTCTCGGGGCGCCTGGGTGGCTTAGTCGATTGAGCGTCCGACTTTCGCTTAGGTCATGATCTCGCGGTTCGTGGGTTCGAGCCCCGCGTCGGGCTCTGTGCTGACTGCCAGCTCAGAGCCTGGAGCCTGTTTCAGTCTGTGACTCCCTCTCTCTCTGACCCTCCCCTGCTCACGCTGTCTCTCTCTCTCCTAGAAATAAAAATAAAATAAAAAAAAAGCCTCTTCTCCCCATAGAGCAATCTTCTCCAAGTGCGACAGAAGGCAGAAGAGGGCGAGCCCTGTTCTTCATGGAAAAAAAGACAGGATGGAGTGAAAAGAACATGTGTTCCTTCCCTTTCAGATGATACTGACTGTTACAAGGATTAAATTGACACTATGTAGAGTGCCTGGTAGCACCTGACCCATGGGAGAGGTTCAACAAAATGGTGTCCATGATCACAAAGATGAAGCTAGAGACTATGAGCTAGGTCAGGGGGACTATTCTGAGACTCCATTTTAGCTCACTAATCATTAAGTAATGTTGGTAAAGCCACCATATCCCTGAGCCTCATCTATGAAAGTGGGATAATGTGATCTACTTCATGGGCTTAATGTAAAAATGTGTACAAAAACTTCTTAAACGAAGGCATCTTTTACAAGCAGGGAACCATTGATCAGCAGTCACTCTATGAAGTGAGCACAGAGCCACACACAACTGGTCCTTGGGGAATGCTTCCTTTCCATGGTGCTGAAGAGCAGCTGAAGTAAGACCTTTCTCCCTCTGCACTCTTTGCTCTAGACACATTTGTTCTCTGTCATCTGAAGGTCTTCATCCATATGTCTCCCTCTGCCTTCAATAATCTTCCCCTTCCACCCTTCACCTGAAACTCACCACTCAGAGCTCAGCCTTACACTCTCTTTTCCCAGACCTCTCCCTACCTTTCCCAACTGGGCTCCAGGAATTCGAATCCAACTGCCCTACTTGTGTCTGGTGAGAACACGGTCTTATACTATTCACCTTTCTTGCGCAGACCCATCCATGGGGCTGTAAACTCCTCGAAAGGAGGGAACGCATCTCTTCTCCATCACTGTAGCTAGAGTCCTGTGCCATTCCATAGAAGACACTCAGCAAACACTGAGTTGTGAGATAATGAGTGTGGATTCAAACCTAGAAGACTGGTCACGTGGTGCTCGTTTTTCTTGGATTGCTACGATGCTTAGATATTTGCCATCCTTTCTTGCACTAAAACTGTAGCATCCAGGGCCTCTACTGGAATTATCAACCACTGGAAATTAATGGTTAAACCTACACTTGTTCAAGATTCAAGCCCTCTTCTAGAAAGCTTACCAACATAATTTTAAAAAAAGTAGTTGAGATTTGAATTTTTCATCCCAGAGCATTTAGAAGGGATCGATAAATCAGTTCAACAAACATTTACCTTGAAAAAAGTCCTTTTTCTTCAAGCTTTTTACATCATTGTATGGTTCAAAATAAATGTAATCCCTTATAGTCTCCCTTCGTTTGTTCATAATGCATTAATATGCTGGTTTGAATGACCTTTTTAAGATGAAAAAAATTACCCACTCATTGAAGAGGTTGAAAGCAGCTTTTCCTCTTAAATATGGAGGTCATTTTTACTGAAAAGAAACAGTAATACACCAAGATATTGCTGCCTCCTAATACCAATATTGTTGCCTATGAATTGGAAGTATCAGAATTGACTAAATTCACTTTCCTACTATTTATCTATATTCTTAAGATATTTTTTTTTAATTTTTTTATGTTTTATTTATTTCTAGGCGAGAGAGAGACAGCGTGAGCAGGGGAGGGTCAGAGAGAGAAGGAGTCACAGACCGAAAGAGGCTCCAGGCTCTGAGCTGGCAGTCAGCACAGAGCCCAACGCGGGGCTCGAACCCACAACCGCGAGATCATGACCTAAGCGAAAGTTGGATGCTTAACCGACTAAGCCACCCAGGCGCCCCTCTATATTCTTAAGATATATCTAAGATTACAGTGGACCATTCCAAACTACCCAGCAAGTCAGCTATCAAAGCTTTCAGACAATAGTGAAATTTTCAGCAAATAGTGAAAAAGGAGTCAAGTTTTGGTCATTTATAGCAAAAAAGAGTTGTTGCATGGAAAAATAAAATCACTTGGGCTACTCAGTGCAGCTAACACCCAACATATGACCTTTCTTCACAGTCTTATAAATATCTTCTGCATCACAAGGACTGCCAGAATTGAGGACACTTTAAAATAAGGCTCTTTACAGACAATGAGCTATTATCCTCTAGGACTTAGCAAACTGGCTGTCAGCCAACCTTATATTTGGATACCCTTGGAAGGATAAAATATGACAGTTAATTGGTTTATATGAGAAGAGTAAAATATCTTAAACAAAAATATAGTCCATGCCAGTCAAATGTTATAGAAAGAGTATTTTCTCAGGAAGTCATGTCGACAGTATCAGACAGACAGAAACAGAATATCTTAAATAATAGCTAATGATGTATTTCCTTTGAGTATTATGTCTCCCTCTCTCTCTTACTTACTCACTATGAACATGTACAATTCCTTCAACTGAACCAATCTTTCAGGGATCCCTAAACCACAGCAGTTGACAGATAAGGTATTCAATCTCATATATTCCCAGAATAAATTCCCACATATATGTTATCCCAAATCCATGCTAAGTTGGTCTATCTCATACAGACACCATCTGTAAAAGACTGCAGTGTCTAATGATTCAACTCGGCAGGTTATAGCTAAGATTTCATAGAGGCTGTGACTTGGCCTTTGTCACACAGCAATGGCTATCCACAGAGCTGGGTACAGAATTCAGGTCTCCCAATCCTTCCTAAGGACTCTGTCTGCTACCCCATGCTGAGACTTCCATGTCTATTTCTTACGAATCAGGTACTAAATTACTATTCTGCAGCTGGATTTGAATACGCACACACATACACACATGCACATGCATGCACGCACACACACACACACACACACACACCTCAAAAGAGTATCAACAGTTTACCTGAATGAGGAGTAAATTACTTACTTTCCTGAATCTACCCTAAAGGAGAGGAGTAAAATATCACTTGAATAAAAAGTGTCATGGAAAAGGTTCTAGAAGCAAAAGAAAGGATTATTACCGGAAAGCTTAGTGATCAAACTAAACAAGGGAAAAAGTCAGAAGGGAAACCCTACTCACAGAGAAAGTGAGTAGTGTGCTCACTCAGAAGACCAAAAGCACACATATGGCTAACAAGGTCAATGGAGAAGATTAGGCAAGGGTTAGGGAATGCTGGATTGTCAATCCTAAAATGTCAAGTTGTGGACATGTGGTGAGGTGTTCCTTGGAGGAAAGTCCCATACATCTCACTGGGTACTGGTGGAGGACAGTATACCTAATGCAGGCCATCTAATCAGAACATACTCCTTGGTCCCTGACATAGGGAGGATTCCCTGGGTGGTCGCATATTGTCACTGTGATTCTGTGATGGATGGCATGGCCCCTGCACCAAGTCCCAACTGGAAGAGTCCATACCTTCTACTTGCAAGTTCGGACTTGCTGTTCTTCTCATTCAGCCCTTGCTTCCTCATCTGTCAAACAGATCAATATCTAAACGCCATGGCTGGGACACCTGGGTGGCTCAGCTGGTAAAGTCTCTGACTTTGGCTCAGGTCATGATCTCATGGTTCGTGGGTTAGAGCCCCGCATCAGGCTCTGTGCTGAATGCCAGTTCAGAGCCTGGAGCCTGCTTCAGATTCTGTATCTCCCTCTCTCTCTGATCCTCCCCTGCTCAAGCTGTCTCTCTCTCTCTCTCTCTCTCTCTCTCTCTCTCTCTCTCTCTCTCTCTCTCTCTCAGTCTCTCCCTCAGAATAAGTAAAACATTAAAAAAAAAAAGACTCCGTGGAGACCAAGGCCAAACACCAGGTTGAAGAACCATAGGGAGAATGGAGTTTAAGGCTGCCATGCCCCATTGAGAGATGGACTGATATCAAACCAGAAAAACCAGCTGAAAATAGCTAATAATATGTTAACAATGGGTGTTAAGGCTGGATTATGAGGCAGAGACAAAGAAGGTATATAGCAGGGGATAGTCTTCAGTATGGTAGGCACACTAAGAATGTCAAAGAGGAAGACATTTTTACTTATAATCATTCTACTGTGCACTTTCGAAACACTTGAACACCCTAGAGCTATCTATTATGGGTAGATATCTTCTGATTTGCAATCTTCTATAGGATACAATGTTTCAGAGAAACAAGACAATAGGTTTAATTTTATGTAGTTCCAATGGCCCCAGTTATTTCTAGTCAGGAATCCTACATTAACCCAGGAGACATTCTAGGGTTTCTTTTCATTGGTAGCTATCCCCTTCCAAAGGTATTTGTTTTCCTGAGAAGTCATGAACTCTCTGACACCCAGGCACTTTACTTCTCTAAGCCCTTATGGGCTCAAAGACTCCTCAGATCCCTCCCCTCCAGCAAGCCATTCATCTGGGAATATACTGTTTGACCCGAGTATGTCTTTACGTAGGTATTTTATCTATCTTACTACAATAACAAGCATACGCCCCAGATGGGGAAACTATGTTTAAAAACAACAAGGCTCTGTCAGCACAATGTCTGGATGTGGTAAAAACAGGCAACTAGATTGTGTGCAAGTCAAAAAAAATAGGGAAAAAAAGCATTTTCTGATAAATAGCTCAAGCTAATAAAACATGGTTAAGAAAGAGAGCATACAAAATATTCCATCCATTCAGATCTGTTACCACATGGCTCAGACTGGGTAAAAATGTAAAATAAAATAAGAGAAGGGAAAAGATGCCCTCAAAGTGACTACATAGTAAAGCCTCGCTAATGTTACAGAGCCCATATTCTCACATGGATGGTTTTTAAATTTTCTCAACCCCATAATATGTGCTCAAAACACATCACTGTCTATTCCTCTCACTCCAAAATGAAATTCTGCATTATTCCGGAGTGTGCTGTTTGCATTTGAGGAAATTCCGAGCCACCAAATGATTAGATTTGGATAAAATAAGCAGGGAAAAGAAACATCCCTCCTAATTATTTCCACTCTAGGTGTGTCAAAAAGATAGTTGCAAAGAACATGGAAATTTTCATAATCCCCACTGTTACCTAAACATTTCCTGATAGCTTGTTTCAGAGTTTGGAAGGAAACAGAAATTACTTCTCAGCCCCATTACATGACAGAAGAATGACAGGTTCAAAGAAGTCAAGTAACTTGACCATGGTCCTGCAGCTGAAAACAGGGGCTTGGTTCCCTGGCCCTAGGTTTCTCTGAGACTATAATGCCTGGCTTGACTCTTGTTTGGAACAAAACGGTAGGCAACAGAACCCCCACAGGCAGCCTGTTGGCAGAAACTTGCTTCTGTTGGGGGTGAAAGTGTTGAACCCCAATTGCTAAGAATAGCTCAAAGCACCTTGGAAGGAGTGCTGGTTTCTAAAGAAATCCCCGCTTAGGGAACATTCTTCCTTCTCCTCAGACCATCTGTCATTATGTGTCTCGGGTTATGCATCAGAGATCGTGCAATATATGGAAACATATTGAAGGTATTAAATATGTCAGAGTCGTCTTCTCTCGTATTTCCATTAAAAGCTCTCAGCTATGCCAAAACGTTCTCATTCCCAAATGAGGTACATTTCAGTAAATGAGATGATGGATAGAACTTAAAGAATTCTCTAAGGAAGAGACAGAGCTGCAAAAAGACAGGGAGAACTTGCCAGAAAAGAAAAAAAATTATAGGCAATCTCAGAAGAATGGCTTCATTTCTCTGATGATATAAGGTCTTTTAAGGCATAAAAAACATGCAATGTACGACTTTCAATTCATGTCACTTTCCTCACTTCTTTTTCTAAACTAGACCACAAGGATCAGAGGTCCAAAGAGTGGACAGAAGTGAGTCTACGTGGGCATGGATGAGTTTAGACGTAACACGCGTGGATGCTTCCATTATAGTGGGATCCCATATGTTGGAAGGAATGTAATGATTCAAAAAATGTTCATTTCCAAATCTTTTTCAGACTTCACTAATGGCCTTGGAGTTTTACAATATACATTTAAGCATCAAAGAAATTTTTTGCTTCAGGAAAGACCATTCTCCAACAAACAGAAAGTTTCATATTTACCAAATTCCCACTCAGTTTTGGACACAATGTGAGGGACTGGAAAAGCAGTTGTGACTAAGATAGACCCAGGCCTGCCTTCACGGGGATTATACTCTTTTTTAAATTTTTTATTTTTTTTACTGTTTATTTATTTTGGGCAGACAGAGAGCACGAGTAGGAGAGGGGCAGAGAGAGAGGGAGACACAGAATCTGAAGCAAGCTTCAGGCTCTGAGCTGCCAGCACAGAGCCCAATGTGGGGCTCGAGCCCACAAACTGCAAGATCATGACTTGAGCTGAAGTCAGATGCATAACCAACTGAGCTACCCAGGCGCCATAGTGGGAATTATACGCTACTGAGAAAGTCTCATGGAGATCATGGATTCAGGGTAGTTTGTTACATATCTGTCCACGAGATCCTGTCCTAGAGACAGAATGTAGTAGCTGGTCTACTCACATCTCTCTGTTTCTAGATAATCTCAACACCCACCATGTGGAATCCTCAAAAAGCTTAAGTCTATCTGTGACAACCCTTGCAAGAAAAGAGCAACATAAACTATTTGGGTCATTCCTCTTCCCATTCATGTGAAATGGCTCTTGCCACGAATGCCTCAGTAATTACTAACCCCTGCTTACAGTTCAGTTTTTCTCTTGCTTGATATTACTCCATCATGCACTCATGACATCTTCCTTCACAAACACCCAGCACTGGGTTTCCACTTAGTACATGCTCAGTAAATACAATGGAGGGTACAGCAATTAGATGACCCACAGAAACAGAAATGGCAATTTTTATACTTGAGATGGGATGTAGTTGTGATGTGCCTGACATTTTAAACTGTTCCTCATTGTGGATGGCACAATTAACACTATTAAAACAAAAACACTCGACACACTGGTGTATGAGCCATCCCTTTGTTACTCTGAAACTCACCACTCTGCTTATTTGATGCCTCTTTACCCTCTACCTTGATGCTCGAATTCAATGGCTTTCTACTGGAGATTCCACAAGTGCTCCTTTGAGCAAGCATATCAACATGGGTTTGGTTTGTTTACCCACCCTCCAAGGATGCTTAGAATGCAGGAGAGGGCTGGCCTCATGTAAACTTACATTACCATATAATGTGTCATCGATGGAGCACTCAACAAGCTAACAAAACCAAAATTGGTCCCGCAGATTAGTTTTAAGGCACCAGAGGATATTTGCTGATCATATTTATACTTTTCAAACCTTCCTCTGGCTCTAGAATCTGCCTTCTCCTCACATTCTCCGGAAGTGTTCTGACCCTTCCCCAGCTGTGACCTAATCTCCCCTTCTTTCTCTCACTACCCTTTAAGACATGACTTGTGCAAAAATAACCAATTGCCCATATAACCACAGTGCCCTCTGTACTTGATAGAAGAACCAGTAGTCTGTCCAATTCATACCTATATTCCATAAACAAATTTCTAACTGTTACAGCTGTATCTTATATTGAAGCAGAAGTTGCCCTAATTAACACTACCACTGGACGAAGTGACCCTAACTCAGTGTCTGGAAATTTTATTTTTATTCTTGCTACTACACTAATAGAGATAGAGACAAAGTTATATCATTTTTAAATGCCTCAGGATTCCCTTCAGCTTTTATTCTGGAAATAAATAAACCATTCTTCATTCCGAGTTCCAAAGAACTTGACTGACCATCCTCAGATCCACATAGCACCCTCATAACTTTTGTTCTTCCAAAGAATTCAGGCAGGCTTCCTCCTCCTAAGGCAGCAGTAACAATATTCCTTTCCTGTCTGGGGGGGTGGGCGGGGGGAAGAGTGGGGAAAGGAGCGGTCTGCAAAATCTAGAAAGTTTCAGAATGATCATTTTATTTATCTTCTTTCATGTGGAAAAGTCATTTTGACACCCATTTTCTAGATATGAAAACTGATTTAGAGTTCAAAGTCCTGCTCAAAGTAAAGTAGCCTAGGAGGCAACCCCAGGTTATTCTACACCTCAGTCCAGAGACTTTCCCACCCCACTCCGTCCTCTCTCCATGCTCTCTTGGTCGGCCTCTGGTGTTCAGAAGGCTTTCTCCCTAACACACAGGATCCTGAGGGGGAAAAATGTTCCTTCCATTTTTCCCTGTAAACTGACCACTTTTAGGAATTCCTTGCAAATATGGAAGAAAAAGACATATCTAAAGCAAAGATCTACGTGCTTTATTAAGAATTCTATTTCCTGGGAAATAGTAACCATTTTTCAAGTGCCATCCAGTACTTGGCATAGGTGTGAAGGTTCACCAAAATTTATACTCACTGAGGAATAAAACCTCAGACAGTATGTTTCTAGGGGGGAAGGTGAGAGGCTGGAAGGCAGACCCCAGAATCTACTGTCTAATCACTAGGCACCTTCCCAAATGGGCTATAAAATTTCCAGCATTCTTAGCTGTCTGAGGTACTTCAATGCTGTAAAGAAAAGCCCAGAGCCAGAATCTGTAGCATTGCACACGGATTGCTTCCCTGGAAGTAGCCAAAGTGCCCCCTTGGCCTCAAGATGGCTCCCTCCTATGGGTCATACAGCAGAAAAGCTTCTGATCAAAGAGCAGAAACTCTGCCTGATTCCTGATGGCATCTCATATTTCTGGGTCTTTAGTGCCTTGCTCAGTGCCTAAAATGCATACGGTTGAAGTTAAAATTTACAGAAAGATCATTACAATTTAACTTTCTTGACAAAAGGTTTTCTGCCTCCAGTGAATGAGGCAGCCACCTAACACCTGGCCAGTACAGGGCTTCTTTAGGTCTCAGACCTTGAGTCCATCACATAATACAACCCTCTCAATCCAGCATAGGGACACAGACCATCCTACATTAAAAGAAACATAAGAGTTCTGATGACCAAATGCACTATGTAAGACCTTGTCTGTATCTTGATTCAAACAAACTAACTGAAAAAGCCACTTGGGACAAATGGGAAAATGTTAATATGGGGACAAAGAAAGATTATTGTGGGTGAGATGGCTTTGTGGTTATACATGAAAATACACTTTCTAAAATTTTTTTACCATTTATTTATTTTTGAGAGACAGAGCACAAGCAGGGGAGAGGCAGAGAGAGAGGGAGACACAGAATCCAAAGCAGGCTCCAGGTTCTGAGCTGTCAGCATAGAGCCTGATGCGGCCTCGAAACCACAAACTGTGAGATCATGACCTCATGTCATGTGAGACCACAATTGAGTCAAAGTCGGACGCTTAACCAATGCCCCAAGAAAATACATTTCCTAAATGCTATGACTTCTGGGATTTCCTTCAAACTACTTTAGCAAAAAAAAAAAAAAAGTTAAAATCTAAATGATGGATAGATTATGGATAAATGGACTATTCTCTTAATTGATAAGCCTGTTTGGAATTGTTCTTAATAAGCAGTTTACATGAATGCAAAACAGTCACTCATTGCAATGTGACAATATTCTGCCTTTACTGACAAGAGCATTATTTTCATATAAGATCCAACATTAGTGCACACATATTCTCACATACTCTCTTCAAAGGAACTGCCATTTCTAGATATTTCATATGCAAGTTCACTGAAGTGGAAAATTTAGATATCAAGAGCAATTAAATGTGTTTTTAGTATGTACTGAAATAAAATATAAAGCTTGTACCATTCTATTTGCAAGGATGTCTACTCCAATCTGCATTGATCAATCAGTGTATACCACTGACCAATTTCAGACCAGCTAGACTGCAAGCAAATTCACTCCCTCAAGAAACAAACAAACAAAACAAATCAACAATTCCCCAGTCACATGTCAGCCGCACAGGCAGCTATTTTGCCATTGCAGAGTCACTAGAACTTTAAGTATTCATTCATTAGATTTAATAAATATTTAGGGTTCTTACTGTGAACCAGACATTATTCTCTGACCTTCCCAAATCATAACTCATTGTAGTACTAACAATAACGCATGAGATAAATACTATTTTGATTTCCCAGTTTACAGAAACTGAAGTATTGAGAGGCTAAATATCAGAACTTTTAGTGGAAGAGCTGGGATTTGAAGCTGGGTAGCCTGGCTTCCAGAGTCAGCTCTTGCACTGTGACATGGAACCTCTCATTACAGTGATTGAATTAACAGTTGTTGATGTGCTTTTTAAATAAAAGTGAAAAATTAAATTATCCATTCTTAGTAACTTACATTTTTGAAACCTCCATGCACTGTAGGGAGCATAACAGAGACAGAACTGGAATCAAGTTTCCTAAGACAGAATCCACTGTCTTTTAGAGAATGGAGCTTAGCTTGCTCAAGTATAGGACTTCTCTCCAGGGCTCACCAGCCATAGGATGACATCTGCCTTCACTCTTTTCCCTTTCTCTCCAGTCTGTTCTCCTTTTCCTGTCTGGCCAGTGAACTCCTATTTGGAAAACCAGCCCCACCATCATTGCCCATCAGGATCTGACCTTAACTTGGACTGGGCATCTTGGTCTCACTTCCTCTGCATTTCTGTAGTCCAAGTTCCCCATTATATCATAGCTTGCATGGCATTTTAGGTGGCTGTTTTTCACCCACATCTCATGGTAGTTTAGGGGATCCTCAGGAAGAGAAACTATGTCTTCAGCTTCATTGTTACTGGCAGCTGGTAACTCTCCAGGCTTGGAGTAGAGCCTTGGCAAATACTTATTTGTTCACTATATCATATAGTACCTTAGGGTCATCTGAATACCCTGCTGATAGTTCTGCCCTAACACTTTAGAACCTTGACCAGGACTCTGTATTGATCTTATCTTCACCAGGTAAGCCCCTTGGGGTCTTGGATCCCTCACAGCACCTACCACAGTGCTTTGCTCATGGTCCCTCTTCAAGGATGACTAATTGCCAGCATTAATTATTGTTCCCCTATAGATACGCAGAAGTGCCAGAGACTAAAGGTCCATCCAGTTGGTGGAATGATAGACAGACCAAATATTTGTGACATTGTTCCAAATTAAAAAATGAAGTCTTTACCCCAAGAATGGGACGCCAAGCCTCTGGGAGGCGATTTGCAGCCATCTTGATGCCTGTCTCCTTCCATCATGGCTGCTGCTTTTTAGAGTTCCTTCAGTTGAACTAAGATGAGAGGCTACAAGTATAAGCAGAAGGCTTTTTCTTCATGAGAACACAACCAATAAAAATATGCACAGAAGACTATCTTGGGAGATGATGATACCAAGAAACTAAGAGTATGTGGAAAAACCACTTACAGTGCACCTACTCTAGGACTGGGCTCCAATGAAACCTGGTCAAATCCTGCCCACTATCCGAAATCAACAGTTTTGTCATTTCTTGGTGTTCAAGCTACAGCAAAACATAAAGCAAAATGGGGAGGAAGAGACTGTAATTCATTCATGCTGTGGTTCATTTCAGTTCCGACCATAACCACCAGAGTGAACTGTAGTTTTGAGAAAATATATATTGACCCTTCCCCAACGGGACCCTCTAAACTTCCTCTCATCCCTGAAAAAAAACAAAAGATACTTTATCTGACAAGAAGAAAGCGTTGAAAACTTAAGGTAATTTACATCAGAATTCAACTTGCGGATAAATAATTCAGAATGCTTTTTTAATTTAAAAATGTTAAAATATTGTGTATCCCTAACTATAGTCCTGGCCTATACAACACAGTGGCCAGAAGCCATATGAAATGTAGCTGTTGATACCTGACATGTGGCTAGTCCAAATAGATGTGTGGTTAAGTGTAAAATACACATCAAAATTCATTGATTGGGTTAAAAAATGTAAAATAGCTCATTCACTTCTTATATCGATTACATATTGAAGTGATAACATTTTTGGATATATTGGGTTAAATGAAATGTACTACTAAAACTCATTTCACTTATTAATTTTTACTCATTTAATGTGGTTACCACAAAATTCAACATTACACACGTGGCACACATTTGTTGCTTGTGTTATATGCCTATTGGATAACACCACTATAAACTAATAGCCAGCAGAAACCAAATAAGATATAACTAATGTTATAAACTGTCTTCTCTGAGCCCCTTCCTGCACCCACATGCAGCTAGAACAGTCTAGGAGCTGCTTTAGGTATGTGTAGTGCAAGTCACCACAGCAGAAACTGGGAATATCATAGCCAAGTCTAAATGGAATTAAGATGATATGGGGGAGAAGCAACGCAGAGAACACAAAAGAATAGAAAATTCTGAAACCATTCCCTTTTGACCCTGGAAATTAGAGATACGAAGGCCACTGAAGACCCATGCTCATAAACCACCCCTTCGCAGCTCAACTCTACCATATTCAACTCACTGACAAAGCTCCCCACCTCCTCCTCCAAGGCCTTCTGCTAGTAACTGGTCCTCAGGAGATACTAAAGCATTACAGAGCTTGGTAATGGGAGACAGACATTCCTTCTGTTACCACAGTTGGGTAGTTGCTAAAGGTCATTAGTATCTGCAGTAAATTTCCAAGGGCTCTGTATGGAAGGACTGGTAGTCTTTGGTCCTTTCAAACGAGTAGGTACCATTTATTTCTTAGGTTTCCATTAAAAGCACAAGAGGGGAAGTCCCAAAGGGAATAATACTTACGAAATAGAAAATGATTATCTTTCTTTTTACTCCAACTTCCAAGACGAGGAGGAAAATTCATTGATGAGTATTTATTAACTAATGATGAAAGAGCACTTCAAAAATGGAAATGGCTCTGAAATGCACTACATTATTCTGATTACAGAAAATGGAGACGAAAGGGAAAGGGCACTCTATAAAATGTCCTCGGCAATTGGCTCCATCTCTCACGGGCCTCTCAGATTCCTTTGTCCCTCCCACGATAATAACTTCTCTTCACGGCCACAGCCAAGAACACATTCTTTGTTTGGTTACATAAGCTTCTAAAAATAGCAATTTATCATGGAAATGCTAAATGACCCTTGAAGAAAGTGTTTTGATGGGCTATTAAGTTAGTGCAGTGCCTATTTTTTGATACATGTTATAATTAAAGATAAAAATCATTTTTGATGCTTTTCTAACCTTAAAAGTACACCAATTTCATGCTTTGGGCATCTTTATCTTTAAAAACATGAAGAAAAGTTTCCCGTGGTCAAAGTAGTTTTACCATAGATATGGAGATGAATATTTTCCTCATTAATGAGGGTTGATAAAAAAAAAAAAAAGAAGAGGCTAATTCAAAGTATAATTTTTTTTCTATCTGTCTAGCAAGGTTTGATAAATGAATTCGAAGGAAAATAATCAGAGAAATTAGCTGACAGAATATTTAAAGGAAACCTAATAATGCATACTAATAATAAAATAAAAATAAAAACCTAATAATAACCTTGTTTCTTAAATCTAGCACTTTAAAACTCCAAGTCCCAAGAAATAATCTAATTGATGTCTCCCCAAGACCACAGAGGTCAAGATGCCTGCCAAAGTCACACAGCCAGGTTGCGTCTGTTCTGGATCACATATTAATTATCATTCTCCTGGACACCAAGCCCCTACAACAGAACTTGAGGACTCCCAGAGGTACAGAAAACCAAGATGTTAAGATGAGGCTATCACAGTCAGAAAACAATGTAGAGAAGTCAGGGACACTTTCTTCACAAAACTCACCAAATACCAAGACCATGTAAAGAGTCAGGAAGTGTTCTTATATAGTAAACTTATTCAGGTGTGGGGTTTTTTTTCTATAGCATTCTTTTCACTAAGGTAAAAGGTACATCAAAGTCATCATTTTCTTTTTGGTTGTTGTTTTTTAAATTTTTTTTTTATTTTAAGTTTCTTTATGTTTGAGAGAGAGAATGCAGAAGGGGCACAGAAAGAGGAGGAGAAAACCCCAAGCAGGCTCTGCACTGTTGGCACAGAGCCTGAGGCAGGGCTTGAACTCATGACCCATGAGATCATGACCTGAGCCAAAGTCAGATGGTTAACCAACTGAGCCACGCAGGCACCCCTAAAAGTAACCATGTTCAAGTGAACAATTCTGTGATATTAAGTGCATTCTTAATGTGGTACTGTATTTAAGACTAATATATTTTTATCATCCCAAAAGAAAGCCCCATACCCATTATGCTACTCCTCCCCATTTCCCATTCTTCTCAGCCTCTGGCAACCACCAATCTGCTGTTTCCATAGATTTACCTATTCTGGATATTTTATATAAATAGAACCATACACATACATAGCCTTTTGTAACTGGTTTCTTTTACTCAGCAGAATATGCCTTCAAGATTCATCCACATTGTAGCCTGTGTTAGTGCTTCATTTCTTTTTATGACCAAAAAATATTCCATTGTGTGTCTATAGCACAAATTTCATCAACTTCTGATCCGTTCTTAAAGTATCTGTGGGAATTTTTGAACACTCAATTAACACTCATAAGAGTCCTCACTTAGAAGCCAGTCATTCCCTGTTCAACAAAACAGGCCATGGCTTGGGACGCCTGAGTGGCTCAAGCGGTTGAACATTTAACTTTGGCTCAGGTCATAAGCTCACAATTCAGGAGTTCAAGCCCCACACCAGGCTCTCTGCTGTCAGCGAAGAGCCAGCTTCAGATCCTCTGTCCCCCTCTCTCCGTCCCTCCCCTGTTCACTCTCTCTCTCTCAAAAATAAATAAGCGTTGGGGAAAAAATGGGAAGCTGTGTTTATACTGCACTAAGTCAGTGTCACAGCTTTCTCTGTATAACCTGTTATATTCCACAAACCACTTTTAACTACAACCTGTGCAGTGTACTATCATCACCATCTTTATTTTGTAAGTGAGGAAACAGACCTAAAGTGCTTAAGTAGTTGTCCAATGTCACAGCTGGTAAATAGCAGAAGCAGGACTGGACCCCCTCCCTCTCCAGCCACCCAGCACTGGAGATCATCCAGCGACCCACCCTAACCAAATTGTAACTCACTCCATTGATTATAAAATATTTCTACAAGTTAAAATTGGAAGAAGGGTCTGCATATTCAGAGCAGGAAAAGCCTCAGGGCGCCTGGGTGGCTGAGTTGGTTGGGCATCTGACTTCAGCTCAGGTCATGATCTCGCGGTTTGTGGGTTTGAGCCCCATGTCAGGCTCTGTGCTGACAGATCAGAGCCTGGAGCCTGCTTCAGATTCTGTGTCTCCCTCTCTCTCTACTCCTCCCCTGCTTGCTCTCTCCCTCTCAAAAATAAATAAACATTAAAAAACACATTAAGAAAAAAAAAAAAGTAAAAGCCTGAAGTCCTAACCAAGCTTAGCTGTAAATGTAAGTTTGTAAGTCAACCCCTATGGTTCATAAGGCATTTTCCCAAACAGAGCATTTCCCAATTGTATAGATGGTTTGTAGATTTTCATATTAGCCCACCAAAAACCTAACCCGTCATGTAGCAGAACTACATCACTATTGCCTTTTGAGCTCAGAGCAGCAACGTGAGGCTCGAACTCTGGAACTTTGTGAGATCGTGACCTGAGCCAAAGTTAGATGTTTAGCTGACTGGGCCACCCAGGCACCCCCAGGACAAAGAGATTTTAAAGCTCTGGAGCAGAATGGAAACCTTGGGCACAGGGACCTTCTGTCTTGCTGTCTAGATCCCCAAGCTTACACTATGTGGGCCCGCATGGTGGAGATAGCTCACCCCTCTGGATCCGGACGACTTGGGTTTAAATCCCAGCCCTACCTACTGCCTACCTGACACGAGGAAAGAAGCCATCTCTTGACTTCCAAGCCAGATAAAAGCCCTGGGCTACCTAAAGAAACAAGCTAGAGTACACAAGGTGAAGAGTCCCAAATATCACTACGAATAGGAAAATAAAATAACTAAGGTCCCAACAAGAGAGACCGAGGGATACCATTCAAAAAACAATCTCTGAAAGGATAGGCCCGGGAAAGTCAAAGAGTCTACTTGGATATAGCAGCACTCATAGAAACAGAGAGCATAACAGGTCTTTAAAACAAACAAGAGCCGGAAAGCTAACTAAAATGACGATACAAAAGAGCTCTCCTCCAGAGAAACTCCAAGAAGAAATGACAGCTAATGAACTGCTCAAAACAGATATCAGCAGCATAAATGAACAAGATTTTAGAATAATAATGGTAAAATTAATAGCAGGGCTTGAAAAAAACATAGGGGACATCAAAGAAACTATGGCTACAAACAGAATGGAAAATAAAAATAGGCGTGAAGAACTAAAAAATGCGATAAATGAGATACATAATAAGTTAGAGGCCTCCAATGCACGGATTGAAGAGGCAGAAAGGAGAATAAGTGATTTAGAAGACACCATTATAGAAAAACAAGAAGCTGACCAAAAAAAAAAAAAGAGACAAACTGATCCAGGAACAGGAAAGAGGAATTCGAGAGCTCAGCGATACAGTCAAACGCAACAATATCCGTATCATAGGAATCCCAGAAGAGGAAGAGAGAGGGAAAGGTGCTGAAGGAGTCCTGGAACAAATTATAGCAGAGAACTTCCCTGACCTGGGGAAGGAAGTAAATGTGGAAATACAAGAGGTTGAGAGGACTCCCCTCAGATGTAACTTGAATCGATCTTCTGCACGACATATCATCGTAAAAATGGCAAAATACAAGGACAAAGAGAGAATTTTGAAAGCAGCTAGGGAGAAAAGGGCCCTCACATACAAAGGGAAACCTATCAGAGTGGTGACAGACTTATCTACTGAAACGTGGCAGGCCAGAAAGGAATGGCAGGAGATCTTCAATGTGATGAACAGTAAAAATATGCAGCCAAGAATCCTCTATCCAGCAAGCTTGTCATTCAAAATAGAAGGAGAGATAAAAACCTTTCCAAATAAACAGAAATGGAAAGAATTTGTCACCACGAAGCCAGCCCTACCAGAAATCCTGAGGGGGATGCTCTGAAGGAAAGGTTGCAAGGAACAAAGATTCCAGAGACACCACCACAAACATGAACCCTACAAAAGATACAAAGACTCTAAACCCACATATTTCAATAATAACACTGAATGTAAATGGGCTGAATGCTCCAATCAAAAGACATAGGGTAGCAGAATGGATTAAAAACAAAATCCATCTATATGCTGTCTACAAGAAACTCATTTTAGACGGGAAGATACCTTCAGATTAAAAGTAAGGGGATGGAGAAATATATATCATGCTACAGGAAATCAAAAGAAAGCCGGAGTAGTGATACTTATATCAGACAAACTGGACTTTTAAATTAAAGACAATAACAAGAGATCAAGAAAGGCACTACATAATAATTACAGGGTCCATCCATCAGGAAGAACTAACAATCATAAATATCTACGCACCGAATATGGAAGCACCTAAATATCTAAAACAATTAATCACACACAGAAACAAGCTTATAGATAAGAATGTGCTAATAGCAGGGGACTTTAATACTCCGCTTACAGCAATGGATAGGTCAACCAGACAGAAAATCAGTAAAGAAATAATGGACTTGAAAGACACATTGGACCAGATGGACCTGACGGATATATTTAGAACTTTACATCCTGAGGCCAGGGAATTTACTTTCTTCTCAAGTGCGCATGGCACATTCTCCAAGATAAATCACATACTGGGGCATAAAGCAGCCCTCAATAAATATAAAAGAATAGAGATCATACCATGCACATTGTCAGATCACAATACTTTGAAACTTGAAATCAATTACAGGAAGAAGTCTGGAAAACTTCCAAAAATATGGAGGTTAAAGAACACCCTTCTAAAGAATGAATGGGTCAATCAGGCAATTAGAGAGCAAATTAAAAAATATACGGAAACAAATGAAAATGAAAACACAACAATTCAAAATCTATGGGATGCGGCAAAGGCAGTCCTAAGAGGAAAGTACATTGCTCTCCAGGCCTATTTCAAGAGATTAGAAAAAGCGCAAGTCCAAAATCTAACAGCTCACCTAAAGGAACTAGAGGCAGAGCAACAAGAACGCCCTAAACCCAGTAGAAGAAGAGAAATAGTAAAAATTAGAGCAGAAATAAACAACATAGAGACCAAAGAAACAATTGAACAGATCAATGAAACCAAGAGTTGGTTTTTTGAAAAAGTAAACAAAATTGACAAACCTCTAGCCAGACTTATCCAAAAGAAAAGAGAGAGCACCCAAATAGACAAAATTATGAATGAAAATGGGCTTATTACAACCAACCCCTCAGAAATACAAGCAATTATCAGGGAATACTATGAAAAATTATATGCCAACAAATTGGACAACTTAGAAGAAATGGACACATTCCTAAACACACACTCACTACCAAAATTCACACGGAAAGAAATAGAAAACCTGAACAGACCCATAACGAGTGAAGAAATTGAATCAGTGATCAAAAATCTCCCAACAACTAAGAGCCCTGGACCTGATGGCTTCCCTGGGGAATTCTACCAGACATTTAAAACAGAATTAATCCCAATTCTTCTCAAGCTATTCCAAAAAATAGAAAGCGAAGGAAACCTCCCGGACTCATTTTATGAAGCCAGCATCACTCTGATTCCCAAGCCAGACAGAGATCCAGCAAAAAAAGAGAACTACAGGCCAATATCCTTGATGAATACGGATGCAAAAATTCTTAACAAGATCCTTACAAATCGAATCCAGCAGCATATAAAAAGAATCATCCACCAAGATCAAGTGGGATTCATTCCTGGGTTACAGGGCTGGTTCAATATTCGCAAATCAATCAATGTGATACATCATATCAATAAAAGAAAAGATAAAAACCATATAATCCTGTCAATAGATGCAGAAAAAGCATTTGACAAAATACAGCATCCCTTCTTAATAAAGACTCTCGAGAAAGTTGGGATAGAAGGAACCTACTTAAACATCCTCAAAGCCATCTATGAGAAGCCTTCAGCAAACATCATCCTCAACGGGGAAAAACTCAGAGCTTTCCCCCTGAGATCAGGAACACGACAGGGATGCCCACTCTCACCACTGCTGTTTAACATAGTGCTGGAAGTCCTAGCATCAGCCATCAGACACCAAAAGGAAATCAAAGGCATCAGAATTGGCAAAGAGGAAGTCAAACTTTCACTCTTCGCAGATGACATGATACTTTACATAGAAAACCCGACAGACTCCACCAGAAGCCTACTAGAACTGATCCAAGAACTCAGCCAAGTTGCAGGGTACAAAATCAACGTACAGAAATCAGTTGCATTTCTATACACCAACAATGAAGCAACAGAAAGAGAAATCAAGAAACTGATCCCATTCACAATTGCACAAAAAACCATAAAATACCTAGGAATAAACCTAACCAAGGAGACAAGAGATCTGTATATGAAAACTATAGAAAATTTATGTAGGAAATTGAAGAAGACACAAAGAAATGGAAAAACATTCCATGCTCATGGATTGGAAGAATAAATATAGTTAAGATGTCATTACTACCTAAGGCACTCTACACATTCAATGCAATTCCAATCAAAATTGCACCAGCATACTTCTCAAAACTAGAACAAACTATCCAAAAATTTGTATGGAATCACAAAAGACCCCGAATAGCCAAAGTAATCCTGAAAAATAAAACCAAAACGGGAGGGATCACCATCCCAGACTTTAGCCTCTACTACAAAGCTGTCATCATCAAGACAGTATGGTATTGGCACAAAAACAGACACATAGACCAATGGAACAGAATTGAGAACTCAGAAGTGGACCCAAAAGTATACAGCCAACTAATCTTTGACAAAGCAGGAAAGAATATCCAATGGAAAAAAGACAGCCTTTTTAACAGATGGTGTTGGGAGAACTGGACAGCAACATGCAGAAGAATGAAACTAGATCATTTTCTCACACCATGCACAAAAATAAACTCAAAATGGATAAAGGACCTGAACGTGAGACAGGAAACTATCAACACCCTAGAGGAGAAAGCAGGAAACAACCTCCTTGACCTCCACCGCAGCAACTTCTTACTTGACACATCCCCAAAAGCAAGGGAATCAAGAGCAAAAATAAACTGTTGGGACCTCATCAAGATTAAAAGCTTCTGCACAACCAAGGAAACAACCCAGAAAATTAATAGGCAACCAATGGAATGGGAAAAGATAGTTGCAAATGACATATCAGATAAAGGGTTAATATCCAGAATCTATAAGGAACTCACCAAACTACACGCCGGAAAAACAAATAACCCAATGAAGAAATGGGTAGAAGATATGAACAGACACTTCTCCAAAGAGGACATCCAGATGGCCAACAGACACATGAAACGATGCTCAGCATCGCTCCTCATCAGGGAACTACAAATCAAAACCACACTGAGATACCACCTCACGCCAGTCAGAGTGGCTAAAATGAGCCAATCAGAGAACTCTGGATGCTGGCGAGGATGTGGAGAAACGGGCACCCTCCTACACTGTTGGTGGGAATGTAAACTGGTACAGCCCCTCTGGAAAACAGTGTGGAGGTTCCTCAGGAAACTAACAATAGAACTCCCCTATGACCCAGCAATAGCACTGCTAGGAATTTACCCAAGGGATACAGAAATGCTGATGCATAGGAGCACATGTACCCCAATGTTCATAGCAGCACTCTCCACAATAGCTAAAACATGGAAAGAGCCTAAGTGTCCATCAACAGATGAATGGATCAAGAAGATGTGGTTTATCTATACCATGGAATACTACATGGCAATGAGAAACAATGAGATCTGGCCATGTGTAGCAACATGGATGGACCTTGAGGGTGTTATGCTGAGCGAAATAAGTCAGGCAGAGAAAGACAAATATCATATGTGTGCACGTATAGGAGGATTAGGAGGAGCTTAACAGAGGACCAAGGGGGAGAAGAAGGGCGGAAATGGTGGGGGAAAGGGGGAGAGGCAAACCATGAGAGACTCTTGAATGCTGACAAAAACTGAGGACTGGTGGATGTGGGGGGGAGGAGGGGGGGGCATGGAGGAGGGCACTTGTGGGGATGAGCACTGGGTGTTATGTGGAAACTAATTTGACAATAAACTATTTGTAAAAAATAATAATAATAATAATAATAAAAAAATAAAATCTCTAAAGAAAAAAAAAGAACTACATCACTATTGTATAATTAGACTTAAAATTCATGCATTCTATTGTTTTTATGACACACCACGTTCGGAACTGAGAGTGGAGGTTTCTGCAACTCAGAGCCCAGTTGCTTATCTGCACATTGCCCAGCCCCTCCCCCCCCCACCACTTTGAGCCAATAACTGTGGGAATTCCAGGGGCAGTGAGATGGTGTCCCACTGATGAGGAGACTTCCATAAAAGAGGTTCCCAGGCAAACCTCCAAAAAATAACAGGACCAGATATGGGAGTCAGCCATACTCTCAGAGCAAAGAGGCAGGACATTTAGGAAGTGTTAGAGAGAGGTGGAAAAGAGCAGGGACAAGGTTTGTATCTCGCATGTTAGTGGAGAGCTGTAGGCTCATTCCAAATCATGGCCCCAAGTAAGTTTTGAGGTTAAATAGAAACATGCTAGAAAATTCTCTCATTACAATAGCATAATTGAGATCACACCAGTTGTCCATACATTTGAAGAACTCAGAAGAATACAGGAAAAACTCCTTTCCTGTACAGTACTCTCAAGTTTACAAAACATCTTTCCACCCATTGTCTCCTGAGGTTCACCCAACAGCTCTGTGAGTTAGGATAGATATTAATATACCCATTTTACAGATGCAGAATTGATTATAATAGTTAAATGTTGCAGCCGCACAGCTAATAAGTTGTGGAACCAGTACTCAAATTCAGGCTTTAAAAAAAATATATCTGTAAGTCCTGAGTTCTCTCTGCAGTAACACGCTAACTCAGGCCAACCTCAAGGAAGGCATCAGTGTCCTAAATCTGCTTGCAGAAAGGAAAGGAGCAAAGAAATAAAATTTGCTCCAGGTGAGAGAAACAGCAAAACACAGCCTCACATGTTGTTGATGTGGAAGGAAATATGACTTTGTCCGGAGCCTTTGTTTTGTAGCACATTCCTCACTTCTCAAAATCCTAAGTCCCGGGACAAAGGTTACTTCAGAGGTGGTGGGAATGTGGTCTGTCACATATAAAAGAAGAGAGTAAGTTTCTTTTCAAAGACCAGGTCTTCTCAAACCAAAATAACTTCAGCTATTTACAGTTATTCTTATTCCTACACACTGGACTTTTTAAATTTATCTATAAGATTATCCCTTCTGTTTCTTTTCAAAATTTATTTATTTTGAAAGAGAGAGAGAGAATGAGTGGTGGAGGGACAGAGAGCAAGAGAAAGGGAGAATCCCAATCAGGCTCCACATGGTCAGTGCAGAGCCCAAGGTGGGGCTCGATCTCCCAAACCATGAGATCAAGACCTGAGCCAAAATCAAGAGTCAGATGCTCTTAACCGACTGAGCCACCCAGTGTCCCTATCCCTTCTTCTTTAATTGCAAGTACTTACCTAGGACAGAAGCCTTTCCATGTTACTGTCATGCTATAGGTTTTTAAAAATGGAGTGACTCAAGTCTGCACCTCTACACTGAGGCTCTGAGGTTCCTTTAGGCTCAGAAGTGGGTGCTGAGATTGCTTGTCTGGCCAGCAGGCAAGATGAAGTGGGCTGCTCTTCTCCAGAGTTGGACGGTTACAGGTAGACTAGGTTCTAATTGTGAAAGACCCGCCAGTCTCCTGTGCCCACCATCTTGTTCTCCTACTAACATCACAGAAGACCCTCATACACCACACTGTGGAAAAAAAGAGAGGTTCCTAGAATGGCTGGCATTTATAGACATTAACTCCATTAGCCAGCCTCACAACAAACTACTGTTCTAATACCCAGCCAAGGATACTTTATAACTGATGATAACACATGTGGAGATAGTTTATTTCCTATAAAGAGTGACAGAGAATCTGCATGTACATTAGGATGAGGTTGGAGGCTGGTATATGAGATGAATGTTTTACCCTTCTTCCTAAGGCTTTAGCGTAGTTCAAAAAGACTTATGGTATGCATGAACCATATGAGTGGAAGTTTCGAAGGCTGTATGTTTAGTTCAGTTCTGATTCATGCCCTTAGTGTCTTTCTAAGTGTTTGGGCAATTGTTGGCCTTCATGCCTCTTACTGCCTGGCTTCTATTATTCAGTGGGGAACCGTGGTAACATATCATGACCCCTGCACTCCTGTGGTATCCTGTAATCCAAACTGAACCTAGAAGCGGACGCCCTGGACTTGAATCCTATATTTGCTATTGATTAGCCACATGAGCCAGCATTTCTTCATGCATGCACAGAAAATACCAATACCTCCTTCTTCGCTTTGTCATGGAAATAAAATAAAATGATGTATATGAAAAACATCTTGAAAACCTCACAGTACTCTTCAAATAGTACTTCTCCAGTCACTTAACTAATCTGAGTCACTATCCAGGCCAAAATGAGAAACAATCTCCATCCTTCCTTGCAGAAGCTTATCACCAGGTTTTCTAAGAGGACAGAACTTGTTTCCACAGAAGTAACAATGAAGTGGACATTGGAAGAGTGATCTGATCAAATCAGACCACGGAAAGGGTCACCAGGTGTGTTGTGGGCATGGAGGGCAAGGCTGGTTTATGTTCAAGTGGTTTGACTCAGTATTTCACGTGTCGGTCTCTGCAATCCCAGTTCCAGAGACTGAGACGTGAATGTCCTGTTGTTGAAAATCCCATGAAGAAGAGAGTATGACTTCACTAGTTGCCTCCCCGACTCTAGTAGCAGTTTTCCATCATTTCATTAAAAAAGAACCAAAAACAAAAACAAAAACAAAAACCCGACCACATACTGCTCAGTACGGTGACTGGCTCCTGGACAGTCAAGATGTTATTTTCAAACACAGTCTTTCGTTGCTTTTCCACTCCCATGGGGCCCTTCTCTAATTCCTGGCCTCCTGAAACCCCGTGGTTGAGCTTCCGCCGTGCTGAGCAGATTTTCAAACAAAGTCCCCTTGCTGTGTGCACATAACTGCCCTCCAGAGCTGCAGGCAGGCCTGTCGGGGGCTCCAATGCTGAATTTACTTCCCACATCTTGGACATATCACTCTTTCCCAGCTCTCCCCCCATCCCCCTCCATTTCTAAATCCTACAGCCATGACAGAAATAAATTAGCTAGAGGTACAGGTCACACCTTGGAGAGCAGTAAACGTTCTGTGGGAAATCAATAGAGAAGATGGGATTCTCAAACAGCTGAAGCAGAAGGAATGATGCATTGATGGCTATACATAAACCAAACAAAGGAGCCTGAGAACAGCCTTCCAGGGAGGGGCCGGTGCACTCCGGGTTCATTTATTCCAACACCTGAACCCGACACAGCACTGCAGAAAATGTGTTCCCCAGACACCTGGACTTCTGGAGCTTTCTTTTTTTTACCTCAAGAAGGTTAAATGTTGCCATGAGAATATTTGTGAAAATTAAAAATGATGTTCAGATTGTGGAGGCTGATGCTGGGCCCCCCACCCCCACCCCAGAAGCCCCCTGGGAGGGTCCGAGTCTGTGTGTGTGTGTGAGACTTATATCTGGTTTGAGACAAACTTCCATCTATGGCTGCCGACAGCAAAAACAGGGAGGGAAGGTCTACACAGTTAACCGAGGCAAGGTGAGGCCTAAGACTGAAGTGTGATGAAACAAAGTAAGCTTCAGGCTCTCACTGAGACCCGGGTTCTAGTCCTGGTCTCGCCACGCTTAGAAAATGGACCAAGAGGCAATTGAAAGGACTTGAAGGATGGTGTCCATAAACACGTGGTACAAAATAGGCACTCACTACATACTCCTTGCTTTTCCTCCCCTCCTCTGCCTGATTATGAGTAGTGTTTGAATTTCTGTGGAGCTCCATATTTTTCCTCACCACAGACCTTTCACAAAGGTAGCCTCTGGTAAAAACGTAATCCAATAGGAAACTCAAGGTCTAGCAAAAAGAGGTGGCTTTTGAGCTTTTGGTACTGCCACATCTGTATTAGCCACTAAATACTACCCCAAATGAATGATTTAAGTGGCATGCTTGCTGTGTGGACACAGTGTCCAAAATACCCCACCCCTAAGAACTTCACACATAGAAATTCTGGAAATTGACATTTCTCTTCTGTGTTCTTTTTTTTTCTCACTGCCACAAAGTATATTTATTGAATGATTTTGTTCTATTTTCCTCCTCAATTTGAGCCTAATCTTCCTCTCCTACAATCTTCCTCTCCTCTCTTTAGTAATGAGACAAATACTTCCAGGGGGTGAGTCCTTCCTTACAAACTAATATACTGACTTTTTACATTCTCAGTGTTTTTTATTTTTAATTGTGATAGAATATACATACTATAAAATTTAGCCATCCTTGCTCATTTTATTTTTTTTTTTAATTTTTTTTATGTTTTATTTATTTCTAGGAGAGAGAGAGAGACAGCGTGAGCAGGGGAGGGTCAGAGAAAGAGGGAGTCACAGACTGAAACAGGCGCCAGGCTCCGAGCTTGCAGTCAGCACAGAGCCCGATGCGGGGCTCGAACCCACGAACCGCGAGATCATGACCCGAGCGAAAGTCGGACGCTTAACCGACTAAGCCACCCAGGCGCCCCAATCCTTGCTCATTTTAAAAAATACAGTTTGGCATTAAGTACATTCACATTCTGTGCAACCATTGCCAGCATCCATCCCCAGAACTTTCTCAACCTCCCAAACTGCAACTCTGTACCCATTAAAGAATAATTCCCCATTTCCCCACTCCTAGACCCTGGCATCCACCATTCTACTTTCTGTCTCTGTGAATTCAACTACTCTAGGTGCCTTATATAAGTGGAATCATACAGTAACTGTATGTGTGTACCTGGTTTGTTTCACTTAGCATAATGTCCTCAAGGTTCATCCATGTTGTAGCACATGTCCAAAATCCCTTCTTTTTTAAGGCCGAATAATGTCCATTGCACATATACACCACGTTTTCTTTATCCATTCATCCACTGATAGACACTTGGGTTGCCCCCATCATTTAGGCTACTGTGAATAATGCCACCATGAACGTGGATGTTCAAGTCTCTCTTTGAGACCCTGGTTGCAATTATTTTGGGTCTATACTTAGAAGTGGAATTGCTAGATCAAATGGAATTCTATGTTTCTCTTTTTGAGAAACTGCTATATTGTTTGTCACAACAGTCGCACCCTCTTACATTCTCACTGACAGGGTACAGGATTCCAATTTTTCCACATCCTCACCAACACTTGTTATTTTCTTTTAAGTAGCCATCCTAATGGGGCAGGGGTGGAGGATTTTCCCATCTTCTCAGGGAGTATGTGGAAATATACATGTGTCAATAATTCATTTGGTACCCTGGTTTGTTGTTTATATTTCATTGCATCTGGGAACTTCCTATAGTTGATCAAATTCTGCTCTGGCTACATTTTCTGTCCAGTTCCTCTGTCCTTCAATAATCTGGCAAATATAAAGTTAATTGGAGCAAAAGGAAAAAAAAGAGTCTCCAGTATTCTGATATAAACCAGTTTGCCCTGCTCAGCTAACCAGGCCCCTTCCCATCTAAGTAAGTGAAGGAAAAGCCTTTTTAGAACAGAAAAGCAGAAAGCACGAGAACACTCAGATAACAGCTGAGGGGGAAGGAATAACCACAGGTAAAGCAGGCTACATTTTAAAAACTCACTTTAATGGTCATCCCACCTGAGGAATTTCTCACTGGTCATCCAGTTCTCTGGTGTGAAAACTAAGGTACATGGAGGTAAAATGAATTTACTAGAAGTCACACAGCTTGGAAATTTCCAAGTCGGAATCCAAATCCCAGGCATTTCATTCCAAATTCTGTTTTTAAGTTACAGGATACTGCCTAACAATTACTGGGATTTTCAACTTCTGAAGCTGCAAAACTCTTAAGGACTGAAATCGGTCCTTAAAGAGCCCAAAAAGAGAATTTCAATTTGTTGTTCAAGTGGAGTGACTTCCCAAAGGCAGGTGGTATGCAAAGAGCTAATTAAGCACTGACTCTGTGGGAATGGACTTGCCCAACTCTGGACGACACATGCCAATGGATCGCAGATTTGGCCAAGCCTGGCATCTCCCATCAAAGGAACTCACAGAAATACTACTCAATTGCTAAAAGACTATTGGAACACAACTACCTTTTTCCATCTAAAAATGCTTCCTTCCTGGATGTCTTCCTAGTTCTACATGGTATCGTATGCTCAGTTGGTCAATCCTGTGAACTCTCTTTATCTCAGTGGCCATATACCCTCTCCTCTCCCAGAAGATTCCCTCCTCTTTAAACTCCCCAGGGATACTGTGAACTTAGAGAAGCCAAGGCTGGTAAAGCATAAAATCTAGTGGAAGATACATAATAGATGCTCAAGAAACCAACACCCATCTACATTCCCCAACCCCCAACATTGACCTTCTCCTCTCAGCATGGACAAGCAACTGAAGGGTCATGGTAAAGCACCTAAACTCTAAATTATTTGAGAATGTTAAATAGACATTTAAAATCTTTACTCATTAGCCAGTCCCTGAAGTTGGCTTCGCAGTCAGGTACCATCACACCTGTCCTGATGGTTTGCACTTGAGCTCCTAGGTACATTTGTTCAGCCACGCTGAACGTGCTCTGGGGGGTGTCTCTGCCCTCTGTGTGGTTTTACAGGGCTGTGACGTGCAGTGACAGCCCTCTCTGTGGGGAAACCTCAATTACAAAGCACTGATTTGGTCAGAAGTGGACCCTGGAGCTTTCTCTCTCTAAGGAGATCTTTCTAACATAATGCCATGTGTCAGCTCAGACCTTCCATTGAGCTCAAAGCCCAGTCCCTGCTGGTCAGAAGGGCCAAGAAATACAAAACCATGTCAGTTCTACAGCCTGTGTGTGCAAGTGTCTCCATTTTATACCCACCGGGTCTGTGAGCCCAGAATAACCCCTGGCTAGCCATTCTTCCATTCAGAGAGACATCTCACATGCAAACAGTCTGCTCAGCAGCAAGTAAAGTTCACCAGAGATGACTTGATTTGACTCAACGGTCCTCCTTGCCCCAGTCCCATCTGTCTGGCTAACCTCCCACTGGCCTCTCCAGAGGCAGAGATGAACAACATCATTTCTGTCCTTTCTAAGTCCCCACCAATGCACACAGTTTTTGTATTTTCAATACCAATGACTTCAGCGCTATTCACAGGATGATGGCTACTCGCTGAACACAACTGTCCTGAGAATCCAGGAGCTGAGCTAAGAGCTGATTGGGGTTTGCACAAAGAGTAACCAGCACTCACAATGGGTGACACAGAACACAAAATACAATAGGCATCATCATTCAGAACACCATGGGGTTCACTGTGCGACACACCATGCTGAATATGTCACATACATCATCTCATAGGATCCTCCCAGCACCCCCTTCTAGGAATGCCCATTCTCCCTACAAGGAAAATGAGATGCAGAGAAACCCAGCGAAGCCTGGACACTTCATCACTATGCCATATGGCACACACATTGGGGTCCTACAGGTGATTCAGAGCCAGCTTCCCAACCTCCTAAGGGTGACTGTGGGTGAAGTCCATAACTCCTCCAGCCTGAGTTTTCTCCTGCATCATGGGACAAACAGTATTTTAAGCCCCCAACACACTTCCCCTTTCGTGAACCATGGGACTACTCTATATGTACCCTCCCTACATCAGGAACCCCGAGGTCCCCACATAGATTCAGGATGGCCTCAAATTCCAAATTGTGAGTTGGGCAAACTGAATGCCCACCCAGCCTCTGATTGGAGGCAGCAAGTCATTCCATCTTTCAGTTTTGTCTTTTGGCAGATGAAAATGTCAACACTGGTCCCATCGATTTTAACAGGTGGCATCAACGATAAAAGGAAAGATGCAAAAGTTGCCCCTGAAGAGTCTGAAGGGCTTCTCCAGTTTAAGAAACCATTATACTAACAGATTCATTTGAGGGACTATTGCACAAAATAACTGCCTATTGTCCAAACCCTCAAAGTGAATGGGGAAACTGAGTCCAAGATGCAGAAACTCATCTCAAATCATTCCTATTAGGGTGTAGGTGAAGTCTTAAACTGGAGCCTGAAGGCTCTGTGTGCTGGTTCTAACTCTGCTTTGGACAAACCACTGCACTTCACTGCAAAATAAGGATGTGATACTTGCCTTCTTGGAGTCCTGTGGGTGGGGCCT
The DNA here is from genome assembly GCA_017311185.1 of Proteles cristata cristata. Taxonomy (NCBI): domain Eukaryota; kingdom Metazoa; phylum Chordata; class Mammalia; order Carnivora; family Hyaenidae; genus Proteles; species Proteles cristata. Next base: position 1,438,133 of record JAESUZ010000481.1, on the reverse strand, counting down.
GGGCAGGACACAAAAGCACTCAGGAAACTCCAGACAAGAAAACCTCTGGGAAGTCAGTTCTATGCATTTTTAAAACAGTGACATCAGACTTCTTTTCTCTCACCCACTTTCCCTGGTCACAATTTTATCCAGATGCGAACAGAAAGAGGCCTTTGGGTTTCCTTTGTGCATCCCAAAGTTTCAGTACCATTTTTTGAGACATAGGTCATGAAGGTGGAAGACGGTTGGAGGAGGTGCATGGAGAGGAAAGTAGAATCAGGAAAGAATACTCCAGAATGTGTGCCTCCTCTGTTTCCAAACAGACGGAGCCAAGGCAGTGAAAGGATCTCTGACTCCAGACAAATGCCCTTGGCTGTGGAAAGCCTGCAAGCTGTGCCGTCCCAGAGCCCAGACTGTGTGCACACACACGTTCACAGAGAACTGTGCTCCCCCATCCCCAAAAGGATTTGTTGTTTCAATTAAACTTATCAAGATCTATGCCACATGTTAGGGAAGAAAGGAAAAACCAAAACAAGCCTGAATTACTGTGGCTATCTCCTTGGGGATCAATCTATAACAAATAAACCCCCATCTATGCGTCGGAGCAGCTATTACTTATGAAAAGCAGAGGCAGGTGCAGAATTGCAGCAATGGCTCCTAAATCAAAGCGCTGGGAGCAGAAGGAAGTGGATTTAGATGCATCCACTTAGCTTCTCTTCTTAGGTCTAAATCACAGGACTGGGAAGGGGGTGGCAGATCACAGGGCCTGGAGGGGTCTGGCCTCTTCTTCCTCATCTCCCCTGAGGCCCCCTTCCCACTTTGCTCCCTGCTTCAGCTGCTCAGTAAGAACAGATGGACAGAAGTTAAAAAGAGCAAGGTCAGCTCATCAGTGAAGTCCTATTTCACACCCTGTCCCACCTCTACCATCCCTTTCGGGGACATTAAGATGGAGAACGAAGGGCAAGGGGGTGGGGGGCTGCTACATCTGATTCCGTGTGGAACTACAGCATTTTCATTTACATCCCCTGAATAGCTAGCCGGTCAGTCTGATTTACACATTAAGAATATGTGATGCTTTGTAATCCACCAAATATGTAATCCCTGGCTGTCAATAATCCCCGCCTGGCCGTTCTTGTTTTGAATAGAAATAAATCCCTTCTTACTTCTAAAATTCTTGAATAAAACTGAACTGCTCTAGCCCAGAATGCACCGTTCCTTCAAGAGGACATGTGGCTTCATAACCTCACTCCTCAGATGTTTTAAAGGGGCTGCCTTTGCTAACTTGCTTTTCCGAGACGTAACATCGCTCTAATCTGTGTTTCCTGTGTTATCACAATTGATCTAAAAGACAGGACACTTGAAAGTCTGATCGACTTTCTGTTCATTCATTTAGTTTATGAATCTAAACTAAACCAGGGAGTCTACAGCACGCAGTATTTTTTGCATTCACTGCTTACATTCACCAAAAAGGTCTTGATTTCATTTCTTCATTACAAACCCTGTTTCTGCCTTTCTCAAGTACTGTTTCCCTCCAAAACTGCATTTAAAAAAAAACTCGACTGCTACACAGATTCTAAAAACACTGTCTCCCTTTCTCAGAGTTACAGTTGAACACTGTGAGAAATTCACATTACACACAGAAAGAGAGGACTCTCCTCCCCAGGAGGGGCTTACCACGCCACCCCAAAGCCCACCAAAAGTTCCAAAAACAACAGCAGCAAAAAAACAAACTCTCTTTCATCTTTGGCAGCAACAAAAGCAGTAACTTTCACCAAACGAACCCACGCCAAGAATTAATGTAATACAGAACACATCTACATTCAGACCATTATGGCTACATCAGCTCTCCACAATATTTGTTTGAAAAACACATAATTTGTGGTAAAGAGAGAGAGAACTTCTAATTCAAAAAGAGGCTCTTTCAAATGCAAATGAACCAAAAGACATATTTTCTCTGTGTTTGGTAAAACCACTCTGACATATGAAAAACATACTTTTTGTGTGAAAAAAAAATTGGTGTACACCCACTCAGTTGAAAAAGCAATAAAAATTTGCTGTAGATTACCTTCACAGTTGAGAAAAGTTAACTCCTGGTTCCGAAAGTCCTTAAGGACTTTTTTCACTGACCTATGCAGTCTTCAGTTTCCAGGTAGCAAAGTTTCTTTTCTTCTCCACTGAAACGCTCAAGTGGACCCTGAAGGACATTGTATTACTGAACTGATCAGAAATGAATATTGTTTCAAATATTCTGGCAGAAAGAAAGAAAGGAAGGAAAAGAAAGGAAGGAAGAGAAAGAAAAGAGGAAAGAAAAGAGGAAAGAAAGAGAAAGGAAGAAAGGAAGAAAGGAAGGAAGAAAGGAAGAAAGGAAGAAAGGAAGAAAGAAAGAAAGAAAGAAAGAAAGAGAAAGAAAGAAAGGGCAAAATGCAGTCTAATCAAGCATTCTTTCTGGTAGGAAAAAAAAAAAGTAAATCCAAGATTCTGGAACGAGTTCAAACATAGCTTGACAGGCTACAGGAGAATTTACACTGAGCATGCTTAGCCCCGCACAGCTTGCATGAGACACTCTTAATGAATATTACTTCCTTCCCACTGGCTATTCCTGCTGCAAGTCCACACCCACTCCTCTTTCAGAAGTCAGGAATTTAACTTCAGCCAAAGTCCAGAAAACATGCTTATGCAGAGACAAGGCCCCACCAATTCATAAACTTTCAGGTTGTGACCCGAGGGGTCAGTCTGACAAATAGAACACAGGGGTGAGTTTTCTCTGTCCTTGGTTATAGTCTCAGCTTTGTGCCTGTCCTGAACTGCAGTTTCCCTGGAGAAAAGAAAAATAGACAGCTTTCTTGCTAAAGAACACCACGTCCTGAATGCCAGTTAAAGGCCTCCCAGATCAAGCTTCCAAACCCAGAGTGGAGCAAGAGTCATTTGCATACTAAAACAACATGAGGGTTTAGCTTCTGGATAAGATTGTTGAAAAATTTCTCCCCACGATGTATTCTTTCTGATAACTTGTGTATCACCTCTCTCTGAAATGCTGCACACCAGGGCACAACCTGAAAATATGTTCAAAATTCAGATTTGATCTGCCGTGCTGTGTAGGTAGCACGAATAAACAGTTTTGTTTTCTAAACAGTGCTGTCCCTTTGCCTCTTCCTAAATCTGTTATCTTTATTAACAAGAGAACTGAAATTCTGGAAATTTAAAAATAGATGACTCCTGACAGTCAGAAGGCAGGATTCTAACTCTGTCAATGAAAAGGGTTAAGGGGAGCAGGAGAAGGTAGTGAGGGAGGGAGAGGGTCTAACACAGACAGCATAGGAATGGAAGGGCATTTTATATTTTAAATAATAATAATAATAATAATATTTTTATTGTCCTCATATTTTCTGGGTGCCACTTACATGTTTCTACTCTCTATCAAATTGCAAATCATTAACATTATTAAATACTCTTTTGGAATTAAAGCATGTATTGCCTAGACGCATATACAGCACACACACATACACACATACACACCCCAATTTGTGTTTGAAAAGAAGTGATGTCACAGAGAGTCAAAGGCAAGAGCAAGTCTCCAAATGTACAAAGAAATATAGTGCAGCCAGCCTCTAAGGCAAAGCCTGCCTAGCTAGCATTGATTGCGTTGATTAATAAAAGGGACTTCAGTGCACCCTATGAGTAAACCCTCTGCCTGTCTGTACCTATAACCTTCTCAGCAACTAACTGCTCTGACATGTTTCCCCTTATCTGAGATCCTCGCTTGCTGTTGAATAAATAAAATTTCCTCAGACATATTTTCCTTCCTGTAATTTTAAGGTTTTTGGAGAGTTAGGCATGGGGGTTGTTTGTTTTTATGTTTTTCCAAGGGGAAAAATAAAATTTAGCCCTCTTGTCCTGTGTTTATTCATACTGTTACAGAGCAAACTAGGTTGTCCGGCAGTTAGATGGAGCCCAAGAGAAACCGGGTTTTGAAAGGCAAAATCATCCTCATGGCCTGGCATAAAGTACGTGTAAAATAGGAATGACATGTTTTCATTTGACCTAAAATGATCGCCCGGAGGGCAGAGAGGTACCACAGAACAGAGGGGAGAGACTGGAGACAGCCTTGCCTCTGGGCCATCAGGCCATACTGCTTTTTGGTCTTCTCACATGAAGATGGGCACACATCTCTGAACCTATGTGTGCTGTTGATGGAAACAGTCATGCTTTTCATGGTTTTTCCAGCTTAAATTGTAAGGCAATGCTATGTGAGGCGGTGATGGTCTTTACGATGATATCACACCCATCTATTCACATAACAAATATCTGCTGAGCTCCTACCTGCTCCTACACTTCCCTGACTCTGGTTATTTGCTGGTGACTAAGATGGACATAGCTTCCATCCTCAATCTGGTGAAAATGAATGAATGAATGAATGAATAAATGAATGAATGAACGAACGAACAAACAAAAAATAACAAATGTATTCACAAACTGTAGTAAGTCAAGAGAGGGAAATAAAAGGGAAATGATGAGACAGTAAGTCATAGAAACCAAGGCATGTGGGTCAGGGGTGAGGAGCCACGGAATCAAGAAAATGGAAGGCATGTTTGAGGAAATAATCATTAGCCAACGCAATATGTACTAAAGAGGAAAATATGTGACATGGTTTGCTGAAGGCTAAGATTATGGCGTTTGGATTGAATGTGATGTGTCATGGGAAGACACTGGATTTTTAGAGGAAAACTCCTAAGTATACCTATTCATTTAATAACCTGAAATATTAGGGGCACCTGGGTGGCTCAGCCAGTTAAGCATCTGGCTTTGGCTCAGGTCATGATCTCATAGTTCATAGCTTCAAGTCCCGCATCAGGCTCTTTGCTGACAGCTCAGAGCCTGGAGCTTGCTTCAGATTCTGTGTCTCCCTTTCTCTCTCTGCTCCTCCCCTGGTCTCTCTATCTCTCCCTCTCAAAATTAAATAAAACATTTTAAAAAATTGAAATGTTAGTAGAATATAGCCAATTATAGGATAGATTGGGGATTAACATAAAAAGACCAGTTTTTTGTAATAGCCTAGATGACAGAACCAAATCTAGGACAGTGCAATAGTGACAGAGGATAAAGTGAGAAGCAATAGGAAGCAGAATTGATAGGCTTGGACAATTTGACAGCTCACGGGGCATGCAGATGAGAAAAAGGGGGACTTAAGGGGAACCCCAAGAGTTCCTACCTCAGTAGCTCTGAGAATGGTGATACCTTGAGCAGAGATCAAAAAATCAGGGGGGTGGGAGGCATATGGCAGCTCAAACATGGATTGTGGAATGGTGACTTTAAGAGTTACAATAATGTCCAGGGGCACCTGGGTGGCTCAGTCGGTTAAGCGTCCGACTTCGGCTCAGGTCATGATCTCATGGTTCGTGGGTTCGAGCCCCGCGTCGGGCTCTGTGCTGACAGCTAGCTCAGAGCCTAGAGCCTGTTTCAGATTCTGTGCCTCCTTTCTCTCTGCCCCTCCCCTGTTCATGCTGTCTCTCTCTCTCAGAAATAAATAAAACATATTTAATAAAAAAAAAGGGGGCGCCTGGATGGCTTAGTCGGTTCCGTCTCGCTTAGGTCATGATCTCGCGGTTCGTGGGTTCGAGCCCCGCGTCGGGCTCTGTGCTGACTGCCAGCTCAGAGCCTGGAGCCTGTTTCAGTCTGTGACTCCCTCTCTCTCTGACCCTCCCCTGCTCACGCTGTCTCTCTCTCTCCTAGAAATAAATAAAACATTAAAAAAAAAAAAAAGAGTTACAATAATGTCCAGCCTACACTATTATTTTAGTCGGGAATTATGTTTAGCTATTAATAGAAACCTGATTATGGTCCCTTCAACACCTACAGGTTTATTTTCCTACCATTTGAAAGAAATTCGGAGGTTGATGGTCCAAAAACTGTCTGCCAGGGACCCAAGGATTTCTATCTTTTTGGTCCTGCACCCTTAATGCATAGTATCCACCCTCAGGCTGGCTTTCTAGTCCAATATGAATGCTGGAGCTCCAACCAGCACATTCTGCATTTCAGCAAATAGAAGGAACCAGGGAGGATGGAAAGAGTAAAAATGACTGCTGTATTCGTTTTCTATCACTGCTGATCCTCAGCTCCCCCCCACACCCCCCAGAGGCAGCAACTCCAAGGTTAGAATATTGAGTAGGAAGGAATGAAACCCTGAGAGCTGTGCTACGGACGTCTGCATTGATGTTCTTGGAGATCTAGAATTCCCAGGTTCCTATGGACCTCCAGGACCTGCAGCAGTGGCCCCTCCTCCCTGTTAAAAGCTGGTATTTATGCCCTTTTTGAAGACAATCCAGAGGCCTTGGATTTGCCAAAGAATCTATGCTTCCTACGGGACCTAAAGTTAGCCATGGAGGTGATGAATAAAAGGTATCTTTTATTCCTCCCAAGGTAAAGGTGATGTGCAGTCAACAAGGAAGTTGGTTAATTCATAGGACAAAACAAAAGTCAAGAATGGATGATCAGGAAACTGAAGGTAGCCACTCTACTAAAAACCCACCATCTTTTGAGCAGTTTCTGGAATAGATCCAGAACCCTCTGAATGAAGGACAGGCTAAGTTCCCATGAAGAAAATTTATGGAACACAGCAAGTATATATGAAAATAATTTTCCCACTTCTTCCCAGAGAAACAAAAACGATAGGATGAAAGTCATTTATTGAGAAAAGGGGACTGAGGAGGTATTTTGAGAACACACTGAAAGCTCAGCCTTCATGGCTACCCTGTTGGAGTGGGGGCTCTGGGGACCAGCAACGACATGGAGTCTTAATAATACAGTAACTGCATTTATTCACAGGCCCACCCAGTGATCATTTCTCTGACAGTCAAATGTACAATCAGAACTTTAAAATTGGCAGGAGCCACACCTTAGCTCCTAGGACTGTGGAATAAGGGCTACCTATGAGGAATCCAAGAGGAATCATTTCCTCTGGCTAAGATAGTAAATCCAAACAGTACTTTATCTCAGGGGGCAATGGCAGAGAAAACACACCCTCAAGACCCCGAAATGCAGGGGTGATAAGCCCCATCATATCCCATTTAATCCACCATTCTGGAACCTTTAAAACCCAGATGGACTGTGATGGATGACATGATAGAAAAGTTGACCAAGTAGTGACCCCAATTGTAGCTACTTTGCCAAATGTGGGATCTTTGCTACATGCAGAGCCTGAATCACATGCTATTCAGAAAGCCACTTACCTGGCAAGTGTGTTCACTTCCATCTCTACCAGAAGGTAGGATCAGAAGCAACTTGCAACCATGTGCAATGGACAAAGTATACGTATATACATCTGCCCCAAGATTATCCTTCCTCTTTAATGTTGTCTAAAAGTAATGAGCAATTTGGACATTTCATAGAACACTGTATTATTGCACTGTATTTATGACATCCTATTAATCTGGCTGGATGAACAAGAAATGGCCAGTCTTGGAAGTCTTAAAACAACACATGTGCTTCTGATAGCTGGAAATAAATATTACAGAGAATTAGGAGACCACCGTATCACTGAGGTTTTCTTGGGATCAGTGTTTTGGATCATGCTGGGACTCCCTCTCTGAATTAAAGTACATATTATTGGGGTGCCTGGGTGGCTTGGTGGGTTGAGCATCTAAATGCAGCTCAGGTCATGATCTCACAGTTGGTGAGATCGAGCCCCATATCAGGCTCTCTTCTGACAGCACAGAGCCTAAAGCCTGCTTCGGATACTGTGTTTCCCTCTCTCTCTGCCCCTCCCCTGCTCATGTTCTCTCTCAAAAATAATCAAACATTAAAAAATGTTTAATAAATAAAGTACTGTGTGCCTTCCACCACTAAAAAGGAAGATATGCCCAATAAACTCCTCACATTTCACAGGCAGCGTGTTCTACTTTTAGGGCACCACTCCGACCCATTTATCTAACATAAAAGCCTTCCAGTTTTGAGGAAGCCCTGGAACAGCAATCAAGACTGCACTGCAGGAAAAACCAACCACTTGGCCATATGGCCCAAAAGAGCCTATGGTACTATGATGTTCTATCTACTATAAGAAAAGACATCATATGGACTTTATAGCAAACTTGGATGGAAGAATCACAACACAAACTCTTACAGATCCACAGCAAGTCTCTGCTTTCCATAACAGATACCTCATTACTTTGACACAACACTCCTTGCATTGCTACTGGACCAAATGCAAGCCAGCATGCTTGGGACCAGCATGAGCCAAAACATTTTAGAGATCCAGAATTTGGCCACTGGACGTGAAGTGACCATATGGCCAGGGCTACCCATTATGGACTGGATTCAATCAACCAACTGTAAGAACTGCGGGGTGTTGGGGGAGTGGGCTCAATGGCCATTCACTGTAAGCTGGAAGTGGAACACCAGGATCAGGCATCAACAGTACTGAAGGCACAAGCAAGGTGCATGAGCAGATGGCCAAGACACCTGTGTCATTCACCAATGCCCCTCTCTGATCTACACCTCATAACCTATGACTGCATGAGGTGGAAGGTCACTCTGGAAGAGGATGAAAAAGTTCTAAGTTCAGTTCATGACTGTGCTGGTTCACTTGGTGGTTGCAAGATAGACATGAGCAGCTGCTGTAATACAACCCTACTCCAAGATGGCACCACAAGACAGTGGTGGCTGGAAATTCTCCTAATAGACTTCAGGTGAAGAACCTGTTCGTGTACTTAGTGTGGAAAGAGAAGTGGCCTGAGGTGAAAATATACATGAACACAGGGACAGTAATGACTGACTTGGTTTATTGGTTAAAACACAGAAAGTCTGGAAGATTTTGCATAGTTTCAGGGGAAAGGGCATGGGAATGGGAGTATAGGAAAAAATATCACAAAGTATGACGATCTTTATTGCTGCTATTCCCACAAGAGGGCACTCACATGGAATAAACACTAAACAACAAGGGGCGCTTGGGTGGCTCAGTCAGTTAAGTGTCCGACTTTGGCTCAGGTCATGATCTCATGGTTCGTGGGTTCAAGCCCGCATCAGGCTCTGTGCTGACAGCTGGCTCAGAGCCTGGAGCCTATTTCAGATTCTGTGTCTCCCTCTCTCTCTGGCCCTCCCCTGCTCATACTGTCTCTGTCTCTGTCTCTCTCTCAGAAATAAATTTTTAAAAAACCACCAAGAGGACAGAACAATTAATCCAGCCACCATAATCTATCATAATAGGTTTATTAACAAAGTAGCAATGGTGCTATTAGATGAAAGCTCTCCATGGGCCCAACAGCATGGAATACAACTCAATAATACTGATGCTGCCAAACACCAAGCCTTCCAGCCACAGAGACAAACAACCAGCCCCTAAGGTTACCTCATCACTAGAGAAGACCAACAAGATGTCAGTGGCAAGCTTATTACAACAAATCCCTTTCCTGCTGGAAGGAGCGGCAATTCCTCTTTACAGGACACACCCAAACTCAGTATGGGTCAGCCTATCCTGCCCAAAAGGCCTTGGCCAGCACCACAACCCAAGAGCATACAAAATGTTTGATCCATCAGCACAAAATGGCACATGGCGTTGACCTGTACCAAGACACTTGATATAAAAGGTGGTATAACAAAGACTACATGACCATAGGAACCACTAGGCCTGTCAGATAAGGTACCACTTCAGTCTATTAAACTGATAGAGCAGGAGAATGACCTTTCAAAAGTACAGCTAAGGCACCAGCTTAGAGATGCTATTCTGAAAGGATGGGGTGCTATCCTACAAGACACAGTATATATCATAATGCAAAGGCTACTCTATGATCTCATGACCCCAGTAGAATGCATAGGTCTAGACACCAAGTGGCCCTGCTTACCAGCACCCCCAGGCACCCACTTGAGTATATGTGCTTCTGTACCCAGTTCTGCTCCACATTTTTTTTTCTGCTCCACATTTTTTTTTCTGCTCCACATTTTAAAGGTCCTCATTTCCCAATGGAAATCAACCAGGGGACACATTATGGCCCCATTAAACTTTAAGCAGTTTGTACCAAAATACCAGCAGTCAAGGAAGGGTGTCACCATACTAATAGAAGAACTTGACCCTGAACATCAGAAGGAGGTAAGGTGGCTCTTCCAAAAGGGAAAACTGAAAACTATGTTTGGCAATGAGGTGATCAGATATTGCATTTCTTGGTACCTGTTTGCCCAATTTTGATGGCAAACAGACAAATGCAACAGCCAAATCCAGAGAATGGCTTGGTCACCAGAAGCTCAGACATCTCATATATAAAAACCTGGGTCACAGCACCACGTAAGCCATCTAGATAGGCAGAGATGCTAGCCAGGAGAGAAAAGCATCTAGAATGGGTATAGATTAGGGAGATGATGAATATCAGTGGCAGTTTCTAGACCAGCTACAGAGGTGGGATTAGTCCCATTAAGCTTTTTATACGTTTGCCCAGGAAGAGACAAATCAGATGAATCAGGATCCTGGAGGATCTCTTCGTAAAAGTAGTAAACTTAGTAACATAAGTAGTGCAAAGGGTAAACTGAAGTGGATTCCGTGGTGTGCTATCTGTTACCTACCCTGAAGATGGAGGCACTCACTATCTCACGTACTGGGTGTATTGACTGCTGCCATTTCATAGCTAAGTCCCTCTTGGAGAGTTCCCTTTACCCAAAGGAAGTCTCCTGGCCCAAGGCTGTGCCTCTTCCCCAGAGAAATTTCATATCTAAATATCCACAGAGGGGCACAGATGCCCAGCCCCCTTGCCTCTATCTGGGAAAACTCTGAGAGTTCCCAGATCCCTGTAGAATTGTCTGAGACATCAGTAGTAATGACACATCTGTTCACCTCTCCTCCTCCAAACCCTCCCACCTTCCCTCCTTCACAGATGTTTCTTCTGAAAGAAGTTATGGCTCAGCAAACTTCTGGCACACAGATCTCCATCTCAGAGTCTCTTTTCTTGGAACCCAATCTGATCTGGCAAAATCTAAAATCCCTGGATAAATTCATTTTTCACCCACTCCACGCCTGAACCCAGGCAATCAAAGATAGCTGGAGAAAAATATATAAGCGTGCCAACTCGTGTCATCCTACATTCATGCTCATGCAACTGCGTGTGGGTCCTTCATGCTTCCCAGAAATCATTCTTTTTCTTCCCTAATCCATGCTTTCTTTCACTTCAGGACAACTATTTCAGAGTGTCTCCTCTAATTTTCAACCTTTCCTTTCCCACCTTAACTCTCGGCTAGTCAATCTTGCCTTCTACTATGAGGGGGAGAAATGAAGCAATTATAAGAGAATTTGCAAAAACTTGAACCCCAAATCTACCTACCTACCAGAATCAGAATGAATAACTCTACCCCCTCTGTAATAATCATGGACAAATTATCCACACTCCCAGCAAGGCAAATCCCCTCCCCCTAGGCACTAAATTTCCATTTTCTGTTGCCTACTCCAAGACATTGTTCCACTGGGTCCCCTCTCTCTTGTATTACCTAATTTCCTCTTCCCCTTAGATCAACTGCAACATCATTAAATATTCTCATCTTTCTTTGATCTTAAAAAAAAAAAAAAACCTTCCTTAATCCAGTTTCCCAGTCCGTCTATTTCCTTATTTTTCTCCCTCTTCATATTACAAATTTTTGAAAGAATTCTCTATTAGTTCTTCCTAATATTTCTCACTCATTCTTTATCTTTACTGAGATAGAATTTACATACCATAAAAGTCACCCATTTAAAGTATGCAATTCAATGGTTTTAGCGTTCACAGAGTTGTGTGACCATTAGCACAACCAAATTTTAGAACATTTCATGGGGCGCCTGGATGGCTCAGTTGGTTGGGTGTCCAACTTCAGCTCAGGTCATGATCTTGTGGTTCGTGAGTTTGAGCCCTGCGTTGGGCTCTGTGATGACAGCTCAGAGTCTGGAGTTACTTTGGATTCTGTGTCTCCCTCTCTCCCTGCACCTTCCCTTCTCCCTGCGCCTTCCCCACTCATGCTCTGTCTCTCTCTCTCTCTAAAATAAACAAAACATTAAAAAAATTTTAGAACATTTCTATCACCCACAAAAGAAACCTCCTTATCAATTTGCTCTTACTCCCTATCCATCCGTGTCTCCTATTCTCCACACTCCAGCAACTGCCAATCAACTTTTTGTCTCTATAGATTTGACTATTCTGGACTTTTCATATGAATGGAAATCAACCTGTGGTCTTCTGTGACTACATTCTCTCACTTACCCTAATGTGTTGAAGGTCCACTCATGTTGTATCATGCATCAGAGATGCACTTCTTTTCACTGACCAAGCAATATCTCATGGTAAAGATGTACCACATTTTATGTATCCATTCATCAGATTATGGGCATTCAGGTTGTTTCTACTTTGGGGCTATTATGAATAATACCGCTACAAATATTCGTGTACAAGTCTTCATGCTTTCAACCTCTCCTTTCCCATCCTCACTCTCCGCTAGTCAATCTTGCCAATCTTCGTGCAGATGTATGGGATTATTAGGTCATGTGGCAACTCCATGATTAATTTTTTTGAGGAACTAAAAGGCCATTTTCCAAAGTAGCAGCACCGTTTTATATTCTCACCAACCATGTATGAGGGTTCCAATTCTCCAGATCCCTTCCTCACCAGTTCATGTTATTATCCATCATTTTTACTATATCCATCCTAGTGGGTGTAAGGTGGTAGCTCACTGGGATTTTGGTGCATTTCCCTGATGCTTAATGAGGGTGAGCATCTATCTCCTATTCTTTATAAAGCACACTCCATCATGTTTTTGTCCCCATCACTCCCCTGAAATGGCCCTTCACAAGGCTACCCGTGACCTCCACACTGCTGTCTTCAAAGGTCATGACTCAGTCCTCATCTCTGTTTACCTATCAGTGCTTTTGACGTAAGTGAAAATTCTCCTTGAAGCACTTCATATTCTTGGCTTCCAGGACAACATGTTATCTTTGTTTTCCCCCTCCATTTACAGCTGCACCTATTTATTTTCTTTTCCTTGTTTGTCCTCAGCTCTCTGACTTCTAAATATTAGATTCCCCCAAGGACCTGTCTAGAATGTCTTCTTTCTTACCATCTGCACTTCATTCTTTACATAATCTCATCTGTGATGTACAGAAGCTCCTCTAAATTCATGACTTTAAATGCCATCTATATGGTTATGAGGACTCTCTATATAGTAATGATGACTCTCGGTATAATGCTATCTCCAGCCTCTCCCCATATATCCATAACTACCGATTTAACATCACCACTTGGCTGTTGATGAGGTGTCAAAACTTAACATGCCCCAAACTGAGTTCCTGTTGTTTTTCACAAGACCAGATCCTTTCCTTTTTCAATTTACAGCAACTTACTCAGGCTTAAAAACTGGGAGCTATTCTCGATTCTTCCTGCTCTTGCCCCTCATGTCCAAAGTAACATGAGCTTCTGTGGCTCGCCTTCATAATCCATCTTGAATTTGACCACTTGTCCCCCCACTGCCACTACTCTGGTTCAAGTCAATATCATCTTTCACCTGGATTGTCAAAATAGCCTCCTAAATGGTCATCCTTTTCTGCCCTTGACTCCCTACAGTCATTTCTCAACATAATAGCCAGAGTGGTTCTGTTAAAACCTAAGTCAGAATGTATTTTTCCTCTGCTCGGACTCCTCTAATGGCTTTCCATCCTGCTCAGAGTGAAAGTCAAAATCCTTACTGTAACCCACAAAGCCCCAAATTATCTGTCTCCTTCTTACCTCCCTGATCTCATTGCCTACAAGTCCCCACTTGATCTTTCCATTTGGGTCATTTTGATCTCTTTTCTGTCCCTCAAAGACTCCATGTCTGCCTCTAGCTCAGACCTTTACTCTTTCTGTTTCTTCTGCTCAAAGCATTCTCATCCCTGATATCCATATAATCAGCTTCCTAACTTCCTTCAGAATTTATTCAAAAGTTTATTGGCCAACAAAGGTTCCCTGATCCCCTCATCTAAAATATCAGTCCCCATCCCAATGTTTCCTCTCACATTTGCTTCATTCTTTATCTCTACTAAACACTTACCGTGTGCAATTTACTATATATTTGAATTATTCATGTTATTTATTTTCTGTCTCCCCAACTAGAACTGAACTCCATGAGCATGGAAGTTTGTCTGTTCATTCACTGATATACCTCAAGCAACTAGAAAAACACTTGGCACACAGTAAGTGTCCTATGAATGAATGAATCCCTTTGGCATGTCTTTCCTCTCTAGAATGCTCTTCCTCCTTTCTTCTACCAGGAAAACATATTTACCTATCCAGACCAAAATCAAATATTACCTTCTCCCTGCAGCTTCCGTATTTTCCCTGTCGGTGTTAGCTGCTCCTACCTCTGTGCTCCAAGAGTATATTATATTTAACCTCTGTCACTGTACTTAAAATATTGCTTTGTGAGTTTCTAATTTTCCCACAAGATAATGAGTTCCTGTAATGCAGAATCATCACCTTTTTTTTTTTTTTAATCATCCCTGGTGTCTGGCCTTTAGTAAAATTCAATAAAAGTATTGAATGAATCTTCAAATGCACTCACTCTTTTTCACATTTCCTCCTTCCCTTTTACACAACTCCTTAACACTGCCCAAAATGCCAGCTAACCACTCTGCTCCCAAGTTACCCAGGAACCCCACTGTGATCAAACTTCATAGACAGTGCTTGTTCCCTGTTGCTAGGGGAACATTTCCCTGTACCTTCCTACTCCTGATCAGACAAGTATTTCCTCAGGGCTTTGTGCAGTATGATAATATGACAAGCTAATAAGTGTCAGGATTCCCAGTAATATTTAATAGACTGGTTATTGAATATTATATTTTAAAGTTAGTAGAACTTTCTTAATCCAGGCCACTGGAGCAACATGTTTCTATAGGAAGAAATTTGAGGGTCAGAGACCCCAGGAGGCCATTTGAAGGTGATGGCTAGTGGATTCCTGACTGCTATGACTTGGAAGGTTTTAAAGGAAGAAGGAAGAAGTGCTTTGAGCATTATTAATCATTCACCTCTGAGTGAATTAACTTATCAGGTTATTTCCTTAGAACAGAAAGGTTACTTTTTGAGAAGACAATAAAGAAGGGCAAGGACATACTGGACATCTAAAGAGAAGAAACAGAAGTTCTACCAAAAAGCTGAAATGGAGAGCTGGGTGATACCATCACCAAAGATAGACCTGGGGGCGTTATGGGTTCCTTTCCAACCACTCCACTTTGTCCTTTAGTAGGATCAATCCTAGGGCAAACCACAGTCCAAAAAGTCCTATACAGAAAGGCCCACTGAAAATAAGAGGCCACATACTATGAATGATGTAAAAATGCTTTGGAAACCAGAAAGCATATTAATTCATCAACACACATCCACTGAGCCCAGAGAAGTCAATGCATCTTCAAATGTATATTGAATACTGAGTGCCAGCAATGGGAAAGGATTAGGCACCAGGGCTACAAAGATGAGTAAAACATATCCTTGGTCTGAAAGGAACTCAAAGCCTAATGAGGGAGAAATTATTTCAAACCAGTAGGGTAAGTACTGGATAACAGATGTAGAAACAAATTCCACTATAGTGGCAGCACTCAGTTCTGGTTATATGAGAAACTGTCATAAAGTAGCAAATAGTTGAGGTTAGTCTTCAAGGATGAGTAGGAGTTTCCTAAGCAAACAAGGGATAGTGGTACAAGGAACAGCATATAAAAGGCATAGAGTCATGAAAGCACCCGGTGGGGGAAAATATTAGTAATATGATACAGCTGGATTATAGGCTTTGGAAAGGCATCTGGTAGATGAAATTCAGAGAAAGTAAGAGATTAGGTTATAAAGAAGCTTCAATGCCATACTAAAATATCTGGATTTTATCTTTTTTAGACAATGATAAGCCATTTAAGAATCCTACACAAGGGATTAAAATGTTCGGAATTTCATTTTTGAAAGATATGTCTGGCTGTAGCGTGGAGAATGGCTCAGAAAGTGAGGAAGACTGGACTCAAGAAGACCAGCTGACAACTGTATTACCCAAGTGTAGGTGGATGAGAGTCTGAGTTAAGTAATAATGGCAGAGATGTACAAGAATGGACAGACTTCTGATATATGTGGGAGACAGTAAAAAACACTTCACAACCGATTGGCTAAGATGGGGTAGAGTCATGACTGGCATGGTCAATTGTTTTGACTTATCTCATGAATTTGCTGTTAAGGGCAATACTGGATGCAGAGGAAGTTTTTCATTGGACAAGTATATATCTGAGTTGGGACATACGGAGTTTGATGTTTCTGTGAGACATCAAGGTGGAAAACAAATGGAATATGGACAGTCAATCAGGAGATCAACATGATTTGGAGATGTAAACTTCAGAATGGCACAGACATATGGTGTAGGTAGAAACTGGGTGTATAGATAAATTGTCCTAAGAGATATTTAGAGACAACCAAATATAGTATCCCCAAAGGTGAAGACTGATTGAAAAGAGGGAGCCATGCAAAAGACCAAGATTATCTGAAGACATGGGGAAAATACAGAGTGCTCATGAAGAAAAGGGAAGAGAGTTTCAGTGGAGGAATGTCAAACACCCAAAGAGGCTAAGAAAGAGATCTTGAAAGCCTGAAAAAATTTGTTGGATATAATCATATACATGTCATTGATGACCTTCATGAGAACACATCTGGTGAAGGAATGGGGACTAGGTGAGGGAAGAGAGGCATCCAGGGTACAAGATTAAGGTAAAGCTGATTCTCAAAGTTGCGCAAGGGTAGGATCAGCATCTGAGAGTGAGCATAGCCTTAAATCTTGTACCTTAGGGATGCCTGGGTGGCTCAGTTGGTTAAGCATCTAACTTTGGCTTGGGTCATGAAATCACGGTTTATGAGTTTGAGCCCTACATCAGGCTCTGTGCTGATGGCTCAGAACCTGGAGCCTGCTTCAGATTCTGTGTCTCCCTCTCTCTCTCTGCTTCTCCTTTGCACACACACTCTCTCTCTCTTTCTCTCTCTCTCTTTCTCTCTCAAATAAATAAACATTAAAAAACAAATCTTGTACCTTAGGTGCCTCATCTGCCTCACCCTAGTTGTGTCCACGCTGAAGAATAAATGAGAAAGAAGGAAGTAGAATCAGCAAGAGGATCTCCACATCTTTCTCCTAGAAATCACTCTGAAATGGTAGGCTTCAGCTACTATTTTATCTATATGAACCCCAACACAGGCTGCATTCGACTGGCCCAGGCATGGACATCTAATCCAAGGGCAAGTAATCCTAAACTCTCAGAATGCTGAGGTCTCATATTTCCTCTCCTGAGACTTTGAGCAAGGAAATATCACGAGAATGCATGAGTTGGCAGTAGAAGAAAAGGTGACAAAAGCTCACCTAATTTTAGAGGCCAGAAGAGTCAAAATGGGCCACATACAGGCCAAAGTTATGAGAAGACCGAGTTCTAACAAGGCTAAACAACCCATTGGTGGAGAGAGAAATGGAATCCAGCAGTAGAGATAAGTGGGCCCACCACAAGAAGCGGAAGGAATCACCTATCTCCAGAACCCTCTCAGTCCCACAGGGCTTTTCTTCCTGTGCAAACACATTTATATTATGCTCCTTTTCCCTCAAGTTATGTTGAGTTGAATGCCTCTCTTCCTTGAAATCAATCGAGCCTAACTAACATTGTTTTTAAGGGAGCATCATCTGTGAAACAAGCAAACAAAAAAGTAAGGCAATAACAAAACCCAGTTATGTAAAACAAGGGCCATTGGAGCTCTATATTCTGGAAAGGGCTGAAATAAGCTTCCTTGACTAACTAGATTAGTCAGTTTGTCTTATGGGTTTGCTCCTAAAGCTCTCTGAATTGGGAGGCAAAGGGTCTAAGCCTTGCCCAATTCACTTGAGTATTCAATAGGTGATTTGCCTTGGATCTTCGTTTCCTCACCTATAAAATGGGAGTATAAGTATCTACCTACTTATAGAAGAGATGGCTGTATTGAAAGATTAGGAATGCTCTTGACAACTGAAAATGTGAATAATGTGAGTCTTATCAATTAGAGAGGCAAGTGTTTACATTTTCTCTTTGTAAGATCAGCCTAAGATTTACTGAAGAGGGCCATGCCTACCCCAGCCCACCCACTTGCCCCTTGCTTCTGTGTCTCTGATATAGTGCTTAAAGCTCTTTGTGGACCCTCCCATTGCTATCTGTGACTTTGGGCTGAATTTTACCGATTGCCAGTAACTGAATAATCAATAACTCTCATCTGGAAAAGCTCTATCATGTTTGTTCACCTGAAAAGCATTCTAGAAATGATAAATATTTGTTAGGTGGTAGTGACCATAGTAGTGATAGTAGTAAGTACAGCTCATATGGTAGTAGTAGTAGCTGTTTTTGTCATGTCTACAAATGTATACAAATTTGGTATACAAATATAATATACCAAATTATATTTGGTGGGCTTAATTCTTCCTTCCTTACACCATACAAAGAAATCTATACTGATCCTATATGGGAGGAGATTTTGCCACCCCAAAATATTTCTCTTTGGTGAATGAATATTTTGAGCCAAATGAAAATCAAAACCCAGTAGATTCAGGAAAACTCTTTACCTCTCCATCAGCTGCCTAAATTGACATTGGAAAGGGGGTCTCTACCAAGAAGACAACTATCATCAGAGATCTCTTTTTACCTAAAAACTGATGCGCACACTGGGACAATTTGTTCTCCAAAGATGTCTTCTCATCTCCCTGTGGATGGTCTTCCCTCACCCCTCCTCTTTCTCCTCACACCCCTGCCCCTTTCCTTACTCAGGAGGTCACATAAACTTCAATTCCCTGGCTGCCTTTGGGGTCTCATAATTTTATGGGGCTCCTATACGTATGTGTGAAGTTAAATTTGTTTTTTTATTAATTTGTCTTATATCAATCTGATTATTAGACCAGCCAAAGAACCTAAAAGAATCAAAGGACAACTTTGCTACCCCTTCTGTTGACTACCGGGAAGGGACCTACACTGACTGGATACTCTTTGTTCTGTTTCTGCAACTGAGACCCTGGGACGTCCAATAAGAACTGGCAGAAGGTAACAGGAGGCTTAACTAAATTTCTGGCTATTGGTTTTGGCTCAGGTCATGATCTCACAGTTTCGTGAGTTCAAGTCCTACATTGGTCTCTGTGCTAATAGTGAGGGGCCTGCTTGAGATTCTCTCTCTCTCTCTCTCTCTGCCACCCTCCAGTCACTCTCTTTCTCTCTCAAAATAAATAAATAAAAAATTTTAAAAACCTGGCAGAAGGTAAGAATTCTTACTCTGTCAGTCTCCCTGATCTCTACCTGTAGTCTGGTGGAAGTAAGGATGATAGGGGTTCTTTCTCCTTTTTCTAGATTTAGATTATCGGGAGAGTACTTGTTTGAACTAGTTCCTTGGGTATAGAGACTCTGGAAAGATCTGTTATGAGGACTCTTGTTTTCTGTTGATGATCACTGTTTTCCTTCTTCTCTGTCTTATGTGTCGTGTGTCATGAGGAGGAATACCATAGGGTATAACACAGCCACAGAGCCTATAAGCCTATCGTTCAAGCCAGCCTCACAGACTGGTGAGCTCATGACAAGTGGAATCTTGTATTAACCAGACCCGTGTCTATTTAGACAAATTTTGTTGTGAGTTCATGTGCACATGATGTAAAGGCTTATGGGGATATCAGAAGCAACAACCACAAAATTGGTGGGCACAGGGCAAGCGCTTAGAAGCTGACAGAATGCTCACCATCCAACTCAAATGCTCAAAATAGAACTTGTTGGGTACCTGGGTGGCTTAGTCGGTTAAGCGTCCGACTTTCGCTTAGGTCATGATCTCACGGTTCGTGGGTTCGAGCCCCGCGTCGGGCTCTGTGCTGACTGCCAGCTCAGAGCCTGGAGCCTATTTCAGAGTCTGCATCTCCCTCTCTCTCTGACCCTTCCCTGCTCACGCTGTCTCTCTCTCTCTCCGAGAAATAAATTAAAAATATTAAAAAAAAATAGAACTTGGTCACAGAACAGGTTAGATTGACCCTAGGTCACCTGCCAACTTCAAGAAAATCTCTGTGCAGTTAGGTACTCTGTAAAATACCCCACAATCCCCACCACAGGGGCACACCCCTCTTGGGTATAAATTTGGCTCTGCAATACCCAAGGCTTAGCTAAAGTGGACCATGTGCACATGAAATTAAAAATATCAAAGGAGGATTTTTCCTCTCCTCTTAAGTCTATGTCTTGAGAGCTTGGCTTTGTGACTAGTGAGAATATTGTTTCTGGTCTCTGCTATCTGAAAGGTGCATGTACCAGTGTGTGTTAGATGGCCAGTGGAATAGACTGGGATTCCTAGCAACTTTAGCCAGTTGGTCAGAAGCACAAGTAGTAAGCTGGACTTCTGTCATATCTAGTCCTTTGAGAGGCCTCTTGTATTCCATGGTTAAGACATAAAAAGGCTTCTTAGTTTGAGTCACTATTGAGGTTAATACAAGATTCCACTTGTCAATGGCCACATAATGGGTCTTTTGAATTGGCTACATTTAAAAGAAAAAAATTTAGAGGGCTCTCATTCTTTTTTTTTTTTTTTTTAATGTTTATTTTTGAGAGAGACAGAGCACAAGTCGGGGAGGGGGGAAAGAGAGAGGGAGACACAGAATCTAAAGCCAGGTCCAGGCTCCAAACTGTCAGCACAGAGCCCAATGCAGGGCTCAAACACATGAACCATGAGATCATGACTTGAGCAGAAGTCAGATGCTTAACCAACTGAGCCATCCAGGCTCCCCTTGAGGGCTCTCATTCTTAACAATTGTCTTCTTAGTACCTTGGAAAGACCAAGTGGAAAAATGAATACAAAGAAGTACAATGGCTGGCCTTAGGAACTCCCTTAATAAGATGGAAGAACATAAATTAGACTTAAAACAGAAATTAAAGTCCATATCAAAAATAAACTCCCCTTTGGGACACCTTAACTTCAGTCAGTTAAGCGTCCAACTGTTAATTTTAGCACAGGTCATAATCTCACAGTCCTGAGATTAAGCCCAGTGTTGGGCTCTGTGCTGGGTGTGAAGCCCACTTAAGATTCTCTCTCCCTTTCCCCCCACCCACTCCCTGCTCATGCTCTCTCAAATAAATAAATAAATAAATAAATTCCCCTTTTCCTCCCTCTTCTATATCCTTATATCCCTTTATCCCCAACTCCCTGTCCCTGACTCCAAATCTTTTGGATCTCTGGGTCCCATGTAACCCCCTCTCAGAATCCAGCCCCATGACCTTGGCAAATTCTCCTAGATTCCAAAACTCCTCCAACTTCCTCCAGAAAAATCCCTTAAATACCCAATTGCCTGTTGTGACTTCTCTTTCTTAATGAGATTTACAGAAAGCACTCCAGCCTCATCTTTAGGCCCAGGATTCACAAGTTACTCATGTAAATACTAACAGCCAGGAAGTGAATTTAGCACAACTTGAGACACTCTATAGGGCTCACTCTCCTGTCCCTCATAACTCCTTCTACTTTCCAGGGCAAAGCAATGGGGGTCTGCCAGTTCAGGCCTTCTTAAATAATGTCATCCACACATATTCTGGACCCCTACCACAAAAAATTCATGTTCTTTGAAGAACAATTCTTCTAAATTATAAAACTACTTTCAGAAGATCCTACCATATTTAGAGGGGAGTTAGAAAAATTAGTGACCATTCACAACGCCAGCAACAGGGACCTAGATTGGCTTTTAAGGAGTGTTCTTCAACCATGATCTACTGTAGTTAGCAGATAAGCCAGGTGGCCTCTGGGGGAAACCCCCCTCACAGAGGAAACAGATGGCCCGAGTTTCTCCCAAACCTTCCTTCCAATGACCAGTGAACAGCTCAGCTGGAAGTTGAAAGAAGCAATAGTTGAGGCTTTGTCCCTTAAAATGAACTAGTCCAAAGTTCAATGTCTGTGACATTGTTGAACAGAGACATTTGTTGAACATCTTAGACAGGCTGTCTAGAGGCACGGTACACTAAACCCTGAAGTTTTAGAACATAGAAATATTTCTCTCTCTCTTTTTTTTTAATGTTTTATTTATTTCTAGGAGAGAGAGAGATAGCATGAGCAGGGGAGGGTCAGAGAGAGAGGGAGTCACAGACTGAAACAGGCTCCAGGCTCTAAGCTGGCAGTCAGCACAGAGCCCGACGCGGGGCTCGAACCCATGAACCGCGAGATCATGACCTAAGCGAAAGTCGGACGCTTAACCGACTAAGCCAGCCAGGCACCCCAGAACATAGAAATATTTCAATCTCCACCTCAGTAAGAAATTATCTCCCTAATATAAAAAAGCAAATCCAAAATAGTGTAGTTGAGTGGGCATTATAGTAGAAGCAACTATCCAATCTGTAGAAGACAGCTTAAAACAAAAGCATAATTCTGATAGCAATCCAAAATCCACTTAGACCCTTTCCTA
This sequence comes from Proteles cristata cristata, assembly GCA_017311185.1. Classification (NCBI taxonomy): domain Eukaryota; kingdom Metazoa; phylum Chordata; class Mammalia; order Carnivora; family Hyaenidae; genus Proteles; species Proteles cristata. The sequence goes on along the minus strand of JAESUZ010000481.1, from coordinate 1,415,753 downwards.
TTTGCTTTAAACATTTGCAAATATTGTACTAAGTAAATACATAAATAAGTCATTGGAAGTACAATTGCATTGTGCTTAAGCAAAAGAAGGAAAAATTAAATTGTCATTACCCTAGATCTCTGATATTAGGCAAATATGCTCCCAAAACTTCATCTTGGAGAAAATTTGGATACTTGTTCTGTGCCTTTGTGATATAAATTTTCTATCCCCACTTTTTACACAATCTAAGAGCCATTCTTTAAAATACAGACTTTAGGGAGACGTTTCTCATCAGGAAAAAAAAATGAAGTATTTAGAAGTTGCACAAATAGAAAAGCTTAAGTGTCATCTCCACAAATATTAGTAAAAAGCTTTAGCAGTCTGCGCAGAAAAATACTTATTCCAACTGCTGAAACATAATTGGGATACACCTGTTCTTTTATAAACTAGTGAGTTTTGTATTATTATACCTGATTCATGGCTGAAATTTTATACACACACACAGAGAGACACATACATCTGTTGTAGATGTGATTTATTTTTTTTACCTCCAGATAGTATTGCCAAAATTAATGTGTAAAAGAGCTCTACTTTGTTCATTTAAAAAACAAGCACTTGAGGGGCACCTGGGTGGCTCAGTCGGTTAAGCATCAGACTTCAGCTCAGGTCATGATCTCGCAGTTCATGAGTTTGAGCACCGCATGAGGCTCTGTGCTGACAGCTCAGAGCCTGGAGCCTGCTTTGGATTCTGTCTCTCTCTCTGCCCCTACCCCACGCATGCTTGCTCACTCGCTTGCTCTCCTTCTCTCTCTCAATCTCAGTCTCTCAAAAACAAATAAACATTTAAAAAAAATTTTAATAAAAGACAAACACTTGTAAGGACTGGGTTTTCAAAAATTCCAAGAAATAAATAACCCAAATGTTTTTCAATTTCATACCATCTGAGATAATCTTTGGTAAATAAAAGCTAGTAGAAGTTTGTTGGTTTCATTAAAAAATAGGCATGTCTTTGGAGTCATCAAGATTAAATATAATACAGACGTGCAATGTTTATCAACCTTGTTTTACTAGTGATAAATTCATGTTATCTATTAAAAATGTCCTTAGTAAGGAAAGTAGTCTGGGATAATGGCTGACTCTGCCTAATGTATCATGAAGTTTTCATGGGTACTCTAAACATTACTTTAAGGAGCAAATGATTTAGATTGATGTAAATGAGGTAAAAGTTTTTTTAAGTGAACTTTTTTTTTTTAGCAGTAATAATATTCTGTAGCATGCATACTTAAAAATAATTTCCCAGGGCACCTGCTATCTCAGTCAGGTGACTATCCGACTTCGGTTCAGATCATGATCTTGCAGGTTCGTAAGTTCAAGCCCCATATCAGGCTCACTGCTGTCAACATGGAGCCTGCTTTAGATCCTCTGTCCCCCCTCTCTCTACCCCTCCCCTGCTTGCACTCTTTCTCTCAAAAATAAACATTTAAAAAAATACTTCTCAAATATTTTTGGTAGCCAGAAATGTTAACATTTCTTGCTAAGTTAGGTTAAATGATGAAAATTCATCAAATATCTAGATCACTGTGGCATAAAATAAAATATTGAAATAGTAATTACTGATCATAGTTTTATCCACTTTTGGTTTCCTATTACAGAGGAACTAAAAGATAAATTTGGGTCTGTTAGTAAACATGTCTTGTGCTGTTGAAAGACTGTGCTCTGAAGAACCATATGTCTCTAAAATTATGAAATGTATTCAAAATTTGTCAACCTAAATGCTGGTGCAATAGTTCACAACTGCTTACTCCTTAGCTTTTAGTAGAAATTAATGTTTCCAAGAGTTAAGAATTCTAATTAATATTTGTAATTGAAGCTACAAGAAATAAGAAGGGAAACAACTCTCCACGCAAGGAATGTAGAATGTGTTTTTGACTAGGAAGAGGTATGAGGTACGGAGATGAATTTTTGTTGAGGGAAACAAAAGTAATTTTGTCCTAAAGTAAAACTGGTTACTTCAGAAAAGGAAAGAGAAAAATAAGGGGCAAAATGTTATACTAAGTTGGGAAGAAAGAAAGAGGGAAAAAAAAGAATTTTACCTTGGGTAAAACTGAATTGTTATTACAAAGATTTCTAAAATAAACTTTAATATCAATAGTGTACTTACATTAAACAGAAACTAATATTCTCTCATGTGTTAAAATGACAAACTTTTCTGGAACTACTGGTCTGTTCCTAATAGAAGACTATGAAGGTTTTTCTTTACCTTTTCAGTAATTTGCCTAGAAAGCAAAGATTTTGTTTTATTAAAATAATTTCCTGTGCCTAATGTTATCTTCATTATCAGATCTTCAATTACTTAAGAAAACTGAGTCTTGAGTTATTCTGATTCTTAATATTAAAAGAGTTAAGTTTTGGAGGCACCTGGGCTGCACACTTGGTTAAGTGTCCAACTCTTGATTTTGGCTCAGATCATAATCTCACAGTTTTTGAGCTCAAGCCCCATGTCAGGCTCCATGCTGATGGTGGAGAGAGATTCTCTCTCTTCCTCTCTCTTTCCCTCATTCTTTCTCTCTCAAAAATAAACTTTAAATAAATAAATAAATAAATAAATAAATAAATAAGTTAGGTTTTACTCAACGTTATGTAACTTTCTGTATTTGCCTTTGAAATCTTTTATTGTCACGTTAGTAAAATAAGTATTGTTTCAGGATGATCTAAGATTCTTTTTAGTCAAGTGTCTACATATTTTGATGTTTTTGACAAACTTCCCAAAATCAAATTCTAAAGGAAGTTTTTTTTGACCTTGAACTAACTTTGGAATTTTGTAGAGGGTCCTTGGAACTTCTCAAAAGATTTGTTCTCTCTTTTTATAAAAGCAGAGCTATTAAAGTAATTAAGCTTATTTGGCTTGGTACTTTAGTACATAGAAAGTAGTAAAACCATGGATTGTGAGTAACTTGTTCTGAAAGTGTTCTGTAAAATGAGCAAATATTTCTAATAAATTTTACCTTGATAAATGAGCAATGTCTTGCAATATGAGTAGTATATGATGTAGAATGTCACATGGTTCTTGAAATTCACTTTGATATACAAGTGCTTTGGATTGCAGGCATGTTTCCAGAACAAATTGTGCTCACAAGCCAAGATTTTACTGTATTCTCAAATAAGAAGTTAATAGTAAGCCTTGCTTGTGTTGTATTTATACAGGCTATATTAATGTTCCAAAAATTCTATAAAACTCTTAAATTCTGCTATGCCCCGGTATAATGTTAATCAGTCATAAATCTGGTCATTATCTTAAAATGTGTGTCATAACCAAATTTTCTTATCAACTGCATTACAATGCATTCTCATCAGATATTTGACTATGGCCATTTTTAAGTCTCATCATTTAAGTCTCATCATTGGTCTAATCTGATCCTTTTGCAAATGTATTCCTGGAAAAGTGATTCATCTTCAAGGAGATTCATATAAGAACTCTGGCAGGCACAGGTTTCTGTTAACTTTAAAAGCTCATGAAACTAAACTGAGTAAAAATTTTCCATAACTAATGGTAAAACTGGATTCAAGCAGAACAAGAATTAATTACATGAGACTGAATGGAATGATGAAGATGATTACAATTTTTATGACTTTTTGTTTAAAAAACATTGTTAGTTCCTTAATTTTTTGTTTTTACAGGCTTAAATTTTTCTTCTAAACTACTTGTTTTAGTGTTTATTATTGTTGAGAGAGAGAGAGAGAGAGAGAGAGAGAAGTGGAGGAGGGGCAGAGAAAAAGGGAGACACAGAGCCCAAAGCAGGTTCCAGGCTCTGAGCTGTCAGCACAGAGCCTGACACGGGGCTCAAACTTGTGAATTCACAAACTGTGAGATTCAGACGCTCAACCCACTGAGCCACCCAGGTGCCCCTCAACTACTTTTATCTTAGAGCAATTTGGAAAGATATACCTTTGTAATGAGAATAAAACAATTACTTTTTCTCCCTAACTAATTCCTTCAGAATTTAGAAGCTTAGTGAATATTTTTGTGACAATATATTTATTTGTATAACTTCAGTAAAAATCTCTTCTCCTTGTAACAGAACACAACTGAAAACACTGATAATATTATCAAGGCTTTGACTGGATTGCTAGATTTGAGAATGTACATAGAACCAGATATTCCATACAGCATTAAGGAACTAAGGTTGACTTTATAGAACCAATAAAACCCTTTGGGAAAACGGCTTGGTACCTTGCTTACAGGGTTCCTAATAGCCTTCCAGGCAAAGAAGGAAGATCACCTCCTAGCAGTCACAGGAAATTCAGGATATTTTGGGGACCGCAAGAAGAGATGAATTCACCAAATCTATAGGTATTGCAGACAAAGTCTGATGGTGAGAACTTGGCTTGGCTTCTTTAGTATTGAGAGGTTTTTTAAAAGTTCAATCTGGGGCGCCTACGTGACTCTGTGTGTTAAGTATCAGACTTTGGCTCAGGTCATGATCTCACAGTTCATAAGTTCAAACCCCATGTCGGGCTCTGTGTTGACAGCTCAGAGCCTGGAGCCTGCTTCAGATTCTGTCTCTCCCTCTCTCTCTGCTCCTCCCCGACTCATGCTCTGTCTCTGTCTCTCTCTCAAAAATAAATAAACTTAAAAAAATTTTTTAAATAAATAGATAATCAAAGTTTAATCTGAGGTTCCTTATGAAAAATTCCACCAAAGCAGATTTAAAAGAGACTATATGGTCAGTAACTATTCTTCCTGCTCTTAGGTAAAGAATCAGGCTGAATTTGCTGAGACTAGACATATTCTCCTAATAAATTAGTTTTAATTTGGCTCTCACGTATAGAAATGAGGATGATTTTTGGGAGAAAAAGTATATTTTGTTAGCATACCCTTGTGGATATTAGATTCTAGTGCTGTTCATTATCTTTGAGATTTTGTTTTCTACCCATAAACTAGACTGGATCCTAAATTCTTCTAGTATCCTCATATCTGGCTATTACTCTCCAAATTAACATTTCTAGTGTTTCTCCCATTTTGACTTGGGATTATGAAGAACAAAAGCTGAGCTTTTCCCCAAAACCCTGCAAGCTGAATGTGAGCAATCTGATAGAAACTTCAGAGAAATTGTCGCAGTCGTTCATGTTTAAACAGTAGGCATGCCTGTTGCTGTGTGGGCTAGTTAGAAAGATCACCAGAAACATTCAAACCACAAACCGAGAGGATCTGTCAGACTACCACTGCCTGCCCCCACTCTATCTGAAGATGCTTTGAGCCTGACATCTAGAAATTTCATTGACAGGCTACCTTCAGAACTCAGAAACCAAGATCATAGTTGTTCTAATCATTAGAAACCAAGATCATAGTTGTTCTAATCATTAACCATTGTTTTTCTTTTTGTTTGCATAGACATACTCTTTTTAAACACCTGGTCATGAGGCCCCTGGGTCTGACTTTGCTCAGGTCATGATCTCACAATCTGTGGGTTCAAGCCCCAAGTCAAGCTCTGCACTGACATTGGATTCTCTCTTTCCCTCTCTCTCTGCCCCTTCCCCTCTCTCTCTGCTCACACACACATGTGCACTCCCTCTCACTCTCTCAAAAACATTTTAAATAAATAAATAAGCAAATAAATAAATAAATCCCTGGTTTCTTGCTTACACAATACAGGCCTAACTTTGACAGTACACCTACCTTTCCCCACCTCCCACAATGAGACACAACTGTTGTTCTCATGACCAAGGCTGAGTCGATGAAGCAGCAGATGAAGCAATCTACCAGCTCAGCTTCCGAATTTATAAAACTTCTTATTTGAAGTTTCAAAGATGGGACTGAAGGGAAACAGATTTCCTTACTGCAAAATATGTCTACTGGGCATAATGATTCTTTCTTCTGGGCTTCAAAGAATCAAAACCGCAGGTTTTGGAAAGGCATTTTCCCTGACCTCAAGTTACGTCCCCTTAAGTTACCCTGGAAAGAGGACCTATTCCAGGAAGGCCACTACCAGGTAGAATCTAAGAAACTAATCTGCATATCTGGGCAAACTTTGTTTTCCAAACATGGTCCCTGCCTTCCTGTAAAAGGCCTTCCTCCTCCTCTTTGTATTCCCTGACTCCTCAACCTCTCTCCTTTGGTCAGGATGATATAAAGTTTCCATTACCTGGCTGCCTTTTTAGGTCTCGTAATTTTATGGAAAATTATATATGAAATGAATTTTGTTTTTCTCCTTTGAATCTGTCTTCTATCAATTTGATTATGAGACCAGCCAAAGAGCCAAGCAGAGTATAATGAAAACGTTTCGGCCTCTTCAATCCTCTTACATAACTTTTTTAAACCAAAGTTTTTTCCTGCCATATCCATTTTCCGTATAATTTGGTAGCATTGTAAATCTACCTCATTTACATACAGATTAGGTAACTATTATAACACATAGAGTTACCGCATGGCCCCCTAGACCCTGCCCATTGAGGCCAAGAACTGATTCAGAAGGGGGCTCAGGGTACTGTGAATACTTCTGCAGTATGAGCAGGGTTTACAGAGTCTATTAAAACAGTGGATACATTTTGCCACTTCATATGGAAATGCACTGCATTATTCAAAGACAGAGGGCATTTTTTGAACTTTCCTCTTGGTCAACACTGAGAGGCAATCTCCTGACTTAGATGACTTGGTGATGTAGCCTGGGAAATGGGTCCCTTGCAAACCAGAGAACAGTCATATAGGTAACAGCTAAGAGGCCAGCCACCTTTGGCCTCTGATTGGCTGGCTATGTGGGTGCTCCAAGCATTCCTAGGTCCTGTGACTGGCTGACAGTGGCAAGATGAAAGCACTAACATTCATCACCTAAAAGAGCCTGTGTGGTGCCCAGCACATTTTCTTCTGTGTCACTCTTAAAGAAATCTTTTATTCTAGCTTGCTGAACCAGCACCTCCTTGGCTAAGGCTGAGGTAGAGGGGAGGGGGGCCTGAGGGACCTCTTCTGCTCCCAATTCATCTGTCAAGCAGAGCGAACACCTGTAAAGAAAACAACTGGGGTGATGGTAACATGGGGGCTCATCATACTTTTCTCCCCACTTTTGTCGATGTTTGGAATCTTCTACAAGAAAAAGTTAAACCGTAAAGAAAAGGCAGATTCTTCAATATACAACTTTAGGGTTGGAGGAAAAGGAATCTCCCTCCCCCACACCCAAATATTTTCTACCACCTCCTGGTCAATGCTTTACACTTCACAGTTGGAAATAAGACTGGAAATACAAATAGAAATAGAAGTGACATTCGAGAATTCACATTCCAATGAAAACTACCGCAAGCACATCCTTTCCCAAGAGGGAGAGCTAGCCACGGGGACAGAGCCACAGGAGATGGAAACTTAAAAGCCTCAGAAACATATTTTGTTGGCCTCACAGTTTGGCCATCTCACTGCCACAAAGGGCCGTGTGGTGGGGGCAATCAGGTGCTTTCTGAGATCCCCTCTTCTCCCATGAGCTTGCAGTACTGCCTCATCCCTGACAGAGTTATCCTGGGCTTCAGAGACAAAGTCCCTCAGTGGCTTTTGACCCCTGCCCTCTTAATAATATTAAACCATAAAGTTGCTTAGCACAGAGAAGTTGCCATGACAACGACATCCATATCTCTGTAGCGGTGCCAGCACTGAGACCCTGGGGCTCGGGCACATGGCGAAAGGACAGCTTGCGAAGAACAATGGAGGTAGCTGACTGCAGATTCTTTTCATGCCTAATTACCCATAAGCACATGGCACAATGGCTTATTTAACTCTGCCTTGGCTCCGAATGAAGACAGGTTCTCTTTCCAGTTGGAAAGCATTCCCGCCTCCATTTCAAGGGAAGGGTATGGGGAGAAGGAAAGTGAGTTATTGAAATGCACAGACCTTGTCTTCTTAATTATTTTATATTTGGCCATCTCTCCTTACCCAGAAGCTAATTATTCCAAGTCTGGAAAATTGTCCCACCAAAGATTTAGCTGCAAGCTAAATGCTGACAACCAGGGTTGGGAGCAACTGGCTCCCATGGCTTGGTGAGCAGAATCCCATTCTTCCTCAGAACTGACCCAGACAGAGGGTAGAATGACTTATTAAAGCCTCAGGATGTATAAGGTAACCTTCCTGGCTTCTTTCTCACAGTTCCAAGAACCCTAGAATAGAACTCAGGCCTCACCCCATGGAATTTTGCAGACTTTGGAGCAGTCTTGCCAGGCACAGGCTGTAAGGTGAGCCCAGGCAGAAGAGACAGAATGTAGGTAGAGATACAGGCAATTCTCCACGCTGCAGCTAGCAGGGTCAGGGCTCTGCCACTTCCTCCCTGTACGTGGCGAGCTCCCAACTCACCAAAAGTGCTATTTAGTCATCAAAGATGGTGAGAGAGCAGATGAGGGTATTATATTATAGAAATTAAGGAGGGTGACCGTTTTTCAGAGATCCATGCCACTGGTTCTCTGCCAGGTTCTCCATCATGGGGGCCAAATATATGGGGTCATTGATGCCTAAAACCTCCCCCCAGTCAACCCAGATAACATTGTATTGACCATCCATTTGGAGCCCCCACTCCAGCTCTGACCCTTATCACTTTCCCACAATGTGATTTATGATTCATTATCTGATTCAAATAAAATCACAAGGAGAGGGTCAAAGGCTTTCCAACTCTCTTTCCTGGATCGGGAATACCCAGGGCGTCCAGCTATACTTCCTCTGCTTATTTCCAACTCAGCACGGAATGTACTAGAACACAGGATTTTGGAATCCATCATTCTGAGAGTACCCAGAGTACACTCCAACATTTAGCTATTGATAGATACTTGAGTTGTTTCCAGTGTTTGACTACCGTGAACATTCTTGTAACTGTCCATTGATAGATGTAAACATTTATTTCTCTTGGGTCTATATTCACTAGTGAATCATAGAAGAAGTGTGTTCAGCTTTATTAGATACCACCAGTTTTCTCAAAGCCATTGTATCAATTTACTTACCAACGGTGCATTAGAGCTCCATTTACTTGACATTCTCACCAACCCTTAGTATTGTCAGTTTTGTGGGGGTAGAGTGGTATCCCCTTATGGTATCAACTTGTACTTCTCAGTGAATAATAATGCAGAGCATTTTTTCATATGCTTATCAGCCATTTGGATATCTTTTTGGTGAAGCGTCTAGTGTTTTTTAAGGGAAAAGTTCAAACCAAGTTCAAAAGCCAAGCTGAAGAAGCAGAAATGTGTCAAATCACTGAGGTAAGAAATAGGATTTTCTCTACACTTATTTCACTTGGGGTTCACTGACCTTCTTGGTACTTCAGTTTATATATATTTTTAATCACATTTGGACCATTTTTGGCCGTTATTACTTCCAATATTTTCTCTAATACAATATCTTTCTATTTTCAGGTACAATTAAGGTGTACATTAGAGGTATATACAGAAGAAAAGTGCAAGAGATGGCCAATTGGCCACGGGGGTTAAAGGATAAGCTGTATGATAGTCTGTGGTCAGAGATGAGGGTAGATACGTGTAAGCTTGGCCTATATCCCAAAAGATTCAATTGTCTACATCTATCACCACTATTTCCTTGTTCTATTCAACTGTTTTTTTAATATTGTTTATTAAGTATTTTTTCTCTTTTTTCTTTTTTTTAATGTTTATTTATTTTCGAGAGAGAGAAAGCAGGAGTAGGGGAGGGGCAGAGAGAGAAAGAAACACAGAATCTGAAGCAAGCTCCAAGCCTGGAGCTGTCAGCACAGGGCCCAATGCAGGACTCGAACTCACTAACCATGAGATCATGACCTGAGCTGAAGTCAGATACTTAACTGGCACCCCAAGTATTTTCTATATGTAAGGCAATGTACCAGGATATGTAGGGAGTATAAAGAATAAGGCAAGGACTTGGATCTCCAGAACGTCATAACCCAGATAGTTTAAGATCTATCATAGAGCAAATAAGTGAACCACAAATAAAGCTCTACTAGACAAGATTCTTCTGCAAAAGGAACACAATTCCTGATCAGTCCTGTGAGGATGCATCAAGAATAAAGGCATGTAAGCACACTCAGAAATGAGAGAATCAGAAGTGATGCGAGGATTTTTAAAAATCAGAGTCTCTACACACCTCATGTTCTACTCCTTCCTTTGCTTTCTCAGAATAAAATGCTAGTAGAAATTGGTGGAAATTTTTAATCTGCCACAACATCCTGACCTAGCAAAGGACAGGGGTGCCTTTGCCTCAGTCTCCAATCAGATGGAGAAAACTGTTTACCTAAATCATAGAAACACATCTTTTGCTGGAACACAGTGAAAATGAAGTAGTAACAAAAAAAATCTAAACTCTGGGCTCCATTCTCACAAAAGTTTACAAAGATCTTTCCCTTGTGACGTGATTGTGTTGAAGTCTGCGTAATTAGAGAGTCCCGAGGCACAAGCCATTCAACTGTGACATCTGTATTTTAGCGAAGAGGGAAGGAGAGGAGTTTTCAACAAAATTTACTAATTACTGTACTGTTTTGGAAAAGTAAACTTGGCAAATCCAGCCCTTCTTGGCATTAAACAGATGTTGCCTTCACAATGGTAAATGGCCTCCGTGACTCAGCCTTGAGTTGCAAGGCAGACAAGAATTCACTAAAGCTGTCAGAGAGCTCACAAGGTCATTTGTGTCAACTCCCTGCCCCAGGCAGCACGTGACCTACTCTCTGCAAAGAGATGGCCGACTGGTTCCTCTCTATACATTTCTCAGATCAAGTCCCACCATCTCCTCCAGCAGACTTCTCCAATCCTTCGTTGTTCCAGGATTCCACTTCCTAAACAGGAGGATATTCCTACTTGTCCTGTTCTCTGCACGTGGCAAATACTCACTCAACATCTTCTTCATAGTAACAGGGGCCATATGGTATCTCACAAAGCGTATTTCTGGGAAGACTGGATCCTGCAAGAGAATAATGTCTACACTCTCTCCATATCCGAGCAAGCCTCTGAGCTATGCATTCTTCTTTCATCCAATCAGGCAACAAGATCTGTCCATGTTTCTATTCTGATCAACAGAGCCCTTGTTTCTATTCTTCCCCTTTTCTTTTCATCTTTGTTCTCCTAGTCTAGGTTTATTTCATACCTGGCATCTAGGCAGATGCCACAGCCTCCTGGCTTATCTTCCTGTTCCCAACTCCTCCCAAGCCATCCTGCACACACATGCCACCTCAATCTTCTTAAAATCCTGTTTTTCCCCTCAGTATGCTTTTAGAAGAGAAGAAGAGAAACATAAGAAGTAGACACAAAAGAGTATCTTAATGACCCTGGGATAAACAAAGGTTTTAAAAATCTTTTTTTTTTAACATTTATTCATTTTTGAGTCAGAGAGAGACATAGCATGAGTGGGGGAGGGGCAGAGAGAGAGAGGGAGACACAGAGTCCAAAGCAGGCTCCAGGCTCTGAGCTGTCAGCACAGAGCCTGATGCAGGGCTTGAACTCACAGACCATGAATCATGACCTGAGTTGAAGTTGGATGCTCAACCGACTGAGCCACTCAGGTGCCCCTAAGCAAAGGTTTTAAAAACAGGAAGCCTAAAGGAAAAGTATGGTCAAAAATTGAACAACCTTAAAATTGAAAACTTACATTCATCAAAAGAAGCATTAAGAGGATTCCTGAAAAGGCAAGCCACAGAGTGGCTACATACATAACACACATAGCAGACAAAGGAATCAGAATCAGACTACAGAAAGAATTCCTCAACACTATATTCAGTGAAATGAGCCAGACACAGGAAGAAAAAGAATGCATGATCTCACTTATACCTGGTATCTAAAAAGTCAAATACATAGAAGCAGAGAGCAGGAAAAAAAGGAGTAGAGAATAGAATGCCAGTTACCAGGGACAAGGAGGTAGGGAAAATGGAGAGACCTTGATCAAAGGCTACAAATTTGCTGTTATGCAGAATGAACACCGGGCACGTGGGTGGCTCAGTCGATTGAGTTACCCACCTTGGCCCAGGTAATAATCTCACTGTGAGTTTGAGCCTCACGTCGGGCTCGCTGCTGTCAGCCTGTTAGCGCAGAGCCCACTTCAGATCCTCTGTCTCCCTCTCTCTGCCTCTCCCCTACTCGTGCTATCTCAAAAATAAATTAATATTTTAAAAAATGAATACATCTAGAGATCTCAAATTATAGCATGCTGACTATAGTTAGTAAGACTGTACTGAATAGCAGAAATTTGCTAAGAGAGGAGATTTCAGTTGCCCTCAACATACACATACATAAAATGGTAGCTATGGAAGAAGATATGTTAATTAGATTTATGGTAATAAATCTATGTAGTAACTATGTACATGGATGTCAAATCATGTTGTACAACTTAAATATATATGATTTTAATAAACAAATAAATAGCTCCTATTGATAACAAAGTTGAGAATCATTTCATTAATGAATCCCAAAGCGAAGTTTGAAAACTTCTAATTCCTAAAACTCTAATAAAGTCTGTAGGCTAGTTAATAGTATCGCACCCATGTTAAGTTTTTGCTTTTAATTATTATATCACAGTTAGGTGATCTTAATATTAGAGGAAGCTAGATGAATGTTATATGGGAAATCTGTACTATTTTGGGGAGTTTTTGGTAAATCCAAAATTATTTCAGCATAAAAATGTTGAACAACAAAAAAAGGACTCCTCAAATCAATAAAAAATGATTTATATGTCCAATAGACAATGAACAAAAATTTAAATTTCCTGAAGGCAGATATCCAAATGACCAGTAAATCTATGAAAACATACTTAACTTCATTCATATTTGATAAAATAAACATTAAAACTACAATGAATAGCTACTTCACGCTCTATCAGAAAGGCTAAATAAAAAAGACAGAAAATACCAAGTGATGGTACTGAATGGAGCAACTGGAACTCTAAAATCTACCGATGGGCATGGAAATCAGTGCAACCATTTGGGGAAAATTGTTTGCCATATCAGCTAAAGCTGTACATACATATAGCTATGTATGACCTATGACCTGTAAATGCTATCCTTAGGTACACACCTAACAAATGTATATATATTCAATATGAGACATTCCAGAACATTCATTTGACATGATAGTTGACTCTTGAACATGGGTTTGAACTACATGGGTTCACTTATACATGGATTTTTTTTATATAAATACAGTACAGAATTGTAAATATATCTTCTCTTCCTTATGATTTTTTTTCTTTTTCTTTTTTTTTTTTTAACAGGTAGTTTATTGTCAAGTTGGCTTCCATATAACACCAGGTGCTCATCCCCAAGAGTGCCCTCCTTCATGCCCATCTCCACCCTCCCCCCCCACACCCATGAGTCCTCAGTTTGTTCTCAGCATTCAAGAGTCTCTCATGGTTTGCCTCTATCCCTTTCCCCCACTATTTCTCCCCTTCTTCTCCCCCATGGTCCTCCATTAAGTTCCTCCCAATCCTCCTATACGTGCAAACATATGATATTTGGCCTTTTCTGCCTGACTTATTTAGCTCAGCATAACACCCTCAAGGTCCGTCCATGTTGCTACACGTGGCCAGATTTCATTCTTTCTCGTTGCCATGTAGTATTCCATCGTATAGATAAATCACATCTTCTAGATCCATTCATCCATTGATGGACACTTAGGCTCTTTCCATGTTTTAGTTATTGTTGAGAGTGCTGCTATGGACATTGGGGTACATGTGCTCCTATGCCTCAGCATTTCTGTATCCCTTGGGTAAATTCCTAGCAGTGCTATTGCTGGGTCATAGGGGAGTTCTGTTGTTAGTTTCCTGAGGAACCTCCATACTGTTTTCCAGAGGGGCTGTACCAGTTTACATTCCCACCAACAGTGTAGGAGGGTGCCCGTTTCTCCACATCCTCGCCAGCATCCAGAGTTCTCTGATTGGCTCATTTTAGCCACTCTGACTGGCGTGAGGTGGTATCTCAGTGTGGTTTTGATTTGTATTTCCCTGATGAGGAGGGATGCTGAGCATCGTCTCATGTGTCTGTTGGTCATCTGGATGTCCTCTTTGGAGAAGTGTCTGTTCATACCTTCTGCCCATTTCTTCATTGGGTTGTTTGTATTTCGGGCGTGTAGTTTGGGGAGTTCCTTATAGATTCTGGATATTAACCCTTTATGTGATATGTCATTTGCAACTATCTTTTCCCATTCCGTTGGTTGCCTATTAATTTTCTGGGTTGTTTCTATTGCTGTGCAGAAGTTTTTAATCTTGATGAGGTCCCAACAGTTCATTTTTGCTCTTGATTCCCTTGCTTTTGGGGATGTGTCAAGTAAGAAGTTGCTGCGGTGGAGGTCAAGGAGGTTGTTTCCTGCTTTCTCCTCAAGGGTGTCGATAGTTTCCTGTCTTACGTTCAGGTCCTTTATCCATTATGAGTTTATTTTTGTGCATGGTGTGAGAAAATGATCTAGTTTCATTCTTCTGCATGTTGCTGTCCAGTTTTCCCAACACCATCTGTTAAAAAGGCTGTCTTTTTTCCATCGGATATTCTTTCCTGCTTTGTCAAAGATTAGTTGGCTGTATACTTTTGGGTCCACTTCTGAGTTCTCAATTCTGTTCCATTGGTCTATGTGTCTGTTTTTGTGCCAATACCATACTGTCTTGATGATGACAGCTTTGTAGTAGAGGCTAAAGTCTGGGATGGTGATCCCTCCCGTTTTGGTTTTATTTTTCAGGATTACTTTGGCTATTCGGGGTCTTTTGTGGTTCCATACAAATTTTTGGATAGTTTGTTCTAGTTTTGAGAAGTATGCTGGTGCAATTTTGATTGGAATTGCATTGAATGTGTAGAGTGCCTTAGGTAGTAATGACATCTTAACTATATTTATTCTTCCTATCCATGAGCATGGAATGTTTTTCCATTTCTTTGTGTCTTCTTCAATTTCCTTCATAAGTTTTCTATAGTTTTCATCATACAGATCTCTTGTCTCCTTGGTTAGGTTTATTCCGAGGTATTTTATGGTTTTTTGTGCAATTGTGAATGGGATCAGTTTCTTGATTTCTCTTTCTGTTGCTTCATTGTTGGTGTATAAAAATGCAACCGATTTCTGTACCTTGATTTTGTACCTTGCAACTTGGCCGAATTCTTGGATCAGTTCTAGTAGGCTTCTGGTGGAGCCTGTCGGGTTTTCTATGTAGAGTATCATGTCATCTGCAAAGAGTGAAAGTTTGACTTCCTCTTTGCCAATTCTGATGCCTTTGATTTCTTTTTGTTGTCTGATGGCTGATGCTAGGACTTCCAGCACTATGTTAAACAACAGTGGTGAGAGTGGACATCCCTGTCGTGTTCCTGATCTCAGGGGGAGAGCTCTCAGTTTCTCCCCATTGAGGATGATGTTAGCTGAAGGCTTCTCATAGATGGCTTTTATGATCTTTAAGTAGGTTCCTTCTATTCTGACTTCCTTATGATTTTCTTAATAACTTTCTTTTCTCTAGATTACTTTATTGTAAGGATACAGTATATAATACGTTTAACATACAAAATAGGTGTTAATCCACTGTTTATGTTATTGGTAAGGTTTCTGGTTCAATAGTAGGCTATGAGTAATTAAGTTCATGGGGAATCAAAAGTTACATACCAATTTTAAAATGCATGTAGACAGTGCCCCAGCTTCCCATGTTATTAAGAGTCAGCTGTATTTGTAATAAACAAAGCCTGAAAGCAACCCAAATGTTCAGCAAGAAGCTAATAAATAAGTACATTGTTGTCTAATCATACTATGAAATACTAATCAGCAACAAGTATAAATGAAATACAACTACATGCATCAACAGTGATGTATCTCAGAAAAATGATTTTGAATGAAGGCAGCGAACACCAAAAGGATGCATTCTACAAAATTCAATTTACATCAAATACAAAAACAGAACTACTCTATAATGTTTGGATTCAGGATAGTGCTTCCCTTTGGGGATATTGACTGGTCATGGCTTTGGACATACTAGCAATAGTCTCTCTCTTATTCTGAGTGCTGGCTTCATGTTTATATGCACTGGGTGAAAATTTATTAGGCTCCACACTTAAGTTCGGGTCTTTTTCTATATTGATTATACTTTAGTAAAATATTTAAACAAAACAAAGTACATGTATTTCCCCTATAATGCAATAAGTTTCAATGACTTTCTATCAACTATAAAACCAATGCAAATTTACAAACACACACACACACACACACACACACACACACACACACATACGCAGGCAGACACACTCCTCCTTTGCATTTTACTTATACAATTTCTCCTTATTGAAATATCCTTCAATCTCCCTATACCTGGTTTGATAAATCACTATGTCCACAGGACCGTCCTGGTTTAATGTTTTTGCCCCAGAGTAATTATTAAAAGTACCTGGAATTGTAGATGTTTAGAACATTTCCCCTACTTTTTGTAGTTGTCTTTGCCATACTTATTTTTTTAAGTGTTTATTTATTTATTTTGAGAGGGAGAGAGCAGGGGAGGGCAGAGAGAGAGAGAGAGAAAGCGAATCCCAAGCAGGCTCTGCATTCCAGCACAGAGCCCCACACAGAGCTCAAACTCACAAACCATGAGATCATGACTTGAGCCAAACTTAAGAGTCAGACACTAAACCGACCGAGCCACCCATGAGCCCCTTTACCATACATAAAAGCAAATTTCTAGTGACTCTCTTCCCAATTCTTTCCACACATCCAATTCAGTTTTCATAGAAACATTTCATGTAATGTGAAAATAAATTACATCTACATAATAACAAGTAAGAGTGGCAGAAACATGGGGACAGACACCCTTGGCTCTTGGGTACTCCACTGATGAAGATGTGAGCTGGCTGCACCATTAGATTTGCATCACTATAATGCAGTTTGTGGTACAGGAAGAATGGGAAGCCTTCGTTAATCTGCCTAATCAGGTAACTGGAGGATGGATAAGAGGATTTCTTCTCCATATCTGTTTGTTCAGAAAACTGATTTGGCCTTTAGGAAGACTCTTGGCCTCCTTCAAACTGAGTACAGATTTAGTCACAGGTTTGAAAAGGGTTCAAGTTAAACTATGTCACTCTCTTGTAGACCTAGAAGTTAGTATTTATCTTCTGGGGCATTTCTCTTCCATAGGTAGCCAACTTCTTCGTCCAAAACTAGCCAGGAAAGCTCATCATCAGGACATGGCTCATCCTGGTGGCACCCAGAGCCTTCCACGTGCCTGCCACCCTCAGGGTCAGGCATACCCACAGAAGTCTGCCACCTGGTCATTAGCCAGTCCCTTGATGGATAGTAAGGGAAAAGGAAGGAAACATAATGAGATTAGAAGAGGGCAAAGTAGACCAAAGCCAGAGATGACATCAGGCTTCTGGGGAGGCTAGGAGGTAAAGAAACATATGACAAGAAAGGAAATTCTTAAATCATATGAAGAATATCTGTCCAGTTTGGTGCTAAATTCTTTGGCATGGGCCATACGTGAGAGTCAGAGACTCCCTATCCATTCAATTGCCTCTTCACATTATGCATTTGGAGGGAAAAAGAAACCTCAGAGATGAAATTTTTACCACCTCACAACCCAATTACCCAATAGAGGAGACAGATTTATCATTTTGTTTGTTTGTTTTAATCTGGCAATACCCATTATGTCCCAGATGAGCCCATCAGGAACAATTTGACCAGAATGTCTAGACAAGGGGAATTAGATCAAAGTGTTCTTCCATCCCAGATGCCCTTAACTAATGTATGGGATTCAAAGTCTTACAAGGAATGGAGTCAAGGTCTTACAATGAACTGGTCCCTCTTACTGTTCTCCTAAAGCAACACTGACTGAAGGGCTGCAAAGCCCTAGGACAGAGGCACGTCATGGAACCCTGGTTGGAATGAATTCTTTTTATATGATTCTTTCACCATGGCAAAACCCTTCTCAATCACTTTTTAGCAGTTCCAGAAATTCTCAGAACCCGACCGACATACTTACCCATCATGATTGGAAGGAGTATGGAAGCAACAGAGGCAGACGTATGGTCAGAAGAGAATGGAAGGGGCAAAAGTAATGTAACAGGCATTAGATCCCTTTCCTCATATTCCAACATAAACTGGTCACGAGGCTACTGGGGAGGGGAATACATGGAACATTCCCATTCTGTGTCTCATAGCCTTGGGACTAGGGGCTATGAATTCCAAAGGTATTTCATATTCCAATAGTTTTTGAACTTAAAAAAATCTAAACTCTTTTTATAAATAGATAAAGGAGGTTTTCTCTGGTTGAAGCAGGAGAGACATACAAAGTTCCCACCAGCTCATGCTTCCTTGTGTCTCCCATCCCAGCCTTTGGGGACATTGTACAGGGTAACCTGGCTTCTTAGAAGCCATTATAAAAACAGCCAACAATGAACTGCCCGGCAGATGTGGTAATGAGAGAGCATTACAGAGCTGCCTTTCTAATTCCCAGAGTACAAGCACTGCCTTAAATGGTCATCTGGAGACAATGAGGGTCAAGAGCTCAGTCACGATTTGAAAATGTACACAACTCCTATTCTCTCTTTCCTCCAGGAACAATACTCATGTTCATATCATCTTGATAAGATCTGTCCAGCTTGGTGCTAAATTCTTTGGCATGGGCCACATGTGAGATTTAGAGACTCCCTATCCATTAAATTGCCTCTTCACATTACACATTTGAGTACCAGAAGAAGGGAGAACCAAATAGTGGAAACTTCCAAATCATACATGAATATGACATAAGGAAAATGATGCATTGCCCTCAGAGGCAAACACAACTACATCGACAGTAATCTGGACGGGAACTCTCTGTTTGATATTAGGTTTTTTGATAAGTGGAGATTGTAGCTCTCAAAGTGCAGAGTAAAAGCTCCCTAGCCTTTCAAAGATCGGAGAAAAAGAAAATACCTTCCGTGGGTAAGACAGGTAAAAAGCCCAGCAAAACTCAACAGTTTCAAGACCAATTCCTGGCCCAACCCTTCCTCTCTAACTCATCCCTGCTAAGGAATTCAAGGGCCAGGAGGATCTTAAGGTGAGAGGAGGAGCAAGAAGAGAGCTCACGATTCACACAAGGAAATGAAGGGAGAATTCAAATGTGCTGGAAAAGGATGTGTGTTAAAACTGTGAATGAAACTGTAGAAAATCAAATTGTGCCTGCTTCCTCTACATCCCATCTCCAGGTGCATTGGAAAACACCTTTTTAGAAACAGAAGGGGGGAAATAATGAACACGTGGTCTTTGTATAGTTCTTCCAATGTTCCATGAGAACAGTTATCTGATTTCATGGCATGGCTTGTTCGATAATTTTCCAAGTCGGAGTGTTGGCAGAGTGTGTGCGTCTGTAGGTGGAGATGGGGCAAGGTAGGGAGGCAGAAGTCACCTCACCCTTAGAAAATGAGCTGAAGAAATGGACATCCAAGTCAGTTTCAGCTGAGAATGGTGTATTACCTCGGGCCTCTCGGTTCCCTACAATCTGAGCATGCTCCCTCCATAGCCAGAACAGGAAGCACCCACAAATCTGCAGCCCCCCAGAGACTTCATCATGTCCTAACTTTGTAGCTGGACAGTGCATTAGGTTAGAGCTGAAGGAAAAGGTTAAACTCAGTTTTCAAAAGGAAGACCTTCCAAAAATGAGTTTTCTGGAGAGTTTGAGGTCTTGTAAGGGCTAGTGGTGTACAGATTCTTCTAAAGGGTAACAAAAATCATTTTGGCTACCAGCAGTCATATGAACCAAGGTGAATTTTCTCCATGTAGTCATTTCATGCCTTACTCATTTGCCTTCTTCTTTTGGACCCCTTTCCACCCCTGTTCTCTTCATATGCCCCACCCAAAGCAGGTAACTGATCACCTTAGACTGTGTTACATAAATATGGAGACAGACCTATAAAACTCAGGATGAAACTCATTTCTTCACAGGCTTCCTTTGTGTGGTTGACTATTTTTTGTTACGTATTTTTCTTATGTATTTGGTCTCTCATGAGAGTAATCAATGACAGGTCTCCAACCATGTGTTAGCTTAAGGTTTGGGGTTCAAATTTGGTTTTCCACTGAAATTTAGGACAAGCAGGTTACTTTCCTCTTTTTGTATCATTTTTCTTAATTGGCATTTTGTTGAAAAAATGGGGGGGGGGGAACCTAAGTAATATCATCAGTTATTTTGTAAAAAACCTAGATTAACAACAGTTTAAGGTAGATATAAAGAAACACACACACTGAAATACACATACACACCTTGACCCACTCACCACAAAACCCCTTCACACATTTGGACATATTATGCACGAATTCTTCACTCTTGTAAATACTGATTAACCTAGCCCCAATGTTTCCCATGTTTACACAATGATTACAAACACAGTTCTTAATTAGAGATCGGATCTCCCCAATGGTCTGTGTTCTTGGAGTTTTTGACAACTTCATAAGGTGGGCAAACTCTGGGATTATCTTTCCTATTATAGATTTTTCTCCCAAAAAAAGTCATGTGGGGCGCCTAGGTGGCCCAGTTGGTTAAGCATCTGACTCTCGATTTTGGCTCAGGTCATGATCTCACGTTCTCATGATCTCAGGTCATGAATTCAGGTTTATGAATTCAAGCCGCGCCATCAGTTTCCATGATAGAAGTGTGGGGCCTGCTTGGAATTCTCTTTCTCTCTCCGCCCCCCGCCCCTCCCTTGCTCTCACTCACTCTCAGAAAAGAAAAGAAAAAAGAAAGAAAAAATAACATGATAGCCAGAGGCTGGCTCTCTCTTTTTTCCCTTTATCTCTGTGCCTGCAGTATCCATACATACTGTCAAGTCTTCTACTTTCCTTTTTTGAAAGAAGAAATTGCTTTTCTTCACCATTCACTTGCAAAAAGAGAAGGACAAGAGACCCACAGTGTATCCTACCAACAGGATGACATCGGTCCATCTTTTGCAATCAAAAAGCTTAATTCTCCTTTATAACAGAGACTCCCTTCCTCCCACCCAATGATTGGGAGCTGAAGAATCTAAACACAATGGCATCCTTAGCAACCCTCTCCAACATGAGACAGGATAAATCTTCCTTCTTTTAAAGATATACTATCCATTTTGAGTTTCAAATCCTAGTTAATGCAATCATTTAGAATACATTTAAGGGGCACCTGGGTGGCTCAGTCAGTTAAGCCTCTGACTCTTGATTTCAGCTCAGGTCACCATCTCGCGGTTCATGAGTTTGAATCCTGCATCAGGCGCCATACTGAGAGTTTGGAGCCTGCTTGGGATTCTTTCTCTCTCTCCTTCTCTCTGCCCCTCCCCTGCTCACACACACTCTCTCTCAAAGTAAACAAATAAACTTTAAAAAATAAATAAAATACATTTACATAAAACACCACAGAATTTTAGGCTACACTACAAAATCATTTCACCCCAAGTAACTTAACTTTAGATCAAAGCTGTCTGGCCATCTGTTCTGTGTTTCTCTCATTTTCTGGAATTGCCTGTGTTGGAAGAACACAATTACTTTGGTGTCTGTTGCCTATCTACAGCATTACCACATCTAAAAACACCCAACCTACTGTCACCCAGCTTTGAGAGACTGACCTCAATTTTCAAAGCCCTTCCCTCAGAGTCCTGCTTATGTGGCCCATGTCATGAAGTTGGCTTAGTCTGCTAGGCATTGGATTTCCTAATTCTGCTGATAACATGTGTGATACCAAACAGGGTTTCCTTTTCTCTCTTTGGACTTCATGTGTTTTTTGTTTGTTCATTTCTCCCAAATTGAACAAAAGACCCGAAAAGTCTCCTCTAGTAAGACCATAAGCCAAGGTTTGAACCCTGACTCGCCATTTGCCACCTGAGCAAAACCTGAGTCTCTCATCTGTTACATTTTCATTCCAGAGAGGCTGTGAACACTAGGGAGGAAATATGCGTAACATGCTGAATACTGTGCCAAATCTTTGTTACTCCCATTGAGAGCTAGAGACTGGCTTTCTTCCCTTTGAACACGGTCTAGCCCTTAGTGACTTGTCTTAAGAATAGATCTCTGATGCCAAGTCATAAGTGTTTGAGCTTCAATGCAGGCCTTCTGGAGCAGGAGCTCTAGAAGCCTTGAGCTACCATATAAGAAGTTCAACTACCTTGAGACAATTTGGCTAGAGAGATCATGTAGAAAGACTTCGAGATTCCACAAAGTGGAGATGCCCATTCAGCTTGAGCTGTTTCAAGCCCTTAGCTCTTCATGTCATCCTGGTGGAGGCCCCCAAACATTATGGGGAGCAATGAAGGGGCCCAGGTGATTCCACCAAACTGCCCAAATTGCAGAGTTATAGCAAAATAGATGATCATCATTACCATTGTTTTAAGTTACCAAGTTAGGCAACAAGAGAAAATAAGAGTACCCATATAAGATCCCTGAAGGAGAGACAGTGCCTAACTCATCATTGTCCTCATGACTGGTGAACACAGAGTGTCACAGGTGTCTACAGAGTCTTCATTGCCAAACAGATTTTGCGCCTGTCAGGAGACAGTTGTTGAAAACAAAGGCCAGCACTTATCCAAGACAGCACAAAGTTGAATTAAGCCATCTTGACGCCGTATCGATTTGTATCCCATTTGGAAGAGTACCCTTCTGGTCTTTGGCTAGAACTGTAAAGGGCCCCTTTAGAACTGTGAAGATATAAGCAAACCCAGCAGAGAGAACCTCAAAGGAGAATCTAGTGAGGTTAAGACATCAGGAGAATGCATAAGGAGAACACTCATCTTAAGGGGATTTGCCTATATAAGTATGAAACATTTGAGCAGAAAAGTAGACTTTTACCTTAATTTCCATGAAACAGAGTTGATGACATTTACACTATATATAATATTTCCTGCCAAATCACAAGTAGCCTGACAAACACAAATTCCATTTAGTTGCCTTAGTAAAACGCAGATATGCTAACAGCACCATTGATGATGGATCCGTGGGCAGAGATCCTGGGGATGGGCTGTGAGCATAGGAGTGTTTACACCTCCTCAAAACCTCAGAAGGGACATTTGGTACTTTAAATGGATGTATGCTTTATTATTTTCTTTGACTTTCTTTTTAAAATTTTTTTTCCAAGGAGCTCAGTAGAAATTTACTCTGGGAAATGAAGGAAAGAGACCTTTCGGAGGACATGATGCCATCTTTCTTTAAAATATTTACCAGAGGAAATCATATGTGAAGCTATTTTCTTTGTGTGAACAGGATGTCTTCCATACATTTATATTTCCTAGGCTAAGCTTGAGATTCACAAACGTGAATTCGTACATAATCTCGGACTCCCAAATATGCCCGATGGCATGTCAACAAACCAATCTTAAAGCCTAGAAGGAAAAAAAAAAAAAAACAGAAACAATAACTCTTCTACGCTTCCATTCAGCTTCCTCTTAAATGATGTTTTCAGTCAGACTGTAATTGATAAAAAAATAATAATTAGGTTAAATGGTTTTGAACTAGATTGTATTGAATGTCTGAGTTGGAAGGTAGCTTAAAGATCATTT
Source organism: Proteles cristata cristata (assembly GCA_017311185.1). Taxonomy (NCBI): domain Eukaryota; kingdom Metazoa; phylum Chordata; class Mammalia; order Carnivora; family Hyaenidae; genus Proteles; species Proteles cristata. Next base: position 1,392,354 of record JAESUZ010000481.1, on the reverse strand, counting down.
TTTACTTTTAAGAACTAGAACCGCTCTTTAAAGAAATGCTGTAGAAGTCCCTATGTAAAATAGGTGATGTGTAGAGATTCTCTGGTTGGGTGGGGGTTGGGTGGGGGCAAGCTAGGGCACTGTGGTCACTCTTGAAATCCTTCAGCAGGGGGGCGCCTGGGTGGCTTAGTCGGTTAAGCATCCGACTTTCGCTTAGGTCGTGATCTCGCAGTTCGTAGGTTTGAGCCCAGCGTCGGGCTTTGTGCTGACTGCCAGCTCAGAGCCTGGAGCCTGTTTCAGTCTGTGACTCCCTCTCTTTCTGACCCTCCCCTGCTCACGCTGTCTCTCTCTCTCTCTCTCTTTCCTAGAAATAATAATTTAAAAAAATCCTTCAGCAGAATCTATAGCAGAATATAAAGTGGTTTTCACAGATCTAGGCCCACCCTGCCTTTTTTTTTTTTAACAAATCCACAAGCTAAGGCCTAGAGAAGTTTCCTGGCAGCCCAAGGCCACACAGCTGAGTCAGTGGCATTACCAAGACTAGAACTCAGGACTTCTTAAATCTAGATTAGTCTCTACAGGCTCACTCCTGATAAGTTTGAACAGGCCTGGTCACGTAAACCACTGACACGAAGTAGATGGCATAATGTGATGGCCATATGTCACATGCAGAGCAGAGCCAGCTGACCACCATCATCTTGAGAGAGGTACCCCAAATATGCAGAAGAATATCTTCACCTAGCCTCCACTTACCTAAGGGGCAAGCACAGGCATCACCAACCAATCAGCATCACTCAAGGACATTGTTCTCCTACTATGAGACAGAGACATCTTTTACCTTTAAAAGACCCTTTGCACTCTTTGCTCCAAAGTCTCTTCCCCTACCCCCCGAAGTCTAAACTCTGTATTAGACTGAGTACCCTGCTTTATAATATCATTATTTCTACTAGTACTCAATCGTTAGTCTTTTAGTTATTTTTTTCTTTAACATTACCCCATACAATACTACCCATATTCATATGGATATGAATTTACAGGCTGGCTGAATAGAAGCAAACACTAGTAAGACACTCTGTGGATCCCATCAGAATAGACGACTATGCTCAAAATACATACCCTTCCGTAATTTCTGCCATAGCATTGCCATTTCCCTAAGGAAAAAAAAAGTTAAATTATTAGGAAATGACCCCTATTTTTCCTTTAAATTTCTCATGCAGATAGATAGCTAATATAATCTCAGTCATCATAGATGTTCAGAAAAGCAGGCACTGTGCTCTTGACTTAGAGTCTAAAGAGATGAAAACAAAAATAAAACAGATGAATCCACAACATCTGAACGTCATCTTCCTCATTCCCCTTGGGTTTGATTAATGTCTTTCTGGGGCCAGGTGGCCAGCACATTAAGCCTCACCAGTGCAAACATTTGAGTAATTCTGGAGTTTTCAACTACATGTCTCAGAGCAAGCCAAACATCCACCCACCATACCCCAGACATGACTTCAGAAAATATTTCTTCATTTCCAGTCTTTGAAAGAGCCTGAGTCCTGGTTATAAGAACTCCTGCCCACCATTTAAATGACTGGGTAATAATATAGATTTATTGAATCAGCAACTTGTTAAGCAATGTAAGCCTTGAATTGCTAAAGAAATATAAAGGCTAATGTATTTGTGTGCAGATGTTTATGAGTAGGAAATAAGAAAATAAGTTGGTAGTCATAAAGAACCTTGAACTCGGGTTTAACAGAATACACGGAACCATGACCTCTGGCCTTACAATGTTACAATGCAGTATAACAACATAATTAAGCAGGTAAGCTCCGAAATTGACCACTGGAGTTCAAGTTCTGGCTCTACCCCTTCCTACTTATGTGACCTTGGACAAATTAAACCTCTCTTGTACCTCATAGGATAGAGAGGACTATTAAAATGAGTTAATAATAGTGTCTGGCTCAGAGTAAGATCAAAATAACTGGGAGCTATTAGTGATTTTCCTCTGAGGCTTGTTGTATCATAGAGTGGTTTTAAGAACTCAAATGGCATCACTGTGTAAACAATAGGACATGAGAGAAAGAGTACCCAGTAAATGTTACTTCTCATAATTATTAAATCACAGAAATTTAGAACTGAAAAGAATTTTAAAGATTCACCAGACCAAAACTCTCACTTTAAATATGAAGAAACTCAAAACCAGAGACAGGAAACAACTTGTCTGTGGTCACTCAACCAGTACATTCCAGATCTAGGATTCCATTCATTCATTCTTTCATTCATCCATTTACATGTTCAACAAATACCAGTGATATATAACAGTGATATATAGTTTCAGGTATAGGTTTCTAGTTTCTGGTAGAGGATACAGTGGGGGACAAAGCCTGTGGGATTTCATTCTTTGGTCTTGGTCCAGTGCCCTTTCCACTACCATGCATATAGTGTGGAGTTGAACTAGATCAAGAGGAGACCTGATACCAATCTGAAAATATTCCCTTAACTAGCTAGTTAGGTAAACCTTAGGTAAAGAACTTCAGCTCTCTGTGCCTCAATTTCTTCAAAGGTCAAATGGCAAGGCTGTTTTAAAGGCCATTCCAGATATACCCAATCATTATTCTTTCTATGACTTAGTCTCTTAAATGCTTATCTAATTCTTAATCCATCAGAAAACACTTTGTACTTGTCAAAGGTCTCCATTTCCAACAGAATGAATTAATACCTGTTGACAATCTGCCAGATAGGGTCAACCCAAATTTTTGTATCTACAGTTAGACAATTACAGATGGTTTTAAAAAAAAAAGTAATACTTTCTCCTGTTTCTCAAGCAAACACCACCATTTCCCATGTTCTGAGATGCTTCACTAATCGTAAGTGTTGACTTATTCAGTGATGTTGCTCCAAAGAGAGGTCTGCAAACCCAGTTAATTAACTGGATTAAGGCTGATAAATCTACAGGCCTTGTCATTTTCAAGGGAAACAGTAAATACTTCCAAAACACCTAACTTTTCATATACTCCTCATTCAAAGCTATCTGGCATTCATCAGAGAAAAAGGCAATAATACATTCCAAAAAGCCTGGAACCTCAAAAACCAACATGTGTATTAAGTGTTAGCCTCTTACAGAACTTCAAACTAAAATATCTTAAGAGTTCCCATTTACTTGTGATATTTCAGACTTAACTTTAAACCAAAGAGAAACAACTTCACTATAATGTTCAAGACTCTACGGTCAAGGGGATGGATTGTTTAATTTAGGTAGGAGTATCATTTGGGGGTAAGCAGTCTTCATAGATAGCACTCAAATGATTGCCACTGGTATTCATACCCTTGTGTAATCCTATCCCTTTGCATGTGGGATAAACCTAGTGACTTGATTCTAATCTATCAAAAGGGTAGAATGTAGCTTTCATGATCAGGTTACAGAAGACAAATTTCTGTCCTTCTAGATTCTATTGACTTCTCAGTCCGCATTCTTTGATGAGGGTTGCCTCTAGACAATATCCAGTGGGAAACTGAGGCCCTCAGTCCAACACACATACACATTTATAAAAATCAATCCTAGTCATCTAAGGTATTGAGTCTCTTCATGTATAGGCTTGACACTGTTTTTTTAATGTATATTCATTTTGAGAGAGACCACATGAGCAGGGGAAGGGCAGAATGAGGTGGGGAGAGAATCTCAAGCAGGTTCTACACTGTCAGCATAGAGCTGGATGCGGGGCTTGATCCCACGAATCTGTGAGATCATAACCTGAGTGAAACCAAGTGTCAGACGCTTAAATGACGGAGCTACCCAGGCGCCTCATGGCACTATTTTTTGACTCAAACCAGATCAAGACAATAAGTACATTAATACTTGTATATCCTTCTTTCCCAGCAGAATTGGTCTAAAACTGATTCCTCTATAAACTTGGCCTCTTATATACAGAGTAAACTTCAGACATTAACTTTTCTGGGCTTTTGCCTTACCCCCGGGCATGTCTGTGTAATTCCTGAGACAAGAATTCTTCACTCCTTTATTGGCCACCAAAATAGCTGATGACATATTAAACACTGGACACATGGCCACACCTGATCTTCTCCTGTCCCCTCTCCTGGAGAGCTGGAACTGGGCTCTCTACGTCTGGTCACTCTGTGAAGACCTGCTTCAATCATATATCTACACGTAATTGGAAAGCTGCTACCTATCTAAATAAACTTAGCTATGCTCAATCCATCAATTTTGGGGGTGGTCTTTTGGAATGTCAGCATAATCAGTAAATTCCCTTCCAGGGATTTAAAACTGTACTTGGTTTGGATGCAGCTTTCCAAAGTATCCCTTCAGGTGTTAAAGGCTTTGAATTCTAAATGAGACCTACTTTTTCTCCTTAAATTAAATGATCTAAAGAGATCTTTTTCTGAGAAAAAAAATTCATGGCCCAAGATAAATCCTGGATGATGATGATGAGACTATCCTGAATTCAAGCAAAAGTTGAGCAAGATGAGAGATCTATGCCCAATTTGTGGTAGTAGTCAACAGACTTTTATACAGCCAACGCAATAGCAGGTATTAGGGGCCATCCAAAGATCTCTTTTCAGGAAAAAATATTCTAGTGGGGTCATCAAACAGTATGAGACAGTATTGGACCATTCAGCACCAAGAGTTGATATCTATAGTTCAGAGAACATCAAGTATGGCTAAATCGAAAGAACTTGGTGTTCAGTGTAGGCAATGACCTTTTCTTATAAGGTCTGGAAAAGAATAGAAGTGTCCAAAAATACATCATTATTCCCTAAATCATTCCCAAGCTCTATTTCTAAGAAAGCATTACAAAGGCAAATTCATGCAAAACATCCTAATTTTCTATTGAAGGAGTTCATCTCTGTGCTCCTTAATGACCACACCAGGAAACCCAAACATAAAGTTTGTTTAAAACATATCTTAGGTGCCTGGGTGGCTCAGTCGGTTGAGCATCCACCTTTGGCTCAGGTCATGATCTCCTGGTTCGTGGGTTTGAGCCCTGCATCGGGCTCTGTGCTGACAACTAGCTCAGAGCCTGGAGCCTGTTTCACATTCCATGTCTACCTCTTTCTCTGGCCCTCCCCTGCTCTCTCTCTCTCTCTCAGAAATAAATAAAACATTAAAAAAATTTTTTTTCAATAAAAGATATAATAGCGTGATTCTTCTGATATGGGAGTTGTACCTTGGAAAGCTAAGAAATCAAGAAGGGGTATCAAAGGAAAAAGAATAGGAAGATAAACCATCATATCTGAAAGTAAAAAATAGTTACAAGCAATATTTTTTAAAATTTTTAATGTTTTATTCATTTTTTGAGAGAGACAGAGACAGAGCGTGAGCACGGGAGGGGCAGAGACAGTGAGAGACACACAGAATCCAAAGCAGGCTCTAGGCTCCAAGCTGTCAGCACACAGCCCAATATGGAGCTCAAACTCATGAGCTGTGAGATCATGACCTGAGCCAAAGTCAGATGCTTAACTGACTGCATCACCCAGGTGCCCCGTTAGCAATATTTTTAAACTCACAAGAAAAACTAAGATTATTATCAATCTAACTTTTGTCAGCCAAATAGGAAATTTTTGTCAAAATGATTCAAAATTGCCAAAACAATTAGAGATTTAATAGAATATTCTGGAGATGAAAAGTAACCTCTGTTATCTGAACAGAATAACCGGCTCATTTTTAAAAAAGAAAGCCCAAATCCAAATTTCATATTTTTTAAATCTATATTAGCCACACAATAATTTGCAGTAAAGGATTCAGAAGACTTCTCTTTTGTTTTTTAAATAAATCAATTAACATTGAGCCAGCTTTGTAAATAACACTTTTTTTACACAATTCAAATATATACTTCAAACTCCTGCCAGCCTTATACACCTGGCAAAGAAGTCTTCTTGCCTCAGACCTTAACATTTTTTTTCTTACATTTATATTTTTTTGAGACAGAGTGAGACAGAGCGTGAGGAGAGGAGGGGCAAAGAGAGAAGGAGATAGAATCCAAAGCAGGCTCCACAGTCTGAGCTGTCAGCACAGAGCCCAACATGGGACTCGAACCCACAAACTAGGGGATCATAACCCGAGCAGAAGTGGTATGCTTAACCAACTGAGCCACCCTGACGCCCCTCTTGCCTCAGACCTTTAACATTTATAATCTAACTTAACAGTAGCCTTTTATTACAGTTTTTAATCTTTAAGCTTTTTAACTTAATCAATATGCCTTTATCTGTACTTAGTCAAACACAAATACATAAACCTGAAAATAGATTATTTTAATTAAATCTTTTAACTTTATCAGCATATAAAATAATACAATGTATGTGTATGTATGTGTGTATGTATAATTGAATTTACCATCCTCATAAACTGTAACAATATCCTTAAAAGACAAACAAACCATATTTATTATTTTGCAATACATTTATGTCTCTAAAATTATTGTACCTAGTATTATCTCAACATTTTATATTAATTATTCTTTTACTAAAGTAGGCAGATTTTGTTTTTCCAGACCTAAGAGAAAACTAGAGACAAGAACCAAAAACAGTCTAGCTAAATTTTTCACACACATTTTATATCACTGGTGAATTTTAAGGTACTGAAATAAGCATAGGGGCATCTGGGTGGCTCAGTCCGTTGAGCATCCAACTTCGGCTCAGGTCATGATCTCCCGGGTTTTTTTGTTTTGTTTGTTTTAAATATATTTAATTATTTCTGAGAGAGAGAGAGAGACAGTGTGAACAGGGAAGGGTCAGAGAAAGAGGGAGACACAGAATCTGAAAGAGGCTCCAGGCTCTGAGCTAGCTGTCAGCAGAGAGCCCGACACGGGGCTTGAACCCACAAACCATGAGATCATGACCTGAGCCGAAGTCGGAGGCTTAACCAACTGAGCCACCCAGGTGCCCCCATGATCTCCCGGTTTGTGGGTTCAAGCCCTGAGTCAGGCTCTGTGCTGATAGCTCAGATTCTTGTGTCTCCCTCTCTCTCTCTCTGCCCTTCCTGCTGTGATCTGTCTCTCTCTCTCTCTCTCTCTAAAATAAACATTAAAAAATTTTAAAATACTATCAAAATTGTAATAAAAAAGGAAGGGGCGCCTGGGTGGCTTAGTCGGTTAAGCGTCCGACTTTCGCTTAGGTCATGATCTTGCAGTTCGTGGGTTCGAGCCTCGCGTCGGGCTCTGTGCTGACTGTCAGCTCAGAGCCTGGAGCCTGTTTCAGACTGTGACTCCCCCTCTCTCTGACCCTCCCCTGCTCACGCTGTCTCTCTCTCTCCTAGAAATAAATAAAACATTAAAAGAAAAAGAAGCACAGATATTACACCACTTAACAACATTTGCATAGCCTGCTAAGGTACTGTCATTTATATACAAAGTAAAGAAAAAAGGAAATTAAAACTATATTTAGTAACTAATATCTGCATCTTTTTCTTACTTTTTCTTACTTAAAAACTGCCCACATATCCAAAGTTTATGTATTAATTGAATTAATATTAGTCTAAGGTTGACTAAAGATCTAGAAATTATAATTTAAGCTAATACATTATGTCCATATGATTTGTAACATGACAAGAATTCACAAAATAACTCTTCTTAAAAGACCTGTACAAGTTCGCATAATTAAATATGATCCTATATCTTTGTAATCTTTTATTTTATTTTTTTAAGATTTTATTTTTTAGTATTCTCTATACCCAGTGGGGCTCAAACTTGATCATGAGTTGCATGCTCTACCGACTGAACCAGTCAGGTGCCCCAATATATTCTTTTAATTTTGATAACTTCCTGAACTCACAGAATTTAGGTAGGAAATTTTTCATCTTTAGAAAACCTTAAATCGTGAGAAACAAAATCCAAACCTGGTCTTAAGAAAAATATCTGGTTCCCCTCCTGATGACACCATTCCAGAAATGGCCCTGACACCATGACTGTTCTCTCAGAAACCAGCATCATCTGGAGCTAAGTTCTAACCTGATGATAACAGCCACTTCTGCAAGCTTGGGTTTCACTCATTTCAAATGGTCTATTTTTTTTTTCTCTGCCAGAAATGTCCCGACTCTGCCTTCTCACCAGCCCCTGTATCTACACTTGAAAAAAAAAATCAGAAGACCCTTTTTTTTTGAGAGAGAGAGAGAGTAAGAGAGAGAGAGAGTGTGTGTGCATGTGAGTGGGTGACAGGGGCAGAGGACAGAGCGGGGGTGGAGTGAGAGAGAGAGACAGAGAGAGAATCCCAAGTAGGGTCCGCACTCTTCAGGGCTTGATGTGGGGCTCAATCCCACGAGCCCAGGATCATGACCTGAGCCAAAATCAAGAGTCAGGAGCCGAAATCAAGAGTCAGATGCTCAACTGACTGAGTTACCCAGGTGCCCCACAGAAGAACTCTTTTTAAATACCAGTAGTACCACCATGGGCAACCTTACTCCTACTCTCATATTTCACAACAGCCAAGGTTGACTCCTCTTGCCCCCACCAATGACTGACAGAAGAAAACATGAGCTGAGTGCCTACTAAAATGCTGTTCAAACATTTATGGACTATCCACCATGTTCCAGTCTTCATCGTCTTATTATATATTTTCATATAGAGCAGCTACATAACTTAGTCTCATAAGGACTCTTCAGAGTAGGCACTATTATTCCCACTTTTATGGAAGGTGGAAAGGAAAAATGAAGTTCAAAGACCTTAAGGAGACTTGCCCAAATCGGAATACTACTAAAAGATTAAGAGTCCAAATTTTGTTGAAGCCATATGTGATGTGATGGCAGATGCCTTTTTACTGCCTCTTCCCAGATGCGTTGACATTTTCCTATAAACAAACACCCTGAGCCGGCCAAGCTGCGCCCTCCATCTTTCCCATAGAGAACCAAGGGTGGTAAGCTGCCATTATATGCGTACCCCATGCAAGTCATTGCCCCTCCATGATGTGTTTTCTGTACGTTATTCTAGAACTTGAAAGAAAAATACAAATATTCCTGAGAGTACTACAGTGACGGAAAGTCACGTTAAATTAGAAGTCAGGGATGGCAAACCACGGGCCCACTGCCTATTTTTATGGAGCTCAGGAGCTAAAGTTTTTACATTTCTGAATGGTTGAAAAAAATAAAAAGAATATTATTTGATGACATGTGAACATTATGTGAAATCCAAATTTCATTGTTTATCAATAAAGTTTTATTGGAACACCTACACGTGTTCACCTAGCTATTATCTGTGGCTGCTTTGGCGCCACAACAATAGAGTTGAACAGCCACAACAGAGACCTATAACCTGCAAACGCTAAAACATTTACTATGTGGCTCTTTCCAGGAAAAAAAAGTTGCGGATCCCTGGTGTAAATGATTTATAAGAGAGCTATTTTAGAAGCAAGAGGTTTTGTTTTGTCTGAGAGGGCTAAGGATGGAAGAAGGGAAGAATGCAGGGGTAAATGGATGTTTAAAACCACAAGAAGTGGTATCATGGTGAGGGGGAAACAAAGAGCTCAGAAAGAAAAAGATTTATCAGCCTCATAATGTGGCTTAATTCCACTGTAGGCATGGGAAAAAAAATGCCAACTATCCACTTTAATCAATCAATTCTAATACAAATAAAAGTGATGATGATAATTAACATAATAATAGTGAGTGTAATAAATAGCACTTCAGATGGGCTTGGCACTACTCTAAGTGCTTTGCATGCTCAGTCTCAGGGTAATGCTTACCATGATCCTATGTGACAGACAAATATTACTATTACTTCACTTTTTAGGTGAAATTAAGGAACAGAGGGGTTGAATAATTTGCCCAAGGCTGCATAACCTGAGAACCTACTGCATGAAGAAGGAAGTTCACAGAAAAATACTTGCAAATCACCATTATCCTTTTGCAAGTGTTCACTTTTCTCTGCCGCTCCCCCACTTGTGCTCTGTCTGAATCAAAAATAAATATGTATTTTAAAAAATACTGAAAGAAAGAAAGAAAGAAAGAAAGAAAGAAAGAAAGAAAGAAAGAAAGAAAGAAAGAAAGAAAGAAAAGGGGCACTGGGTGGCTCAGTCGGTTTGGCGTCTGACTTTGGCTCATGTCATGATCTCATAGTTCATGAGTTCGAGTCTCATGTTGGGCTCCATGCTGACAGCTCAGAGAAAGGAGCTGCTTCAGAATCAGTGTCTCTCTCTCTCTCTGCCCCTCTCTCACTCATGCTCTGTCTCTGTCTCAAAAATCAATAAATATTAAAAACAATTTTTTAAGTGTTCACTTTTGCCAACCATGCCTGTATTGATTACAAGAGTTACCTAGCTCTTTTTCTGGAATGGTCCTAGAGCTAGAGGTTTAGTCATTGATTTTGATGACAGTTTCCAGGCTTTGAGGAGGTATTCAATTTTACAAGTCATGTGAGGCCAGGTCTCCTGAGTGATCAGGCTACAGCATAATGGACTGAGTTCAAAACAAGCTGTTCCTGTCACCTTGAGCAATATCTTTCTTGGGGAGATTCTATGCCTAACTTGAAAGACAATTCCAAGAGAGATATTGTTAGAGAAAGAAAAGACTCAACTTGGGGTTTGTATGATTTTCAATCATACCAATTATGACTTTCAGAAATTTTTTTTTCTGACTTTCTGACTTTTCTGAAAGTCAGAATTGGTATGACTGGAAATCATACCAATGAGTAGGACTTAAGTCACTGAAATTTTACTGAAATTAAGTCATTAATTTCATACTTAAGTATGACTTTAAGTCACTGAAAATTTTAACCTTACATTCCATTGTTTTCTCTTTTTAATGGGAATGTGTAGAATTGTAGCCAATCCTTTTTCAAAGTGTAAACTCTTCAAGCAATCTTGAAAGATGGTAAATTTTAGAGCCAAAAAGGAAAGATTCTCATTCCTAGTTCCATCATTGTTGGCTGTGTGATCTTGAACAATTGGCCTGAGCCTCAGTCTCCTCAACTATCAAATGAGGATACCTTGTAATTTTCACAAGGAGAAGTCTGGGAGACAATTAAGCCTGATGTCTTCAAACATCCATCATATAAAATGAATCAGTTTCTCTCTGTGCATCTAAATGGTACTAGTTATGGGGGCACCTAGGTGGCTCAGTCGGTTGAGCACCCAAATGAGGCTCAAGTCATGATCTTGCAGTTCATGAGTTCCAGCCCTGCATCCAACTCCGTGCTAACAGCTCAGAGCCTGGAGCCTGCTTCCGATTCTGTGTGTGTGTGTCTCTCTCTCTTTTTCCCTCCCTTGCTCACATTCTGTCTCTCTCTCAAAAATAAATAAACATTAAAAAATAAATAAAATTATAGAATGGTACTAGTTACTTGTCATTGGGATCATTAAGAACATAGTCAAATATTTTCTATATACTGTGGTTCAGATACCCAGGTATCGGGTGAGAAAGACTACATGAGGACTCAATAGAATGTAGATGCAACAAATAAATAATCAGCATAAAGTGGGGCACATGGAAGATGCTGGGTTTTTTGCCTCTGTCCAGCAGGTTAGAAAGAAAATGAGCTGAGGCTCTCATCAAAGACAACAGCAGTGCCCTTCCACACTGGGATCCTCGAGGTCCGCTTCCAGGCTCTCATGTGTTCCAGAACTGGCACTTCTTTTCCTCTAAGAAGGCACTTTTTAAGGATAGTAGAGGGATATTGATCGGCACAAGGAGAGGGGAAGCATTCCATCAGGCATTTCACAGGATGTATCTCCTCTAATTAAAGAACTAACGGGAACACAGACCACTATAATGGAACCAGTGGCACCATATAGTCACTCCTTCCCTGAACTGGCAGCACTCTACAAGCCCCTTTTTGCCCCTGAATCTAACTATCCATTTACTTGTTTCTTCCCACTGGTAAGCTTCTGGAGGGCAGGGGCTAAGAATAGTCTTTATTTTTTTCAACCTTGTATCTATAGTGCCTAACACAGAGCAAATGTTCAAGATGTCCATGATGAATAAATGATTTCCAGGGAAAACCAGAAGTGATGAAAGTAGAAAAAAGGATGTGAAGCAAACCCCTTGCCTTTCCTGTTACTTTCAGCCAATGGGGCCCTTCTGGAAGAGGATTCTTCCCAGCCCCAAGAGGAGGAGTTTCACCTGCCTGAGATCAGAGCACCTCAAGCCCCTCTCCTTCCACAAGAGAGAGGAGAGGGCGATGTGTGGGCTGCAGAATCATCCCAGTCGGCTTATATGAAAGCTGTCTACAACCTCGAGAAGGGCCAGGACACCTTTATAGTGTGTTCTAAGCATTTCACAAGACTTTAGACAAGAAGTTGCCTGATCTCAGGTCCCCAGTGACTTCCTGAGTCCATTGTTTCTTGTCTGACATCTCTTGGCTAAAAGTATACTGTGAACCACCCAAGAAAACCCTGGTCTTTGACTTTTCCAATGGTGTTGATAATATGTTAGTGCACACACACCCCCCAAGCAATGGAGTACCTCTAGCGTGTCTCTTTAAAGAGGAGGGCTTTTGGAAGGTGGACCAGGCTACAATAAGAGCCTTTGGCAATGCAAGGTTCAGGGCTGTTGCTGTAGCAAACCCCCCCCCCTGCGCCCCCTTCCCCCTCACCCTCAGCTGAGTATCCAAATAAATAGTTTGTTCTTTTTTTCTTCCCTAAAGTAAGAGACAGAGACAGAATCGATGAGACTTGCCATGGGCATCTATTTGGAGTTCTGGAGTTAGTGAAAAATTAGTTTTCTAAAACAAAGAAAGCAAAGCCTGGGGGGAGAGGGGAAGGGAACCCATGCCCCTCAAAGGCAGACGCTGTAAAATGGAAGGGAACCGAGTGCTGGAACCTCATCAGAAGCCTTTGCTTTGGAGAGAAGCTCCCAGCAGCAAACACCCAGGCAGAAAGAAAGAAAGCTGCGGAGCTGCGACCCCACATTCCAGCGGAGGGCTTGGCCTGCCTGCTGGGGGTGGGGTGCCAGCACACCCCCACTCCTGTCTCCCCTCTCCCCTTCCCCATCAGCTCCATCTTCCCAGGCCAACACCTACTCCCCCCTCCTCCTCAGCCAACACCAGCCCCCCTCCAGCCTCCTCTCCCCCCACCTCCTTGACCCTCCACTCCAGCCTCTCTGTCCTAACCCTCTCTCCAACCTCCCCTCCTTCCCCAGTCTCCCTGCACCACCACCCCCTCCACACACACCGTATCCCAGCCTCCGCTAAACCCGAGGATCTGGATTTAAACAAAGAGAGTGGTATGCCTTCAAAAAAAAAAAAAAATCTTTTCCCTTCGTGTAATAGGTGATATGTGGAAAATTAATTACAGGAAATGGCACAGCAAAAAAGCAGCAGCGGCATTTGTCTTTAAATTGATGCGCCACTCCCCCCCCACCCCCGCCCCCAAACCAGGCTGCAGAACTGCTCAGACAGCCTCTGAGCCTCTTTCCCCATCCCCCAGCTCTTTTATTATCAGTTGAATCACGTCTCGTGCCAAGCAAAAGGTCACTTCAGGTCATCTTGGAGATGAAAGGACGGGGTAATGTATGTGAAGGTGCTGGAACTGGCAAGCCGAAGTGGGGGGGCGGGGGGGGGTGAAGAGAGAGAGCGAGAGCCGGGGAGAGGAAGCAGGAAGACGGGAGTCTCCCGCATTCTAACAAGAACGTCGTTCTGCCAGAAAGACACAGGAAATGTCTCAACGCATGACAAATGCCGCCCAATCTGTAGCTAATTCCTTACAAAAATAAGAATGCGGCTTATATTGTGAGATGTCCAGAGAGTCATTACAGTTTCTAATTGTTCTCCCCCGGAACCTCATTTTTGACCATTCATCGGTGGCAGGAGAAACGCTGCGCATTACTGAGAAAGTCCGTGTTCTGGAAACAAGCCCGAGTGAATAGGGGCTTGGGGACCAGGCAGAGGGACAGGACTCCGGGCCAGGAATGGAGAGGACGCGGGGGGGGGGGGGCGCGGGGGGGGTCGGCAGACAGCCCTGTCGCCTTACTGAGAGTCTCAGACCTGCCAGGGTATGTGGGCAGTATATTTGCCTCGTTTCAGTAGCAAGCACACGGATCTTTTTGTTTGGAGGTAAGAGGAATAAAAGAAGAAAGAAAGAAGAATCCTTGCATACATTTTTTTTCCCATAATGTTTACTGGGTAGAGTTGGCCTGGTGGTTGTTTTGTTTTGCTTTTTTTCTTTTAAATCTCTCTACTAAAGAAGATGCCACTAAGTCCTTTGAGCTTTTAATTCAATGCCATTTCAATAAAGACAATTGGCTGCCTCCAAATTCTTGCCAAGTGCATTTTTCCCTTCTTTTCCTTCCCACTGCTGCATCTGAATGTCCTGTGTTTGCCTCGTTAATTTTTTTCTAAGAAACAAGGAGTTTTTTTTTTTTTTTTCAACAACGCCAATGCCAAGAGCAATCTATCAAGGGAATGGTAGTTTTGGCGTAATAAATTGTTTGCTTCCAGATTCCAAAAGTCTCCCACATGGAAATTCCCATCCCCATGGCCTCTGCTCTGTTCCCTCTTCTTACTGGTCAAACTCCCTCTACTGTCTTCCCTCCTGCCACACCCACAGAAATTCAAACTGAGAGGCTTTTAAGGCTACGAGTTAAAGGCACAGTAAAGGCAGAGACTGGATGAGAGTCGCCATATATCAACTCATCTCGGAAAACAGTTCTTTGTAATCTTTATCTTGGCATGTGGCACCTGCTAGAAAAAATTTGCTTCCGTGTGCCCTCCCAGCGCCAACTCACACCACGACACAAATATACCCACTGAAGTTCTATCCGTTCTCTCATCACTAGAGTTCTGCATTTCTAGAGAAATACAAAAAGCCTTTGTGCTGTTACTACTTTTGTTGGCATTGTTAGTTGCAAGAAGCCCAATTTTTTGGGTTTTTGAAAAGAATGGACTCTCATCAATTTACTTATGGCGGAGAGGGAAGAGGGGTGCATTTTGCAGAACGGAAGGAGGAAGAAACAGACAGTAGTCCAGAGGGTTGGGAAATACACCTTGATGTAGCTAAAGTCATTAACTGCCTAATTAACTGAACTGGATAAGGAGAAGGATTGGCTGCTGCTTACACCAATCAGCCAATGTGGGTGCCCACAAGTAATCTGTGAGAGATCTCAGGGCATTAGTCATTTTCCATTGCTTAAATGTGCCACGGAGGAAAGACCTTCCCCCCCACCTCAAGGCAAATCTGGTAATGTAGGCTGGTCATGCTGCTGTCACAGAGGACAGCAATTTTGATCTCATAACCACTGCTACTGAGCCGCGCTGAATTATACAAATGAGCAAAGCAGTAATGCTCCTCCTCCGTGTTGATATCTTCCTGGGTCTCTTGCAGTATAACAAGAGGCTGAAGGTTGACTAGGGGTTCTTTACAAAATACATACACTGAAAACTACAACTCAAAATACACTCAGGCATTTCCCAAGTATCTTACGGCGAAGGAAGAAAGGAAGGAATCTAACATTTCTTAACTTTTGAGAGAGACTTTTAAGAGAGAGGGAGAGAGTGAGGGAGAGGTAGAGAGGAAAGGAGATGCAGAATCTGAAGCAGGCTCCAGACTCTGAGCTGTCAGCACAGAGCCCAACGCGGGCCTCGGACCCACAGACTGCGAAATCACAACCTGCGCCCAAGTCAGACACTTAACTGACTGAGCCACCCAAGCGTCCCAGGAACCTAATATTTCTTAAATAATCATGCACTTCATGTGAATATAACTAATTTAGTCTTCACAACAACCCTGTTGGTAAGTATTATTTTATTCGCTGATGAGGAAACAGACACACAATCAAGATATGTAGCTGAGAGAACACCATTCGTCTAACAGAAGAATGAAAGGAAGCTCACGCCCATTGAGACTCCCCTGTTTTAGAGGCTGTGCTTAGCTTGTTACACATAACTTTCAGATAACCTTATGCTATGCCTAATAGTGTCTCCATTTTACAGATGACGAGACTGAGATTCAAGGAATTTAAGGAGCTTGTCTAAAGTCACAAAGCTAGTCAATGAAGGAGTCAAACTCACATCAGTCCGATCCCCCAAAGCCCCTGCTCTTCCACTTCATTAGATGCCTCTACTATTAACCCAAGAAGGCAGAGTGAAAAATGAGTGCTGAGCCTTGTTCCCAATGCGCTATTAACACAAAATATTCCCAAGTTCTAGGAGATGGAAAAACTTAACCTGGGACTTGTCTAGAGAAGTCCATGTCCGTCCATGAGAGGGCATCAAGACAAAGTCCCACAGGCTTAAAGGAAATTATTTCACAGTTTCATGGAGAATGACTGGCAATTAACCTCCAGGTCTGATTTCAAACTAAAACTAAGACCTCATAAGTGACATTGGCTAGTTTGATGTTCCAAGACACCAAAAGTGAAAGGTGGGAAAATTCCAGAGCCCACTCCCATCCTAGCTTTTAACTATTGAGCCTGAGACCATTTCTAAATGTAACCACCAGATTGATCATTTTTAATTGACTTGGCCATCTTAGTGAATGGCATTTGTTTATTTAGCAAATGCTGAGTGGCCACCAGTACCAAGCAACGTGGCATGCACTAGGGACATATTAGGTTTGTTCAGTTGATAATGCAGTGCTGCCATTCACTGTTTAATGAATCAGAGGGAGAGGAGGAAAAGAAGGAAGAGAAGGAATGTGGGATGGAGTAGGTGGAGAAGTTAATGAATAAAGATTCAGCAGACTAAACTGAGTCTGAAGTGGCATCAGAAACACCCACTGGAAGAGCCTACTAAGTAGCTGAAATTATGAGTTTGGCTCTAAGGAAACATATCGAGACTGAAAATATAGACTCCGGAGGGACTGATATATGGCAGGTAGCAACTGACATCCTGGAGGTAACTAATATCATACAGAGAAACAGGGCAAGGTGGAAAGAGAAAGGCTGAACTGAGCCCTTCTGAAGAACACAACGGCCCAAGGATGTGTGTGATCCCCAGGCACGTTCTCCAATCTTATATGTAGCAAACTAGGTGGCCTTGCATTCATTCACTCACTCATTCAACAAGCACCTACTGGTTACCACTATAGATTAAGTGCTCATAATGCAAGGCACTCATAAGACAAATGAGTAAGATATGATTCCTTGCCTTGAGGGGATATAATAGAGAAACATTGTAACAGATTCATATACAAAGAGCTATCTATATTCTTTCTGGAGCAGAAGGAAAGAAAATGGTGAGAAGGGGCTCATGGTGGAAATGAGATAAAAACTGGAGCTTGCAAAATGAACAGGGTGGAAAATATCAGAAGAAATCTGATCTCTGTACTTTCTATGCAATACAGACACTTCAAAAATGCTATCATTTGGGACAGACCAAAAACGTGCTGAGGGGAAACAGAATATAATGGAAGAATCACCCTTGGGGAAAATGTCAGTGTGGTGGGTGTAAGGAACACCAAGAAAATGTGCAAAAGACAGAAGGGGAAGAGAGCTAAGGGAAGAAAGGGAATCTCCATATTACTTGAAGAAAGGATTTCATCAGGCAGCAACAGAACTGGAAAGAATAGTTTGGGAAGTTTCCTTAGGAAACCAAGGGGGGTAAAGCAGCTAATTTGGGAAACTGGAGAGAGCATATTAGCCAGCATTCTCCAATTGTAACTAATGAAAACAAATTGGAGGTAGTTGGGAAAAACGCAGAGTCAGGGGCATTTGTTATATAAATGATATGGTGGTAATAAAATTCAGAAACCAGGATAGGGCTGGGTCTAAAAAGGGGACTGGAAGCATGAACCTGAGAAGGTCTTAGAAACCCAACCCTGCCTCTATTTCTCTGTCTCAGCTCTGCCTGTCTATTTGAAACATTTTTCTTTGATGGGGTGCCGGAGTGGCTCAGTTGGTGAAGTAAGGATCCAACTCTTGATTTTGGCTCAGGTCATGGTCCCACAGTTTGTAAGATCAAGCCCTGCATTGGGCTCTGCCCTGACAGTATGGAGCCTGCTTGGGATTCTCTCTCTCCCTGTCTCCCTCTCCCTTGCTTGCATGTGTGCATATGCACACATGTGCAAAATTCATATACTGTATGTGCAAATTTTATACACTGAAAACTATAACACATTGCTAAAAGGTCTTAAAGAGGATTGAAGTCAATTGACAGACATTCTGTGTACATAGATCAGAATGTTTGTGTACATAGATCAGAAGGCCCAGTATTGCTTTTTTTAAAGTTTATTTATTTTTGAGACAGAGAGAGACAGAGCTTGAGGTGGGAGAGGCAAAGAGAGAGAGGGAGACTCAGAATCCGAAGCAGGCTCCAGGCTCTAAACTGTCAGCACAGCGCCTGACATGGGGCTCAAACCCATGAACTGTGAGATCATGACCTGAGCTGAAGTCGGACGCTTAACTGACTGAACCACCCAGGCACCCTAGAAGGCCCAGTATTGTTAAGACAGCAATTCCCTATAAATTGATCTACAGATGTAACACAATCCACTGCAAAATCCCAGCAAGCTTTTGGAAATATACAAGCTGACTCTAAAACTTACATAGAAATACAAAGGACCTAGGACAGATTAGACAATTTTGAAAAAGAAAAATACTTTGGAAGAATTACACTAATTTCAAACTTTACTACAAAGTTACAGTAATTGCTTGGCATCATACTGGCATAAGGATAGTCAGAGAGAACAGGAAATAGGCCTAATGCATATGTGATCAATCGAAATTGGTCCCTTTTCATTGAAGGGACCAAAAAATGTTAATGGAGATAAGCCTTGTAAATAAGGGTAGCCTTTTAAAGTCAAAGTGTGCTTATGATTTTCTCCTTTTTTTAATGTTTATTTATTTTTGAGAGAGAGAGGGCACGAACAGGGGAGGGGCAGAGAGAGAGAGAGTGAGAGAATCCCGAGCAGGCTCAGCACTGTCAGCACTGAGCCCAAAGTGGGGCTCGATCTCACCAATCAGGAAATCATGACCTGAAATTGAGAGTCAGACGCCTAACCAACTGAGCCGTCCAGGTATCTCTCCTTATGATTTTCCTAACAGCAGTTTTCCCCCTTCTTATTTTATTGTAAACATACAGTATATAATACATATAGCATACAAACTGTGTGTTGACTGCTTATGTTCTCTGTAAGGCTTCCAGTCAATGGTAGGCTATTAGTAGTTAAGGTTTGGGGGAGTCAAAAGTTATACCCAGATTTTCAACTTTACAGGGGGTTGGTCCCCGACCCCCTAGATTGTTCAAGGGTCAACTGTACTGTATTTTCATGCAATGGAATATCACCTAGCAATAAAAAGAAACAAATTACCAATATAGGAAACTATATGATTAAGCCTCGAAAGCATAGATTAGTAAGTGAAAGAAGCCAGATTTGAATTGTATAACATTCGGGAAAACATAAAACTAAAGTGACAGCATTGAGGTCGTTGACTGGGGACAGGAATGAAGTAGGAGATTTACTGCAAAGAAGAATAGGGGAACTTTTAGGGGATTTAGAAATGTTCTATATCTTGAATGTGATGATGGTTACATAACCGTAAATGTGTCAAACCTCATTTAACTGTATGCTTAAAAAGAGCGAGTTTTATTTTATGTAAATGATACTTCAATAAAATGGACTTAAAAACAGACTGCCTGAAATAACCAAGCAATAAGCTTAAAATATATTTGAGCCAAATACAAACTTAAATACTGTTAAAGATCTATTTATTTTTCCTCTGTGGTCACGAAATAAGCCCAAGTATCAGAGCAACTTCACACCTTTTTTTATCAATTAATTTGTTGGAGAACTTTCCATTTTACATAGGCCTGCATGCTGCGCATATCTGTGCATTAATTAAAATCCTTCCATTCCCTCTTAAAAGCATGCTGACCTCCTGCTCCCTAATCTAAGAAATCCAAGAATGCAGATGCCTACTCACAGCTAACCCATTAGGAGCTATATTCATTCTCCTCTTCCCAGACCTGGGCACCATCCCAGGAAAAGTACACAAAGAGGGAAATATAATGAAGACTTGACTTCATTTCCATCAGATCCACTATCTGTTTTCTTCTTTGGAGCGGCTGACTGACTCTTACTGGTGCAATTTCTCAATCTTGTCTACAAAACTTTGGCATACTTCACAGCAGTCGGTCAGAGAGCTCAGAGTAGGGAACCATTTTTCTTTAATGGATCATTGACCCAAATTAAAAATCAGTTATAGACCAGACACCAAATAGGTCTCCTGGTGGAGATGAACCTTGAGCCAAATTCTGAAGGAGAATTGGAACATGAGTTGGCAGAGAGAAAAGGGAAGCAATCTTCTAAAGCAAGGGACCCAGAAGAGAACAGTGAACAGGTCTGTCTGACCGGCTGAATAGGAACCTTCTCTTGGAAAACGTAGCCGTGTCCCACAGAGTCCATTCATCCATGAAAAGCACAGATTTTCTATGCCTCCAATCTCCCTTCTTTTCAAGCTTTTCAACATGGCCAAGCTTCTTTCCCACCGAACACTTATGCATTTTCCTTCCCTATTAAAAAAAATTGCTTCACTGCAGGATAAAGTTGAACCGTTCATCCTGACATGTAGTAATGTTTAAATCTGCTCCCAGCCTCTCCACCCGAATCTTTCAATAACTACTCCTTTTCATAAATACACCACTCTAGCCAAACTTGGCAGTACTTCATATAGGAAAGTGTCCAATAAATTGCCATTTCCATGCTTTTGCTTACACACACACACTCCTTAGGAAGAATGCTTCCCTTCTTGTCTATAGTTTTTGTATGCTGACCTTCCTTAAAGAACTTAGCAAGTCCCCTAAGAGAAGTCACCATTCTGGGTGCTTGACATCTGCTATCTCATCCAGTCTTCACACCTATAATATGTGTAAGATTCTCACTGTTCTTTAGTTAAGAAAACTAACGCAAGTAGTTGAGTCACTTGCTTAAGGACAAGCAGTTAGGAAGATCCAGAATAAGGATTCAAAAGCAAATCTTTTTTTTTTAAAATAAATGTTTCTTTTTTGTTTATTTTTCAGAGAGAAAGAGAGACAGAGACAGAGTGCAAGCAGGGGAGGGGCAGAGAGACAGGGAGACACAGAATCTGAAGCAAGCTCCAGGCTCCGAGCTGTCAGCACAGAGCCCAACATGGGGCTCAAACTCATGAACCACAAGATCATGACCTTAGAGGAAGTCGGATGCTTAACCAACTGAGCCACCAGGCACCCAAACAATTCTTAACTGTGCCAAAGTCGTGCTATTCTATATAGTATTCTGTACCTCTCCATGGAATGTGAGCATATGTACATTACTTTGTGATGCTGCATGTTGTGTTTGTGTAATTTTTCAAATAAGGTGGGCAGAGACCTTGTCTTAATTGTATTACCTTTGAGCTTTAAGGAGGGTATTACAGAAGTACACAGTCATCCTAGTACAACGTGCAGAAATATGTTTGGTGAATGGTGTTCCTTCATTCCTACCAACCATTTAGAAAGTCATTATTTCTTCAGAATGTTCTTCACTGGTAAAAACACATATGTATTAAAGACTGATAGAACGCAGTCTTCCAAAGGATTCCAGAAATTACTTATCAAAAACAGATCCTGTGTTCGTGTCCACCAAAGACGTGTACAAGAATGTTTATAACAGAGGTGTTTGTAATAGTCAAAAGCTGGAAACAATCCAAATATCCATCAACAATGGAAAAAGTAAGAACATTAAAAGTGTGGGATATTTATACAATGAAATACTGCACAATAATAAAAAAAAACTACTGATACATGCAACAATAAAAATGAATCTCACAGCCAACAGACACATGAAAAGATGCTCAACATCATTAATCATGAGGGAAATACAAGTCAAAACCACAATGAAATATCACCGTACACCAGTTAGAATGGCTGAAGTCAAAATCACAAGAAATAACAAGTGTCGGCAAGGATGCTGGAGAAAAAGGATCCCTCGTGCAGTGTTGGTGAGAATGTAAACTGGTACCACCACTGTGGGAAAGCAATATGGAGGTTCCTCAAAAGGGTAAAAATATAAATACTGTATGATCTAATGATTCCACTACTGGGTATTCCAAAGAAAATGAAAACAAATAAAAAAGATACATGCACCCCTATGTTTACTGCAGCATTATTTATAATAGCCAAGATAGGCAAGCAACCTAAGTGTCCATCTACTGAAGTATGGAAAAGGAAAATGTAATACATATATACACAATTGAAGATTACCATTGCAACCATAAAAAAGCATGAGATCGTGACATTTGTGACAACATGGATTGACCTAGAAGGTATCATGTTAAATGAAATAAGTCAGACTGAGAAAGGCAATAACATATAATTTCACTCATAAGTGGAATCTAAAACAAATAAATAAAGAGCAGAATAAGAACTGTAAATCCAGAGAACAAGCTAATGGTTGCCAAGGGGAAATGAGGTGGAGGGTTCAGCTGATGGGGTTAAGGGAAGAAAGAGAGATACAGGCTTCAGTTATGGAATGAGTAAGCCAGAGGAATACAAGACACAGCATAAAGAATACAGTCGATGACATCGCAATATCAATATGGTGAGAAAGATGTTAGCTATACTTGTGATGAACACAGCACAATGCATAAACTTGTCAAAGCACCAAACTGTACATCTGAAACTAATGCAATATTGTGTGTCAATTAGGTTCAAAAAATAAAATTAAAATAATAAAAATAAAAAATAAAGGTTCTCTCTAGTCTCTCAAAAAAAGGAAAGATGAAAGAGAGAGAGAGAGAGAAACAAAGGAATCTCACAGACACAATATTGAGTGAAAGTATTCAAACCTGGGGGCACCTGGGTGGCTCAGTCAGTTAAGTGTCCGACTTTGACTCAGGTCATGATCTCACAGTTCATGGGTTCAAGCCCCACCTCGGGCTTTGTGCTGACAGCTGTCTCAGAGCCTGGAGCCTATTTTGGATTCTGTGTCTCCCTCTCTCTCTGACCCTCCCCTGCTCATGCTGTCTCTCTCTCTCAAAAATAAATAAAGCATTAAAATTTTTTTAAAAAAAGAAAGTATTCAAATCTGAAGAGGATATGCCAAGGTAAAGGCCATAATGGAATGACAGAGATTAAACAATTAGAAAAACGATTAGTGATCACAGAGAGAAGAGAAACAAGCAAGGTAAGCTCTACAATTGCCCCTGCTGACTAACTGGGGGGATATTTCCCAAGTTGCAGCCCACTAAATTGAGTAGATAGGTAGAATTCAGAATTGAGGGACATGAAAGCAGCTAGAATTTGTGAGACAAAATAGTAGAGAGGAGGAAGCATCACAAGAGAGCACATCAAAGACCTGCAGAGGGGCACACTCGAGTCTTTGAGTGCCAATCTGCAAATGTGAGGGAGGAAACTACCTGAGGCCAAATGAAGATGATGGAGGCCCACTCCAGCTGGTCCAGGGGTCCCTGAAGGATGGGCGGGGCAGCGAAAGACAGTGAGAGAGCCACGAGAATCTTTCTGATCACCAGGCAGGCATCTCTGCACTGTCGGTTTTGGTGTCTTTATTTACAGGTCAAATAACATGGCATCAGAGAAAGGAATTTTTACAATGGAAAACTCTGTGATAAGATGCTTTGAAAAGTGTACAAAAACAGGTTTTTCGGAAGTATTCTTGCAGAATTACCCCAATCATAGTGAGGTCGAGTAAATCTTACAACTAAGGAAATAACAGGATGTTCTTAGTGAAAAACAGGATGACATACATATTTGTTCTAAGTTAATAACGCTAAGATTAGGACATAGGTTAAGTTGTATATAGATAGGCTAGGAGTCATTTTGTCTGGCTCACAAGAGGATGAATGTTTTTGAGCTGGTTAATAAGTTGTTTGTGGAAACTTTTTTGACTTGTGGAAAGTAGGCTTTAGGGAAGGGACTGCCATACATCACCAGTTAGAAAAGGTAGAAGTATTAACTTAAATTCTGCCTTTATCTTTTCCTTAACTCTAAATTAGGCTCTTGTCTCAGGGCCAGGCTCAATTGTAACTCTTGTGTTCTTAACCCCCTTTATTATCTAAGCCTTGGATCTACAAGGCCATAAGAAGAGCCTTTTGCAATCATGCACAGTGCTTTCATCTAAAATCTCATTTGAAGAGGCAGGAATATGCTTTTCCTTATGAGGTATCTGTGTGGGGAATGTTGGTCTCATTTGGAATATTGTGAGGCCTGGTCAATACCAGCAGGCTCACTTCCAACATGAGCCAGTAGTAGCAGAAGGAGATACCAGTTTCGCTTCTCATGGCAGGAGCTGTGCAAATGCTGCCTCTTCCTCGCTGTGACTGTCATCCAGCAAGGCCGATGCAGCTCTCAGCATCTTCTCCTTTTTTATTATATATTTTTAGAAGACTGGAAAGAGACAAAGGACAATTAATGTGGCTCCAAGGATAAGACCGATATTTATAAGAAAAGGAAGCTAAGATTGCTAACAAAATTATGCAGTCCATATAGAAAGGACATTGCTACCTGAGAAGAAGAAACAAAGGTAGTAGATCAAGGGAAGTATCAAGGAAAACAGGACCTGCTGGAGACAGATGTCTGTTCCCATAATCACAAAGGGAGAAGTTCCTACAATAATTTCCTTCACATGGTGCAATCATCATACCAGGACTAGAATAAGGGGACAAGTTACTTCCGATAACAACCAACAAGGTACCTTGGGGGTCAGTGCTCAAGCAGAAATAATTGAGTGGGGGTGAATATCGGTCGTCATCTGACAGCAAGAGATTATGCAAACTTGCCTTAACCTCACAAGGAGTATTCTCAACTTAGTGAGTTCAGAAAGTGGCTCCCGACTTGAAGAAGCAGAAATTAGTAGGCAGAACAATTCTTTTTTTTTTTTTTAATATTTTTTATTTATTTCTAGGAGAGAGAGAGAGAGAGACAGCGTGAGCAGGGGAGGGACAGAGAGAGAGCGAGTCACAGACTGAAACAGGTTCCAGGCTCTGAGCTGGCAGTCAGCACAGAGCCCAATGCGGGGCTCGAACCCATGAACCGCGAGATCATGACCTAAGCGAAAGTCGGACGCCCAACCGACTAAGCCACCCAGGCGCCCCCAGAACAATTCTTTAAGCTCACATAAGATTGGAAATAGTTTATTTTCCAAACAGTCCAAATGAAAAAACCTCCTAATGCCAGAGGAATAAGTAGAATCCTCAAAAGGATGTTGCCTCAGTAGCGGGGTCAAATTACCCCAGACACAGGACTACTTAGAACCTTCTCTAACAAAACTTAAAATCAGTCCTACTTGATTCCAAGTAATTTATATGCATCTTAGAACAAAGCCCTAATTTTTAAAGGAATATAACAAAATCCAGCATGCAGCAATGTGAATGTGTAATGTGTGGCATTCAACCAAGATGATCAGGCATGCATTGTTCATGCATGTTTACAGCAGCATTAACAACAGCTATAAGGTGGAAGCCATACAAGTGTCCATCAATTGATGAATGAATAAACAAAATGTAGTGTGTGTGTGTGTGTATACACATACATGCAGTATTATTCACCCTTAAAAAGAAAACAATTCTACAACATGAATGGATTTGGGAACATTAAACTCAGTGAAAAAGTCAGTCACAAAGAATCAAGCCCCATTTATGTGAGATACTTAGGGTTATCAAATTCATAAAAACAGAAAGCAGAATGGTGATTGTCAGGGGCTCGAATGAAGGGCAAGTGGAGAATTTTTTGTAATGGGTACAGTTTCTGTTTTAAAAGATAAAAAGTGCTGGGGTTCCCGGGTGGCTCAGTAAGCTAAGTGCCCAACTTTGGCTCAGGCTATGATCTCACAGTCCATGAGTTTGAGCCCCATGTTGGGCTCTGTGCTGACAGATCGGAGCCTAGACCCTGCTTCAGATTCAGTCTCTTTTTCTCTCTGCCTCTGCTCTACTCATGCTCTATCTCCCTCTGCCTCAAAAATAAATAAATGCTTAAAAAATCTTTTTTAAAGATAAAAAGTTCTTAAGATTGTCTGCACAACAATGTGAATATACTTAACACTACTGAAAGGTACACTTAAAATTATAAAAATAATAAATCTTATGCTGTGTGTATTTTACCACCATTAAAAATAATTTTTAAAAAGTCTTCAATCATGCAAAGAATCAATAAATACATCTAAAGTCTGGAGAAAAGTCAATTAATGAAAACGAACCCAAATGACACAGATGAAAGAATTAGCAAACATTTGCACTGTTACAGCTATTATAGGGGTGCTTACACGGCTTAGTTGGTTAAGCCTCCAACTTTTGATTTCAGCTCAGGTCATGATCCCGACATTGTGGGATAGAGACCCACATGCGCCTCTGTGCTGAGTGTGGAGACTGCTTAAGATTCTCCCTCTCCCTCTGCCCAACTCAAACTCTCTCTCTAAAATAAGTATTAAGAAACAAAAAATTAAACAACTCTGAAATAGCTATTATAAACCCTATACTTCATTTACTCAAGAAGCTGGAAAAAAATAGGATCATGCTGAGCAGAGAAATGGAAGATACAAAAAAGAACTAGATTTCCAGTGTTGAAAAGAAAATATGGGAAATGAAAAACATATTGAATGAAATTAACAGATTAGACACTGTAGAATAAAAGATTAGTGAACATAGATACATAGCAGTAGAAAGTGCCATGAAACACAGAAAGAAAAAGAGACTAAAACAATGAACTTTATCAGAGCACTGCAGAACCATATTAGGCAGTCTCACATACATGTAATTGGAGTTCCAGGAGAAAAGAGGATTGGGGAAACATAGTGGACATAAAAATTACTTGAAGAACTAAATGATGGAAAAATTTCCAGATTTGGTGAAAATTATAAGCTCATAGATAAAGAAGCTTAAATTCGTTTAAGTAAAAGATAAAGAAAAAATCTTAAAAGCAGCCAGAGTAAAAAGACATTACACACAGAGGAACAAAGGTAAAATTGTAAACAAACTTCTTATCAAAAGCCATGCAGGTGAGGGCACCTGGCTAACTCAGTCAGTGGATCATGTGACTCTTGATCTCAGGGTTGTAAGTTTGAGCCCCACATTGGGCATAGATCTTAAAATTTTTTTTAATTAAAATAAAAAAAACATGCAGGTGAGAAGAAAAGAAACAGACATTTATAAAACACTGGTAACTTTAACAGATGGTGCTGGGAGAACTGGACAGCAACATGCAGAAGAATGAAACTAGACCATTTTCTCACACCATACACAAAAATAAACTCCAAATGGATAAAGGACCTGAATGTGAGACAGGAAACCATCAAAATCCTAGAGGAGAAAGCAGGAAACAACCTCCTTGACCTCAATTGCAGCAATTTCTTACTTGACACATCCCAAAAAGCAAGAAAATCAAGAGCAAAAATGAATTATTGGGACCTCATCAAGATAAAAAGCTTCTGCACGGCAAAGGAAACAATCAATAAAACTAATAGGCAACTGACAGAATAGGAAAAGATAGTTGCAAATGACATATCAGATAAAGAGCTAGTATCCAAAATCTATAAGGAACTCACCAAACTCCACACTCCAAAAACAAATAATCCAGTGAAGAAATGGGCAGAAGACATGAACAGACACTTCTCCAAAGAGGACATCCAGATGGCCAACAGACACATGAAATGATGCTCAGCGTCACTCATCATCAGGGAAATACAAATCAAAACCACACTGAAATACCACCTCACACCAGTCAGAATGGCTAAAATGAACAAATCAAGAGACTATAGATGGTGGTGAGGATGTGGAGAAACGGGCACCCTCCTACACTGTTGGTGGGAATGTAAACTGGTA
Source organism: Proteles cristata cristata (assembly GCA_017311185.1). Taxonomy (NCBI): domain Eukaryota; kingdom Metazoa; phylum Chordata; class Mammalia; order Carnivora; family Hyaenidae; genus Proteles; species Proteles cristata. The sequence continues at coordinate 1,364,726 of JAESUZ010000481.1, read as the reverse complement.
CAGCCCCTCTGGAAAACAGTGTGGAGGTTCCTCAAAAAAATTCAAAATAGAACTCCCCTATAACCCAGCAAAAGCACTGCTAGGAATTTACCCAAGGGATACAAGAGTGCTGATGCATAGGGGCACATGTACCCCAATGTTCATAGCAGCACTCTCAACAATAGTCAGAACATGGAAAGAGCCTAAGTGTCCATCAACTGATGAATGGATCAAGAAGATATGGTTTACCTATATGATGGAATACTACATGACAATGAGAAAGAATGAAATCTGGCCATGTGTAGCAACATGGATGGAACTTGAGGGTATTATGCTGAGAGAAATAAGTCAGGCAGAGAAGGACAGATACCTTATGTTTACACATATAGGTAGATAGGAGGAACTTAGTAGAGGACCACGGGTGAGAAGAAGGGAAAAAATAGTTGGGGAGATGGAGGGAGGCAAACCATGAGAGACTCTTGAATGCTGAGAACAAACTGAGGTCTGACGGGGGTGGGGGAGAGAGGAAGGATGGTGATGGGCATGGAGGGGGGCACTTGTTGGGATGAGCACTGGATGTTATATGGGAAACCAACTTGACAATAAATTATTTAAGAAAAAAAATAAAACACTGAATGAACTGAAACAAGAATAGAAAAGTTGAACAAACCCATAACCAGTAAAGAACTCTATTCAGTGATCAAAAATCTCTCAAAAAACAAGAATCCAGGGCTGGATGGCTTTCAAGGGGAATTCTACCAAACATTTAATGAAAAGTTAATGCCTATTCTTTTGAAGCTATTCCAAAAAACAGAAATGGAAGGAAAACTTCCAAACTCAATCCATGAAGTCAGCATTACCCTGATTCCAAAACCAGACAAAGACCCCACCAAATAGAACTATAGACCATCTTCCCTGATGAACATGGATACAAAAATCCTCAAAAAGATACTAGCCAACTGGATCCAAAAATACTTTAAAAGAAGTGTTCACCACGACCAAGTGGGATACCTGGGATGCAGGGCTGGTTCAGTCTCAACAAAACAATCAATCTGATACATCATATCAATAAAAGAAAGGAACCACATGATCTTCTCAATAGATGAAGAGAAAGCATTTGACAAAATACAGCATCCTTTCTTGATAAAAACCCTCAAGAAAGTAGGGATAGAATGATAACACCTCAAGATCATAAAAGCCATATATGAAAGACCCATTGCTAATATCATCCTCAATGGGGAAAAACCTGAGAGCTTTCCCCCTAAGGTCAGGAACACGATAGAGATGTCCACTCTCACCACTGTTATTCAACATTATATTGGAAGTCCTAGCCTCAGCAATCAGACAACACAAAGAAATAAAAGACATCCAAATCAGCAAGGGAGAAGTCAAACTTTCATTCTTCACAGATGACATGATACTCTATATGGAAAACCCAAAAGATTCCACCAAAAAAATACTAGAACTGATCCATGAATCAGCAAAGTCACAGGATATAAAATCAATACACAGGAATTGGTTGCATTTCTATACATCAATAATGAAGCAAAAGAAAGAGAAATCAAAGAATCAATCCCACTTACAATTGCATCAAAAACCATAAAATGCCTAGGAATAAACCTAACCAAAGAAGTGAAAAATCTATACAGTAAAAACTATAGAAAGCTCATGAAAGAAGTTGAGGAAGACATAAAAAGGTGGAAAAATATTTCATGTTCATGGACTGGAACAAATACTGTTAAAATGTCAGTACTAACCCAAAGCAATCTACATATTCAATGCAATCCCTATCAAAATAACACCAGCATTCTTCACAGAGCTAGAATAAACAATCCTAAAGTTTGTATGGAACCAGAAAAGAGCCCTAATAGCCAAAGCAATCCTGAAAAAGAAAACCAAAGCTGGAAGCATCACAATCCCAGACTTTAAGATGTACTACAAAACTGTGATCCCCAAGACAGTATGGTGCTGGCACAAAGACAGACACTCAGGTCAATGGAACAGAATAGAGAACCCAAAAATGGACCCACAAACGTATGGCCAACTAATCTTTGACAAAGCAGGAAAGAATATCCAATGGAATAAAGACAGTCTCCTCAGCAAATGGTGCTGGGAAAACTGGACAGCAACATGCAAAAAAAAAAAAAAAAAAAAAAAAAAAGAACCTGGACCACTTTCTTTTACCATACACAAAAATAAACTGAAAATCTATGAAAGACCTAAAAGTAAGACAGGAAGCCATCAAAATCTTAGAGGAGAAAGCAGGCAAAAACCTCTTTGACCTTGGCCACAGTAACTTCTTACTCAACATGTCTCCAGAGGCAAGGGAAACAAAAGCAAAAATGAACTATTGGGACCTCATCAAGATAAAAAGCTTCTGCACAGTGAAGGAAACAATCAGAAAACTAAAAGGTAAACCAATGGAATGGGAGAAGAGATTTGTATATGACATATCAGATAAAGGGTTAGTTTCCAAAATCTATAAAGAATGTATCAAACTCAACACCCTAAAAACAAATAATCCAGTGAAGAAATGGGCAAGATATGAATAGACATTTTTCCAAAGAAGACATCTAGATGGCTAACAGTGATGCTCAACATCACTCATAATCAGGGAAATACAAATTAAAACCACAATGAGACACCACCTCATACCAGTCAGAATGGCTAACATGAACAACTCAGGCAAAAACAGATGTTGGCGAGGATGCAGAGAAAAAGGATATTTTTGGCACTGCTGGTGGGAATGCAAACTGGTGCAGCCACTCTAGAAAACAGTATGGAGGTTCTTCAAAAGCTTAAAAACAGAACTATCCTATGACCCAGCAATTGCACTATTAAGTATTTATCCAATGGATATAGGTATGCTGTTTAAAGGGACACGTGCATCCCAATGCTTATAGCAGCACTATTGACAATAGCCAAAGTATGGAAACAGCCCAAATGGCTCAATGGATGAATGGGAAGAAGATGTGGTGTATATATACAGCGGAGTATTACTCGGAATGGATGAATGGGTGAAGAAGATGTGGTATATATATATATATATATATATATATATATATATATATATACATACAATGAAGTATTACTCAGAAATCAAAAAGAATGAAATCTTGCCATTTGCAAATACATGGAAGGAACTAGAAGGTATTATGCTAAGCGAAATTAGTGAGTCAGAGAAAGAAAAATATCCTATGACTTCACAGATACGTGGAATTTAAGATACAAAACAGATGAACATAAAGGAAGGAAAACAAAAACAATATAAAAACAAGGAGGGGGAGAGAACATAAGAAACTCTTAAATACAGAGAACACACGGAGGGGTGCTGGATGAATTGCGGGTGTGGGGATGGGCTAAATGGGCAAGGGGCATTAAAAACATTTGTTGGGATGAGCACTGGGTGTGCTCATAGGGGATGAATCCCTGGAATCTACTCTTGAAATCATTATTGCACTATATGCTAACTAACCTGGATGTAAATTAAAAAACAAATAAATTTTTAAATGGAAAAATAAATAAATAAAATACAATACTGAATGAAAAGAACTATTAATCTAAAATTCTATTGGGGGGTGGCGCCTGGGTGGCTCAGTTAGTTAAGCGTCTGACTTCGCTCAGGTTGTGATCTCACGGGTTTCTAAATTCGAGCCCCACATTGGGCTCCGTGCTGACAGCTCAAAGCCTGGAGCCTGCTTCGGATTCTGTGTCTTCCTCTCTCTATCTCTCTCCCCCTCCTCCACTCTCTTTCTTTCAAAAATAAATAAATGTTAAAAAAGTAAGATAAAATAAAAAATCAAGTTCTATTTTTGGCAAAAATATCATTCATAAATGAAGACAAAATAAAAACTTTTTCAAACAAACAAAACTGAGTTAGTTCATTGCCAGCAGACCTGCATTATAAGAAATTTTGGTGGAAATTATTTGGCAGAAGGAAAACAATACCAGACAGAAATTGGGCTCTACAAAAAGGAAGAGAAGACACCACAAATGGTTAAGTATGTCTGCAAATAAAAAAGACATATTTAAAAATTATTTTCTAAATTTCTTTAAAAAATAATTGATTTTAGGGGCACCTGGGTGGCTTAGTCGGTTAAGCGTTCGACTTTCGCTTAGGTCATGATCTCGCGGTTCCTGGGTTGGAGCCCCGCGTCGGGCTCTGTGCTGACTGCCAGCTCAGAGCCTGGAGCCTATTTCAGAGTCTGTGTCTCCCTCTCTCTCTGACCCTCCCCTGCTCACGCTGTCTCTCTCTCTCTCTCTCCTAGAAATAAATAAAATTTTTTAAAAAAAGTTTAAAAAATAATTGATTTTAAAGTAAAAGTAATAACAACATATTATGGGGTTTATAACCTTGTTAGAAGTAAGATATATAACATCAATACCACAAAGAATAGGAGGAGAAATTGAAGTATACTGAACTAAGGGTTTTATATTATACATGAACTAGTTTAATGTTATTTAAAAGTACACTTAGTAAATTAAATATTAAAATATTGTAGAGAGGTATCTGGGTGGCTCAGTCGGTTAAGCGACCGACCTCGTTCGACTTCGACTTCATCCGACTTCGACTCTTTAAACCTCAAAGAGTACACACTACAATAAAATGTTAATGATAGAATTTAGGTGTAAATATATGGATGTACATTGGAAAATTATTTCTACTTTGGTGTATATTTTTAAATCTCTATTAATAAAATGTTGGGAAAATACATTGGGACCAAAAGAATAAAAATATAAAGATACACATGGGGCACCTGGGTAGCTCAGTCGGTTAAGTGTCCAACTTTGGCTCAGCTCATGATCTCGTGATTCATGGGTTCAAGTCCCGCATCGGGCTCTTTGCTGACAGCTAGCTTAGAACCTGGAGCCTGCTTCGGATTCTGTGACTCCCTCTCTCTCTGAACCTCCCCTGTTCACACTGTCTCTCTCTCTCTCACACACACTAATAAATAAAAATATTTAAAAATTTTAAAAAAAAGAGATACACATACACATGTGAGCATGTGCATGTATAATGTAAATAAAAATATATATTAAACAAAAGTATGTAAATATAAAATGTGTATATATATATATGACTGGCTTAGTCGGTGGAATATGTGGCTCTTGATCTTGAGGCTGTAAGTTCAAACCCCACAATAGGAGTAGAGGTTACTTAAAATAAAATCTTTAGGGGGGCTTGTGTGGCTCAGTCAGTTAAGCATCCGACTTCAGCTCAGGTCATGATCTTGTAGTTCATGAGTTCAGGTCTCACAACAGGCTCTGTGCTGACAGCCCAGAGCCTGGAGCCTGCTTTGGATTCTGTGTCTCCCTCTCTCTGACCTTCCCCTGCCCATGCCCTGTCTCTCTGTCTCTCAAAAATAAACATTTAAAGGGGTGCCTGGGTGGCTCAGTCGGTTAAACGTCCGACTTTGGCTCAGGTCATGATCTCACAGTTCGTGGGTTCAAGCCCCGCATCAGGCTCTGTGCTAACAGCTCAGAGCCTGGAGCCTGCTTCAGATTCTGTGATTCCCTCTCTCTTTGCCCCTTCCCCACTCATGCTCTGTCTCTCTCTCAGAAATAAATAAAACATTAAAAATTTTTTTAAAATAAACATTAAAAAATTATGACAAAATAAAATCTTTAAAAGTGTGTGTGTGTGTGTGTGTGTGTGTGTGTGTGTGTGTGTAGAGTATAATCCAATTATTATGAAGTTTAAAACAGGCATAAATAATCCATGTGGTTTGAATTAAAACAGTGGTCATCCTTGGGTATGGCCTGGAAAAGAGCTTCCTAGAGTGCTTTTTGGAATGCTGGAAATGTTCTATTAGCCTGATCTTGGTGGTGGCACACACACACACACACACACACACACACACGTAAGCGCACACACATGCGTGCACAAGCAAAAATTCATTAGATTCCTGCAGTATGGGAATTATTCCTCAGTTTTATAAAATGCTACCAGGTAAGTTCAGAGATCATTACTGATTTTTTAAAACATTATTTTTCCTTACATGAGACAGTAAATTCCTTCTCCAGTTCATTAAGAGAATAAAATCAAATCTGAATAATTTAGTGGCAGGTTAGATTGTATATTTTAGAGTGTTTGGGGTCTAAATTATTTAGAATCTGTTAGCTCCACAGTTTCAAGTTAGCACATAAGGGCTTTAAACACCACCATAATTCAAATTTCTATACTTTGCACCTTTATTTTTTTAATGTTTATTTATTTTCAGAGAGAAAGAAAAAAAGAGTGTGTCTTTTGGGGAGGGGCAGAGAGAGAGGGGAACAGAGAATCCCACACACTCTGGGCTGTCAGCACAGAGTCCAATGCAGGAACTCCATCTCATGGTCCGTGAGATCATGACCTGAGCCAAAACCAAGAGTAGAGGCTTAACTGACTGAGCCACCCACGTCCTCCTGTACTTGCCACAATCGTGTTTGTCTCTACTTGTATACTTCACCGTTACATCAAAAATCTTCAGTCCAGAAGCAAGTTCAGTACCTCAAGTTACCCTCCGAGTTCCCTGCCCAAATTCCATTTCATTATTGTTCCATGTTTGTCATATTATCACTATTCAAATTGTTCCCCACTTGAAAAATCATCTTTGAGTTTTCCTGTCTCTACCTCACCAAGACATTCTATCCTACCTCTTTGCTGTCTCTGATTTATTTCCTTCTGGCGATCACCCTCTCAGCTTATTGCAATAAACTTTTAACCAGTATCCTGGCTCCAGTCCTTCTCCTTGCTATCATCGCACCACTAGCTAAATCTTGCCTCTGCATTCATGGCACTCCTCTGCTACCAATGCTTCAGTTGGTCACCATCCTCTATAGGATAAAACTCAAACTCCTTAATAGAACATTTATGACCCTCTGTGCTGTCCCAATCTATCTTTCCAACCTAATCTCCCAGTGGTCCTCAACATGTCCCTAGCATTCCACTAGATTAATTACCAATTAAAGGCAGATTCCTCCACCTTGATCTTTGCTCACATTTTGATCTTTGTCATCCTTCCTTTTCATTATATGCAAATGGACATTCATAACCTCCCTGAGATGTTTCTTTAAAAAAACAGCAACAACAACAACTTTCTCTTTAAAATGCTTTTGTCATTTTCTGTATCATTCACCAGGGAGTAATTCCAGGTTACGTTTCTATCTTCTTTCAACTTTTTTATGTGTCCACATTTGGTGTCCACAAATCTGGAGAAAGCTCTTTGAGGACAAAAGCCATGTTGAGATTTTGAGTTCTGATAACGATAAACATGTGGGCATTTTGCAAGGAAGATTGTTCATGTGGGGCACCTTGGCTATAAAATGGAAAAATGGTTGTGAAGTCATCTGCCCAGATTCAGTAAAGCTTGATTCGCATCTGCATCTCCAAACTACATTTCTAAAACTGTTATCTGGTTATCTGGTTCCTCTAAAGTTCAGACATGAAGACCATACACTGTCATTCATTATTCAGAGGCACTCAAGTGCCAGGGTATTTGTACTCAATTGAAAGTTAGGAGTTAGGAGTGGACACCAGTCCTATTTCTGTCACTAGCTAGCTGTGTAATCTTGAATCAGACCCTCTCCACCTCATCTTCTGCATTGGCAAAAGGAGAAATCTGGACTAGATGAGTTCTAATTCTCTTCTAGCTCTAAAATCATATTGGTCTGGGTCTTCTGTTTATTTTGTAAACTTCATATTACCCTCACTTAGCAAGAGTTAGGGTTAAGCAAAGCAGCTCACATGTATTGAGCACCAATATCATCTTGATGAATTCTTACCCCAGCCCTCGAAGTAGCTGTTGTCATTCAGGCTCTGAAGGTTTGAGTGATTTGTCTGACAAGTTCTGACAGCAACTAAGAGACAGTTAAGAGTTGATACCCAAAATTTCCAAGTTGATCAGCCCCAAAGCCAAGTCTTTTTTCTATTATTTAGTGGCCCAATTAACATCTGTTGAAAAAAAATGAATAGATGAATAAATCAGAAACATTGGCCAAGGACACATGTTGACATTTTTAAAAAATGTTTTATTTATTTCTGAGAGAGAGAGAGAAACAGTGTGAGCAGTGGAGGGTCAGAGGAGAGAGGGAGACACAGAATCTGATACAGGCTCCAGGCTCTGAACTAGCTGTCAGCACAGAGCCCAACTCAGGGCTCAAACCCACAAACCGTAAGATCATGACCTGAGCTGAAATCCGACACTTAACCAACTGGGCCCCTCAGGAGCCCCACATGGACATTTATTTACAGTGCATTTAAATAATAGTCTCACCTATCTAATGTTCTTTTTAGGATTCATGCCAAAGTTGTAATTATAATACTTCACACTTGTATAACTTTTTACAAAGCACCTACACTGCCTCATGATCCTATTACCCCTCCAGTGGAGCACAGGCATTATTATTATTACCTTAATAAAAGAGAGAAAACCAAGACCTGAAGATATTAATCAACTCCCTTTAAACACAAGGTACCTGGTATGGAAATAGCATAGTAGAATGGGTAAGGCTCTGGGTTTTGATGCTCTACAGACTTGCATTCAAATGCCAGTTCACTTGTTCACCTGTGTGGTATCAGATGTGTTACTTAACTTCTCTTATCTAGGAAATGGAGTTGCAGAAGCATCTACCCCATTAGATTTTTGAGAACCTTAAATGAAAAAATGTAAGGCACTTAGTATTATGTCTAGCATGTAGTAACAAATACTAGCTCATCAATTGCAGAAGCTCCACATCTAACTCATAGTATGTTCTCTCTATTCCACCTCATGAACTTTTGATTCTTCCAACAATCTCCTTTGGATCAGATCTAAAACTTGGCTTTTCACTCAATTCAGTGACACAGCTGGGTGTGTTATAGCAAACTGAAGGGTATGTTAATGACCTACATCAGTAAAAGATGTGCTTTTGGATTATCTTCTAGGAGTGCTGGTGGTCGATTTGCCTTGAACCATTCATATTTTGCCCAGCCCCCAAATGTCCAATTTTTGCACCTGCAAGAAGACTGTCAATTGGAACACCTTCCTAATTGTGGATCAGAGTTTTTCTCCAGGTAAAGGTAACCAGCCTATAGGGGACAGAACCCAGGAGTGTAGCCTCATTAGCACCAAATGCTAAACAATTGTTTTAACCATTCCAAGTTCGTATCAGTATTTACTCACACATGCCAAGTTGTTTGATCATTCATGAAAGAGCTTCAGTCTCAATTAAGGATTAGGCTCTATTTTTGTTATGCACATTGTAGAAGCTGAGAAGGAATTTTAGAACAAGTGCACCATTTTTTTTTGTTTTTTTTTTCACATTCATTCACTATTAAAATACCTGGAGTTTCAAAATGCGAGCATTAATATAGTAAGTCTTTTGGGTTGCGGGCATGCTGGCAATGAATCAAAACCCCAGCCAAGTTTTGTAGTTGTAATTTTATTTTGATTTTAATTAGTATCAATTAGGACCAAAAATTAGACAGCATGGATAAACAATGTGAGGTTGGCTTTAACAAGTAAATTAGATATTTTGCAGGAAAGGAAAGGGGCGGGGGGAATTAAGGAGACTCCACTTTCTTTCATCCAGCTCCCCTGCTTCTCTCCCATGGCTGTGACTGTAGGCAGCTCATGCTTTCAGAGTGATATCTATGCCAATGTCCCAGAGAGACCCCCTATCTGTTGAGGGATATCAACAGTGGGAAATTTACACATCTCAGATTGCCTTCCTACATACTAATATGTTCTTATATCGCTAGTATTGGGCCCCTGCCTCACTGATGAAGATTATTTTCCTCTGAATTCTTCAAGGTTTGTAATCCAGAAACCCTTAAGAAATTGCCTCCTTCCCATTTTGTTCCTGCACCCTTACCTCTAAGCCCAGGTTATGTGGTTAACAAACTCTATAATGGAAGCCATCCAGTGGTATGCTAGTAACTACTGATGGCTCTCTAAAGAAATGTGTGTGTGTATGTGTGTGTGTGTGTGTGTGTGTTTATTAAAACTATGTTGGTACAAAAGATGTGTGGTGTACAATTTACAAATAATGATAAAATATATAATACTCTTATCATAAATCCCATGTAATCAATGGACTCCCAGTACGCTTTCACTGATTTTTGCTTAACTCTTGTATCCATGGCTGCTGGGAGAGGCAGTCCATTCTGGGCTCCAGACATTCCTACATGTCCTTGTTGAGTAGGCCAAATCGTATGATCTAACCATCTTCTGACACTGAGCCATCATGCAGCTAGTCACAAGCAATTAAGTAGGTGAAGATGATCATAATATGGGGGGACTGGCTTGCGTAGCCTCCTGGTGGCCCTTCCTGTTGCCTTATGGCTCAGGGTAGCGAGTTTCAAGCTACCAATGTGACGTCACTGAATGCAGAGTCAGGAAAAGATGAGTGTTATGCCCTTCTATAGAATTTCTATAATGCAGACAGAACAGACCTGAATAACCTCACAGGCACACATAATAGCTAAACATAGTGAAATAACTAGGAAATGATAAGGGATAGTACTTACTATTTTTGTTTTTAATCTAATTCAATGTAATGTGCTTAACATAATTAGTTGCAAGTTTACATAATTGTTAAGAATGCCCACATTTAACACTCAACAAGCAAAATACTGGGGCGCCTGGGTGGATGGGTCAGTTAAGCATCTGACTTCAGCTCAAGTCATCATCTCACGGTTTACAACTTCAAGCTCCATGTCAGGCTCTGTGCTGACAGCTCAGAGCCTGGAGTCTGCTTCGGATTCTGTGTCTCCTTCTTGCTCTGCCCCTCCCTCCCTCAATAACAAATAAACACTAAAATTTTTTTTTTAATTTAAAAAAATGTAAAAAAAAAAAAACAAAAAAACAAGCAAAACACTTGAAAATGTAACTGTCATCTCTTATGAGCCAGCCTGGCACGTCACTGAATACATCTCAGCTTTGTGGCCAAGTGCTCATCCATTTCTTAATAACACTGCAGACCTTTAAGGGTTCTAAAATTCAGATAGCGAGGGAGTTTCCCAGAAAATGAAGGGACTAACCTGTCCCTTTCACGTACAGAACATTTATCCTCTCCAAATACTTGCTATCATTCAAATTGTTGTGCAGTAGATCTTGCATAGGTATGGGCTTTCAATCTCATTGTTTTATACACTGTCGAGTCACCAAATCGGAAACTAATGAAACAGAATCCAGATCAAAGCTGGGGGGCAAGAAGCAAAGTTTCCAAACTTGGAATGGGGGAAGGAATATGCCATTGGTTCCTTGGCCTAAACTGTTCTATAGGTTTGAGCAAGGTTTCCAAGCTTTCTAGGACAAGACCAAGGACTTCTCGGCTCACTTCCCTAAGTTCACCACTCAACCTGCCGCTTGTGAAACCGAATTCAGGTTTTGTCAGTTTAGAGTCCCCTGTCTATTTTGGGTTGTTTGGCTTTAAGAAGCAACAAGTAAATTTGATATTTTGCAGGAAAGGGAAAGGGAACTTGCTATCCTAATTAGTGATGATCAGAAAAACATCCAACCATATCCTCTTTATCAAAGCTCCATAAATACTGTTTTTGTATCAGATCCATTTGGTGTCAAACACCAGGACTGCACCAGGAAGCCACCTCCTGCAGTTGATGTCTTACTGAAAAAAGAAAAGACACAAAATGCAAACAAAAACACTTATAACTTAAATGTCTGGTTTCCAAAATAATAATGCAGTCTCTTCATAGGAATCTGTAATCAAATGTGAAACACATATATACATATGTGTATATGTGTGTAGCTATGTAACATAAACAGGAAAACATATACATGAAATTTTTACTCATTCACTTTTATAGATCATGTATTGTGTATTTTTAAGCCAAGCTGCCTTTTCTCCCATGTGACTAAGCCCGGTCAAAGTGCATTTTTGGCTACGGAAGTCTTGACTGAGTTGTGAGTATATGCATTCATACGTGTAGAAACATGTTTTAAATCACTCTAGCCAAGCCTCTGGAACAATGGTTCTCAACATATGAGGTTCACATGAAGTTTTAAAAATTCTGATGCCCACCTGAAACATAACACTGTATGTTCATATACTTGAACTCTAAAAATTAGTGAACTAAAAAACATTTTGATGGCCACATCATACCCTAGTCTAATTAAATCTCTGTATTTTTTAGAGTTTCCCAGATGGTGTCACTGTGAAGTCACAATTAAAAATGACTGCCCTGGATAATCAATGAATCCGTGTTAACAGTTTGGTGTTTGACCTCTCCACTCTTTCTTCTACGCTCATACAGTCATACACAAACACGTTCTAATATTAGTTTTGCTCAATCAACAAATCTCATATTACTATGCACAGTACTCAGCAACTTGCCACTTTGATCTAACAATTTACCATGAACATACCTCTAGGTCAATGCACATAGTTCTAACTCACAAACTACTTTGTTAGAGGCGTGACATACTAAAAACAGTATGTTGAGACTAATAATATGGTGATGCTATGTAGGAGGAATTAAAGAACAAAAAGATCTTTGACAAGATCTCTTAATAGAAGTCTAACAAAATAGTCCAGGAATGAGAACCAAGTTCTCCAACTAGAGAAGTGGAAGTAGGAATGGAAAGAAATGCACCAATGTCAGAATTATCAGGAAGAGGGGCGCCTGGGTGGCTCAGTTCGTTAAGTGTCTGACTTAGGCTCAGGTCATTATCTCATGGTCCCTGAGTTTGAGCCCTGTGTTGGGCTCTGTGCTGATAGCTCAGAGCCTGAACCCTGCTTCGAATTCTGTCTCCCTCTGTCTCTGCCCCTCCCTGCTTGCACCCTCTCTCTCTCTCTCAAAAATAAATAAACATAAAAAAATGTAAAAAAGAAACAAAAAAGAATTATCAGTTACTTTAGTAACTGGTACAGGATACAGGGAAATGGTAAAAATCAAGAGCAGTCCCAGGGCTTAAGCTTGGAAGCCTAAAAATAATTCAAAAGAAAAATTATTAAGAAGGCAAATTAAATAACGAAAAACTGACTAATTCAATTGTATACAATCCTCACAGCCTGCCCTATAGACTTCAGAATTGCCTGGCTTGCCCCCATAATCACATATACCGATTTCTTGCAATAAATTTATTTTTCTTTAAGTTTAGTTATTTATTTTAAGAGAGAGAAGGAAGGGAAAGAACAAGTCGGGGAGGGCAGAAAGAGAGAGAGGATCCCTAGCAGTCCCGCACTGTCCACACAGAGCCCAATGTGGGGCTCAAACTCACAAACCGTGAGACCATGAACTGAGCCAAAATCAAGAGTTGGACACTTAACCAACTGAGTCACTCAGACACCCCTGCAATAAATTTCTTATTATATACCTCCTACCAGTCTGTTTCTCTGGCCAGCCCTGATGAATATAATGGCCTTCATTTATGCAGTAAAACAGGAGGCAGGAAAGGAAAGGGAGAGAGGAGAGAAGGAAAGAGAAAGAAAATGAGGAAGAGACACTGAGAACCTGGGAAGGGTGGGATTATTTGGGGACAGCCACTGAGAGTCCCCAACAAATAAAACATGAACTGTGTGTTCCCCCTGTCTCCCCCTTTATATAATTACATCACTAGGGGCTAAGCCTGAATATTCCATATTTCCTTTGAAATCTTCCATTGTACCTGGCACATTGTCCCTGAATTGGGATATACTGGTTGCTTCACTGATTCCTTCCTTGTAATACTACCAATATATTTCCTTACTTTGGTTCTTTTGACCCATCTTTTAAGAAAGGTAGTAGATGAAAGGCTTAATGAGACCAATGACAGGTGTTTATTGTCACAGATCAAGGGGATCCTATGGTTTTCTCCAATTGTTTCGGAACTCTGGCTTAAAAAAAAAAGTGAGAGGGGGCTGTTATGTATTGAGTGCCCCAATTATCCAACAATATGGTTCCTAGGAACTCTATAAGAATCCCATCTAGACTCTTGACTACCTAGTGTAAGTAGATAATAACAATATAATCAAGGGGCTGCCCAGAACAGATCATTGCACGATTTCCATCTGTCATTGTCTTATACATGGATGATGAAGGATTTCCTGTCTATAATTAAGTAAAAATTATGGTGGACAACTGCTGATCTTGCTTTCTGAACAATCTTACACATTTCTTCTAGTCACACTAATTCACAGGGGCAGAGATAAGACTTCAGCTAAGTCACAAACTTAATACCTCCTCCCCTGATCCAAGAGGATCTAAGACCAGCCAGCCAATCAGAATTCCTAGAATTGTTCACTCTCGAGGCAGGAGAGTAAAAACTCTTTCTTTTCTTTCTATACAGTGGTGAGTCTTGAGCCCAGAGCTAAAGCTACCATGTACCACTCATTGAGAAACTCTGCCTCCAAGGGGAGAGAACTGGCCAACATGTCAAGAAAATCAGACCAGGGATGGTGGAGGCACACCCACAGAGCTGTGTCCTTGTCTGAATTTCCCCCAGTTGCACCTGGTCCCTCCTGGTCATGTCATCCAATATAGGCTCCAAACAAAACCATTTCAGCTAGGTCAAGTTGCTTTTCTGTGTCTTGTACCCAAAAGACTTTTAACTAATGCAAATCCTAATCAAGGAGAGAATCCCAAAGATGGGAGCTGCATAACTGGGATGAAATATCAAGTTCTAGCATGTAGGTCAGCTTGTAAACAGGAAGCAAATCTGGGAGCCAGGAGCCAAGGAGATCAGGAAAAGGTCAGGGATCAGCATACAAAGCAAGTTGCGCTGGTTTTTCAGCTATTGTTTCTTAGCTCCAAACCCACCCCTTTGGGGTCTGCTTCTTGACACCGGGCAGGGACTTGGAAACTGTTGCTCCTCCTTTGCCAGCCAGGTCCCCATCGGGGATCTGTACAATACATTGTAATGCTAGAAGAGGGAGAGAGGGCTTTTTCTTCCTGTTTACTTGCTGTTTCTGTACGTGGTGCCCAGCAAGTGTTTCATCTCAGCGGTGGCTCAGTTCCAAAACCAACAGGTTCTGTGCTGGGTTTTTCACCCTCCCTTATCACAGGATCTCTCAGAGACACTAGCACCAGGGAGCTGTACCCTTTCTTCATGTGCCTGCCTCCCAGCTCCACAGAACCCCCAAACAGAGTTCCTGAGGCACCAGCAAGGTTAGAATGCCCTCTACCTAGTCCCAGAGTCATGAGCAACTCCTCTAAGCTTTGGGACCTAACACTCCTAACTTGTCTCTTTGCAGCCCCAGGGGAACAGTGCTAGGAATGGGGGTTCTCTCCACACGCACCATCCCCACGTCACCTTGGTGCTCCTTCTTTGCCTTTTCATTCTTCCGAAAGCTGTTTCACAGATTCCTAACATGAAACCCTCTGCATTTAACAATGCGTATGGTTTCCGTTTTCCAGACTGAACCCTGTTTAGGGTTGTGTCTATGAACAAAAGTGGCTATCAGAGCAACATTGCCACAGGCTCTGGGCTTCTAGCCATCCAGGACTCAGGGAGGAAGTCGAGTGGCATGGACATGTGACAGGAAAAGTTAGATTTTTGTGGGCAGACTCTTATTATTTGGGGGAGAATGCTCTTATTTTTCTCAATTCTTACTATGTTTGAGGTGCATTATATACATTATCTTACTTAATCTTAGAAAGTATCTATTTTCATCACTTCCCAGACGAGGAACTGAAAGAGGTTCAGTAGTTTGCCCAATGTTACCCAGCTAGTAAGTTGAAGAGCTGAGAAGAGAATCCAAATCAAACTTTTACCAAGATTCACATTCTGCACTTCTGGAAGCTGTCAGAACCCTCTCTGGGGCTTCAGCCGCAGGACAACTGAGATCCACGTTGATGCCCCGCCCTTTGGCACCACACATCTTAGACCTGCCCAGATGCCCTTCGCAGGGCCTGACTACCCAGTTAGGACATGCAGGAGTCTCCTTCACTGAAGTGATATGTCACATGGGTGGCTGGGGATGGTAGACAGCTGCAAAAGGTAGAGTTGGTCTACTTGAAGCACCACAGGAATGTGAGTGGAGGAAGCAAGTGGGAAGTAGCAACAATTAGAACTATATTGGTGGAGTCAATTAATAGAAGACTACAGTGTAATATAATGCTCAGTAAGGAAGAAATCCACTTATTCTAAATGTTAGTACACACCTCACCAGCGGGCAGTGTCTGCCCCCAGCACGTGGCAAACTCACATCTCAAGCTGATCTTCCATTCAGACCTAATCCCGATTCAGAATCTTTCATTTTTTACATGACATTCTGCATAAAAGTGGCCCTTTCCTGGACTTTTTGACTCTTTGGGCTTTGTGACTCATCCATTTCTTTAGAAGTTAGACATGGCCAGTACTGACACAAAACAGGGGCTTTGGAGCTGTAGTTCCTGGGAGAGGGACCAACTCAACTGCTAATTATAGGATTTTGAACAAGTGACTTCATCTCTCAGCCCCTCTCCCCCAAAAATGAGATGTTAATAATAACCATCGTGTGTTTATTTTCTGTTACTATTTTCTAGGCATATTGGTAACTTTTGATATGCACTGTCTCAATCTGACCCTCATAAATGTCCTATTATTATCCCTGTTCTACAAATAGGAATCAGATGCTTACAGACAGGAAGTGCAGAGTCAGAACCAGAAAGTTAAGTCAGCCTGAATCAATTGCCCGTGCTCCGGGCTTCCACCCCTGAAGGGGTAAGTGGCACAAGACTCTGTAAACAACTAGAAGATAAACAAATTACACAGAATAGGTCTTCTCAGAGACTGGACTACAGGCAGCACAGGGGAGCGATCCATGAGAGAAGGACAATGGCCAGGTGAGCTCTACGATGCCCCATCTTTCTCTCGGGATGCAATCTGTAGGCTGCTGTACAGGATGGTGACCCACGCACAGTCCCAGGGTTTCACTGAGCTGAAGAGTCAGATATAAGAGTTCAGGTACAATAAGGAAGATGAGACTTGTAGGGAAGAGTGTGGGAAAGGGAAAAACTATGAAAAGAAAGAGATCCAGCAATCTACTGAGCAGTTCCTTTTAAGTCTTTGGCCTAATGCTAATCTATGAAAGTTTAGGAAGGAACTCTATAAGGCAGGACAAAAACTGACTCACTTCCAGAGTGCTATAAGCTGAGAGATGCCCTGAGCTTACACATGCCCAGGTGTTTTCTAGTAACCATCAACTAGAGTGGAGAGATCTTCTGAATAGGCAAAACATTAAGAAAAGACACCAGGGGGTGCCTGGGTGGCTCAGTTGGTTAAGCATCTGACTTGGCCTCAGGTCATGATCTCAGGGCTCATGGGTATGAGTCTAGTGTCAGGCTCTGTGCTGACAGCTCAGAGCCTGGAGCCTGCTTCAGATTCTGTGCCTCCATCTCTCTCTTCCCCTTCCCCATTTGCTCTCTCCCTCTCTCTCAAAAATAAATAAATAAATAAACATAAGAAAGTAGGAAAGAAAGAAGGAAAAGAAGGGAAGGAAGGAAGGACACCAGAAAAGTCTCACCATGGTGGTACGGCTAAACTAGTCCCAAAATAAAGCCTCAAAGGTATCAACTTGATCTACAAGGCATTTAACAGGCTGCCAAACTAACTTCAACATTTTTATTCATTTATTTTTAACCATGACATTTTGAAAGAAAGACACCAACATGTAAATATTCAACACATAATTTTCATAATGTCCAACATCCAATAAAAAATCACTAGACTTGTCAAGAAGCAGCACACAAGGAGGGAAATATGAGTCAATAGAAACAGACCCAGAAATGAGAGAGATAACAAAATTAGCACATGGACTTTAATATAGCTGCTATATGACTTAAATCGGGGACTTAAAGCAGGAGCATCAAGTTTTTCTGTAAAGGGCCAGATAACAGATAACAGCTTTGTGGAGCACATAGACTCTCTGCTGAAAATTTTTATTTTTTAAATAATCCTTTATGATGTAAAACCCATTCTCAGCTCATAGGCCATCAGTTGGATTTGACCCCCAGGTCATAGTTTACTAACCCTTAACTTAAAAGAAAATATAAACTAAATGTGGAAAACAATGAAAGATATAACACACCCATTAAAAAATACAGATTTTCTAAATGAAAACTACAATATCCAAAATGGAAAATTTACAGGATTATAACGTATTAAAAGAAATATCAGTAAACTTGAAAGCATAGTAATAAACTAGAGCATAACAGAGAAAAAGGAACTGGGAATTAAATGGACAGTCTTGGTGAGCTATAAAATAACCTCAAGTATCTACTATATATGTAGAAATAGAAAAAGCAGAGAAGTCATGGCTCAACTTTTCCAAATTTGATTTTTTAAAAGCAACAGTTCACATCACAGTCAAATTGCCAAAAAAAAAAATGATAAGGAAAAAAGGCTCCAAAGTATACAGAGGAAAAAATGCACATTATATTCCCTAATGTGGGTAATCAACATAATCCCATAGACGTCTTGCCAGAAATAATGCACGTCAAAAGACAATGGAACTACATCTTCCAAATCCTGGGAAAAAGCAGATTTTCTTCACCTCTTTGCTAATCTGCCCCTCAATGAATATAGTAGTAGTCCCTGTCATGCACAGTTTCTGTAAAGACTTAATGAAATAAGTCTTTATTTTTTTAAAAAATTATCTGAATAGAAATTTACATGCTAGAACTTTAATAATATAATATTGTTGTGAGGGTTACTATTACTATGAGAATTATTATACGTAAACATGAAGCAATTCCATTTTTCTACCTGTACTACAAAAGCCCAAACTTCTGCTATGGTATTCTGCCCTAAAGGATGTGTTCATTTCATCTCCCATCTTCCCCGTAATGCGTTTGCCTACTGTGCGATCCTTGTTCTCTAATCCACTGTTTTCTCGTGTCCAAGTCTTTGCGCATACTTCCAAGTACCCAGTTTTCTCCTTTTCTTCTTTTTTTCTTTAAAAAAAATTTTTTTACATTTATTTATTTTTGAGAGAAAGAATGAGACAGAGCATGAGCAGGGGAGGGTCAGAGAGAGGAGACACAGAACCTGAAACAGGCTCCAGGCTCTGAGCAATCTGTCAGCACAGAGCCCAACGCAGGTCTCAAACCCATGAACCGTGAGATCATGACCTGAGCCGAAATCGGATGCTTAACTGACTGAGCCACCCAAGCGCCGCCCAGGTACCCATTTTTCAAGGCCTCTCAGTCTTCCACTATCATCCTTCCAGAACTAATTTCTTCATCGTGTATGTTCTCATAATATATTGCTTATACCAGTGTTTCTCAGATTAACTGTGCATGAGTCACCAGGAGTGGAATCTGAGCTCTACACTTTGAGAAGCCCCCCAGGGCTGTTGGTGCTGCTGGCCTGAGAGCAATCCACTTTTGAGAACAAGGTCTGATATTTTTATCACCTCCACAACAAGAAAAATAACTACGTAAAGAAGAAAAGCGAGGGACATTCCCCTTTGTCAGGACACAGCACCTGAAACAGAGCCATGCAACTAGCTGATACTCACTAGCGAGCTACAGAGACTGAAACGAACACATATAGGTGTTCTCTTAGTCAATCTTCTGCTTCCTAGGCAAGCCCTGACTTCTCCCGGATACTTAGGAATACGTATCTAATTTTCAAGTGTTGAGGGAGAGTAAAACCTACAGTGTACTTTAAGCCCTCATGTTAATGGGTTACCCACTATTCTGTAAGAGCTACATTAGCTACATAATATCATGAAAATTTATTAAGAATGATACTGCTAAGGGGCGACTGGGTGGTTAAGTATCCGACTTCAGCTGAGGTCATGATCTCACAGCTCATGAGTTCAAGCCCCATGTGGGCTCTACGCTGACAGCTCAGAGCCTGGAGTCAGCTTTGGATACTGTGTCTCCCTCTGTCTCTGCCCCTCCCCAACTCACACTCTGTCTCTCTCAAAACTAAATAAACATTTTAGAAAATAATAAAAGAATGATATTGCTGAGGAGCACCTATGTGGCTCAATCAGTTGAGCAGCCAACTCTTGGCTTCTACTCAAGCCGTGATCACATGTTTCATGGGTACAAGCCCGGCATCAGGCTCAGCACTGCTAAGCCTACTTGGGATTCTCTCTCTCTCAAAATAAATAAATATTTTTTTTAAAAAAGAATGACAATGCTGATAAAATCGTCATTTATTTTGCTTAATTTTAAAATGTAGATTTAGCAGGCTGCACTTGATGCTGCAATCAGTTAAGCATCCCACTCTTGATCTCCCCTCAGGTCATGATCTCACAGTCAGTGAGTCCCACGTCAGGTTCTGCACAGGAGGCGTGGAGCCTGCTTGGGGTTCTATCTCTCCTCTCTGCACCTCTCCTGCTTGTGCTCACACGTTCTCTCTCTCTCTCAAAATAAATAAATAAACTTAAGAAATATTTGTTCAAGATAAATGAACAAGATGTAGATTTACTGAAACTTTTTCTTTTGCACAAACACTGTAAGTACCTAGTAAAAACAGAAGTGCATGTGTGAGATGGCATGTCCCAAAGACAAAGATCATTCTAACTAAAAACAGAAAAGTATTCCTCTCAGACTCTCATGAACTTAAGGGAGTCCCTGTATTTAAAAAGCCTCAGAGCCTTTTTTTCCCCTTCCCATCCCCCAACCTCCTGCTCCAAAGGCTCCTGGGTAGCAGTGCCCGACCCACCCCGTATCCTGTCACATGACCAACGCAGGGCTATCAGCACCTCCGTATTGTTTTGGCCTGCAGGATCCAACATGTGTTTCCCCTTTGCAAAAATTACATCATGTCTCAGGAAGTCTCTTTTCTCCCACAGAACCAGCGGATATTCTCCGTCAAGCCTTTTGCAAATAAGAAAAGAAGATAAATTAATCCTGGTGCGGTTGTCCGAAGTGCACATGCTTGCCACGGAGTCTTGTTACACAGCCCAGCCCGAAATGATCCATCTGGGCGCTATGTCCCCAGTGCCTTGCTCCCCAGGAAAACAAACAAGACCGGGATGAGGAGTAGAGTTTGAACTTGCCTGCTATGCTATTCTTCACATAAAGTGCAATTGCTTCCTAGACTGGCCTCTCTACCCAGAAGCGTGCCAGATGATAGTCTGACTTCCGCTCTAACAAATGCTTTAACCTGCTGCCAAAAGAACAGGAATCACAAGATGCTGAAAATGCCATCTCTCTCATGGTGCCTTCTCCAGTTTCTCAGAGGAATGCTAACAAAATCTCTTGCACTGCCTGGTGTGAAAATAAAATTATCTGTGACTACTTTCCACCCGAAATATAGTTGCCCTTGTTCCTCAATGTACAATGCGTTTCCATTATCTGTAGATTATGTAAAATCTTCCTTTCTCATCCCTTTTTAAAGGATTGGGGTTCTGTCCAACTCTTGCTGAGCCCCATATATTTCAATCCTTGTTGTTTGTCAGAGGTTGTGAGTAACCAGATGCCAGAGACAGAAGAGAAGGTGGCTCCCTTTTGTCAACACCTAGCAGAGTACCACAATTTAGGGTATATTTGATAATGATGATAATCCTAATGATCCCTTAAATTCATATAATACTTACAAGTTATAAAAGAGTTTCCTGCCTATGACATCATCATTCTTCATGACAGACTCCATGCAAAGGCATTCAGCCGCGTTATGATGGTAGATAAGAGAAGTATAGTTTCTGCCCTCATTTAATTTATGTTCATTGAATGTTTCTTTAGCCCCTCTAAGATTCTGGACACTTTGTGCTGGTGATATATGTAGAGAAGTTTAGAGTTGTTATTGTGTTTTTTCATTTTATAGGTCAGAGATGGGGGTTCCAAAAGGCTATGTGACTTTCCCTAGTCCACACAGTTAGCTGCGGGTGAGGTAGCAGATACCACGTTTTGTGTCAGACACTGACCAGAGTTCAGATAGCCAAAGACAGGCCGTATCACTGATAATTAGCTTCTAAGCCAAGGTAATAAATTATGCCACAGGTAATAAATTATGCTGCCCTTGCATATTGGAAAGAACAGCAGACTGGTAATCAGGATTAGGATTTGGATTCCATTTTATTACTTCCTAATGCATTAAATAAGGTCAGTAGTTTTCGAACAGTGTTACTCAGAGTCTTAGGGTTCTACAGACTAGGAGTCTTTGAGGAGACTCATAGGTGGAGGGGGTAGCTCCAAGATTCTGTTCCAGATTCAGTCAAAGCACCAAAGCTTTGAGCTATTTCATACACTGAGATTCTGCATGTAACATTGATTTTTTAAAAAGAAATTTGAAAAAAGAAACAACAAATTGGAACCCAATTAACTGGATTATCTCCAAGATTTTTTAAAAATTCTGATCACTCAGTAACCTTTTCATCATTATTTGCTTGGCGTCTGTTTCTTCTCTATTTGAGGTGGTTAATGTGGGACTCTGTTCCCCACAGAGTGATCGAGATGGTAGATGCTAGAATCTTGCTACTCAAAATGTGGTTCACAAATCAGTAGCATTGGCACCACCTGGAACCTTGCTAGAAATACAGAACCTCAGACCTCATCCCAGAACTCCTGAATCTGAATCTGAATTTTATCAGGCTTTCTGAGCGACCTGGTGAACAGGTCAGAAGCACTAATCTGGAAGATACTGGAATCTCTCTTGGTTGACTTACATCACTGAGCCCCTCCTGTTCTCCTCTCTAGGGTCTATAGCAGAAAGGTTAGTATGGCTAGTCACTCCCTGTCCCACCTCCTCATAGCTCCCTTGGTCCCGGGAAAAAGTAGAGTCAGCATTGCCATTTTGCCCATATCCTAACTTACAACAAAATAGTCACCATCTGTTAACTTAGACTTATAACTTATAAATGGTCCCCCCATACCCATGACCATTTAGAATGTCAGGGTTATTGAAAGCAGTTCTTCTCCAGTAGAGAGAGAGGGCTCCTTTGATGAGATCATCTTTCCAATCCAGTCCAATCCTGAGACCCGCTAATTCTATAATACAGACTTTCATAACAAAAAACTCTCAGATCCTTTACAAATTGCCCCAGGCTTGTCCATGTGTTATTAAAGTTGGACTGAGTAATGAATGCTATAAATGTCCTAGGAGACAGCACTCATGCCCAGTGAGCATGACATCCCATAATAGACCTATTTGGCTTGTTACCCTGGCGCCTCTCTCCACCCTGAGCTCTGGAAACCAGAGAAAGGCAAACATCAGAATGTCAATCCAAAGGCATAGGCATGAGTATAAGATGCTTTGCTTGGAGAATTTTCATAAGATCATATTTCTGGCCAGATTCCTATTACTTCTGCGTTGTAGTCGGGAGGCGATTTTTTCATTAGCATTTCTCTTCCCAGAAGGAAAACATTATCCCCCAAATAAAATTCAAGTGAACTAAATCGCTTCCAACCTCAGCATCATTTCAGGCTTGGTGTCATTTGTGGATTCGAGATTGAGTCCTATTTAATCTGCTCAAGTTCTATCCCTAATAGGAAAAATGCCAAGAAACAAAGAAAAGATGTATCCCATTTTCAGAGGCAATCACCTTCTATGTTTTAGACTGATCATAAAGCAGCTCAATTTATCAACTTCTTACAAAGTCAGCTCTTTCTGGCAAAGTCAAATCTGACTGCACTCATTCTTTCAACATTTATTGAACGTCTACCATGTGCCAGGCACTGGAGCTCACCACTAACTAGGGAGAAAAGACACATGGTGTTTATCTTGAAATCCAAAACTCATAGCTTACCTACGAAGACAGAAATGTAAATAGCTACGAAGTCATATAATCAATACCTTACTGGTGATTTGAATGAGATACAATGGGAATATAGACTAGTAAGCATGGAGAATTCAAATATGGGTTGAGACTCTACTCTTGCTTTCAAGATTTTAATCCAGTGAGAAAACAAGAAAACCACACCTTGGCACTAGTAGGCAGTTCCTGCTAAGTGTAAAACTTATACTTATCCAAACAGCATTGAAGGCTAAACATCGATGGTGAATCTACATAGTAACTGAGCACTATCATGGTAGGCTTTGGGGATCAGTGACAGAGAGCAAAATGGACTTGAACTGACTGTAAAAAGTGGGAAGAATTTCTATTTCAATTTTAAATTGAATTTTAATTGAAATATTTAAATTACATTTCTAAATAAAATTCCATTGATTTCTAAACAATAAGAATGGGTTGTATGAACAGGGAGACTAGTATGATCAAAGGCAGGTGGGAAGGCTGCCCATACCCCCTGGAACAACGATGAAGTTTTCAGTTCTGCTTGGAACAGAGATTTTAAGCTTAGAGTATGTTCAGTGATAAATCTGGAAAGACAGACTGAGGCCATAGTCTGGAGCCTTGAACTACATACTTAGGAATATGGCTTTTTGTCCTCCCATAAACAGTCAAAGGCTCACATGCATTTTGAGCAGGTGAATGAAAGGAAATTGGTAGGAAAATTAAATTTGTGGTCATTTTTTGGATAAATTGGAGTAGGAAGCTACCAGAAGAGGGGCAAATTTGGAAGTAATTGTTATCAATAGAATCCCATGCCTACATTTAATTATCACTGATAAACCATCCCAGTATGCATGCAGGGGTTGGCTGTGAAAGGGAATCCAGGGTAAATGGCATCATTCTTTCTTGAGGAATGTACTCTGTGCAAAATGTAATTGAGGACCTTGGGTTTGAACTTAAAACACCAGCTTTAGGTCATGTTCTTCACTTCAGTTGGTTAGGCCCAATGAGCAAGGCTTAAGGAGATGCCGTGTGGAATCTCAGAACACAAATGTTAGAGTAGTTGGGAGCTTAGATGTTATTTGGTCCAATGATGTCATTTTGTGGGTGGGAGCAGGGCTCTTAGACACCAGCCAGGGCTGGAGTTACAACTTGAGGTCCTGATCCCAGATCCAGTGCTCTTCCCACCACACCCAGCTCTTTCTTAAATAATGGCAATACGCCTCCCCTCAAAGAGCTTACAAGTGTTCAAAACAAAAACAGAAACAAAAAACCAAATATCAATTTCATGCCAGAAAGGTATAAAAGTGCATGCCCATCCAAACTGAGAAAAATGGGGTCATCTTTCTTAAAGACTGATAGAAAAATAAACCTCCTGCACATTAGGAAAATAAATTTCTGGCAGGCTTAAGGCCAGATAATGAAAAGCTACATTTCTCCTTGAGTTTCAGCTTCTGAAGGCAAAGGTAGCCCAGGAGACAAAGGAGAGCTCTTTCCTGGAAAAAGTAAATGTTTACTTTATTTGCCTAATGTGGTTTCCTTTCTAAATGTTGTAATCCAGAAAAGCTAGACCAGAGGACTTGTGATTCAAGGTCACAGAATGAAGGGTCCAATTATTCTAAATAGGTACAAGAATCAGTGCAATATTTCTGAGCCCTCAGAGGAATGCATTTATGGAGTCTTGAGCAATTAGTCATTTTCTCTGTTGAATTCTTTATGAGAAACTAAATATATAGATATTTGGGGTACAGAAGGTAACATAACAGAATAAACATTGCTCTAGTGAGCATATCAAACACAAATAGCCCCCTTTTTGGCCCAGCTATTATAATATGCATGAACATAAGAAAAGTGAGGTAGAGAAGTCTGACTCAAAAAAAATTTCTATTTTTCCAAGGCTTATTAAGATATATCTTATTTTATTTAGACCAGGTTTTTGACCCAGAGATCTGTGTCCATTTCTTCTTTAAAACATGTTCTAAAACCACTGAGTATGTTTCACAGATAACACACTTCAGATGATTAAGATATATTTATTTTATAAAAAAATCAAATGTAAATCAAAATTATAAAATGTTACAATTCACCAGGATGTTATAGGATGTCAAGTCCAACCCTCTATTGGCTGCTTAAATCCTACCATGATCCCTTAACAAGTGGCTCTTCCAGCATCTACTCGGACACCACAAGAGAAAACCTATGACTTTCCAAGGCCACCTGCCAATTTGATGCATTATCACCTAATAAAAGCCAAAATCTGGTATCATGTACCTTTGTGGTTTTGAATTTTGAGATAACAGAGACCAAATCTGTTCTCTGTTCCACATGACAATTCAAGTCAATAGACATTTATTGAATGTGTACCAGGCAATATGCTGGGTACTAGATATTGAGTGAATGAATGAATGAATGAATGAATGAGGCAGCGTCCTTGCTCTAGAGATACTTACACTGTAGTGGGGAGACAGATGTGTACAAGCATATTCTGTGTTCAGATGTATAGAAAGGGCACTTAATCCAGATTTGGGAAGTTAAAGAAAGTCTTAAATGAATTTGTAAAGACAAATAAGGGTTAGCCAAGGAAGTAATTTTCTAAAGGGAAAAATTTCAGGAAAAGTACAGAAATGAGAAATAGTAGGATATATTCAAGGACCTACAAGTAGAATGATATAAGGAAGGAGTGGTATACAATGGGGTTAGACATAGGCAAGAATCTGATAGAGACTTTCTTGTATCTCATACCTAGAACCTCTGAAATGGTTTAAAAAAGAAAATAATAAAATCAGATTTACCTTTTTGTTAGGTCATTCTGGTGGCAGTATGGAGAAACAAGGGTAGAAGAGGCAAAACCATTTAAGAAGTTATTTCAGTTATCCAGGTGAAAAATGATGAAAAGTTGAATTGAATCTGTACTAATGTGGGTACATTTCAGAAATATTTATGAAATAAAATTGACACACCCAGAAAACTACTTTTTTTTTCAGAGAGCATAAGTGGGGGAGGGGCAGAGAGAGAGGGAGAGAGAGAATCTTATGTAGGCTCCATGCCCACCACGGAGCCCCATGTGGGACTTGATCTCATGACCATGAGATCATAACTATGAGATCATGACCTGACCAGAAATCAAGAGTCAAACACTTAACTGACTGAGCCACCCAGATCCCCCTGGAAAAATAATTTGATGAAGATGGTAAAAAAGAGATGGCAATTCCAAGATGATTCTTTGGCTTCTAACTTGAGTAACTGAATGCTATTACACCAAGTTGAAGATGTCAGAATGAGGTGAAGATGGATTTGTTGATGTCACTTTAAAAAGCCAGTTTAGATCCATGGTTAGTAATTGGATACAAGTCAACTCAGAGGAAAGACTGAATTAGGGAAATAAGCCCCGCATCTAAATGGATAATACAAGCTTAAGACGATATACAATCATCCAGTTACAGAACAGAACCAGGTCCAGAAAGGAGAAGCATAAATGTAGAATGTTGGGGGACAATAACATTTAAGATAATTTCCAGTATCTGGATATAGCCATGGAGTTCCTCCTGGGTCTTCTCTTTTCTACAATAAGCATTCGAAGATCTTTCCATTCTATCTTCTATTCAGTATCATCCAAAATATTTCTTTTTGCCAATCTCCCTTCTAAAATAAGACATTCTCAATGGATGCTAATCCATGAACTGGAGCCTGGCCAAAGCTAAAAGTATCTCCATTCTGGATGACATAAAGGCCATAGATGGTAAACAATTCAGCAAAAGTGTCTTCCTACTTCTGGGGCACCTGGGAGGCTCAGTTGGTTAAGCATCCGACTTCGGCTCATGTCACGATCTCACAGTTCGTGGGTTGGAGCCCCACGTCGGGCTCTGTGCTAACAGCTTGTTCAGAGCCTGAAGCTTGTTTCAGATTCTGTGTCTCCCTCTCTCTCTGAAATAAATTTAAAAAATTTTTTAAATTAAAAAAAATAAAAGTGTCTTCCAACTTCCATAATATAGATTTGTCTGACCCTCCCTGCTTACGCTGACCTCCCTGCTTACGCTGTCTCTCTTTCTCTCTCAGAAATAAATTTAAAAATTTTTTTAAATTAAAAAAAATAAAAGTGTCTTCCAACTTCCATAATATAGATTTGTCACTAGAAACAGCTGACCATCCTGAAGCTGTATTTGCTAGTCTCCCCTGCTAATGAAATATGAGGGGAAGTGACCTATAGCTCAGGGCTGAGGTTTTTATGAATCAGAGGTCCCCTCTCTACTCTCTTTCCCCTGCTTCAAGCTAGATGCAAATGACAGGGAGGGCAAAGCTTAGAGAGTTGCTGAGTTCACCAAACAGAAGAATCCCAGGAAGTGGGTCTCCACGTGGCAGGAAGTCACACAAGACACCAAATATCTGACTTGGACAGTTAGTTAACTGAGCAAGAACTGAATTTCAATTCTATTATATCACTGAGATTTAGTGATCTATTTTTTTATAGTACCTATTATCTAATACCATACACCTCTGGCAGCAGCATAAGAAACCATCAATTTTGAAAGGAGGGACATCCTATCAATGTATTGCCATTTAAAATTCCACATAAACAAAGATTTTCTCCATTCTATAATCAGGCATTAATTTCTTTGATCCAATTGCAGAGCCTTACATTTATTCCTACTACATTTCATCTTTTTAGATTTAGATAATCACTGGATATTTTAGTTATTTGTTTGGAATTCGATTCTTTTCATTCAGTGTATTAACTATTCCTGTCAACTCTCTAGCATCTACAACTTTGACCAAGGTTTTCATCATCAAAACCATTAATAAAAATAATGGAATCATTGGGCCTGGACTAACATTTCCAGAAATATCCTCATAACAACATTCCTTGTGAGCTCTCTATGGACCTTCCCAAATCTGGCAACACTTCTTCTACTTGGAGAATACTTAATTTCATCCACTTCAACAACTGCTTTGAGTTTCTTAGGACTTGAAGATAAGAGTCAAAAAAAAAAAAAAAAAAAAGAAAAGAAAGGACTACTATCAAAGAGAGTCTATTCTCCTTCTTTCCAGGTCCTCTAGCCCAAGCTCTTCACCAGTTCCAAATCACCCCTATGGATGCAGTGACATCCTAACTACCCTCTCTGTTGATTTTTCCCTACTTCCATTTCTCCTAGACTTGTCCCTCATAGGTCTTTTCCCTTAAAACCAAGCTGCTGTCACTCTCCTGCTAAAGATGTCCAATGACTTCCCATTAAATCCAAACCCCTTTATCTTATGAACAAAGATCTTTCTGACATGGACCCCAACTATCTACTCAGGCTTCTTTTCCTCCATGCCACTGCAAACTTCTTGTCATTCACTGAATAGATTAGGTCCTTCAAAACACCTCTGCCTTATAAATGTTGTTCCCTGGCTTCACCTGATGTTTCTGTTCCTGTCCTACCTCCCTGAGGGAAGAATTAACTGCCTTCTCCTCTTTGCTTTCACATTTACTCTGCTCAACATCATTGTTTACAGGCCCTTCTTCCTCTGACGGCCTGTGAGCAGGTTGAGAACAGGGTTGTGGCTTTCATTCCTGTTTCTCCAGCTCCCACCACAGTGTATGCTTCACAGGTGGTGCTCACAAAATACTCGTTGAAATAATGAATGATGAGAAGGAAAGATAAATGGCGAATGAATGGGAGAGGCAGTGAGAAACAAAAGACACTGCTCTGACATGGACACAAAAAGTTCAAATTGCCAATGTGTACACAGTGTTAGGGTGCACAACTCATGGATGTTTCTTCTATCACCCATGTAACCATAGACCCAATAGATCTGGGGCACCTGAGTGGCTCGGTCAGTTAAGCGCCTGACTCTTGGTTTCGGTTCAGGTCACGATCTCACTGTTTCTGGGATTGAGCCCCACGTTGGGTTCTGTGCTGACAGCTCAAAGCCTGCTTGAGATTCTCTCTGTCTCTCTCTCTTTCTCTCTCTCTCTCTCTGACCTTCCCCTAGTTGTGCATGTGCTCTTTCACTCTCTCTCACAATACATAAATAAGCGTTAAAACAAAACAACAAAAAGAGCTAACAATTTTTCTGACCAGAATAAGGGAGGATCACCATATAGACACAGAGCTTTAGCATTAGAAGCTCTACACTGATACACACAGTCTCTTTACAGTTAAATATAAAAATATTTAAGAAGCATGAAGCTCCCTTAATATTTATATCCTTACAATCAGTTCTAAAATCGGCACCCTAACACCTGGTCAGGTCAAATAACTATTACTGTTTATTGTGGTGTGTTTTGGAAAAATAACAGAGTATCAGTGAAAAATATCCAAATACCTAGAAACAAATGGAGTAAAAAGAATAAATCCAGTAATTAGCCTGAAAGGACAAAGAAGGGTTGATTTCATTACAGAATAGTTTGCAAAGGGAACTAGCAGTCTTCCTTTTGAATCTTGATTAAAGGTGTGCCTACAAAGGGTACTCTACTGAATGCCCCTTGGGGATTTCTTTCCATGATTTGGTTTCCCTTGAGTAGTTGGTATGATTAACAGGGCTGGTTTCTTTCATAATTATCCTGAGGCCCTTTATATTTTCAAGCTGATTTGCAATTGCTTTTTTTTTTTTTTTTTAAGATATTCTTTAAAACAAACCTATCAGATGATGTGATGGTGGCAAGCTCAGCTCAGGGTGGCTGTGGTTGGCAAAGCCAGGACATAGCCACAGAGAGTCTTTCTATCTTCTTAGAGTACTTGGGTGCTCTTTTCAGAATATTTTCATTTCCAAAATTCAAAGCAAGCTTAGCTTTCCATCTTTGGACTTAGAATAAGGTTGCCAGATAAAATACAGGATGTCCAGTTAAATATGAATTTCAGATAAGTCATGAATAATTTTTAAGTACAAGTATATCCATCTCATCCACACTAGAAATCCTGTAGTTTTAGTTACTAAATCTGAGAACTCAAACTTAGGAAGAAAACATTTTTCACCCCAGAGCTATATAAACTGGAGCAAAGTACTTAATCTTTCCAGGTTGAAATTCCCTCATCTCTAAAAACAAAGGGTTGTGCCCCATGACCTGTAAGGGACATCTATGTAACTAGGCTATGGTATAATATTTCCCCATCATCTAAGACGTACCCAGGAATATAATAACAGTGTGGTGGAAAGAGTGCTCCATTTGGAATAAAAAGACCTGAGTTTGAATCTCACAGCTTTCACTATGTGATCTTAGACAAATCAAATCCTTCAGATCTCAGTTTTCAGATTCTTTATTAGCAAAAATAGGGATATTTATTCTAAGGATCAAATTCGTTAATATGTGTAGAAGTGCTTGGATAAAGTTATAAACAAATGATGACTTATTAGGAAGATACTCAACTCCTAGCAGAAGTTACTCTCAACCAGTATGGAAGGGAGTTATTATCAAAACATATTGCCAGAGACCTTGTTCCTCTACGTGACCCCCCAAAAATTTCAAGCTTGGATTAATCCTCAGAAGGTGCCCACAAGTAATCGCTTTATCATCTTTGCTTTTTGTAGTCCAAGAAATATGGGTTCAGGGGTGCTGGGGGGCTCGGTCAGTTAAGCATCAGACTCTTAGTCTCAGCTCAGGTCATGATCTCATGGTTCATAAGTTCGAGCCCTGCTTCCAGCTCTGCACTGGCAGCATGGGATTCTGTCTCTCCCTGTCTCTACCCTGCCCCCTCTCATGCATCTACCCACACCGTTTCTCTCTCTCTCTCTCTCAAAACAAATAAATTTTTAAAAACTTAAAAAAGAAGGAAAGAAAGAAAGAAAGAAATCTTGGTCCCCATGTTGGCCCTAAACCCCAATCCCTTCAAATAATAAATGGGCAAAATAATACCCACCAAACACGTTTATTGTGAGAATTAAGTGAGAAAACAGACACAAAGACCTGGCCCAGAGTTTCTCACTAGAAACACCCATTCTTTCCTTTCTCTGCTGTTCTCTCGGAGACCACAACTGAGGTCCAATGGGAGAGCGTGTTTAAGTAGGTCTCAGTTTCCATTCCCCTCCTCTACCTGGCAGCTCTGTTGTCACAGCCCAGAAGGATAAGGAAGGTCTCCTCGGATCCTCAGACTCCCCTAGGGTGGGGTCGGAGACACACACCCCCAACTTATTTAGTGGCTCCCGGCCTCTATGGACCCATAGAACAATAATAACCTCCCCTAACCTCAACCAGATTCAAACCAGAAAAGCAGCAGGAGCAAAGTCGCCTTGACCCAAAGGGGCATCCAGTCCCTCCCACGCCAGACGGATGATAATGCAATCCAGACCACACGAAATTCCCCGGATCTGATTACTGCATAAGCCCTCCCTGCACTGGCTCTTCCAGCCTCTCTCCCTCTTGCCTCAGACACAGCTCTTCCCCCGCCCCATTTTTCAGGTCAGCAGGCCAGTCAGGACAGCAAGATGCCTTCACTAGGGAGTTTCCGACTTGCTCCGAGGGTGGAGGGTGTCGATTCACCCTTTGCAGACACCTACTCGGAAAGGGCATCGGCGGCCCTCGCGCACGCACCTGTGGTACAACAGTGACCTCCAGCGGCCGGCGTGCCTCTGATCCGGCCATGAGGACAATGAATGCCTGCTTCCATTCGGAGAGCAATGACCACAACTTCTCTTATTTGGAACCACTTTCCAGAAAACCTCTGAGTGGCATCTTAAAAAATAAACCAACAACTTCGGAGTTACGCACCAACGGAGTCTAATCCTGTGTGGCTCTACCACTTGCAAATCTTAAATGGCCAATGGCCCTTCCAAGGACCACAGGATAAGGTCTGAGCTCGTTAGCACAGCAGATAGGGCTCATTAGGGTCCTGAGGTGGTTACCTATCCTCTCCTACAACTTCCCCAATCTTTGATACACACCAGATTTCGCCCTGGTCCCTGAATGGCCTCTGCCGTCTCCTCCCCTCTCAATGAGCTTCTTCACATCTCTGGCTGGTAAAATCCCTTTCAATTTTGACGGTTTCATATCAGAAATTGCCATCTTGGTGACATTTTTCAGTGCTGTCGCCTGACCACTGTCAACTTATGTCTTCAAAACCTACAGCAGGTAAAACTAATATTGATCTCTTTATCCAAGAAACAATAACAGAGCATCTATTATAATCCCGGTCCTTGTGCTTGGGTGTTTGGGAGAAACAGGTGAACGTGGCAAGGTTTCTGACCTCAGAATAGTTACAAACTAGTAGGAAATACGTGGGGAAATAACTACCATAGAGCTTATTAGTAAGGCACTATTGCAAGTTCCACACTGGACTTAAGAACAGAGGTCGCGAAACCTGGGAGGCTCAGTCAGTTAAGTGTCCGACTCTTGGTTTCAGTGCAGGTCACAATCTCACAACTTTGTGGTTTCGATCCCTGCTTCAGGTTCTGTGCCGAACCTGCTTGGGATTCTCTCTCCCTCTTTCTCTGTCCCTCCCCAACTTGTGCTGTATCTCTAAATAAATAAATAAAGTATATATATAAATATATATATAAATATAATAATTTATATTTAATGTATATATATTAAAAAAACAAAGAAGAACAGAGGTCATTACTTCAGCCTGTGAAAAAGCAATTGATGGCCCCACCCCGGTAGTGAGAGGCTTTGACTAAGTCTTAGAGTTAGCCAGGCAGATGTGGGACTTTTAAAAAGGAAAACAATGAATGAAGCATATTTGGGTCATGAAGTAACTTACACAGAAGCTGGAATGCGCTTAGGCCAGGAAGTGGTCCACATCGGCTGGAGCGTGCGTTCTATATTGCACAGTAGAGGGATGCAGGGCCAAAACGCAGGCTGGTTTCAGAAGGCGGGATCGAGGCCTTAACATATTTGCTGTGGCAATGAGTAATATTTGAAGGTTCCCGAGTGAAAGGGATATTTGGGAAGAATAAACAGACACAAAACTTGTCCCAGCGCCTATGGGACAAGCAAAAAGAGATCAAAATCAGGTTTTTGCTAATGACTGACACTCAGACACTGTGGGTGTCAGTCACATCCAGTCTGAAAGACTTAAGGCAAAATCTGTGAGTGGGCAAAAGGACTGGTGGGGCAGAGGACATCCAAGGAGCAGACTTTAACACACAAGGGAAATCAAGCAAAGGGTAGCTATGAACAGGAACCAATGTCAAGGTTTCAGAGAATGGGAAATCCCAGTGGAAACAGATAGAAGTCTCACTGTTTCTCAAGAACAGCACCTTGAAAGGGCCAGGGTCTTGAATGGCAAGGCAAGGGGTCTAATAAAGCTATCCTAAAAGGTCCAGTTCTGAGACTCTGGAGGGCCTCCCCAAGGGGCCAATGGAGATCAATTCTTGGCTCAAATCCATGTCTGGGAGATGACAAGGTTGTGGGTCTGTCCCTCGGCCTCCAGGTAATAGAACAAGGGAAGACAGCTGTCCTTGGACATGCAGAGCATGAAACTAATTGGTGGCTGAGGTGGGAGACAGTGGAAACTGGAGACTGTACCTGCCTTCCTGTACATGTATCTTCCAGAGACCGCTTGCACACAGAGGAAGAACCACAGTCAATCCAGAACAAGGCCTCCCCAGGGAAATGCAAATATTTTTGATGATGAAGATGAAGAGGACATTATGCTTCTCCATCCACGTCCCCACAGTGAGCTGCCTCCTTCCATCATGACACTTACCACAGCAAAGAGTACCTATCTGTTTACTTATCTGTTTGTTCCATTAGAAAAGAGGCTCTTTCGGGCACGGGGTGGCTCAGTCAGTTGACTGTCCAACTCTTGACTTCATGATATCGGGGTTGTGAGATGGAGCCCTGTGTCAGACTCTGTGCTGGGCATGGAGCCTGCTTAAGATTCTCTCTCTCTCTCTCTCTCTCTCCCCTTCCCTCTTCCTCTCCCTCTCCCCTCCCCCTCCCCTCATGTGTATAGCTCTTTCTCTCTCTCTGCTCCCCTAAAAAAGAAAACAATCTCTTTGAGGGGTAACAAACACATCTTCCTCAACTAGCACAGTGCCTGGTACAGATGGCACTCCATAAATACTGGTTAGAATTAAAAAATAAATAAATAAGCAAACCTGGGATGGGGAACATTGATTATGAAGTTACGAAGATCATAATTATGAATACTCTTCTCACTAAACTGTGGTCAGAATAAGAAGCTATACATGTGAGGTGCCTCAGAACAGGGTGAAGCAAAGTGCAGACAATCGTATCTGCTAGGATTATAGTATGGTGTCTCCTCTTGCAACAGACCTTAAACAGGCACAACCCCATAAGTCTTAGTAAGGAGACTTATCGGACCAACACTTTTGCTACAGGACATGGAAAGTGGAGACACTTTCATGGCCCACCTGGAGGGCTCATATCCATGATTGTATGATTTAGGACACACAGATATGCTTGTACACTAGCCTGACAATAACAGGGGCTTTTCTATTCTTTGTTGTTGTTTTTTTTAAAGATTTTTTAAATGTTTATTTATTTTCAGGGAGAGAGAGAGACCGGGTGTGAGCAGGGGAGGATCAGAGAGAGAGAGGGATACATAGAATTCAAAGCAGTCTCCAGGCTCTGAGCTGTCAACACAAAGCCTGATGTGGAGCTTGAACCCATGAACCGTGAGATTATGACCTGAGGCAAAGTCGGACACTTAACCAACTGAGCCAACCAGAGGCCCCATTTTTTTGAGGGGTGGGGAGGGGCAAAGGGAGAGGAAGAGAGAAAATCTTAAAAAGGATCCACACCCAGCACGGAGCCCAAAGCGGGGCTTTATCCCAAGACCCTGAGATCATGACCCGAGTCAAAATCAAGAGTCAGATGCTAAATCAACTGAACCATCCAGGCCCCCAAGGGGCTTTTCTATTCTGAATGTGAAATCATATCAGTATGGAAGCTTGACTATCTCATATGTCAGCCTGTTGTTGCTGGACTCAGAGAAGGTACACCATGAAATCGTCACGACAGTGAATCACTTGTGGGGGTTACACAAGTGTTCTGACACCCAAGACAAAGCAACAGTACCACAGAACTAGCTCTCAGGACTACAGGTGATAAGAGAAAGAAGTAAGAGAAAGAATGACACCACTTCCTGGCTGAGGTTGCTAGTAGTTGAGAGAGATGCTCAAATACCTTAAAAATCAGTTAGAGCAACCTTCAGTTAGTGGCACCAAAACCCGTGGGCTGGCACTTCTTTCCTACATGAACTAACTCTTCAGTTGGATTTCATTGCTTCAAGGAGAGTAATATTCAATTTCAGAATCTTCCTGGGTCAAATGGCTACATGTATGACATTGGTTTCAACCAAAAATGGTGGACCAAGACTTAGGTAATCTGGAGTGGAAGGCCCTGGAAATCAATTTGAGGAATAGAGAGCAGGAGCGGGATAAAGTTCCCCCCAACTATCTACTGGGTATGAAGTGAAGCTACCTCATTCATTTTGCAATGTTAATTATAAAATGTGAATCCTTAGCCCAGACTTCTCTTCTAAGGTCCAGACCTATATCCAGCCACCTAGTGAACGTGTCCACTCAGAGATCTCTCAGATTTCTAAAACTTAGCTTTTCCCAAATTAAACATGGCAATAGCATGGATTCCCAAGCATCTTTATTGATCCTTCATTCTTCCCCAATGTCTAATCAGTCCCCACATCCAACTAATTCACTATTTTCCATGCCTGCTATAGGCAGCACTGGGCTGAGCTCTCTGCATATGCATTATTTTTCTATTCTCACTGTAACTAATCACTGCAAAATTAAAGGTTTAATAGGATACACACAACTTATCTTACAGTTCTATAGGTTAAAAATCCAACACCAATCTCACTAGAGTACAATCAAAGCATTGGCATTCCTTTCTGGAAGCTCTAGAGGAGAATCCATTTCTTTGCCTTTTCCAGCTTCTAGCAACCACTCTCATTCCTTGGCCAATGGCCCCTTCCTCCATCTTCAAAGCCACCAACATGACATCTTTCTGGCCTATCTCTATTTCACATCTTTTTTTCTGACCACAGCCAGGAAAGGTTCTCCACTCTTAAGGACATTCATAATTAGATTGAGGTTGCTCAGATAATCTAGGATAATCTCCCCACCTGAAGGTTTTTACTTTTCATCGCACCTACAAAGTCTCTTCTGTCATAGAAAGTAAGATATTCATAGGTTCTGAGGATTAGGACTGGAGGGCCCAAATTCTGGCTACCACAACATGCACTATCTCATAATCTTCTCAAGAACTCTGAGACGGTTACTACTGTTAATTCCATTTTACAGACAAGAAAATAGATTTAGCAAAGTTGCCCAAAATGTGTAAGGTCTCTTCAATATGTGGCAGAGAGATGTATATTGAAGGCTGTTTGGCTTAACTATACTATATACATTCCTACTTCCTTAATGTCAGTTCATTCAATAATCCCACCACACCTGTTCAGGCCACTGTTATAATTTACAGTTGACTGTTGAACAACATGGGGATTAGGGACACCAACCTCCTGAAGAGTTGAAAATCTATGTATAACTTTTGCTTCCCCAAAACGTGACTAATAGCCTTTTGTTGACCAGAAGCCTTACCGATAACATAAACAGTCAATCAACACATATTTTGTAGGTTCTATGTAGTATACATTGTGTTCTTACCATAAAGGAAGCTGGAGAAAAGAAAATGTTATCCAGAAAAACATAAGGGAGAGAAAATACATTTACAGTACTGTACTTTTTTTTTTTTCTGATCCACACATAACTGGACCCATGAAGTTCAAAGCTGTGTTGTGTAAGAGTCAACTGTACTTAGATTACTGGATTATCATAAGTGGTCTCTCTCCCTTCAGTTTTATGGTCCTTCAGTCCACTGTCCACTCTGGAGACACAGCTAGCTTTGTCAAGCATGTATCTGGTCAGATCACCACCAAAGATATTACATTACTCTTGGGATGTAGTCCAGTCTCCTGGACATGGCGGTACGAGGACCATAAGACATCGCCTCTGTTTCCCTGGACCTTCACCATCTCTCCCCATGCCCCTCCTCCACCCTCACTATCTCTGTGCTAAAAGCAACACAGAACTGCTATCAGTTCCCCACATTTATCGTGTTTTCTCTCAGCCTCCAGATGTTTCCACATACTAATCCTCCCTAAGTTTGTTTGGGCCGATTCAATAAGATAATAGATGTAAGGTGCTTATTTCTGCACTTTGAACACAGCAAATGCTTATATAGAGGGCTGACTGCAGAGATTGGCAATGCTTTGTATAAGAGGGAACAATATGTGAGGGCCCTTGCCAACACAGATCCAAAGTAAATGAAAATAGGAAGTTTAGTAGAAATTTATCAAACCTGCTTTTTTTTTCAATTTGTTTTTCATGGGTTGCCTCCGAAGACTGGTTTGCACAGAGATAGGGAGAACAAAAACATGTTTCAAAAACAACCTAGCTAAGAATTACTGAATAACCTATCCTCTCTGTCCTGTTGTCTAAGACGATAAGCACGTAAATGAAACGAAAATAACAGGAATACAAAGATTGAACCACAGCTCCCTCTGCGATAAACTACAGTAACTGCAGGGAATGGTCCAGTCAATGTGAAGCTATCTTTGTTCTTGGAACACTGTCATTGGAAACAAAGGTCCAGGGGGTTTAAGGAACATGGTGAGGGATCTTTTTTAACAATATACATTTCTATATAAAATAGAATTTTTCATGGTATGATTTAGGGGAAAGATTCAAGCCCATATGTTATCCTGGACCCAAACATGAAGTAATAAGTTCCATTAGACAAAGGTTGACTGACTGCACATCTGCACATACTGGGCACTGATACAGATACAAGTAAGCTATCATCTGCTTTTAAGGAGCTCAGAGATAAGTGACAGAAGTAGGCAAAGAGCCAACCATGACAATGCTCTATAGACATATAAATAATCCCATACAGAGGGAGCTAAGGGAGCTCAGAGGGGAAAAATCTCTTCCTGTTCAGGATGATTGAGCCATCTTTACTAAACAAAGTGATACTTTAGCAGAATCCTGCAGAATGCTCTAGAAGAAAGCATGGGAGAGGCAACATATGCAATGACACAGAGGCACCAAACGGTGTGAGGGGAAAAGTCACTGAAGATGATGCTGGAAAAAGAGACGAGACAAGACCTTGAAGTGTCTTGATCGTAACATTAAATGGTATGAACTTTATCTGAAGTTAATGGGAGCCCATGATGATTTTGAAGCACAGCAGTGACATCAGCAAATTTGAATTTTAGAACTGTTATTGGGGCTACCACCTTAAGGAGGGATAGGGAGGCAGAGGTCTGTTCAGAGGTATCATAGTAATCCAGGAAGTGGTCTGAGTGATGTTTGAGCACTGATCAGTAATGCAAACGGAGACTCAGGGACAAAAGTCAACAAGGAAAAAAGACTGCTGTCTAATTGCACCTGGGTGATGCCATTCCCCAACTCAATTGTGTAAAGAATTTAAGACAAAGACCAGTCGGGGGAGAGAAGAGATTAAGCTGAGTTTGGATACGTTCAGTTTAGGATGTCTGTGAAATATCTAGGAACAGATATGTAATAAACATTGGACATCTGGACTTGGGAATTCAGGAAAGAGGTCTACAATAGATATAAATTTGAGAATCATCACCATGAGGTGTTGGCTGAAGCCATCAAAGGGAGAGTCAAAGAGGAATAGGAAAGGCCTCCAGAAAAATCTGACATGTAGGATTTTAGACACATGGAGAGAAGGTTATAGAGGGACTTGGGTTGTAATCACCAGAAAGGTTAGAAGAGAAACCACAGGAGATGAGTATCGTTGGAGCCAAGAGGCACAGTGAGGCTAAGAAGAAAGCTATGGTATAGCACAGCCATGCAGGCAAAAAGCAGCAGCAAGTAGAAATACACAGAAGGCCTCCCCCACCTTGTCTGCCCTGAACACCGTATCTAGATTGTCTGCCCTCCCCACATCTGCCTCCCTGACAAGCTAGTCATTTTCTACTACCCCACTTTACTTGATGCAGCCACAAAAATTCTGGCTGAAAATACTGTGTATTTGTCTCCTCTGTCTGCAACCCTTTACAGAATGTACGTGCCACGCACGAAGGCAGGAATCTGGTGCGGCTTGTTCTCCTCTGTCTCCATTTGGGCGTCACAAAAACAGACACTGAGACTAGGATGGGAATGCAAGGAGATGATATGGGAGGTGATCCAAGGAAATGTGGGTAAGGGAGTGGAGAAGGAAGACAATAAAAAGTGAGGATTTAAATCAGTTTCTACCATGGGTAACTGGTGTGTAATTCCACCAGAAACCTTTGTCAGTCTGCAGGAAATGCATACATCAGAGATTTCCCACCCGGGAGACAAGGGGTGTCCATCTACCTACCCATGTAGGTCACTACTTGAAGAGATCTGGGAGATGGGTAAAGAGAGTTTTGATTTCCCAGCACTTGTGGGCCACCTTAGATGTAGGCAGAACTCCAGCAGCCATAGACAGAGCCCCCACCTTGGGCAAAGAAACCAAGTGGCAGTAAATGGAAGTGAAGTTGGGACAGAGCACACAGAAATAGTAGGTTCAACAGAATAGTCCGCCCCCCCCCCCACACACACACAGCATCCACCATAGTTCTCAAATCGCTCACACAGAAAATAATGCTGGGTACATGGCTCTCCGTAGATATCTGAATGAATAGGGTAATCAGTGAATGAATGGAGAGATGGCCCTCCCAGTTTTACTGCACGTCGTGTTCTGCTTGAGCTCTATGTCCAAGCCATGCTGGACTTTGCCAACTCCCCAGAGCCTTCCAATATGTGCTGCTCCCATTGGCTGAATGTTCCCTTTGCCGTTAAGTGTCACTGCTTGAGGAAAGCCATCTCTGACCTCCCTCCCAACAATTCACGTTTCCAGGTTATGTACCCCCCACAGCACCCTGCCTGCCACCTGCTTCCCCTTCCAAACACTCGCTACATTTGACATCACTGTCCACCCTATTCACCAGTGGGACTCCAATATAACAGTGTCTATTATATAGCAAGTCCTCAACACGTATTTATTTAATGAGGAGCAAGTTAAGATTAACGTCAGAGGATCCTGTGGAGGTGGAGGTTTTGTGTACATAAGTGGGAGATGGAAACAGCAGCTGGAAGGAACAGAGAAACTTGTTGACTAGAAAACAGAAAGATTACAGGCAATGCTGAAGGCCCAGTAGAGTCTGGAATGCATTCATGTACAGCGGCACTGATCTCCGTGATTCTGTGTCTCCCACCCCACCTCCCAGTCATGCTTTGCAAAGGAGATGTGGTGGTTTGCAAAGATGGTGGGTGGGATAGATGGTGGGTGGTCAAGTTGACACCGCACTGGGGTTTCTGAGAGCAGGGCATGGAGAACATGGAAAGGGAGTTGAAGCAACTGGAAGAGGGACTGGAGCATCCAGCTCGGTCTCAAGGGGAAACGTAGAGACAGGATGGTTAACAAGTGTGTGATGAAGAGGTTAAAAAGGAGATGAAAGATCAGATGTCTCAGTTGGTGAAGCATCCGACTCCAGCTCAGGTCACAGTCTCACGGTTCAGGAGTTTGAATTCTACATCGGGCTCTCAGCTGTCAGCACAGAGCCTCCGTCAGATCCTCTGTCCCTCCCCTGCTCTCTCACTCTCTCCCAAAATAAATAACATATTAAATAAAAGGAAAAGAAAGATCAGACATCTTGATAGGGAGGAGGATAGAGGTGCCAAGCAGAGGATAAAAGAATGGTTAGAGAATAGAATATGAAGCCTCCGATTCCAGGCATGGAGGAATACTGTGATAAGGAACATGGAAATTCAGTTTCAGCAAGGTCAAGACTGAATTTAGCTTCAGCTGACAAGGGAAGCGTAATATTTTAGAGACTGTGACATTCTTTGGTGAGGTATCAGTGAGGTCTCTTGTGATACCCCCTTGAAAACAGAGACTTTGCCTGCCTTGTTCACTGTCATATCCATAGCATCGACAAGAGCACTTAGAATAATGCAAGAACAGAACATTGCAAGAATTCAGTGAATATTTGTATAAAGAACCATCTTGGCCCATCTGGCTTAAACAAATGAGGAGATGCAAGCTAAAATCATAGGGAAAGGCTGAAGGCTACCAGTGGGCTCAAGGATAAAATAATCAGGCTCTGTTTCTCTCCATAGCTAGGCTATACTCTCCATTGTTTGGGCCTGGGTTACACATAACAGGAAGATACAGGAAGACTCACTTTCCCAAAATTCTTAGCAAAGCTCTCATGGTCCCTAATCAACTAACATGCCCATTCACAAAGCAGTCACTGTGTACAAGAGAATGACCCATTACAATTGTTTTAGGCCTAGATCACATGTTCTACCCTGAAGGCTAGGATAAAGTCAACCTCACTGTGGTCCTAGAATCTGAGATTGCCAGGAAATTACTGTAATTCTAACCAAAAGTGGTGCTAATATATCACGTGTAGCAAAGACAATGGGAGCCCATGACCAAAAAAGTGAAACTCACATTCTCTCCAGTAGCAGTAGGGAGCTGCTGAGGGTTTCAGGAAAGCAGCATGGTCAGATCTGCATTTCAGGAAGAGCACCCTGGAGCAGTGCAGAAGACACTGGAGAAAGGTTGAGGCAAAGAGGAGAATGTACTGGACATCACTCAAATTCAACATCTTCAACTATCATTGGATCACCTTTCTTCGCTGTCTGTACAGACAGCACACCTATGTCCAGAGGCAAAACAATGAACAGAGCATAGTCCCAGGCTTCAGGAAGGTTCTAGTTTAACGAGGAAGACAGACAAAGCCAGTATTTACATTTCATGTAATTACAGGAAGGCCTCCTGGTCTAAGCTAAGGTCTGAGAGATAAATAGGCATTGACAGTTCTTATAACCAGAGTCAAGTGGAAACACTGCACATTTGGAAAAGTACTAAGTTCAATATAGCCAGAGAGCATGGAGTTCCAATAGCAAAGCACAAAGGCAGGAGGACAGATTCTATCAGGAGGCCAGATCATGAACAGCCCTGCAAAGACAAAGTAAGGGACCAGGCATCTTCCTGAAGGCTGCAGAACCAAGAGTGTTTTAAAGTCTGGGAGTGGTAGTACCCACTCAGCACTCAAAAATGATCCATCTGGCCATGCAGAATGTGGATTAGGAAATCACAGAGTAATATATGCAACATCATGATCAAAGGAGCTTTGCAGTAATTCAGAGAAGAGATGGTGGTGCCTTTACTGAAATGGTGGCAGTGAGAATGATAAGAAGTAGACATGTTTGAGACTTTTAATGTCTGGAGCCACCTGGTAGCTCAGTTGATTAAGCCTCTGACTCTTGGTTCTGGCTCTGGTCAACTGGTTTGTTTTCACGGCTTCATGAGTTTAAGCTCTGCATTGGGCTCTGTGCTGACAGCATGGAGACTGTTTGGGATTCTCTCTCTCCTTCTCTCTCTCTTTGCCCCTCCTGTACTAGTGCTCTCCCTGTTCTCTCAAAATACATAAGCAAACATAAACAGATAGAATAGAATAGAATAAATAAAATAAAATAAAATAAAATAAAATAAAATAAAATAAAATTTGGAGCCAACTATACTTGGAAACAAGGCTAAGGGAATAGCAGAAGTGAGGGAGAGAGCTGGGAGTCCCTGATGGCATTTAGATTGCTGGCTTGTGTGACTGACTGGATAGGGACACTTTAAATAGTTCATTATCTTCTTTTAAATAAGAGGAAAACAGGTTTAGGGGAGAAGATAATGAACTTGCTTATGGACACACTGAGTGTGACATGTCTGTGAAATTCCATGTGGAGGTGCCTGCCCTGTCGCTAGATGTGTGGACATGGAGCTCAGGAGACAGTTTGTAGCCAGAAACATATTTAGGGGGCTTTGGCATAAAAATGAAATGAGTAAAAAAGTCACTTGCATGTAGGTTGACATTCAAAGAGAAGGATCCTGGCAGCCAATGCCTAGGAAAAACTAACATTTAAGGGATGGCTTAGGACTGGGAGCCATTGAGGGTGCTCAGAAAAATAAACCAGGGGCAAAGGAGCAGGCTAAACGAGGGTTGGAAAGAATTACGGTATAAAATGCACAGAGCTCCCCAATATCCCAGATGGGGGAAGTAAGAGAGAAAAAGGAAGGAATCAGGAATGACTCCTGGGTTTGTACCTTGGGTAACCAGTTGGCTGCTCTATAAAAGTGAGAGGAGGTTAGATTCTAGAACTAATTGTTTAAGGTGCTAGTGGGATATCCAGTAGAAGAAATATGGACAGTTGGGGTTCAAGAGGCCATCCAGATAGCAGCTAGCCTTAAAAGTAGCCAGCGCAGACATGATGGTTACCATCAAAGGAGAAGATGACATAGCCACACATTAGCTAAAATCAGAGCCCCAGGGTTACTCTTATTTAAGGAATAAGGAATGGAAGAGGTTTCAGCAAAGGAGACTATAAAGAAACTGAGAGCAGGAAAAACTGAGCTGGTCTTTCAAAAGAATGCCTTCTTACCTGTAGCACAGAGTACTTTGCGATATTGATCCTCGTACATTTCTCTGCCACCAATTTCCTCATCTGCTTTGGATCTAAGGAAGTCTAATTATGTAATGACTCCACATATCTTCTAAATTCATCCCAAAGCTCATCAAAGGTCCTAAGACCCATAGGAATTCTTCAGTTTCCTAATTTGCCTTTGAATAAAGGACTTTCATGGGTTAAAAGAAGTGGACCACTTAATGGAGAGATGGCTGGAATTTCCATATTTGGAAATACTTCAATCATTAGCGTTGAGCAGAAACACACCACATCCTTCAAACACTGTTCCTCTTTCTTCGCATGGTATTGTGAATGCTCAGCAAGTGGGCCCATCATTTTCTTGCTAATTAATTTAGGTCTAATTGGTTTCAGCCCACACAACCGTGCAGGTTGTAAGAGAGGGCAACAGAAGTCATATTCCACTAAAAGTACCTGCCGGAATCAAAGCCTCCACCATTAAGCAATTCACTACAGAGGGAAGAGCTCTTCAGAGCTAAACAAAGTGAATTAAATCCCTCAC
Source organism: Proteles cristata cristata (assembly GCA_017311185.1). Classification (NCBI taxonomy): domain Eukaryota; kingdom Metazoa; phylum Chordata; class Mammalia; order Carnivora; family Hyaenidae; genus Proteles; species Proteles cristata. The sequence continues at coordinate 1,320,232 of JAESUZ010000481.1, read as the reverse complement.
CTCCCAATTAGCTTCAGAAAAATCTCAAAGTGCTCAGAACTCTGTCAAAGCACCAGGAAGCATTTTATCTTCCAATCACCCTTCCAGCATAACACACTCTTGCAAGGAGTTACCAAACATTTACCAGCCTGCATACTGTTTAAGAAGATTTCAAGTTCTCCAAATGACTGTTCCCTCCAAAGGGGCCATGACCAGGACTAGTTCTGCTGATTATTTTATCCCCAGAGACCAAGGCTGTGCACAGAGATGATGCAATTAATATTTGTTACACAAACCAACGACCGAATGAAGGGAAAGAGGAAAGAAAATAGGAGGAAGGTAAGGAGGGAGGGGGAAGGATTGATTTGTAGTTACTCCAATTTGAGAAGTCCTAGTACAAGAGACAGCCCCATCACCTACATATTGTGTGACCACAAACAAGTCACCTAACCTCCCCCAGTCATAGTTTCCTCTTTTGCTGAATGGAAATCACACCTACGCTATCTACCCTAAAGAATTATAATGAAGTGCAACTCGTGAACTCGAAACCATTTTGTCAACAGCACAAGACAACCATAGATATTAACATGAGGGACTCCACTTGAAATTGTTCTCTATTGTGCCTACAGTTAACATCATGACCTTGTGTCCTGTAATGGTCTGTTAGTCTCACTGACCTTCCAAGTTTATGTCCCAAGTGTACAAAGATGAAAGCAACTGAGTCGCTGTTCTTTGGAACCTCACAGGGAATGCCAGAGACCAACGTGCAAAGGGAAACTATAGTTCAGGGAGTCTGAACATGCAATGGAGACCTGTATGAACAAGTGGCTGGAAGTCACGGAGGAGGAATGACAATTCTACAGAGCAAGCAAGTCAGGGACTTGAGAGGCAGGGCAATCTGTCAACTGTGTCATAAAGAATAGCAGACACTTGCCAGGTGAAGATAGCACAGGCTCTGGGTGCTTGAAAAGCTTTCATAAATAATATTTTACTATTAGGTATTTTTCCACTTTCTTTTTTTTTAATGTTTATTTTATTTTTGAGAGAGACAGAGTGTGAGCTGGGGAGGGCAGAGCGAGAGGGAGACACAGAAACTGAAGCAGGATCTGGGCTCTGAGCTGCCAGCACAGAGCCCCATGAGGGGCTTGAACCCACGAACCGTGAGATCATGACCTGGGCTGAAGTCAGACACCCAACTGACTGAGCCACCCAGGTGCCCCATGTATTTTTCAACTTTCCACACTCAAAATGTCTAAGGAATAAACTCAAACATGTATTTTACATGTACCCATATACAATCAATACACAGGTGTCTATATGGTTTTCTGGCTTTTTCCTACACTTGGAACATTCCGGGATTAAAAATAATTTTTCAGGGAATAAAGAAAAGTATGTAGCTGGGGCAAAGGATGGGCAATGGTTGAGAAGTAGCTTTTGGTTGGTCTGGGCCAGCCTGGAAAAGACACTGCATGGTGGAATGAGCGTTTTGCATTTTGTCGTCCTAGCAAAACTGGGTCTCCATATTAGATCACAAAACAGGACTGCGGTGATTGTTGTCATTGCTATTGCCGGGCAGCTAAGTCGAGGGATGGCAAAGAATGCACAAGCTGACAGCAACCAGTTGATACCCGGCCTTCACTTTCACCCCTTGCCTACTGTTTCCATGAACAACGCCCTCCGGATTCTAGGAGTGAACCGGACAAGGAAAGATTATTCGGATCTGGGGGGACTAAGGTGCATTCGGCATGGTTGAGCCAGCTGTGGCATTCCCAAAGCCAGCACACAGAGAACAAGCCCCCGCTTTCACCCACCCCACTTCACCCCCTGGGTAGAAAGAACGGGTAGCCAGGCCATGCACACAGACATATTTCCCCGTTGGCTCCGACTCTCCCGCTTTACCAGTAAGTCATCCTCACCCCACCTTGTGTACCACATGAGGTCCCACCCAGCCCCCGGATGGAAGGCCAATTGTGTGTTGCTGTGACAGCAAGTATTTAAAAGGAAAATAAAGGAGTGACAAGCTGTGACATCCTATCATTAAGTAATCATAATTTCCTCCCTATATTAAGACAATAGATGTCACTCTCTCATCTGGAAGGCAGGCCACGTATAGAAACACCATGTCAAAAACCTTTTCAGACAAAGACACGGGGAGGAGGGGGGAGGTTGGAGTGAGCTGGGTGAGGAATAGAATATTCTGATGGTTGCATCCACCCCATTTCCCACCCCTCGACTCCCACATGCTCTGATAAAGTCAGATCTGTAAAGAACTTCAAAGGCTCCCTGGTCTGACAAACAGTAATAAAACAAGAAACTGGGGGGGAAAAAAATCCGCCAAAGCACGTGGAGGAAGCTGAGCTGACAAATGTTGTGATGGTTCTGGTTTAGCAATCAGCGGACTAACCACAGGGCACTTCCTCCTAGCGGGAAGGCCAGTCTGGGCTGTCAACTGTGAAGGAAGACAGAAAGGTCAGGCGGCAAAGGGGTTCCACGGGCCTGGGGTAAGCGATCGCACATTTTTCCTGGCTATTTTTCTTCCCGTCCACATCCTACCCCAAGCCCACAGCCTGCTCCAAGCAGGGCACTTCCTCCTAGCTGGAAGGCCAGTCTCTCCCTCACCTCCTCCTTCCAAAGAGAAATATGTTAAAAAAAAAAAGAAAAGAAAAAAAAAAGAAAGAATGTCAGTCTGGGCTCACCTTCCCTTCCTCCATTTAATGGGGGTTTGGAGGCTAGGGGAAGCATACAACAAGGAAATAGCTCTGGAATCCAGAACATCTGGCTTCTATTCAGACCCAATCACCGGCCTTGGGAGCATATTGAAAGCATTTGGCTGTCTCAACAGTCTAAAAGAAGCTATTTATTTCAGACTCAACAACCAACCCAAACATATGCTTCCATTTGGAAACAATTGGAGGTAAGACAGAGTCCCCCCCGCTTTTTTTTTTAAAGAGGAAGGTGGAAATAACACAGAACTTTGAGTCAGAAGACTGACCTCCATTCCAACCACTGATCTGCCACTTGCTTGAGACAACTGTGTGACTTTATTTGGCTTCCCTAATCTCTCAGCAATTTTGGTTTCTCAACTGTCAAGCCATGATTAAATTCCTCTCTAGTGGACTTGGTGAGAGGATTAAATAGCGCAATGGTTCGGTGTAGCACCTGCATATGGTTACTTCTTTCTCAGACAAATGGTCGGCCATTGTATGGTCATAGAATACGGAAGTGTCCTTTTGATCTACCTCACCGAGTGTGGTAGTAATCATGCGAGTAATGCATGTCTAAGGGTTTGGTGACCTTAAAGTCCTTGGAAGACAGGAGTGATTATAGTTGGGATCATTATTACACCAATAACGTGGAATAACGGGTCAACGCCAGATGCGTCGACCCAGGGGAGGATGAAAATGAGAAGTTCTAGACAATCACTGGACATTTATTTGGCCAGGTGGATGGCAAACATGGCCATGGCATCAGCATCGTTATCTGGTTCTCTGTCATCTCCTAGAAACCACTTTCACTGTGGCTTCTGCTTTGCTGAACAAAACTAAGAACTTAGGAACGTCTCTCCTACAAATGTCTGCTAAAGGACAAGAAGTGTGCTTTGTCCAAGGCAGGGTGAGGATTGCTTGCACCTCCACACATCTGTGTTTGAGTCCGTTCCCTACGTGTTTTGCGGCCTAGGTAAATGTAAAACCTGAGGCTCTTGCCCTTTGAGCAATTGGTGGAGCCCAGTGTGTCCCTCCAGGATTGACACCCCTTTCAGGACATTGCCGAAACATCACTTCTCTAAGCTCTATGGGTAAGAAACTCTAAGCCCTAAGAAAAGGGGCTCTTCACATAGTCCTTTAGAATGTATGTTTGGGCGCCGCAGTGGCTCAGTCAGTTAAGCATCCGACTTTGGCTCAGGTCATGATCTCGTGATCTGTGGGTTCAAGCCCCGCGTCGGGCTCTGTGCTGACAGTTTGGGGCCTGGAGCCTGCTTCAGGTTCTATGACTCCCTCTCTCTCTGCTCCTCCCCCGCTCACACTCTATGTCTCTCTCTCAAATATAAATAAACATTAAAAAAAATATTTAAAATAAAAAGAATGTGTGCTCTAACCTAATCCTAAAATCACCCTCTAATTGTATGAGATATTGCAGGTAAGTAAATGGTCTCATCCAATGGCATTGCAGGGTCCTTACTCAAAATCCTCTGCTTCACATAACAGCTTCCAGGCAAGTCGGCGGGTACTGCCTCTGTGTGCGGAGTCATGGGTATGAGGGAATCCCGGGACAGGAAAGTAACCAGCAGAAGCCAACATTTGGTCCTCAAGAATCTTGGCAAAAGCCCAGGAAACACAGGGAGGTATTCAGTAAGGACCCTCCATGACCACAGTTGGACAGTCCCAAGAAACCCCCTCTCCCTCGAAGGACTTTGGCCCAGTGAAATGACTCCCCATTCCCATTCCACGTTTACTTAAAACAAAGTGTCAGCCCTTATGCCCTTACAACTGCGGGGTAACACAGAGGCCTGGAATGGATAATATCTGGCTTCCAGCCCTGGGTGCCGCCCCTCAGGTCCTTGCCCCCAGACTGCTCCACGTTTCTGGCTCTGCCCTGCCTTGTTCTCCCGGGTTCTCAGCACACCCATGACATTGAGCGACCAGCTGTCTGACTTGCCCTTGAACCCAGCTCATGCCCTAGTTAGACATTTCCTAGGCCTCCTACAAGCTAACCCACCAAGTCTTCTGGAAGGACTTTGAGTATCACTCAAGGGTCATCAGAGCCCACCATGACTTTGAGCTCAGTGGAGGAGGCAAATTAAGGAAGTATTCCTTCACCGTGACTGAATTTAGATGCTGGTGCCTCTGGGAAGCCTTCTTTGAATGCTCCCTCCTCCTCCAGCTCCTCCCCTGGACTGGAGTTATGTACAATCACGTGGACCTCCACGATGTCCTCCACCTTCTTGTAAGGTACCACCTGTCCTGCTGTGTCACAGCATGAGCCTGTCTGGTCTGCCACCACCACTGAGGTCTTCAACCACCAAGTCCATGGCCCCTGGTGCAACGTCTTTAACATTCAGTAAATGACTGATGAATAAATAGCTGAATGAACTATGTTTTTTAAAAGCCCTCCATAGGGATGCTTGGGTGGCTCAGTCGGTTAAGCGTCCAACTTCAGCTCAGGTCATGATCTCACAGTTCATGGGTTTGAGCCCCACATCGGGCTCTGTGCTAACAGTTAGCTCAGAGTCTGGAGTCTGTTTCAGATTCTGTATCTCCCTCTCTCTCTGACCGTCCCCTGCTCACTCTCACTCTCTCTCTCTCTCTCTCAAAAATAAAAAAAACATTAAAAAATAAATAAAAAATAAAAAAAAATAAAAGCACTCCATAAAGATCAGGACCATAATGGAGCATAAAAGCGTTTTGTACAATGATGATGTAAGTGATTCGGGTGTTTCTTTTTGTAATTTACAATATTATTCACACTGCTTCAGCCCAAAAAGAAAGAAGACATGCTTCCAACATTTTTATGAAGTGAGAATAACACTAACACCTGGCAACAAACACAAAATGAAGCTGAAGAGACTGAAATTCCAGAATCCCTCACTAACAAAGGCTCCTTCCAAAGCCCTGCTGCAAAATTTATGTCCATAATTTTCTTTTTATTTTAAAAATTTTTAACGTTTATTTAATTTTGAGAGAGAGAAACATAGCGTGAATGGGGGAGGGTCAGAGAGAGAGACACACACAGAGTCCGAAGCAGGCTCCAGGCTCCCAGCTGTCAGCACAGAGCCCAACACAGGGCCCGAACTCACAAACCAGGAGATCATGACCTGAGCCGAGGTCAGGCACTTCACCGACTGAGCAACTCAGGCACCCCGATGTTCATAATTTTCTGGTCTTTTTCTTAGAGGGCCTCCCAAATTGTAGAAGCTTCAGGCCTCTTAAGACTAAGGTCTGCCCCTCCTGAAATCAACATCGAATCAAAATTGCACGACAGTAAGAAAACCATAGTACAGTTTTGCTTATGAATATCAAAGCAAATAATCCTAAATAAAATTGTATTTTAAAACTAATTGTATGAGAACTTAGCCACATATAAAATTATGACTGAATGGGTTTTATTTCAGCAATAAGGGCTCATTTAGTATCAGGAATCTATGAATATAATTTATTATGATAGTGTCTCTATGAAGAAAAATCACACTATTTTCATAGCTGCTGAAAAGCTAGGAGTTAAAATATACTATTCATTTTTTATTTAATTTTTTAACATTTACTTTTTTTTTTTTGAGAGACAGAGTATGAGCAGGGGAGGGGCAGAGAGAGAAGGAGACACAGAATACGAAGCAGACCCCAGGCTCTGAGCTGTCAGCACAGAGCCTGACATGGGTTTGAACCCACAAACCATGAGATGGTGACCTGAACTGAAGCTGGACGCTTAACCGACTGAGCGACACAGGTACCCCAATATTCATTTTTGACTCAAAAAACTAATTAAAAATAGGTGGATTCAAGGGCGCCTGGGTGGCTCAGTCAGTTAAGCGTCCAACTTCGGCTCAGGTCATGATCTCACTGTGCTGACAGCCCAGAGCCTGGAGCCTGTTTTAGATTCTGTATCTCCCTCTCTCTGACCTTCCCCTGCTTGCTCACTCTCAATCTCTCTCTCTCTCAGAAATAAATAAGACATTAAGAAAATATTTTTTAAATAGGTGGATTCTTCCCCAGGTGAAAAAGGTACCTCTAACTTGACTAAAAAGTCAGTGTTCTTGTTATCTATTGCTGTGTAACAAGCCAATCACAGTAGCGTTAACACCATAATAATTACTTATTTTGCTCACAAACCTGAGGGCTAACCTAGGCAGCTCTTGCCAAAGTCTGTCCGGGATATGGTCAGACATGTCTGGGACTGGGCCTTCTCCACGACTTCTTCATGGCAAATGCCTGGTGCCCCAGCTGTGACAACGGAAATGGCTGGCGTGTTCCCCAGGCATTTTTCTCTCTCTATGGGAGACTTCCAGGTAGAGATGACAGGGGAGCTTGATTTTTTAAATGGCAGCTGAAGGTCACCAGAGTGAGTGGTCCAGGATAGAAAAACAGACCTGGTCCTCTCTAGCCTCACTGGGAAAACCAATAGCCAATGTTGTGCTGTGCTCTGTGGCTACTGTGACAACAAAATAAAGCCCCATCCTAGTCTCCGACATGACGTAGACTCCACCGCTATGAGAGAGTCCCCAAAATTTCTACACGTTTTTTATTTTTTATTTTTTATTTTTTTTATTTATTTATTTTTTCAAATAGTTTATTGTCAAATTAGTTTCCACATAACACCCAGTGCTCATCCCCACAAGTGCCCTCCTCCATGCCCACCCCTCCTCCCCCCCACATCCACCAGTCCTCAGTTTTTGTCAGCATTCAAGAGTCTCTCATGGTTTGCCTCTCCCCCTTTCCCCCACCATTTCCGCCCTTCTTCTCCCCTTGGTCCTCTGTTAAGCTCCTCCTAATCCTCCTATACGTGCACACATATGATATTTGTCTTTCTCTGCCTGACTTATTTCGCTCAGCATAACACCCTCAAGATCCATCCATGTTGCTACACATGGCCAGATTTCATTGTTTCTCATTGCCATGTAGTATTCCATGGTATAGATAAACCACATCTTCTTGATCCATTCATCTGTTGATGGACACTTAGGTTCTTTCCATGTTTTAGCTATTGTGGAGAGTGCTGCTATGAACATTGGGGTACATGTGCTCCTATGCATCAACATTTCTGTATCCCTTGGGTAAATTCCTAGCAGTGCTATTGCTGGGTCATAGGGGAGTTCTATTGTTAGTTTCCTTAGGAACCTCCACACTGTTTTCCAGAGGGGCTGTACCAGTTTACATTCCCACCAACAGTGTAGGAGGGTGCCCGTTTCTCCACATCCTCGCCAGCATCTAGAGTTCTCTGATTGGCTCATTTTAGCCACTCTGACTGGCGTGAGGTGGTATCTCAGTGTGGTTTTGATTTGTATTTCCCTGATGAGGAGCGATGCTGAGCATCGTTTCATGTGTCTGTTGGCCATCTGGATGTCCTCTTTGGAGAAGTGTCTGTTCATATCTTCTGCCCATTTCTTCACTGGGTTGTTTGTTTTGCGGGCGTCTACACGTTTTTTAAAAACTCACGGTATCATACTCAAATGGGAGACACCAGAAGCATATCGTGAAAGTCCAGAACGAAAATGCCCACTGGTTATTATGATTTAGTATTTGACATTGTTCTAGCATAGAGATGGGTACGTTTTTTCAATAAAAGGCTGGATAGTATTTAAGGCTTCTCAGTCTCTGTCAAAACTACTCAGCTCTACAGAAAAGGTCACAGATAATATGTAAATGAATGGGTGCAGGTGGGATCCTCTTGATCTTGACTTACACACACAGGTGGCAGACTGAATGATAGCCAACGGGCTATCGTTTGCTGACTTCTGTTTTAGAGTTTCCAGCAAAAACTTAGTTTGAAAAAGAAAGTAGAAATATTAGAAAGGATGAGATAAATCATTTTTTTGCACACTGTCCCCTATAAATCTGAAAAGCCCAAAAGAATCAACTAAAAATCCGTAATGAACAAAAAGAAAATTCAGAATGACAGATGGGTACATAATTGGAGTACAGAAATCTATAGCTGTAATATTGCGATATAATTAAGAAATAAGTATTTGGTCTTTGGGCTCCTGACACAAGAACTTCTAAAACTCTGAGTGGTAAGGGTGGAGGGAGCATCTTTTGTTATTCATAATAAACCCCTCTCAACCTTACCTGAATTTATGCTAAAAAGGTGACTTGGTGGGCCCCTAGATAGCTTAAGGGTCAGGGCTGGTTGCCCCAGGAACCAACCATGTGATTATTTGGTTGGGATTTTCAGCCTTAAACTCAAGAGAAAGGACCTAGATGGAGATTGAACTAACTACCAATGGCTAATGACTTAATCAATCGTGTCTATGTAATAGAACCTCCATAAAAATCCCTAAACAATGGGGTTCCAAGGGCTTCCAGATTGATGAATGCATCAAACTGCTGGAAAGATGTCCCCACAGAAGGTATGGACACTCCACACCTCCCACACCATGCCTCATCCTATGTACCTCTTCATTTTAGTCTTGCCCCATGTACCTGTCCTTTGTAAATCCTTCATAATAAGCCAGTAATGGTAAGGGAGCTCTTTCACTGAGTTGTGAGCCATTCCAGCAAATCACTGAACTGGAGGAGGAAGTCACATGGAACCCCAATTTATAGCCAGTCAGCCAGAAGTATGAGGGGCCCCCAATTGTGACTGGCATCTGAAGTGAAGGCAGATGGATAGTTAACTCTGAGTAGTTAGTATCAGAATGGACTTGGGGAGGGGGGCGTGTGGGTGGTTCAGTCAGTTGGGCACCTAACTCTTGATTTCAGCTCAGGTCATGATCCTGGGTCATGGGATCAAGCCCCCACGTTGGGTTCCACACTGAGTGTGGAGCCTACTTGAGATTCCTTCCCTCTCGCTCTCACTCTCTCTTTCTCCCTCTGCCCCTCTCCACCCCTTACACATGCTCTCTCTCTCTAAAATAAAAAATAAAAATAAATAAATAAATCTTTAAGAATTGATTTGATCCATTCACTCAGTTGTGTCTGGAGAGTTAGAGAATTGGGTTTCGGGTGTGGGGAAAAAAACTACATATTTGGTTTCAGATGGAAAAATAGGTCAGATTCACACTCAGAAATACAAACATGAGAAGTTTTACTGAAGGAGTAGCAACAGAAAGCTAAAATACTTGGGAGGCAGAACGGAAATAGGCAGGACGGAAATACCCAAGAAACAAGAATTGGTATAACTGATGATGCAAATGTTAAAATACTCCTGAAGAACACAATGCATTCTACAAACTTACTTCTAAACACATGAAATATACACATATATGTTACAGTAGCTTTAAAATAGCAAAATATCACAAATGGCTGGTCCAGCAAGAGAGGTGGGAAGATTATTGTACACACATCCAACATAATATTAAGCATCCATACGAGTATGAGGAAGCCCTCCGTGCATGGATGTGGACTGTGCTTTCCAGATATACTGTTAACTAAACACACATGATACAAAGCCTACTTGTAGCCTTCCACTGTTTGTCTCAAAAAAAGTAGGGAGAGGAAATATATATAAATATACATATACAAGCATCTGCTAAAATGTCTGAGGAACAATAGCCAAGAGATGGATAACATTGCTTCCAGAAAGGGGAACAGGATGGCTGGGGAACAGAGGTGGAAAAAGACTTTGCACCAGATACCCCCTTTCTGCGTTTTGATTCTTTTGTTTTTAACTTCACATTGCTTTTATTTATTTATTTACAAATAGTTTATTGTCGAATTAGTTTCCACATAACACCCAGTGCTCATCCTCACAAGTGCCCTCCTCCATGTCCAACCCCCCTCCCCCCACATCCATCAGTCCTCAGTTTTTGTCAGCATTCAAGAGTCTCTCATGGTTTGCCTCTCTCCCTTTCCCCCACCATTTTCCCCCTTCTTCTCCCCCTTGTTCCTCAGTTAAGTTCCTCCTAATCCTCCTACATGTGCAAACATATGGTATTTGTCCTTCTCTGCCTGACTTATTTCGCTCAGCATAACACCCTCAAGGTCCATCCATGTTGCTACACATGGCCAGATTTCATTGTTTCTCATTGCCATGTAGTATTCCATGGTATAGATAAACCACATCTTCTTGATCCATTCGTCCATTAATGGACACTTAGGCTCTTTCCATGTTTTGGCTATTGCTGAGAGTGCTGCTATGAACATTGGGGTACATGTGCTCCTATGCCTCAGCATTTCTGTATCCCTTGGGTAAATTCCTAGCAGTGCTATTGCTGGGTCATAGGGGAGTTCTATTGTTAGTTTCCTTAGGAACTTCCACACTGTTTTCCAGAGGGGCTGTACCAGTTTACATTCCCACCAACAGTGTAGGAGGGTGCCCGTTTCTCCACATCCTCGCCAGCATCTAGAGTTCTCTGATTGGCTCATTTTAGCCACTCTGACTGGCGTGAGGTGGTATCTCAGTGTGGTTTTGATTTGTATTTCCCTGATGAGGAGGGATACTGAGCATCATTTCATGTGTCTGTTGGTCATCTGGATGTCCTCTTTGGAGAAGTGTCTGTTCATATCTTCTGCCCATTTCTTCACTGGGTTGTTTGCTTTTCAGGTGTGGAGTTTGGGGGTTCCTTATAGATTCTGGATATTAACCCTTTGTGATATGTCATTTGCAACTATCTTTTCCCATTCCGTTGGTTGCCTATTAGTTTTGTGGGTTGTATCCTTTGCTGTGCAGAAGCTTTTAATCTTGATGAGGTCCCAACAGTTTATTTTTGTTCTTGATTCCTTGCTTTTGGGGATGTATCAAGTAAGTGTTGCTGTCGTGGAGGTCAAGGAGGTTGTTTCCTGCTTTCTCCTCGAGGGTATTGATAGTTTCCTTTCTCACGTTCAGGTCCTTTATCCATTTTGAGTTTATTTTTGTGCATGGTGTGAGAAAATGATCTAGTTTCATTCTTCTGCATGTTGCTGTCCAGTTCTCCCAACACCATTTGTTAAAAAGGCTGTCTTTTTTCCATTGGATATTCTTTCCTGCTTTGTCAAAGATTAGTTGGCTGTATACTTTTGGGTCCACTTCTGAGTTCTCAATTCTGTTCCATTGGTCTATGTGTCTGTTTTTGTGCCAATACCATACTGTCTTGATGATGACAGCTTTGTAGTAGAGGCTAAAGTCTGGGATGGTGATCCCTCCCGTTTTGGTTTTATTTTTCAGGATTACTTTGGCTATTCGGGGTCTTTTGTGGTTCCATACAAATTTTAAGACAGTTTGTTCTAGTTTTGAGAAGTATGCTGGTGCAATTTTGATTGGAACTGCATTGAATGTGTAGATAGCTTTGGGTAGTAATGACATCTTAACTATATTTATTCTTCCTATCCATGAGCATGGAATGTTTTTCCATTTCTTTGTGTCTTCTTCAATTTCCTTCATAAGTTTTCTATAGTTTTCATATACAGATCTCTTGTCTCCTTGGTTAGGTTTATTCCGAGGTATTTTATGCTTTTTTGTGCAATTGTGAATCGGATCAGTTTCTTGATTTCTCTTTCTGTTGCTTCATTGTTGGTGTATAAAAATGCAACCGATTTCTGTACGTTGATTTTGTACCCTGCAACTTGGCTGAATTCTTCGATCAGTTCTAGTAGGCTTCTGGTGGAGTCTGTCGGGTTTTCTATGTAGAGTATCATGTCATCTGCAAAGAGTGAAAGTTTGACTTCCTCTTTGCCAATTCTGACGCCTTTTATTATTATTATTTTTTGTTGTTGTTGACTGATGGCTGATGCTAGGACTTCCAGCACTATGTTAAACAACAGTGGTGAGAGTGGATATCCCTATCGTGTTCCTGATCTCAGGGGGAAAGCTCTCAGTTTTTCCACATTGAGGATGATGTTAGCTGAAGGCTTCTCATAGATGGCTTTGAGGATGTTTAAGTAGGTTCCTTCTATCCCGACTTTCTCTAGAGTCTTTGTTAAGAAGGGATGCTGTATTTTGTAAAATGTTTTTTCTCCACCTATTGACAGGATCATATGGTTTTTATCTTTTCTTTTGTTGATGTGATGTATCACATTGATTGATTTGTGAATGTTGAACCAGCCCTGTAACCCAGGAATGAATCCCACTTGGTCTTGGTGGATGATTCTTTTTATGTGCTGCTGGATTCGATTTGCAAGGATCTTGTTGAGGATTTTTGCATCCGTATTCATCAAGGATATTGGACTGTAGTTCTCTTTTTTTGCTGGATCTCTGTCTGGCTTGGGAATCAGAGTGATGCTGGCTTCATAAAATGAATCTGGGAGTTTTCCTTTGATTTCTATTTTTTGGAATAGCTTGAGAAGAATTGGGATTAATTCTGTTTTAAATGTCTGGTAGAATTCCCCAGGGAAGCCATCAGGTCCAGGGCTCTTAGTTGTTGGGAGATTTTTGATCACTGATTCGATTTCTTCACTCGTTATGGGTCTGTTCAGGTTTTCTATTCCTTCCCGTGTGAATTTTGGTAGTGAGTGTGTGTTTAGGAATTTGTCCATTTCTTCCAAGTTGTCCAATTTGTTCTCATATTATTTTTCATAGTATATGCTGATAATTGCTTGTATTTCTGAGGGGTTTGGTGTAATAAGTCCATTTTCATTCATAATTTTGTCTATTTGGGTGCTCTCTCTTTTCTTTTTGATTAGTCTGTCTAGAGGCTTGTCAATTTTGTTGATTTTTTCAAAAAACTAACTCTTGGTTTCATTGATCTGTTCAATTGTTTCTTTGGTCTCTATGTTGTTTATTTCTGCTCTAATTTTTACTATTTCTCTTCTTCTACTGGGTTTAGGGCGTTCTTGTTGCATGCCTTTAGTTCCTTTAGGTGAGCTGTTAGATTTTGGACTTGCACTTTTTCTAATCTCTTGAAATAGGCCTGGAGAGCAATGTACTTTCCTTTTAGGACTGCCTTTGCCGCATCTCATAGATTTTGGATTTTTGTGTTTTCATTTTCATTTGTTTCCATATATTTTTTAATTTCATCTCTAATTGCCTGATTGGCCCATTCATTCTTTAGTAGGGTATTCTTTAACCTCCATGTTTTTGGAGGTTTTCCAGACTTCTTCCTGTAATTGATTTCAAGTTCCAAAGCATTATGATCTGACAGTGTGCATGGTATGATCTCTATTCTTTTATATTTATTGAGGACTGCTCTATGTCCCAGTATGTGATCTATCTTGGAGACTGTGCCATGCGCACTTGAGAAGAAAGTAAATTCCCTGGCCTCAGGATGTAAAGTTCTAAATATATCCATCTGATCCATCTGTTCCAATGTATCTTTCAAGTCCATTATTTCTTTAGTGATTTTCTGTCTGGTTGACCTATCCATTGCTGTAAGCGGAGTATTAAAGTACCCTGCTATTAGCACATTCTTATCTATAAGCTTGTTTCTGTTTGTGTGATTAATTGTTTTAGATATTTAGGTGCTCCCATATTCAGTGTGTAGACATTTATGATTGTTAGCTCTTCGTGATGGATGGACCCTGTAATTATTATGTAGTGCCCTTCTTCATCTCTTGTGATTGTCTTTAATTTAAAGTCCAGTTTGTCTGATATAAGTATCACTACTCCGGCTTTCTTTTGATTTCCTGTAGCATGATATATATTTCTCCATCCCCTTACTTGTAATCTGAAGGTAACTTCCAGTCTAAAATAAGTTTCTGTAGACAGCATATAGATGGATTTTGTTTTTTTATCCATTCTGCTACCCTATGTCTTTTGATTGGAGCATTCAGCCCATTTACATTCAGCGTTATTATTGAAATATGTGGGTTTAGAGTCTTTGTATGTTTTGTAGGGTTCATGTTTGTGGTGGTGTCTCTGGTATCTTTGTTCCTTGCAACCTTTCTTTCAGAGCGCCCCCCTCAGGATTTCTTGTACGGCTGGCTTAGTGGTGACAAATTCTTTCAACTTCTGTTTATTTGGAAAGGTTTTATCTCTCCTTCTATTTCGAATGACAGGCTTGCTGGGTAGAGGATTCTTGGCTGCATATTTTTACTGTTCATCACATTGAAGATCTCCTGCCATTCCTTTTTGGCCTGCCAAGTTTCAGTAGATAGGTCTGTCACCACTCTGATAGGTTTCCCTTTGTATGTGAGGGCCCTTTTCTCCCTAGCTGCTTTCAAAATTCTCTCTTTGTCCTTGTATTTTGCCATTTTTACTATGATATGTCGTGCAGAAGATCGATTCAAGTTACATCTGAGGGGAGTCCTCTGAGCCTCTTGTATTTCAACATTTACTTCCTTCCCCAGGTCGGGGAAGTTCTCTGCTATAATTTGTTCCAGGACTCCTTCAGCACCTTTCCCTCTCTCTTCCTCTTCTGGGATTCCTATGATACGGATATTGTTGCGTTTGACTGTGTCGCTGAGCTCTCGAATTCTTCTTTCCTGTTCCTGGATCAGTTTGTCTCTTTTTTTGGTCAGCTTCTTGTTTTTCTAGAATGGTGTCTTCTAAATCACTTATTCTCCTTTCTGCCTCTTCAAGCCGTGCATTGGAGGCCTCTAATTTATTATGGATCTCATTTATCGCATTTTTAAATTCTTCATGCCTATTTTTATTTTCCATTCTGTCTGTAGCCATAGTTTCTTTGATGTCCCCTATGTTTTTTTCAAGCCCAGCAATTAATTTTACCATTATTATTCTAAAGTCTTGTTCAGTTATGCTGCTGATATCTGTTTTGAGCATTTCATTAGCTGTCATTTCTTCTTGGAGTTTCCTTGGAGGAGAGCTCTTTCATTTCGTCATTTTAGCTTTCCGGCTCCTGTTGGTTTTAAAGACCTGTTATGCTCTCTGTATCTATGAGCGCTGCTATGTCCAGGAAGACTCTTTGACTGTCCAGGGCCTATCCTTTCAGAGAGTGTTTTTTAATGGTATCTCTTTGTCTTCCTAGTTGGGACCTTGGTTATTTTATTTTCCTTCTCGTAATGATATTTGGGACTCTCCACCTTGTGTACTCTGGCTTGTTTCTTGAGGCAGCCCTGGAAAAGAAAACAGACAGACAAACACACAGGGAGCAGGAGCACACAAACGCACAGGCTAATTCAACTAACATGAAAAGTGAGTGGGAAAACGAAAAAGTTAAGAGAAAAGACGGAGGAGGGAGAGCGAATAATAGGGAGTATAAAATACATAAAAGGGTCAAAAAGGAGAAAAGAAAAGGAAAAAAGAAGAAAACTGAAGGACAGAGAACGGTTTAAAGCATATAACCGGATTTCCCAGCTACAGTTAAATAGCCGTGTGTATGCAGTGCTGGTTGAAGAACATAGAGAAGGAGAGAGAAGACAGGGCAGGGATGAGGCAAAATTGAAAATAGAATGAACAGGCAGAAGGGATAAGAAGCTTTTTTCAAAGAGGTAAAGGGTAGAATATGGTTGGATAGGTGAGAGAAGGATACTGGTATTATCCAGAGAAACTATATAGTCTAATTACTCCTGAGAGAAAGAGATGAAAATGTCGGTAGGTGTAGAGTTTACATTTACAGAATGGACTAAATGTGATTATTTAAGCAAGCTGGCGACCAGAGTTAATCAGGTCAGTGTTTCTCTCAGGTCAGACCAGAGAGAAAAGAGAAAGAAGGAAAAAAAAAGGGAGGAAGGCAGCTCTCAAGAAGGGATGGGCGTGGCGTGATCCAATGCCTCAGGCGGGGGTTCTGCCTGGGCGGTTGTGGGGAGGAGAGTGAGGGTGCTCCAGTCCCTTCTTGAACCAAGCACTGCAACTCGCTCTTTTGGGCGTGTAAACTCCCCGTACCGGGGGCGCAGCCAAAGTTGCTTGCGCTCTTCAACTCAGGCCAGTTCCAATCTCCAAATCCCAGTCCGCGTGCCCCGCTGAAATTGCCTTAGACACAACTTCCCAGGCAACCCCCTCGGGGCAATTCCAGGCCTCCCGCCTCGCTCTGGGGGTGGAGCCAGAATCGCTGCTTCCTTCTCTGGGTCGGGCTGGCGAGCATGGGCGGGGGCTTGCCTGCCGGGTGCGTGTAGCCCGAGCCCGCTGGAGTGAGGAAAACCAGGTCCCTCTATGGCTCGTCACCCGAAACATGAACTCACAGGCAAATTTCCCAGTTTTTAGCTCTTTGCCTGCCCTCTAGAGTTCCAGCCAGCCAGGAGTGTGGACACCCTGTGTCTGCAGGGGCTCTTTCAGGGCGGCAGGCGCGCCACCACTCTGAAGTCCAGCCTCCAGGAACCAGCACAAAGAAGCAGTCTGTGCGCTCAGCCCCCCCGGGACCAGTTGGAGCAAGGGGACCTGGAGTGCAGGTATCTGGCAAGTACGGTCTTTCTATGCCCCGAGCAGAGGTTTATTCCCCCCGAGCGGAGGTTTTTCTGTTTCGGACCCTCTCTTTTTCCCCCTCTCACTCCCTGTAGAGGGTAGAGGGGGATCGCCTCCCACCCTGGAGTCTCCGATCCTGGCCCCATTTTATCTTTCCCAGTTCGCACTCACGTTAGAAGGCTTTCTCAGTGGATTCTGCATCCTTTTTCTCCCAATCTCTCAGGTTTTGTAAGGCTTCCAATGGCTTCAGATCTTTTCCGTGCGAGGTATGGGCGCGAGTGCAAGTAGGGAGCTCCTTACTTCTCCACCATCTTGCCCCCTCTCCTCTGCGTTTTGATTCTTGAACCATCGGAGTGCATTAACCACTCAAAAAGTACATAACGCTTTTAAATATGGTTTGTCCACTATATAAAAGTCAAGTGCTTTTTGGGGCGCCTGGGTGACTCAGTTAAGTGGCCAACTTCGGCTCAGGTCATGATCTCACTGTGCTTGAGTTCGAGCCCCTCATCAGGCTCTGTGCTAACAACACAGAGCCTGAAGCCTGCTTTGGATTCTGTGTCTCCCACTCTTTCTGCCCCTCCCCTGCTCACACTCTGTCTCTCTGTCTCCAAAATAAATAAACATTAAAAAATATTTTTTAAAAAATCAAATGCTTTTCAATCATTTAAGAACTTTTGTTATTATTTACTTTTCTTTACCAATATCACATGCCCTGGCTTTGGGGGCACCCAAATCTGAACAGGCACACAGAACAGGGGTTGGGGCACCTGGGTGGCTCAGTGAATTAAGTCTACCCGTCTTGATTTCTGCACAGGTC
Source organism: Proteles cristata cristata (assembly GCA_017311185.1). NCBI lineage: Eukaryota > Metazoa > Chordata > Mammalia > Carnivora > Hyaenidae > Proteles > Proteles cristata. The sequence continues at coordinate 1,302,576 of JAESUZ010000481.1, read as the reverse complement.
ATGATCTTACAGTTCATAAGCTCAAGCCACAGTCTGGGATTCTCTCCCTCCCTCTCTCTTTGCTCCTATCTCCCTTTATACATCTCTTTCTCTCTCTCAAAATAAATAAACATTAAAAAGAAGAAGAAGAAGAAGAAGAAGAAGAAGAAGAAGAAGAAGAAGAGGAAGAGGAAGAGGAAGAGGAAGAGGAAGAGGAAGAGAAAGAGGAAGAGGAAGAGGAAGAATAGTGGTTAAGACCACAGACTCTAAAGCTCTGGGCTGCCTGGAGTTGAAGCCCAACCCTGCCAGTTATAATCTGTGGGATCTTAAGACAGTTAATTACCATGTCTGTGCCCCATTTATATACCTGTAGAAGAGCAGTATTTGTAACTCCTTTGTTCGATAAACCATAAACGGGCCTAGTCTCTGTTGGATGTTACATTCAGTGCCTTGATAGAGTGACTATGTAACAAGATTATGCTACAGTGTCTATCAAAACAAACAAAAGATGGAATTGGAAAGGTGGACTTGTTCTTGGGGTTATTTATCTTCCAGGTTAGGGAGCAACAGAAAGTCTTAAAGGGACCTAATATTTGAGAAACACTACTCCCTACTATAACCTTCTACCAGCGCTTTATAGCACAGGTTAGGATACCCGTTTCACCTCAGTTAAATCCACCTGTTAAATGCAGGTGTTCTCAACCTTGACAATGGTGCCCTCGACCTACAGAAAACTATTAATATCTCTCAGGAAACTACTATTCAGAACAGAGATTCCCCAGCCCACCCCCCCAAAAAAGAGCATAGCTTTCTAAACTTTAATATACATGTGAATCATCCGGATTTTTTCTTAATGCATAGATTTTGATTCAGTAGGTCTGGGATAGGGCCTAAGAGACATTGTGTCTAACTATTTCCCAGGTGATTCCAATGCAGTTGGTCCACAGACCACAAGTTCATTACCAAGGTTTTCTAAAAGCAGCTTTCAAAATGCTGATGGATAACATATTTCTCTAGATTTATTCACAACACAAGATCCCATGCGTCTTTCCATTATCCAAGTGCACTGTCTTGTCAACTTGTGTTTAATTGTATCTGCACCTTTCACAAGATAAGCTTTGTTATTGAAACGTGCTAGTCAGCTTATTATGCAGTCAAAAAAAATCAAAATTAAAAAATTAAAACTTAAAAAAAGTTTTTAAAAACCACAAAAAAAAAAAAACAGGGGCGCCTGGGTGGCTTAGTCAGTTAAGCGTCCGACTTTTGCTTGGGGGGTCATGATCTCGCGGTTCGTGGGTTCGAGCCCCGCGTCGGGCTCTGTGCTGACTGCCAGCTCAGAGCCTGGAGCCTGTTTCAGTCTGTGACTCCCTCTCTCTCTGACCCTCCCCTGCTTACGCTGTCTCTCTCTCTCCTAGAAAAAAATAAAACATTAAAAAAAAATTAAAAAAAAAACACACACACAAAAAAATAACAAACAAAAAACTCAACCAACCCCTATAAAACTGACAGACTCCAAAACTCACAATAGTGCATTCATTTTGCTTCAAATGAAAACAGCAACAACAAATATGTTATTTTTAAACAACATTAGCATGACCTTTGTCAATTAGATATTCTTTGTATTTCATAAATCTTAGGATACTGGACAGAGCCCTAAGTTACCTACTTTCTGAACTTTATTTCTTCATCTATAAAATGAGGGTAGTAACCTACATGTCAGAAAACGAAATAGAAAGCATCAAATAAATTCCTGGCATTTAGTAGTTAGTACATCCATTAATTTTTACTGGAAATCATTAAAGATTACATTTGCTTAGGGTCCATATCATGTAACTTCAGATTTCTCTTAAACAACTATTCCTAAATTTTAGCATGCAGCCAAATTACCTAGAGAGCTTGTTAAAACATAAAAAAAAAAAAAAACAAACACCCAAAGTATCTAAAATGGTTAGCTTGGATCCAAGAATTTGCATTTCTAACAAATTCCCAGGTGATGCTGTTACCCTAGGGTAACACACTCTAAGGGACCACACTCTAAGAATCCCCCTGCTAAGAGGGTGCCTGGGTGGCTCAGTTGGTTAAGCGTCAGACTTCAGCTCCAGTTATGAATGATCTCAAGTTTTGTTGAGTTAGAGCCCCGTGTTGGGCTCTGTGCTGACAGCTCAGAGCCTGGAGCCCACTTTGGAGTCTGTGTCTCCCTCTCTCTGTTGTCCCCTGCTTGCACGGGCTCTTTCTCTTTCAAAGTAAATAAATATTCAAAAAAAAATTTTTTTTAAAGAATCCCACTGCTATAAAAGAGAAAAAACATTTGAGAAACTATATACATTTCTGGAAAAGGTACTGTGATACACAGTACCTCGCCACAGTACCACTAATGCAACTTTGTGATACAGCGTCATTCTTTGGAACAGATTTAATTTCCTAATTATATACCTTCAACCTTTGTGATTTATGTTTCCTGGGCAACTAAAAAAAAAAAAGAAAACCCAGGAAAGTACAGGTTGACAACTTTTTCAAACACGTAACTTAAAATATAAAAATAAAGCTTCATGTTATTCATTAGTGTTCTGATGTTTATAAATACTTGAAAATACTTTATTCCATGTGGTACTAATAGTCACCCACTTGGAAGGTAGGAGAAAACTCTATATCCGAATTTTATCGGTGAAGACCCATGGCACACAGAGATTAAATAATTTGTGCACGAACACAGAGCTAGTAAGTAATGTTATGCCGAATCGCCAGTCCCCAGAGACCTCCAAGGAGCCGGCACCAATAAAAGAACAAAGGGGTCTTTATTACAAGCTCGAGCAGGGGCTCACCTGTCTACCGGCACAGCAGCAGCAAAGTGAAGCCCCGAAAAGTGGGGGCAGGGTTTTTATGGGGGAAGGGCGGGGGTGTTGCCGTGCACACGTTGTACGTTTTGCATCATTACATAAGCACCAATCATAATTGTACAGCACCCATAGTAACAGCATAGTAAGAGTTTTGACCATTCAGTATCTGCGAGGCAACCGTTACATTTGGCGGGACCCAATCATGACCTTTGAGAGTCGTTTAAAATGACCAGTTATGGGGCGCCTGGGTGGCTTAGTCGGTAAAGCGTCCGACTTTCGCTTAGGTCATGATCTCGCGGTTCGTGGGTTCGAGCCCCGCGTCGGGCTCTGTGCTGACTGCCAGCTCAGAGCCTGGAGCCTGTTTCAGTCTGTGACTCCCTCTCTCTCTGACACTCCCCTGCTCACTCTCTCTCCTAGAAATAAAAAAAAAAAAGTTCTAAATAAAATAAAATAAAATAAAATGACCAGTTATGAGGTGGGCTCAGAGAATCTACGTGGGGCTTCTGCAAGCGGTGATTGATTGGCAAGTTTGTACAAAGTAACTACCTGCAGTTCGCAGCCCTGACTCATCTCCAAGACTACAGGAATGTTACACATTTCTTTTGATTGGCAGATCCGAGGGCGGTCCAAAGGTGGGTTCAGCTGAGGCTTTTCCTGGAACTGGGACTACGTGCAGCCTGAGGTTGTTTCTAATGGAGGACTTAATTTCAGGCTCCTCAGTAACAGAGCCAGAACTTAAGCCTGAGACTAATGATCCCTAGCCTGGGCTGTCTGCACTAAGCCCCACTGACTTATGAGAAAGGTATTCAATTATATATCTATTCACTCCTATAGACGTTACTCCATATCCCCCAGCTTGATGTTTTAGTTCTTATTGTTCCATAACTCACAGTCAGAAATGTTTATAATCGAGCCTGAACTCCTATTAGGGTTGATTTTCCAACCATCACTCCAGACCTTGACATCTAATGTGTACTACCTACCAATCCACCTCCAACCCCCAACTACTGATGACATTTAAAGATGTATTCACTATAAGACTCAGGATAAATTTCTGTGCATTTTTAAAGCCCTCAGTCCTAGAACTGTTTTTGCCTGAATAATAAATTGTTATCGGGGCGCCTGGGTGGCTTAGTCGGTTAAGCGTCCAACTCGCTTAGGTCATGATCTCGCGGTTCGTGGGTTCGAGCCCCGCGTCGGGCTCTGCTGACTGCCAGCTCAGAGCCTGGAGCCTGTTTCAGAGTCTGTGACTCCCTCTTTCTCTGACCCTCCCCTGCTCACGCTGTCTCTCTCTCTCCTAGAAATAAATAAAAACATTAAAAAAAAATAAATCGTTATCATCGAAGATTCATGTCAAACAGTAACAATTCATTTTAAAAATATATTGTTGACCCAAGAGACCATGGGGTTGTAAAGCAACCAAAAGCGTGTTCGGGCGGGGAGCAAGGGTCTTAGGGATCACAGTCTGGGAAACACAGAGTCGACCAATCAAAAGGGCATTAGGAATTGCCAGCAGATTATACAAGCTTTTAAAGCCAAAAAACCAAAGGTTACATAAGTTGTCTGGGAAGAATTACGATTGGTGCTGGCAGTTAAACTGATTAACACAGCCTGGCTATTTAGTTAGCTAACAGGTGTCACATTATTTCAGTCCAAAGCTGTACTCTCCCAGCAGGTGGTGGAACTGCACTGACAAACTGTAATTGACCAAAGTTCTGAGAATTGAAAAAGGAGAGGTACACAGACCCTGCTTCCTCAATATCCTTTCGGCCCCATTTTTAATGACTTTCTTTGCTTCACTTTGGAAACTTCTTTCACATTTCCGCCTTTTGATCAAGATCTTCCCAGCAGGAAAGCATCATGGATCAATTTCATGATCATGTATCCATTTCAAAGTTGCTGGGATGTTTGACAACCTGCTGGCAGTCCGTCATGCCCCACAGAGGGGGAAGTTTTCTAGCTGGTTGAGACTTGAGATGATCAACAAGCATGCTAGGTGAGAGTCTTAATGGCCACTTTTGGGTCACAGGGAGGTTTGGGGAAATAAGGTCTAGATGTGAGTTAGCTTCTCATTTCTTGTCAAAGTGAAGATCTGGTGAATGGCCTCAAGTCTTTGAGAATTCGTGGCTTTGACATTTTAAGTAGTGGCACAGCAACAAAAAAATATATACACAAAAAAAAGCAGGTGGAAAATAGCAGAGAGGGCACAGATTAAAATAGTATTGAACAGCATAATTTGTATGCCTGAACACAACCTAAGAGAGCTCTTACATTCCTGAAGGAAGCCAGCAAAAAATATCAGGAAACTTAAATTAAACCATCCTTGGGTTGAGGAGCCTGAAATTAAGTCCTCCATTAGAAACGACCTCAGGCTGCACGTAGTCCCACTTCTAGGAGAAGCCTCAGCTGAAGCCACCCTTGGACCGTCCTCGGATCTGCCAATCAAAAGAAATGTGTAACATTCCTGTAGTCTTGGAGACGAGTCAGGGCTGGGAACTGCAGGTAGTTACTTTGTACAAACTTGCCAATCAATCACCGCTTGCAGGAGCCCCACGTAGATTCTCTGAGCCCACCTCATAATTGGTCATTTTAAACGACTCTCAAAGGTCATGATTGGGTCCCGCCAAATGTAACAGATGCCTTGCAGATACTGAATGGTCAAAACTCTTACTATGCTGTTACTATGGGTGCTGTACAATTATGATTGGTGCTTATGTAATGATGCAAAACGTACAACGTGTGCACGGCAACACCCCCGCCCTTCCCCCATAAAAACCCTGCTCCCCACTGTTCGGGGCTTCACTTTGCTGCTGCTGTGCCGGTAGACAGGTGAGCCCCTGCTCGAGCTTGTAATAAAGACCCTTTTGTTCTTGCATTGGTGCTGGCTCCTTGGAGGTCTCTGGGGACTCGCGATTTGGCATAACAGGGTAAAACTCGAATGTCCTTTTTAGGATTTGGCTAGTTTGAGTAACTCAGTGGTTTCTACTTATTGTGAGCCGTGAACCTATAATTCTGACACATTGGTTACACTGATTCCCGGGAGATTCGGCAAGAAGGTCATACCCTTCACCCTGGCCACAGCAGTTGTCTTCATATTCAGAAGGGCCATTTTCAGGGTAATCATCTACAACTGATCAGGCCCTCTTTCTTCTCAAGTGAAATTAGGCAGTAGCAGCTGTAGCCGTTTTGAGAAAAAATAAAAGGAGGAGGTTAAAAGACCTCAAAAAACATGGGCCCCCAAAGCCTTTCCAATTATCAAGACCTTCATAAGCCCAAGATTGGTAATTATATCCACAAATAAAAATATATCCTTTAGGCACAAAGAGCAAACCAGACACATTGACAGTATAGACTCTTTAGGAGGCAACCAAAAGAAAGCAAGCTCAAGGCGGTGGTAAGATTTTGGGAGGGGCCTAGAAGTTTCATTAAGTTGACAAGCTTGGGAAGAGGTGGCCAAGAGAGGGGGGTTTGCATCAGAAAGTCTGACAGGGGTGCCTGGGTGGTTCAGTCAGTTAAGCATCCGACTTCAGCTCAGGTCGTGATCTTGGTGATTTGTGGGTTTGAGCCCCACATCAGGCTCCATGCTGACAGCGCAGAGCCTGGAGCCTGCTTTGGATTCTGTGTCTCCCTCTCTCTGCCCCTCCACTGCTCATACTCTCTTTCTCTCAAAAATAAACAAAACATTACAAAAAATTTTTAATAAATAAATAAATGATTAAAAAAAAGAAAGCCTTACAGACTGGTGAATTCTTCTTAGGAAATATGGGTCCCTATCTGTACTTGTACTGCAAGTACAAGTAAGAGCCTGGAAACCCCCGTTTCGGGAGTTTGTTATGGGGGGAGGGAGGGGAGGTGGACATGGTGTAGGGTATCCAGAGAAAGCATAGAATCAGAGTTTGGGGGCTGAAAACTTAGACTTGGTAGGGTACAGCAGAAGGCCTCTTATCAAAAGTCACAGGAAAGTAATGGGAATACTTTTAAAAATTAGAGATAGGCACAAGTACTGGGTTATTATTTTTTTGCAAAACTTCCAATGGGGAAATGATGGCAAACCCATCAATCGAACAGGCCGCTAGATTGAAGCTAAGGATTGGGACATTTGAACAACAACATTATCCTTCCAGGTTCGGGAGGAGAAAAGAGCAGGGAGAAACACTAATAGGATTTAAAACTTTTTTTAAGGTTTATTTATTTTTGAGAGACACAGAGAGAGAGTATGAGCAGGGGAGGGGCAGAAAGAGAGGGAGACACAGAATCCAAAGTAGGCTCCAGGCTCTGAGATGTCAGCACAGGGCTTGAATCTATGAACCATGAGATCATGACCTGAGCCAAAGTTGGACAGTTAACCAACCGAGCCACCCAGGCATCCCAAAATGAATAGGATTTTAAGGCTTTGTAATGTTGGAGATCCAGGTAAAGGCAAGGAAGCAACAACAGTAGGTATACAAAAAGCTTTGAGGTTTGGTAATCACTGGTGAAGAAGTCCTACTGAGTATAAAACAGAAAAATGTAAGAATTCCTCCACAGAGAAACAGGAGTCCAAACATCTCAGTGAGTTGAGGAGTTAGTGTCTGGCAGTTATGAAAGAGTTATTGTCCTAGCCTGGTCGTGACTCAGGGAGACATTCTACTCAGATGTCTGCTTCTTTTTCCAGGATATAGTCTGTGTAAGGTCTACATTGGCTTAGTAATCCAGTTGGCTTTTGGAACCTTTTTTTATTTTCTATGTTTATGTTTTTTAGTAATTTCTACGCTCAACCTGGGGCTCGAACTCAGGACACCAAGATCAAGAGTTGCGACTGAGCCAACCAGGTGCCCCCAGAGCCTTTTTTAAATGAGAAACAGCAATCTGTGAATCAATGCCTTCTAGTTTAGCAGTGCAAGGATTAGTTAGCAATACCTATTTTGGTCCCTTCTGGCCAGGCTAGAGGATAGAGGAAGCCTCTGTGGAGGTATCTTTTCCAATAAACCATGTCTCTGGGTTGAAGGCTGTGACGTTCGATGTCTTCCTTTCCCAGGAATATACAGTGGGAAGACTGTTCCACCACAGTATGATTATTCTCTATAAATTTCATTAGGTTCTTACAAAACCAAAGTACGTCCCCTTTTATCAGCTGTAGATCCAAGGAAACAGGGAAACTTCTTGCTACAAGAATAGATCTGTATTAAATGTCCATCAGAATTGTAGGAATTCCATATAAATTTTGGAACACTTGTATTATCATACACCTATGTAAAGACAACATAAACAAGGTTTAGTATTACTTATTTGACAATGCTCCCTATATGATTTAACATATTAAATAAGCCTACATAGTTCAGTAGATCCTTTGGAATGTTCCAAGGACCCTCTGGAAGAAAAAAAATCCCAAAGTTTCTTCCAGATTGAAATGACTTCATTTAGAATCTGACTTAGGGTAGTTTGTCAAAAATACCAAAGGCTTGGACGCTTGAGAGGATCACGGAAAATTTTGAAACAATATTTATTTAACCAAAGTGACAAAAAGATTTCAAGGACAGGGGCACCTGGGTAGCTCCGTCGGTTAAGCATCTCTGACTCTTGGTTTCGGCTCAGGTCATGATCTCACAGGTCCGTGAGTTCAAGCCCCACATCAGGCTCTGCACTGACAATGTGGAACCTGCTTGAGATTCTGTCTCCCTCTCTGCCTCTCTCCCACTCATACTGTCTTTGTCTCTCTCAAAATAAACTTTTAAAAAAAGATTTCAAGGACATATATATATATAATTATGTACCTCCAAAAGTCTCAGCTTGTTTTGAATAGAAAAGTCTCACTTTTTCTAAGTAATTAAAGACGTGATAGAAACAAAAACACAGGAAACAAAACACAGACTGTTTCCCAGGCAGATTACATTCATCGAAAAGAAATTTTGTTTACAATGTCTTTTTAAGAACAAACCAATAATCTAATAAAATGTTTTAACAGAGAGAAACCAAACTCTAATTTGGTATCAGTACACTATTGAGCTAATTTTTCAAAAACCTGTAAAGAAATCATCTCAATCTTACCTACAACATAAAATTCCTTTTCTCTAAACTTTCTACAATTTTGTGTGTCCATTTTTAGTTTATCCCTTGTTCTTTTCACTTCCAAAATAGGACTTTAGGACAAAATTGTTTTCATTTTCCTCCAACAAAATGCATTTCAGTTCCTCGTATCTTCTTTTACCAAAAACACGCATCCTGTTTCCTTGTATATTTTCATATATAGTCGTCTCCTTTCACCTTTATTATGTTTAGTAGTTTTATTTTTACACATGTTAATTAGAATTCTTTACCTCTGGAATCCTTAATTCACAACAAAAACTAAGAAGTAAGCAATTGAGGGGCGCCTGTGTGGCTGAGCCTGACTTTGGCTCAGGTTATGATCTCACGGTTAGTGGGTTCAAGTCCTGCCTCAGGCTTCAGACTCTGTGTCTCCATTTCTCTCTGCCCCTCCCCCGACTCAGGCTGTTTCTGTCTCAATAATAAATAAACATAAAAAAATAAATGTTAAATAAATAAATAAATAAATAAAAGGTGTTGTTTGATACTGGGAAGAGGCTTTGCTTCATCCATTTGTATTTTAATGGGCAGTACAGAATAAATACCCAATAAACACCCAATATCAGTGGCATTTCTTGGACCAAACAGTCGGAAATCAAAGCCAAGTGGGGTTCGGTGTTACAGTGTTTTACAGAAAGAACAAAGATCGATCATAGGGTGCCAAGATTTTCTTAAAGTTTTGGATTTGGGGGTTGATATTCAAGGATATTTACCCCTTTTGGGAAAAGAAGAACATCCTGATGGGCTTTAAGGAAATTTCGAGCCAATATATGCAGAGAAGCCAAAGGGACCAGCAGGAGCAGATGATGTCCCTGATTGGGTCCCAGTCGGAATGGGATGGGGAAGTCATTCAGGGATAAGAACCCAAACCATTTATAGAGTTTGAGCACTCTGAAAAAGGGGATGGGAGAGGCAGGTTAGCTATTAAACTGATAATGTTGCCCTTGTTTCCATCAGGGCCTAGTTATCCCTCCTCCTAACGTTAGGCCAATTCCCCCCAGTGTTGGTCTGGAAGAAAGGGGAAATACCCTGTAAGTCCTCAGAGCAGCCCTACTGGGGAGAATAGCTGAAAGGGGCCCTTTCCATAAGACATTAAGACTGGGGTGCCTGGGTTACCCAGTTGGGTTAAGCATCGACTTTAGCTCACTTCATGATATCACAGTTGGTGGGTTCCAGCCTCACTTCAGGCGCTGTTACGACAGCTGAGAGCCTGGAGCCTGTTTCTGATTCTGTGTCTCCCCCTCTCACGCTCTCTCACTCTCTCTCAAAAATAAATAAAAAAAGAGAGATTGAGGAGATTGACTATTCTCGCTTTGGGTCAGTCTTTTTAGACAGTCCTTTTAAATTTTTTAAAACTGCCCAGACTTTTTGTGGTAATAACAGGTACCTTTTGGAGAGGGGGCAGAGCTGCAAAAGGGGTTTGCTTAGGTTTACAGTTAGCTGTTGGAAGTTGAAGGTTAATGATGTGCATGGCTTTCTTTTTATCGTTTTGGTTATTCTGATTACTTCAAGCCAGTGAGACAGGAACCATGGGAACAATGCACAAGTGAACCAGATTCTGTACCCAACGTGCCTTGGGCTGATTGTTCCTGCTTAACCGCTTCTATTAAGACACAGAACCAACCTGGCCCCTCTCCAAGCTGGACTTAAAACAGAGGACCCCGGCGCCAAAAAGCACCAATGAGATGCCAGAGTTGCCTGCCAATATCGACCAATCAGGATGGAGCACCTTTGATTTTTCTTTCCCTCGTTAGCATATTGAAAGCAAGTGGAAATTGCTGTGCAAACCTGAGGAGAGACTTTATGTAAGCAGCGCCCCTCCTGGGCTCCTGGAGGCTAGTTTACTCCCTGTTGGTGCTGTGTCTCCTTTCAGCTCTAGCTGGAGCCCCAATAAAGCTTTGCCTGTGCTGTTAACATTGGGGTCCAGCCTCATTTCTGTCATCAGTTGCAAGTACCCAACTCCAGTAATACTAGTGGATTAGCTAGATTAATGAGATCAGGAGTTTGCATAGTCTGCTTAACAAGTAATAATAGTTCTTCGTCTAAGCCATCAGCAAAGGTAGAATTAAAAATAATATAGGGGCGCCTGGGTGGCTCGTTGATTAAATTCCAACTATTGATTCCGGCAAGTCACGATCCTAATGGTCTTGGCATGGAGCCCCACGAGGGGCTCTGAGCTTAATGTGGATCCTGCTTGAGATTCACTCTCCCTCTGTCCCTCTCCAGCTCACACTCTCTCAAAAATAAAAATGTAGCTGGATGGATGGGTGGCAGAAAGGCCAGGGGTTTTGGCAAGATCTGTTTCTAGTCAATCGGATTCATCAGGCCTTTGAATATCTTGTTGAATCTTTCCAATCAAAAGATTTGGGGAGTGTCTTAGGAGGAATAGTTTTGCAGTCTTTCCCCCAGTTTAAGGACATCTGTTCTGTCAGTGGCTCTCCGCTTGGAGAAGTCTGTTAGTGGGTTATACCAATCAGTTTGTTGCATCCAGGGTAGCTTTGGGAAATTGTTTAGCTATGGTGTATAGTTCAGCTTTTGACCAGGGAGTGAAGGAAGTTTGGCAGCCCCTGCCTTCCCAGGCTTAAACTTAAACACAGGCTTCAACCAGCGTTTCTAAATTTGAGAGGTTCTTGGAAAGGCCTGCAACACCTTCCTCAAGTTTGGAATTAACCACCCAGAGGAAAGTAAAACTTTGTGCTGTTTCTTTCATAAGCCTCCAGATATCAATTAAATAAGCTTCCCCCCGCATTTTGTATGGTCTTCTAATGCTTTTCCAGTTATGTGCACAAATTAACTAATTTGGGGATCTCAAAAATGTCCCGGTTGGATGAATGGAGTTATAACTCATCTCAGATAACATGTCCAACAGGACCAAAATTTTATAGCATGAAGAGCCATATTCCTCAGACCTAAATCTGGCAGGAGTTCAAGCAGGAAGCGGACTGTCAAAAGTCCCCTTAAAAGAATTATTTCCCATAACTAAGTACTAACCGAGAACCTGAAACCCAGCTCTTCCGCTTGGAATGCGTAGAGACAGAATCCTCCCCTCAGCAATGAGTGAAGACAGAATCTGAACTGGAATCTGTGTTCCAAGAGGTGGTGGTGGTGCAATTGACAAGATGTAATTGATTAAAGTCAAAAGTTCACCTCCTTCTTAGAATTGAAAGAGGACAGGTGCAGCTTCCGTAGCCTCCAGACTCTGTTTTGAATGACTCTCTTTGCAACGCTCACTTCATTTTGGAATCTTCTTCCACAACATCATCACCCAGAGATTGTAATTATTACAAGCTCCCAGTTTCCCACAGTTCCAATATTTGACTGGAATGCAACTCAGATGAGGTATTCCAGCTGGACTGAGATTTAAATTAACACAAGACACATGAACAGGAGGTAAAAACAAAACCTAGATTTCATTAAGTGCACGTGGAAGCCTGATCATGCAGTTGAGACCCAAAGAAACACCAAAGCAGTTTTTATACTTTTTGGACAAAGATATAATAAATTGGTCAGTAATTGACAGGATAAAGAAAATAGATGTTTGGGAGCTTTAATTAGCAAGAAATCCTTAAGTGGAATTTGGGCTGAGACTGTAAATTAGAAAAAAAGTAACATTTGTTTCTACCTTTCTCAGCTTGTTTCTACCTTTCTCAGTTCTTGTCTGTGGCGATAGGATGTCTTTTTACTTCTTAGTAGGGTCCTTTTTACTTCTTAGTAGGGGAGTGTATCTTTCAAAAGGGAGATGTATTTCCTCTTTTCCGGGAGCAGGGGAGCAGAGTAGGGTTCTGCACCTGCTGTTTCCTAAGTAATTTTTATTTAAGCATTATGCCAAAGTGGTACATTTTGAGGCAGTGTACCCTTAGCCCTTACATGACCAATTCCTTACTTAAAATTTTCTTACTTAAATAAGTAATATGGATCCTCTTGAAATTGAGCATCTGAAAATTATATAAATTCTCTTCAATCTTCATAGTATGGAATCATGAACTCTGAAAAGTTTTAAGGCTCAATTTATCTATTTTTTCTTTTATGTATCTTATATATGTAAGTATATATAAGTACATAAAGGTATATAATATGTATATGTAAACATGGGAAAAGATTTCTGTTGTGGGAGAATTTTTAGAAACTCAGATACAGCCTGAAAATATTCAGGCTGGCTCAATGCTATACCTGAGCAAGACTAAACAATGAATATTGTCAGAGCTATAGAGAAATACTGATGGGAGGAAATGGTGGTCACTTAGAAATAGAATAGGTTCACCCAAGAGTGTGTCATGCCAGATTAACCTTGTTCTTTGTACTGACAGGGTACCTGCCCTAAAAACAGATTTTATCAAGGCATCTGACAATGACTTTCAGTGCTCTCCCATAGAGAAAAACAAATGAAGAAATACATGTCTATGAGAAGGTAACTAAGGGTACTAGCAAATGGTATGAGAAACCATCAAAGAATCAGTTTAATGGGGTGCCCAGGTGGGTCAGTTGGTTAAGCATCTGACTTCAGCTCAGGTCATGATCTCACGATTCGCGAGTCTGAGCCCCGTGTGGGGGCTCTTTGCTGACAGCTCGGATCCTATGTCTCCACCTCTTTCTGCCCCTCCCCTGCTCACACTCTGTCTTTCTCTCAAAAAGAAATATTTAAAAAAAGAATCAGTTTAATGAAGACTTGTCCATCAGGAGGTTCCTGCTGGTGGATCCTGAACCAACAAATGAAGATTAGCCTTAATGTCATGGGAACTCAAGATAGTTGCCTTCAGTGTTAGGTTAGGAACCACATAAGAACATACTTTTTTATACATCAAAAATGTCCAAATATTCAGCCTAATAGGTGGGCAGCTGTCCCATAATAACATCCCCTCTTCTAAATGTCTTTGATAATGAATGCTGATCACTCACTGACATAGCTACAAATTCTCACTCCAGTGTGCAAATTAGCCCCAAAGTTCTGAATCTATGTTCCATCATTGCCCAATAGATCCCCAACATTTAAGCCACGCTGGATTCCATGCTATACTCCAGACATCCCCCAAACTTTCCTGTCTCTGTCTTTTTGCTACAGCCTCTAACATTGCCTCCCTCTATCACATAACGCTCCTCTGTATGGTGTATGAGGTTGGAAATCTACACTCAATACAGTCACATGTGAGAGAAGATGAAGCTTATTTATCTCGTGTCTCAACCGGATCCAGTGTTTCTCATCGGCCCCAACCCAATGGTTAAGAAGGAAGGCGGGTCTAGCTAGATTTAGTGGAACTCAGTACGGCTCAAGCTAAATTGGCCCTTTGGGGAATGCTTGATCTCTCTATGAAAAACTGAATGCCTGTGCCCACAGACGGCTCTGTCCCTTGACTCCCTCCCAGCTCCTTTCTGCAGCATCATCTAAATGAATGCAGCGGAGGCAGAGAGTGACTTGCAGGACCCCATGGAGGAAGCAAAGACTGGAATTCTTGAGTGTCTCAGCCTCAGAAGGGAGGGAGAAAATGAAAAGGAGGAGCCAGCCTTTCTCTTCTTCCTCCCTCATTCCCTTTTGCTTCTTTGTGTTCCTTGTAGAAGAATCCCAATCTACTTCTAGGCAGATGGATACCTACGGCCAATAAGAAAGTCATATACCCAGAGAGCCTAAAAACAAAACCCATACTTACGCTTCTTCCTAAGCCCTTCCTAACACTTCTTTTTTTTTTTTTTTTAATGTTTTATTTATTTCTAGGAGAGAGAGAGACAGCGTGAGGAGGGGAGGGTCAGAGAGAGAGGGAGTCACAGACTGAAACAGGCTCCAGGCTCTGAGCCGGCAGTCAGCACAGAGCCCGACACGGGGCTCGAACCCACGAACCGTGAGATCATGACATAAGCGAAAGTCGGACGCTTAACCGACTAAGCCACCCAGGCGCCCTGTTCCTAACACTTCTTACTGTTGGCAACTGTCTTGTTTTGCCCTGCTTGCATAGTTATCGTATCTCTGCAGGAAAGACATCAAGGTGACCCGCAAGGCCATTCTAGAGGGACCAGAACAGGCATGGCAGGATGAGGAGGACAAAAGGCCTAACAAGAAGGTTCACGAGAAGGAGAAGAACAAATGATTCAGGAAGCTTTGGCAGAAAGAGCCTTTCCTCCAAGAAGCCTTCTTTGGTCTCCTACTCTGTATTGAATGCTTCTCTTCTTAAGGTGTTTCCACTGCAGAATTCCTAAGGCAGTTGGACTTCAAGCAGGAGGTCAAAGTCTTAGAAGCTGTTCCTATGTTCTCCCTGCAGTATGGTGACAGCAGGGCGAAGGTCAGCAAAGGATGAACTCACAGAGACTCCAGCCGCTCAGCAGACAGCCATCAACCAGAAGGGCCTCCCCAATGTTGAGCACTGAGTGACCCTGGGACCTTTGCATGTCCCTGAAGAGATGAACTCCAGTAATGACTGGGGTTTAATTTCCTGCCAGCGAGTTGATTGGAGAGTCTTGAGTCAGAGGCAATTTGATTTGAAGGAAATTAAGAAATCTGATATGCTTTGCACACCTGGGCTTGTATCCTGAGATCTATTCCCACTGTAATCGGTGTATTTTATCCTGAGGGGGTTGAACCTGGAGATGAATCTGTGCCTATGGTCTTTTTATCTAAATCCGTGTACTGTCTTCCCAGCGGCCAGTCAGTTTGGACGTGCACCCAGCCTACTCTAATGGCCTCATTACCTGATTATCTCATTACAGGTAATATGAACACAGCAGAGTGATACACAATAGGCTTCCTTGACCCTTCCCTTTCAAGGCTTAATGCCATGCTGGGCACCAGGCATGCCAGAGTACCACACAATACAATACCTTGCCTGTTTCCAATAGCGCTGGAGAATTAATTAACCTTATTTTTCCATCTTGAACATCATTGCCCAGTGATTCCTCCCTCTTTTCCTTCAACCCAAATGGCAGGCCCTATATACCCATTCCCTGAGTCAGATTCCTGTATATAAATGTGTTCACTGGTGCCTGGGTGGCTCAGTTGAGCATCTGACTCTTGATTTTGGCTCAGGTCATGATCCCAGGGTCGTGGGTTTGAGCCCCACATCGGGCTCTGCATTGAGCATCAAGCCTACTTGGGATTCCTCTCTCCCTCTCTGTCCCTCTCCCCTGCTCTCGCTCACTCCCTCTCTCTCTAAGGAAAAAAAATGTATTCAAACTCAAAACCCCCAGAAGTTTCTAACACCCATAGAATTGTAAGGCCTTTCCCATGCTTACTTCAAACTACCTTTCCAGCTTCATCTTCCACCACCCACCCACATACACCCCCACCCCCACCCCACACCACACTACAATTTAGCCATAGCCAGTCCCTTCCTATCCTGAGTGTGACAGGGTCATTTACACCTTTCATTTACACCTTTGTGCTTCCACGCACACCCTTCCTTTCCTGGGAATGCCTTCCTGCTGACCTCTCCCTTCACTTGATGACACCAACTCAGACTTCAAGATCCACCTCAGATGTCACCACCTCCCCAACTCAAGACAAGTTAGAAGCCCTTACTCTGTGGGCTCAGAGCCCTTAGTGAACACTCTGATCTAGAGCACATGTATTTTATAGCAGCTAGTTCATCTACCCCGAGCGGCTAACCCATCAGCTCCCACAGAAGGAACGACTGTGTCCTGCCCATCTCTGTACACCCAGTGTACTGCCCTGTCAAGCCCACAGTAAGCACTTGATAAATCTTTCCAGGAGACAGAGGATAGAGCACTGGCCAGGGAGCCTCTCAGTAGCCTTGGTGATGCTACATGTTGGAGCACCATGTCACTCAATGCTTTTCCTACTTCTAACTTCTCCGGGGAAACCAAATTATGAGAGAGGCTCTCCTTGATCCCAAGTGAACATTCTAGAGCTAGAAGAGGAACTACTTTTAATTGACAAATTAGAAAACTACCAAGAAGACTGGTTTCTCCTGGCGTGATGTAAGGGTGATAAGACACCAGACATCACCACTCTCCCCCGTCAGGATTTGGAACAGCACAACTGGAAAACGCACCCAGCCGGTCGCCATCTTTGAAAGTCCCCTCTCCCCACAGCCTTCTGCTGACTTTTCTCTCGTTCATTAGCTTGGTCTCAATTACAGAAGCCACACCCCTAGGCATATGGCAGTGTGAAATGTACTTCCTCACGTGGTCTTAACAGATTCTCTTGATGTTCCTGAAACATAATCCCGGTAGAAGTGGGCGGTGAGCCAGACGGACATTGTGAACTAGCTGCTCCTCTTCCTCAGCTGGCTCCCAGGATCAAGCACCTGGATGCTGCCAGACCTCCCTGAGACATGGCCCAGGCCAGACCCCAGCCCCACTCCAGATCTCCCTTGGAATCTACTTACCCAAGTATTTCTCTGGTGCCTCCAACCACAGCTACCACCGGGCGCTTCATCCGTTTCCAATAGTAGTGCCTCCTCTTTCTCCTGTTTATGTTCAGGGAGCTGCGTCCCCCAGTTACCCAAGTCAGCATCTCCCCATCCACTTTCATCCTGAACCTTCCTTAACAGCAGGCTCCATCTGTACCCCGTCTCATGCTTCCAGCTCTGCTCTCCTGCTCCGGAGCACCACAACACCCTCCTGATGACTGACCCCACCCTCCCTCCCATCCTACCAGCACCTTGTTTAATTTTTTTTTAATGTTTCTTTATTTTTTTCCTTGAAGACACAAATATGCAAATAATTTTAATTTAGTTGTAAAGAATAGGTGCGCAAAGTGTTACAGAGTCACAAATGCTGGGAGAAGAGGGCAATATAAGTGTTTTTTTTTTTTTTGCCTTTTTAAAAATATTTCTTTATTTTTGAGAGAGACAGTGTGAGCAGGGGTGGGGGGCAGAAAGTGAGGGAGACAAAGCAGGGTCCAGGCTCCAAGCCATCAGCACAGAGCCCAACACAGAACTCGAAGTCACAAACTGCATGATCATGACCTGTGTAACTTCAGACACTTAACCAATTGAGTCATCCAGGTGCCCCTTACCAACACCTCATTTAGAAACACCACCACCACTGCATCCTGTTCTCCTGGGCCACTGTTCTATTTTGGCATTCATGCCACACTGTTTCTGGGGTTGCTGAAGTGTTATGTGTTTTACTACCTGCTAGGGAATTTCCTTTATTGCTCCACTTTTTGCATTTTTCTTCATATTTTCTCCTATTTCTTCTCCTAGGTGAAGTGCAGAGTAACTGCTTTGTGATTTTGATAATGTGTGAATTCTGGAAGAATTGACAACCCAATGGTATTTAGCTTCCCCAGCTACATTCAGTGCCCCAGTAAGCGTATTAGATTAAGTATGTTTATTCATGCCCATCCTACAAATGAGGAAACTAAGGTACTCCCATTCAATTCTGATACGGAGGACACCAAGTTATCGAAGACCCCACAGGCTCATCCCTAAAAAGACCGCCCTAACTTCAAATGCCAGCCCCAAGGTGGGGGGCCCAAGTCACCTGCACTTCTGACCAACAGGGCTTCTCATGATCTCTTTAGGTCTGATAATTCACTGGAAGGGATCACAGAACTCAGGAACACACTATATTTATGATTGCCGTTTCATAATAAAGGATCAGGACCAGTCAAATAGAGAGACCAGAGGGTCTTCCCTTCCCTTTGTGGGGGGAGGGACCTGAACGTAGGGCTTTCCCAGTAGTGTCAGGACCTGTCACCCTCCTGGCATGGCATTGTATCCACCAGCCACAAAGCTCCACTGAGCTTTTCACTGGGGTTTCACTACATAGGCATGACTTATCTGAATCATTGGTAATAAGACTGAGCTAAATCTTCAGCACCCCTCTCCTCCCCAGAAGAAGTCACATGGTAGTCATCACATGGTTGGTCTTTCTGGCAGAACTAGCCCCGTTCCTGAACCATCTCATTAGCATAAATTTAGGTGTGGTCCAAGGGACCACCAAGAATAACAAAGCTTAGACAATTCCAAGGATGGAGTCACATGGGTGACTCAGTCAGTTGAGCATCTGACTCTTGATTTCAGCTCAGGTCATGGTTTCATGGGCCGCATTGGGCTCCATGCTGAGCTGGCTGTGAAGCCTGCTTGGGATTCTCTCTCTCCCTCTCACTTTGCCACCACCACCCCACTCATGCACGTACTTTCTCTCTCTCTCAAAATAAATAAACTTAGACAGAGAGAGAGAGAACTCCATTCATTTAGAGTCTTCTCAGAAACCAAGAACATAAGTAAATCAAATTCTTTTTTTTTTTCATGTCTATTTATTTTTGAGAGCAAGACAGAGAGAGATCGCGAGTGAGCATGAGCAGGGGAGGGGCAGAAAGAAGGGGAGTCACAGAATCTGAAGCAGGCTCCAGGCTCCGAGCAATCAACACAAAACCTAACACGGGGCTTGAACTTGTCAACCGTGAGATCATGACCTGAGCCGAAGTCAGAGGCTCGACCAACTGAGCCACCCAGGAACCCTTAGTTAAGTTCTTTATTGTACAACAGATACATGAAGGTGAATTACTTGGCCAAGGTCACATAGTACATAAATGGTTGAGATGAGTTTCAAACCCAAGAAATATGGTACAGAGCCCACATCTTAAAAATTCTCTTTCAGTAAAAATGTTATAGTTGGTTTTTTTGTTTTTTTTTTTTTAATTTCTAGGAGAGAGAGACAGCGTGAGCAGGGGAGGGTCAGAGAGAGAGGGAGTCACAGACTGAAACAACCTCCAGGCTCTGAGCTGGCAGTCAGCACAGAGCCCGACGCGGGGCTCGAACCCACGAACCGCGAGGTCATGACCTAAGTGAAAGTCGGAAACTTAACTGACTAAGCCACCCAGGAGCCCCGTTATAGTTGTTTTCAAATGGGCCTTACACACTGCTTATCAATTTTATTCTGATATAGTTCAGTTTGGGAATTGTAGCCTGATCGAGATTATCTTGTATTTTTAAATAATTATCACAGATGTATGTGAAAATCACTGTATTATATATTCAATATACATTCCCTTTACTAACTGTTTTTATTATCTCTAACAATTTTTCTTTGGAATTCTTTCTAATTTCCAAAATTCTTGGAATTTCATAGTGAACATTGTGTACCCCAATGAGAATTATTTTATCGCCTCTTTTCCCACTGTTATGCTTCATACTTCTCTACTTTTGCCTGCTTTTCCTCAAGCAGCAGGGCTAACCAAAAACCCCATCAAAATTCAGAGAAATCCCAAGGGGTGT
The DNA here is from genome assembly GCA_017311185.1 of Proteles cristata cristata. Classification (NCBI taxonomy): domain Eukaryota; kingdom Metazoa; phylum Chordata; class Mammalia; order Carnivora; family Hyaenidae; genus Proteles; species Proteles cristata. Next base: position 1,282,526 of record JAESUZ010000481.1, on the reverse strand, counting down.
TTTGGGGCCTTCGGAAGTCCCCTCTTAGCAGAGGGTGCAGTTGAACCGAATCTTGAAGGAAGACGTGCCCTATGGGAAAGAGGAGAGGGTCGGTGAGTCAAGACGGGACCTGAGGACGCTGAGCAAATGCTTCTTTAGGTCGACGCTGATTTCAGTAGAAGGTTGTAGAAGGTTTGAAATGCCGTGTGGCAGAATCAGAACTCCACACAGGGGAGCAGGCTATGGATGTCTCCCAAGCAGAGGAGTGAGGAGAGAACAGCACATGTAGAGTGGATGGAGGAGATCAGGGAGCACAGGGGGGTTTGGAGGTAAAATGGAAACTTCTGCTTGCATTTTTTATTTCGTGTTCTTTAAAACATTTTGTGTGTTGTAGATGTTTTATACATACACTGTGCATAACACCACATTATGAACTTCATAAAAATAAATACGCACGTAACAATCAGTAGGTACTCAAACATGATTTTCACAAGCAAAATTTAGAGACAAGTGCGCGAGAGAAGAGACATGTTACCGCCAGGAAGTAACTGCGATAATATTAGATTGAGGCAATTTATTCCTAAACCATGGAAAGATGGAACGAATGGAAGAAAGCCACGGGACTCTCAAAGACTCAGAAATGGAAATGATGACAATATTTTTTATTTGGTTAAAGATAGCCACTAAAATTCTTAGCTGGCAAGAGGAGATACCATGGTCACGAAGGTGGTTTTCCCAGGGCGAGGCTCATCCATTGCACTGCGGAGGTACGGACCCCTGCGATATTCTCAAATGCCTGAAACTCCCCTGTGTAATTTGTGGTACTGGGAGATAGCGTTTGCGCTTTTCCCTGGAAAAAAATAGCCACTAAAGACAATTTTGAATACGGTGGTGAACTCCAAGTGTCCATATGAAAATATTTCGGTGATATCATATTTATTTCTTATAAATGACTTAAAGTAATTAATTGCATGATGTGTTTTAAACCGATGGTTCCCAAACATCAATCCTTAGACCAGTGCTGAAGCTTGATAAAATTTTCACCCTTTTGTAACAGAATTCTAAAACAAAGCCAAAAAATGTAATGATCTCTCTTTTAATCTAAATATTCAATTAAAGGGCTGTCTTTTGTTTTTAAGAAAGTGAAAAGACCTTTTGGAGGTTGGGGGGCCGTTATTCCCCTTTAAAAGTAAGATGATAGTGGGTGGCTCAATCGGTTAAGCATCCAACTCTTGATTTTTAGCTCAGGTCACGACGTCACAGTTAATGGGTTCGAGCCCCACATCAGGCTCTGTGCTAACAGCATGGAACATGCTTAGGATTCTCTCTCTCTCTCCTTCTCTCTCTGCCTGTCCCCTGCTCAGGCTTTCTCCCCCATCTGTCTCAAAATGAATAAACTTAAATTTTTTTTTAAGTAAGATGATGGTAACCATAGATGCTAAATTTTTAAAACTATTACTTGGCAAAGTAAAAAGTTAGCAACCGTGTATTGGTCTTATTTATTTATTCAGGATTTTTGTGGGTAGGGAATTTTTTCTTGTTTTTTTTTTTTTTTTTTTTGTTACTTGTTTTATAATTCATAAAAATCTTCAAGTCTGGGAACCCAAGACTACAGATTAAAAACTGCAGTTGCAATTAAGTCCACCAGATGGCAGAGCAGCTCTACACAGAACTTCCAGAGGCTCCACCTCTGCTACCTCTGCCTGCTGGCCCTTGGTAAACATCTCCAGCTTATCTTTTGAATAGTATCTTATTTCCTCTTTTTAATATTTGCCCCTGACAAATATTTGCCCCTGACAAAATGACCAGAAGCATTTTCCATCTCAGCCTAGAAATGAATTTCCCCTATGCTTTTAGGTTTAGGCTTGGCCTCTTTCTCTCTTTTTTAATTTATTATAAATCTCCGTTAATAAAACAAAGACCTAATGGAGCATTTGCAGAGGTATAGAAAGACAGTGTGAATCAAGGAAGGATGGGATGGGATGGATCCTAAACGTTTATCCTTCTGATCCACTACCACACACACACACACACACACACACACACACACACACACACACAGCTGAGGCTAGTATGTGTAGAGACATGGACATAAGGCAAGAGAGGGACAAAGGAAGGAAGGGGCAGGTGGGTTGACCCGAAGGACTAGAATTACTTAGGTCCCGGAAAATACAGCTACTTAGGAGAAACAAAGAGGAACGCTATACTGCCACCCAGTGGTGTGAACTGTGTCTTCCCACATTGATGCAAAGGAGATCTTCCTATTTAGCTGGGGATGGGTGTCCAAGGCCATGGTCCCCACCACTCTTCTGCCACCACCAGTACCTGATGCAGGTGTTAGGTCTGAACCCAGCGGTCAGTGTATTCATAGCCCTTGACCATCTAGTTGCAAGCTTGTCTGAATGTGGGGCTGGTGTGGACTTACTCAGTCTCTGGACTTAGCATGTTGTAGTTTTGGGTAATATCACAGCACACTGTCCATGCACACCAAGAACCAAAGCATTACCTCAGGGCAAGAGACTCCTAACCATCGTATGTGGCCAACTTTCTCTAAACCCCCCACCCCATTGCAGAAAAGCTGAATACATCTGCTATTCTCCCTCAAAAGCTTTTAGCAGGAAATGACTGCCTGCATAAAAAGTCCAGGTCGTCCTGAGAGCATCTTGGGAAATGACCTCCTTGTCCTAAGCCAGGAGAGCAGAGCCCAGGAAAGGACCCAGGGGCCTCTGTGGGTGCCCATGAAGGAGAAAACAAGGCACTGTGCTTCCTCCTACTTCAGTTTGGACAAAAGAAAATGTTCATCCTCTTTCCCTTCTTCTGCCTTCTTCTTTCACTTCCCGAAGCCCCTCTCTACTACACTCTGGGGTCTGGCCAACTGGGGTTAAAATTCAGACTACCTCTCTTGCTAGCTGGATGACATTATCTGCGTTACTTGACCTTCTCTTGCATCAGAGGACGCTAACGGAACCTCACCAGCGCCCTCTTGTGGGGCTTTATCTTCAGTCTAACCTCTCCTATGACCTACCCCCCCCACCCCCCCACCCCATGCTTCCAAATCACACACTCTGTTAGGCTGTCTAATCAAAACTCCTTTCTCTTCCGTGTCAGGATATGCCAGTTTCTGAGAAAGCTCATTGAATTAATTTACAATAATGTGAAAATGGCCTTTCCCTGCTAGAGTTATATAGTGCTCTGTTGGAATTATAGGACTGCAGAGAAGTGGAAGAGGGATGGTGCCTAAAGGTCCTCTGGTCCAAATCCCATATTCTCCAAATGATGCTACTGAACCCTGAAGACATCAAATGTATGGTCGGCCCAAGCCCCAGAGTATTTCACTAAAGAAAGAGCCCATATGGGAACATCATAGATCCGGTGTACTGATCTCTGCCCAGATTCCTTCCAGGATTCTACACCAATTCTGGGGTTCTAATCCTGAATATTTTCCTTGGCTTCTCCCCATTTGTCCACTCCCCAAGTACCATCCCCTTTTCCTCTCCTCTTTTTTTTTTTTTTTTTTTTTTGGTTTATTTATTTTTGAGAGAGAGAGAGAGCACAAACAGGGAAGGGGCAGAGAAACACGGAGACACAGAATCTGAAGCAGGCTCCAGGCTCTGAGCTGTCAGCGCAGAGCCTGATTTGGGGCTTGAACTCATGAAATGTGAGATCATGACTTGCACTGAAGTCGATGCCTAACAGACTAAGCCACCCAGGCACCCTACCTCTCCCGCTTTCTACTGATTCCCATCTCACATAGGTGGCTTGAAGACCCTGTTCACATTTTCCAGACTTCAGAACTTAAAATTCTTTAGAGAAAGGCTCCAGCATCCCCATTCAAGATAATTAAAAATGGAGTCATTCTGTAAGAACAAGTAGAAGAAATTTCTGGAAGAGGGAAAACTACATGAGCAAACCAGGCAGGTACAGTGTTCACACTGATAGCTGTAAGACAGCACAAACTACATAAATACTTCGAAAAGAACTAGTAAACCCAGAGTTCCATATCCAGCAAAAATATCTCTTGGGGGAAGAATCCAACCATAGCGATATCCAGGGGAACTCTGTCAAACATTGAGAGAAGTAAATGGATGCTACGTAAAAGTGATATACCAAGAAATAGCTGTATAAGCACATTACTTAGAAACAGGGATGTAAATAACCCAAGAATCAGCTGACCAAATACAGTGAGCTGCTTGCGAGGAGTAGCTGGTCTTTCTTGCTTGCTTTCTGTCTTTCTTCCTTTCTTTCTTTCGAGTCAGAGCTAGTCTTTTGACAGAAGCCTTTTCAAACCATTTGGTTTTAACTACAGACCTGTATCACTTTGCTAAATATAGACACTAATGCAATGTTTCAGGCATTCATCTGAAACGGGACAGGTGGCCCAGGTGGTCTGTTATTCTACCAGCCAAAGGAGATATCCTGCTCTGTGCCTGGGGAGGTCAGGTCCCCGGTGCCTTGGACTGAGCTGGCTCCCTTTGCTTAGAATATCAATTGTGCGAGGCTTTCAAGCCCCTCTGACGACCTCAACACAGCCTCCATTCTTCTCTAGGCTCCCTGCTTCCTCCAGGTTAATAGGCTCTTTTCTGCACACAAATTACTTCCTACCCCAGGGAGTTGGAATAATGCCTCTTACTGAAATACTTTCCATGCCTGCAACATTTTCCCCCACACCCTTCTGTTCGAACAGTCTTCACAAACCAGTTTAGCAAGGTGACGACTCGTGTGGCCTCACCTGCCTTACTGTGCTTCTCAACATATTGAGACTTACTTACAGATGAATTGATGTGCCCTTGGTAAGTCTGGCACCTGGCAAAATGCTAGGCAGCTAGCTGGAACCTGGTGAATATTTGTTGAGTTGTTGTTTTTCAACCAATATTCCTCTTATGTGTCATTTGCACTTGGTCCCTCCAAAAAGATTGTCATCCCTTTTGTCCATTGTCCACCATTTCCAGTCACTCCCACTAGCTGATTTGCGGAGGTCCATGAGGGAACCAAAACGCTAATGTTATGGTCTTTCTGGGGCTGCCCAGTGTCTCCCTGATTCATCGTTTCTCCAATTATGAGTTACAAAACAGTGCTGTCTCCTGAAATGTAATGTGGTAGACAGTCTCCAGAATGATCCCAATGATTGTTGTGTTGGGTATTCACATCCTATGTACTCCCCTCCCATTGAAGGCAGGCTTGACTTATTGACTGGCATCTATTAAGTAGAATATGGTGGGGCTTCTGGGGGACTCAGTCCGTTAAGCCTCCGACTTTGGCTCAAATCATGATCTCACAGTTCATGAGTTCAAGCCCCATGTCGGGCTCTGTGTTGACAGCTCATAGCCTGGAGCCTGCTGCAGATTCGGTGTCTCCCTTTCTCTCTGCCCCTTTCCTGCTCTCTCTCTCTCAAAAATAAATAAACATTTAATAAATTTTTAAATATTGTATATAGGATGTCATTTCAAAATTAGGTTATAAAAGGGGCACCTGGGTGGCTTAGTCGGTTAAGCGTCCGACTTTCGCTTAGGTCATGATCTCGCAGTTCGTGGGTTCGAGCCCCGCGTCGGGCTCTGTGCTGGCTGACAGCTCGGAGCCTGGAGCCTGTTTCAGTCTGTGACTCCCTCTCTCTCTGACCCTCGCCTGCTCACGCTGTCTCTCTCTCTCTCCTAGAAATAAATAAAACATTAAAAAAAAAAGATTAGGTTATAAAAACACTATGCCTTAAAAAGAACAAAGTCAGAGAACTCACACTTTCTTGGTTTCAAAAGTATGATTCCACTTCTGTGCAGTACCTGAAGGAGTCAAACTCACTGAGATAGAAAAATAGAATAGTGGTCACCGGTTGCTGAGAGGAGGGAGAACCAGGAAGTTCTCGTTTAACAGAGACTGAGTTTCCATTTTGAAAGAGGAAGAAGTATTCTGGAGCTGGATGGTAGTGACCATTGCATAACAATGTGAATGCACTTAAAGCCGCTGAACTAGGTGTGCCTGGTGGCTCAGTCGGTTAAGCGTCCAACTTCAGCTCTGATCATGGTTTCACATTTCATGAGTTCAAGTCCCATGTCAGGCTCTGTGCTGACAGCTCAGAGCCTGAAACCTGCTTCATATTCTGTGTCTCCCTCTTCCCCTCTCCTGCTCATGCTCTGCCTCTCTCTCTCAAAAATAAATAAACATTAAAAAGCAGTGTTTTAAGCCACTGGACTGTACATATTTAAAATAGCAAATTTACATATATATATATATATATATATATATATATATATATATATATATATATGGTATCACAATAAAAAAGTAACTTAAAAAAACCACTGTGTCTTCCATCTTGGTCTCTGTCTCTCTCATTCTCATCACTCACCCTGAGGGAAGCCAGCTGCCCTGTGGAGAGGCCCATGTGGCAAAAACTCAATGCCTGCCAGCAATCACATGAGTGGGCTGAGATGTGGAAGTCCACACACCTATCGACAACCACACAAGCAAGCCAGCAGCCTCACCATGGATGTTCCCAAATGAAGCCTAGGGATGACTGCGGTCCTGGCCGATACCAGGCCCCATCAGAGACCCCGGGACAAGACAACATGACGAAGCCCCTCTCGGGTCCCTGATCCACGGAAAGTGTGAGATAATAAAAGTTCATAGTTTGCAACTGTGATGTTGTGGGGTGATTTGTTGCCCAGCAACTGGCAACCCATATGGGCTGCGTGGCCAAATAAAATTGGGAAATATTCTAAACTCTATTCAAAATATTCTAAACTTCTTTTGTAGATTCAAAAAGAACACTGAGGTGTTAATTTTTATTTTTTTTAATATATATTTTTGAGAGAACAAGCATGAGTGGAAGAGGCACAGAGGAAGAGGGAGACACAGAATCCGAAGCAGCTCCAGACTCTAAGCTGTCAGCACAGAGCCCGACGCGGGGCTCCAACCCACGAACCGTGAGATCATGACCTGAGCCGAAGTTGGATACTCAACCAACTGCGCTACTCAGGTGCCCCAAGGTGTTAATTTTAAAGAAGTAAAAGAAGACTTTTTGTCAAGAAAACCCATTAAGCCTTGTTGATCTCAGTGTCACTCAGACTTACTTTACAATCAAATCCTTTCATTATGGAACACCTCCTAACATTTCATAATATATATATTTTTAAGTTTATTTATTTCAAGAGAGAGAGAGCATGTGCATGAGCAGGAGAGAGGCGGAGAGAGAGGGAGAGAGAAAATCCCAAGCAAGCTCCAGACTCTCAGCGTGAAGCAGGTGCAGAGCTCGACCTCATGAACTGTGAGATGACCTGAGCCAAAATCAAGAGTCAGATGCTTAACTGACAGAGTCACCCAGGTTACCCAACATTTCATAATATAATGCTATTCCAAGAAACACAATTGAGTAAATGTATATATGCATGACATTTACATCCAACTTGCAAATTCTTTATGACTTAGTAAATCATTCTGGAGCCAGAAGAGAGGAGGAATCTTGTGCAGGAAGTGTTCATCTACAGATAAAAGAAAACTCACATTTTAATGGTTAAATAAAAATGTAGGTTCATGTTCAATCTTCTGACTTCACAAAAATCTGAAGGGAGGTGGTTGCCAGCACTGGTTCAGCAGCTTAGTGATGTCAGGGTCAAATTCCTGGAGACCCTTCTCTCTCATGCCAAGGGCTTCTGGGCGGCAAGATGGATGCACCAGCTACAGCATGCTAGCAATTTTCAAGTCAGGAAAGAGACAAATAACAGACTACTGCTGCCAGTTACATCTATCCTTTTTCCTCCTAGAAAGCAAACACTTTATAGGAAAGATTTCCACTTACATAATTTGATGCCCAGACGGTGTTACTTGGCCACTAATATCTGCAGGAGAGGATGGAAAAGTGATTATCTTATCAGAGACTGTGCACATTTCTGCTTTGGAAAGAACTGGGATTTATCAGTGGGGAAGAAGCGAGTGGCTGTTGAGCATGCAAATACTAGGGTCTGCAGCAAACAGCATGGAAGGGACAGTGGAAATCCACCCCGACTCCTGGAAAGACAATTCACGCTCATGCATCCTCTACAGGTATGCACTCGTGAAATGCCACAAAACATCAATGAGAAATTAAATTCCTTTTTTTTGTTTTTGCAAATAGTTTATAGAAATTAAATTTCTTAAGCCCAGCTGCTTCAGAGGGACAGATATTTAAGAGGGAAACATAGGCAGCAGTTGTGGGGTAAAGAGTTTATAGTTGTAAATTGAAAATCTCTCAGGAATAATTGAGCTGGGAAGCTGTTCTTCCCCTAAAAAAATTCAAACATTCCAAAACTCTCCCGGCTTAACATCCTCTGAGAGTTGGGATGCAATGAGAAAAGCAGAAATGTCTAGAGAAACACAAACCCAGGTGGTGAACTTGAAGCAGTTCCAGGGTGAATAACCCAGAGCCTTTGCAATTGGTGTGTCCAGATGTGATGCTAAAAGTGTGAGGGGTACTGTTAGGGGGCACACAGGGGAAAATCAGAGAATGATCACAAAAGGGGGGATGGATGGAGGGGGCGCCTGGGTGGCTCAGTCGGTCATATTCTTACAGGCTGTGAGTTCGAGCCCCATGTCAAGCTCTGTGCTGACAGCTCAGAGCCTAGTGCCTGCTTCAGATTCTATGTCTCCCTCTCTCTCTGCCCCTCATCTGCTCAGGCTCTGTCTCTCTATGTCTCTCAAAAATGAATAAATGTTAAAATTTTTTTTAAAAAGAGGGGGATGGGAGAACTCCAACCAAAAGCAAAACAACATTTCCCAGTCATTCCCTGGAGAAAGTCGGGATAGAAGGAACTTACTTAAACATCATAAAACCACCTATGAAAAGCCCTGCTAACATCATCCTCAACAGGGAAAAACTGAAAGCTTCCCCCCTGAAATCAGGAAAACGACAGGGATGTCCACCCTCACCACTGTTGTTGAACATAGTGCTGGAAGTCCTAGCATCAGCAATCAGACAACAAAAGGAAATAAAAGGCATCAGAATTCACAAAGATGAAGTCAAACTTTCACTTTTCCCAGACGACATGATACTCTACATAGAAAACCCGACAGACTCCATGAAAAGCCTACTAGAACTGATCCATGAATTCACCAAAGTTTTAGGGTACAAAATCAACATACAGAAATCAGTTGCATTTTTATACACCAATAATGAAGCAAAAGAAAGAGATAAAAAAACTGATCCCATTCACAATTGCACACACACAAAAAAAACATAAAGTACCTAGGAATAAACCAAACCAAAGACATGAGAGATCTGTTTGATGAAAACTATAGAAAACTTAAGAAGGAAATTGAAGAAGAAACAAAGAAATGGGAAAACATTCCATGCTCATGGATTGGAAGAATAAATATTGGTAAAATGTCATTACTACCCAAAGCAATCTACACATACAATGCAATCCCAATCAAAATTGCACCAGCATTCTTCTCAAAACCAGAACAAACTATCCTACAATTTGTATGGAACCATGAAAGACCCCTAATAGCCAAAGTGATATTGAAGAAGAAAACCAAAATGGGAGATTCACCATCCCAGACTTTAGCCTCTACTACAAAGCTGTCATCATCAAGACAGTATGGTATTGGCACAAAAACAGACACATAGGCCAATGGAACAGAATAGAGAACTCAGAAACGGACCCAAAAATGTACAGTCAACTAACCTTTGACAAAGCAGAAAAGAGTATCCAATGGAAAAAAGACAGCCTCTTTGACAGATGGTGCTGGGAGAACTGGACAGCAACATGGAGAAGAATGAAACTAAATCATTTTCTCACACCACACACAAAAATAAACTCAAAATGGTTAAGGGACCTGAATGTGAGACAGGAAACTATCAAAACCCTAGAAGAGAAAGCAGGAAACAACCTCCTTGACCTCAATCGCAGCAATTTCTTACTTGACACATCCCAAAAAGCAAGAAAATCAAGAGCAAAAATGAACTATTGGGACCTCATCAAGATAAAAACTTCTGCACGGCAAAGGAAATGATCAATAAAACTAATAGGCAATGATGGAATGGGAAAAGATAGTTGCAAATGACATATCAAATTAAGAACTAGTATCCAAAATCTATAAGGAACTCACCAAACTCCATACTCCAAAAACAAATAATCCAGTGAAGAAATGGGCAGAAGACATGAACAGACACTTATCCAAAGAGGACATCCAGATGGCCAACAGACACATGAAATGATGCTCAGCGTCACTCATCATCAGGGAAATACAAATCAAAACCACACTGATATACTACCTCACGCCAGTCAGAGTGGCTAAAATGAACAAATCAGGACACTATAGATGCTGGTGAGGATGTGGAGAAACGGACACCCTCCTACACTGTTGGTGGGAATGTAAACTGTGTAGCCCCTCTGGAAAATAGTGTGGAGATTCCTCAAAAAATTCAAAATAGAACTCCCCTATGACCCAGCAATAGCACTGCTAAGAATTTACCCAAGGGATACAGGAGTGCTGATGCATAGGGGCACATATACCCCAATGTTCATAGCAGCACTCTCAACAGTAGTCAAAACATGGAAAGAGCCTAAGTGTCCATCAATGGACGAATGGATCAAGAAGATGTGGTTTATCTATGCAATGGAATACTATATGGCAATGAGAAAGAATGAAACCTGGCCATGGGTAGCCAACATGGATGGAACTTGAGGGTGTTATGCTGAGTGAAATAAGCATATTTCAGGAAGAAAAGGATAGATATCATATGTTTGCACATATAGGTGGATCAGAAGAAACTTAATGGAGGACCATGAGGGAGAAGAAGGGGAAAAATAGTTGCGGAAAGGGAGGGAGGCAAACCATGAGAGACTCTTGAATGCTAGAACAAACTGAGGGCTGATGGGGGTGGGGGAGAAGGGAAAGGGGATGATAGGCATGGAGGAGGGCACCTGTTGAGATGAGCACTGGGTGTTATATGGAAACCAACTTGACAATGAAGTATTTAAAAAAAAATTTTTTTTAAGGGAGGGATGGGAGAACTCTGACCAAAAGCAAAACAACATTTCCCAGCCATTCCCCTGACGACAAGCTTCTTAAATATCCTAGCAATATCAGAATCAGTTGAGGATGCTATCTTTGTGATTATTGCTATGGCCAATAATTCTTGAGTGCATTCTATGGCTAGGAAGAGAATTACACGTTTCACCTATACTATCTATACTTTCATAGAGCCTTTGCACATAAATACAATTTCCCCCCAATACACAAATGAAAAGCATAACATTTGGAAAGGTTTAGACATTAGACCAAAACCACATGGGTGGTAAGTGCAGATATAGGATTCTGACCAAAATCTACATGCCTACAAGGCCTGAGCGCTTTCTTCTCCACCACAGGCCACCTCTGATCACTACAATGCAGGCAATCTCTATTAATCACATTTTCTTATTTTAGTTTGTTGAATAGATATGAACCGCCCAATAAATTCATTTCAACCTAGTTTTTAACACTTTACTATGTGATCACTTTATTTTTATAATTTAAAAACTCTAACAGCATAAAAATGGATTAGAGACTGTCTCTGTCAGCTGGGGCCACCATGACAAATACCGCAAACTGGGGGGCATGAACCACAGAAATGGATTTCTCACAGGTGTAGAGACCAGACATCCAAGATCAAAGTGTCATCGAGGTTAGTTTTTTCCAAGGCTGTCCTCCTTGGCTTGCAGAAGACAGACTTGTAGTCTCGCTATGTCCTTACATGGCCTTTCCTCCCTGGGCTGACATGTCTGAATTCAAATTTCATCTTCTTTAAGGAAACCAGTTATGATGAGTTAAGAACCACTCTCATGGCCTCAATTTAACTTAATTTCCTCCCTAAAGACTTTATTTCCAAATATGGTTACATTCTTAGGTATTCGAAGTTAGGTCTTCAACAAATGAATGGGGGGGGGGTGGTGGACAGAATTCATTCATAACAGAGACCCTAAGTCAGATTCCAAAAAGAACCTTATATTTAAGAGAATGATTGAGAAACATTACCCACCATCTTGGCTATCAAGACCTATCCTCAACGTTTTGGTCACTCTGACTTCTAGGGAATACTGGGATAAAGATTCTGGTCAGAAGATTTATGAGGTCACGTTAGTACAACACACCATGAAAATCAGGTAATGTTTCAATCTGAATCACTTAGAAGGGTTTTCAAAAAGATTTTACATGCACCCCCCCAACACCCTACATGATTATGGCCTCTATTAACATGAAAAACCAATTAGAAGGAAGCCTTGAGGACTCACTGATATCATCATATGACAGTTCTTCATTCTTAAGGGAATCAGCCTGGGTTAACAGACTCTTAACAATGGTCTATTGTTCGCAAGTGAAGTGCTAGAAGGATCTGTGAATGCCTTCCCAGAAGAGGAGCCATAGATTTGCAACAAAGACAAGAACATACCATGTTTGCAAATTTCCTGTGAAAAGTACATCTTTGCCCAGAAATTATACAAATGTGTTTTCTGAAGCTTTCATTACAGAATTGGAAAGGAAAATCTCTCAGTGTCCAAGCGACATTTTTAAAAAGCAAGCTGGGATGTGATGTCTCTATGAAATCTGCTTCAAATTACGTAAGAGACTTATGTTTGAATAACACAATTAGTCTACAATTTCTGCACTGAGACACACAATAAAAGGGGTCACACACTTCCCTCCTTCAGGGTGGACCCTGGTTATAATGGCAGGGACATGGCTGCAAATATAACAGCCATCTCATCTGTCATCTGCCTTCAAAGATCAAGTAAATTGTACCTATTCTGGGGCCCTGGGCCATTTGGGTGATCAAAGACATCCACCTTCAGAAAGAGGGCAGGAATGGAACACAGAATGTAGAGGCATTTCTTGACACTATGTTTTGATGTCCTCAATGCAATTAACATAATCAAATTATGATTTGAACTAAACATAGGAGTCCCAAGTTTTAGCAGACTTTAAAGTAGCCCACATAAGACAGAAGCAGAAACAGGTACCTGTTACCCCTTAGTCTAGGGGTCTTGTCTTCCCCTTGCTGTATGAAGATACTGTTAAGTTCAGTCTTTCGGGGGGTGGGGGGAAAGAAAGTTCCTCTATGTAATTACAGGTGAAGCTGGTTATTTTCAAGATGACATTGGAGGGGGAAAAGTTATATACAAGAACAAGAACATATACAAGAAGAACAATAGGAAGGTTATAACGCCAGCGTCTAGCCATCTATATCCTTCTCCTTGGAGGAGCTTGGTAGCAAACAGGGTCTGAAGGAAACAGGGTCATCCGGACTCTATGAATTGTCAAATCTCTTAGGGCTTTTGCTACTGCTCAACACTAATATGAGGGGTAATCAGAACCATAGAACATTAGAACTGGAAAGATTTCTCAGTCCAGTGTTTTTAAACATTATTTATCTATAAAACTCATATTTTTAAAAAAAGGAATAGAAGGCAAAAAGTAAAAAAAAGATACGGAAAGAAAAAAGGAATCATTACTTAATGGGTGAAACAGAAAAAAGATTACCACTCAGCCTGAAGAAACACTAAGCTTCCACCTTTTTCTCTGGAAAGGCCACTGAAAGTTCTACAGAACAACTTAGTCTTCTGAAGGACAGCTTGTATACCTGTCACTCTAGCCCAATCTTTCCTTTTAACAGAGGCAAGAACTAAGGTCCCTTGGGGGGGTAACCATTTGTGCAGAGAAAGAGCTCAGATCTTCTGGCCCCAAGTCCAAAACTTGGAGAAAGAACTTGTCCTCCTTCGAATAGCTAGGATGGAAAGATGACCCCTGAAGATGTCTGCCCTGAAGGGGGAATTTCCTGATAGAAAACACGAGATTACATCAAACCCTAGAAATAAGCAGGAAACTGGTGAATACACAGAGCAGGAGAAAGCATGTTTACAAGGTTTAGCTGCTGATCTATGTCCTGTTGACCCCAGAGCTCCAGAACCAATGTGGCAGTGAGCCCAATGGCCCGTCTCAAATGTATATATATTATAGCATCCACAGCCCAGTGTGACACAGCCCTACACTGATAGAGAAAACTTTTTCTAAGTTGGTTCTTTTGGATGGACAGTATTAGCAGATGAAAACTGAAACATGAACGAGCACTTAAGAACATAAAGCACTTACTGGTATTATTAGCACATGAAAACATCGTAAAGACCGTGGCAGACCACTGACCTTCCATGCCATGTTTTTCCGTGTGGAAAACTCATACCCAAGTTTAGCCCACACATGCACTGTGATCCATGTTACAAGGCACATGTTCGGAAGCCCAGTGGGAGTAGGGCTCTTGCAAACCCTGTGGGGTTGCAGGGAATGGGGTTGCAGAGAAATTCCATGCCTCCTGGGACAAGAACTGGGGTGACGATCACGCACAAGATCTGCTCGCGGCCACACTCGCAAAAGGCACTTTTTGTGAAGTGTATCAAATTGCCACACACACACACACACACACACACACACACACACACACACCGCCCTGAGGCATGTATTATTATCCTCATTTTTCAGATAAAAACAACTAGAGCTCATAGAGGGTGAGTAACCCAACCAAGCGTACTCAGCTATCATGTGGAGAAGCACGTATTCATTCATTCAACAGATAGGCATTTGGCAGTTCTGGAACGCCAGGCACAGGCTGGGTCCTGCAGGGTCCGTGGGGAGCTAGAGTAGCAATCCACCACCCCCCACCCCTGCACAGGGCGTGCTGTCCAGAGAGGACACAGACTGGTGAATGATTACAACTGAGGGTCTGGGGAGCCATCAGAGAGCCAACTAACCTGCATAAGGGGGTTGCTTGTCCGGCCCCATGGCCTGTCATTCTTACTGATGCCGAACCATCTGGGAAGAGAGCCTGTGCAACCTCACGCACCCTCCTCCGAGCACCTAACCACTCCCTCTCTAAGGTTTCCCCCAGAAGAGCTGACGCTGCACAGGCCTCCAAGCCTGGGTCTCCTCCTTTGCTCTCTAGGCATGGACCACACAGCCCCAGGGAGGGCGTCGTCACGCTGACTGAAAACTTAACATCTCACTTGTCTGACACTAAGTGGATATGCTGTACCTGTTGTATAAATTCCTTCCGGAGGACCTAAGGGTTTCAGAAAGGATTCCCTCTTGAATTTCTTCCAAAGGATGAGTCCCCTGACACGCCAATATCCCCCAGGAGGGCCCTACCGTGCACCAGCTGTTCCCTCTCCACACCCACATTACCCTTATCCCTCAGGGATGCTCTTCTCCTCGTCCTCCTACACCTTTTTCGCATCCCAGGTTCTTCTCACAACCTTTGGAGTCCTCTCCCACTTTTTCTCTCCCGCCATTTCCCCTTCCCTCCTCCTCCTTTATACCTTCTCTAATCTGACCATCTTCCTCATTCCGATTTCTCCAATGGGTACCTCTTGTAGCTTTTCCCCTCCTCTCTCATCCTCTGTAAAAATCAATCAGAAAATCGATCCAAATAAGGCTGAAGATCGTGTCGGGCTTTGCTTCCTGGACATGGGTGTGTCCCCCATCTTGGTGAGTCACGAACTGGATGCACGTTGAAACCACTCTGAGTCTTCGGCAGACCCTGAAGCCTGGGCTCCTGCCCAGCCATATTGATCTGCTGGGACAGAGTGAAGATTGGGAACCAGGATTTCTGAAAGATCCTGAAGAGACTCTCAGAAGCAGCAGACACTGGGGCTACCTAACCGTGTGGCTGTGGTCGAGCAGGAGACATGGTGTCCATACTGAACATGACCTTCTGTCTGAGTGGCAGAATCTGGGGAATTTGGAACTGATGGGGGTCCAATTCTGAACATTCACAGCCAGGCGAAAACCCTGCAGAACAGAGCCTTTTCCCCTTTCTGTGGTCTCAAATTCAGATTGACATTCTGACATGAATATAAGAGCAAACAGACAAAGCTAAAAAGTACCCTGAGCTGCTCAGCAGAAAACAAACAAACAAACAAAATGGCAGGGGGAAGGGGACACAGAGGGAAGGGGAGGGGAGACCTAATTCATGATCTGGGCAATAGGCTGAGTCTACACTGTAAAAATGATAAACCTGAAGCTTGAGAAGGTGAAAGCACTGTCCTAGGGTCATACATTCAGCTCACAGCAGACCCAGAACTGTAAAAACTCAGGAATCCTATGGAATGTTCAGAAAAGTTAAAAGTGCCGGGGTGCCTGGGTAGTTCCATCAATTGCCTGAGTCAATTGACTCTTGGATTCAGCTTAAGCCATGATCTCATGGGCCATGAGTTTCAGCCCTGCATCAGGGTCTGTGCTGACAGCGTGGAGCCTGCTTGGGACCCTTCTCTCCCTCTCTCTGCTCCTCCCCTGCTTGTGCATTCTCAGTCTCTCTCTCTCTCTCTCTCTCTCTGTCTCAAAGAAAGTAAATAAACTTAAAAAAAAAAGTGCCATTACAATTCTCCAAACATTATCATCTGACGAAGAACTCACTACTACCATTAACAATTACAGGGATAGGTAGCCGGCCACAGCACTGCCAGCAGACAAGAAAACAATGTAGGGTTATGAATGGCCCCTCGCAAGGGAGAAATTCTTCTATTAACCTTCTCCATCCCCAGCTCGCTCCCCAGAGCACTTGATTGATTGGCTTTCCTGATGATGATACCACAAACTTTTCATTACAAAGTGACACATTGCCTGAGCACCTGGGTGGTCCTGCTGGGTTTTTCTAAGTTCCTAAACAATGACTGACAACCTGGTGCAGTGGAAGGTGCCCTGTTCAGGCCCCAGTCATGGATCCCAGCCCTGGCTCTCCCCCCAACAAGCAGTGTGGTCTTGGCCGGCCATGCCCACTCCTTATCTGGAAAACGAGGGGTTTGGATGGGACCCTCTCGAAGGATCCTTCCAGCTCTCAGATTCACAGATTCCATGATCTGACTCACAGAGGAGCCATGAGGAACCAGGCAGCCTCAGAAATTTGCAGCTCCCTGGAGTTCCATAACCTTGACTAAGTTTCTTGGAGTGGATTCAGAAGTTGTGGGAATTGTACGCCTCATCTGATGACAGGGAAAAGCTACATGTGAACAGAGGCAGTGTGGTTACGGAGAAATCAAAAGCTCAGATTTTCCAAGATGTATCCTATGTTAATTGTTCTGTCCCAGTGTCCCCATAAATATATCTTTCTGGTCAGACTATAGTCCCAGATAGTTAGATCAGAGAGTACAATCTCGGTTGGCATAAATCTTTTAGACTTGTATGGGATTCCCAGACTCGGTCCTCATCCTTGACTTGCAAAGAGCAATAGGTGAATTCTTATTCTCTGGTCTAATTCTGCAGAGATGAGACATTCATGCATTTTGTCTAAAATAACACTATCTGTAGGGCTCTCTCACATGTAGTATCTCCATTCATGGTTTTAGGGATTGTTTTCTTTGTCTGTAAGCCTTCACAAAAAAGATGATGTGGTATATTATCCTGTTTCACACATGATAAAATTGAGGTCCAGGAAGGGTCTAGTTTTGCTAGTTAATATCAGAGTCTCTGTGGACTCAACTTGGGTCTTTTGATTTCATTTCCTGTTCAATTTTAATTCAAAACAATTGTGGTTTCTACCCTTGGGAAACTTAGCTACCCCTTAACTTGGTTCTCAGAGTTGTGAGATATAAAGTAGACTTACTAAGAGGAGACAAAGACCAAAAACTGGTTCATAGTCAGAGTCAGTGACTATAGACTAGTGTGGAAGGTTCAGGGTTGGACTCAGGACTCAGTGCTCAACACACATATAAGCCCTGAGCCTACTGATACTGATCTTTACAATCTTCTAAAACTGGAAGCAGCAATCTTTCAGACTGACTCAGAATGGTCTATAATCTTGAGATTCAAATGTGGCCCAGAAGCCTGGATATCACCCAGAAGCTCATCTTCCTGCCCCCCTCGTCACACCAGGCACTGAATCAGAATCTACATTTTAACAAGGGCCCCAGGTGAGTCATATGCACATTCTACTTGAGATCCCTTCTCTGAGCTCCCCTCCACCCACAAGGTTCCACAGACAATGACCGCATAAGTACATCTTGTTTGGCAGACTTTGGCTAGCATATGAGCAAGTGAGGGAGGCCGTGCAAGTTTTGGACGCCGAGATTATACAGACACAGGTCAACGAAGACAAGTACCTCCACTATAGAGTGCCCAGCACTGTAGGAGCTATGTGGGTGCTCCTTAGGAAGTAGCTGGTTACCCCATCTTATGGGAGCAGTGTGACCTTATAAGTGGGAAAGGGGAGATTTCAAAAGCTGGTATCACCGAGCTTCTCACTGCCTAGTACAGATTAGGAAGCCGGTTTCCTCCCTCTGACCTCTCCTGTCACTTCTGTGTTTCTTACTGGCCCCTCTCCTTGTCTCCTTCCCTCACCCAATGTGCTCCTGCCCTGTCCGCCCCCCATAACACATACACACATGCATGCGTGTGTGCGCACACACGCAGACACACACACACAGATACTTTCAAAGTTAAAGAAATGTGAAGATCATCTATTCTGATTAGGACCCAGGAAAGTAGCTATATCAGAGACATTTGCATTAATTACCACATTAAGTTCTTGTCCCAGAGAAAACACTGCAAACCCCGAAGCCTTCCTGTAGGCAAACAAACACCCATGAGCCCTGATGGTGGAAGCAGGGTCTTTGGGTTAGCAAGATGGCAGGGAAAGGGCTGGAAAGGAGCCTGCTCATGGCTTCCACACAGTTGTTCTGGATAGTAGGGTGTGAATCGGGTAACAGGTGGAAGAGCAGAGGGTGGACTGAGTAGCAGAGCGAGCAGGGTAGAGGCTGACTGCCGGAATCTAATTTTAAACAGAGTGGAATTTTCCTGCTCCTAACTCCGACTTGGGGTGAGAAATCCAGTCACAACAGAATTTACCAGCGCGCCAGCACTGGTAAATAACCACTAATAATTTATACCACTAATATTTATAGGTGCTCTCTAAGCACCCGGCACTATGCTGTGGACATTACGTGCTTTATACCAGTTCTTCAGAGCAATTCTGCAAGATAGGTATGCATCTTGATTTTAGGAATGCAGAAGCCAAGGTTCAGGACAAGGTGGAAAACAGCTCAAGGG
This sequence comes from Proteles cristata cristata, assembly GCA_017311185.1. Lineage (NCBI taxonomy): Eukaryota > Metazoa > Chordata > Mammalia > Carnivora > Hyaenidae > Proteles > Proteles cristata. The sequence continues at coordinate 1,263,506 of JAESUZ010000481.1, read as the reverse complement.
CACACAGCCAGCACGTGGCAGAGATAGTATTCTCTGTGCATTAACCCACGACACGGTGCTTTCTTCCTATATTCATGTTCACGGGAGAGGCAAAAAGCCTGTCGGACTGTGTGCTGGTCACCCTCATCTGGAGTGTCCTCCTCAAATCTGGAGGCCACATTTTAAGAGGGGTTAGAGGGACAAGGGAGTTGATCAAACATGGGAGGGTCTAGAAAGCATGAGAGAACTGGTTAAATCAGGGATCAATAAACTACCACCCAAATCCCAGCCTGCCCCTGTTTTCGTTAGTAAAGTTTTATTGGAACATAGCCATGTTGCCTGTGGCTCCTCTCATGCTACAATTGCAGGACTAAGTTGTCACAACAGAGATTGTATGGCCCGCAAAGTCTAAAGTGTTTACTATTCTGACCCTTTATAGCAAAAGACTGCCAGCTGCTGGGCTAAATAAATTATTGGCCCTAAGCCTAATTGCAGACACCCTGCTCTATATCATTACTCCATGCTGCCAAAGAAATGGGGGAGGCATTTCACCCAAAACAGAAAACTCAAGGACATATATTTGTCCTCACATAGAAGTGGATTTATTTACAAATCAATGGGTGGACATATTTTTGGGATGGTTTCTTTTTGCCTGCCCTCAAAAATGTTCAGTTCCTAATGTTTTCAAGTTAAGTTGAAAGCTCTCCATTACCAAAAGTACTCAAATAGGCAGGGAAGCACCCATTAGTCATAGTTTATTCTAAATGGTCTATGTTTCTTTTTGTTTTCCTTTTTTTTTTTTTTTTTTGAGAGAGAGAGAGAACAAGTGGTGGAGGGGCGGAGATAGAGAGAGACAGAATCCCAAGCAGGCTCCGTGGTCTCAGCACAGAGCCCAACTCAGGGCTCAAACTCATGAAATGTGAGATCATGACCTGAGCTGAAACCAAGAGTCAGATGCTTAACCCACTGAGCTACCCAGGCGCCCCTGATCTATGTTTCTTTATAACTCATATGATCTTATAACTTTCAGTATGGATTTCCATAGGACTAATGCATCATGGGAAGTTTTCCTGAGTCTCAGCATCCTGTCTGCTATGTTAAGCACATCATCGTCTCCCCTTAACTGTTAAGCAACAGTTACCTCATCAAGTGTCAGCAAAGAATAAGCAATTGTACCTCAGTGGAACTCCAGACAACTGAAGTTCAGCCTGTTGGCAAGATGCGTGCATCTTCAAATGTCCTTTGTTTTCCAAATTCAACAACAAAAAACTATTCTTTTTTAAATTTTTATTTATTTATTTTGAGAGGGAGAGAGAGAGAGAGAGGGCATGTGCAAGTGAAGGAGGGGCAGAGAGTATGGGATAGAGTCCTAAGCAGGCTTCACGCTATCAGCTCAGAGCCTGACCCCGGGCTCGATCCCATGAACCATGAGATCACAACCTGAGCCAAAACCAAGGGTCAGATGCAATAACAGAAAAATTATTCTTAAAGCCAAAAAAAAAAAAACAAAAAAACAAAAGACAGGCACAAGACCAGAAACGGGGCGGTAAGTAGGCTCTAAAGCCACAGGCATCTGTTCATAGTTCGGGAAGAGGCAGAGGGTATCTGAGCCCTGCAGGAAAACAGCAGGGGAGGGGACCAGAGCCAGGCTCACCAGCAGGAAAGGGGAGTGGCAGAAGCTGTGGCCACTATCTGGGGCTATGGCTTGTATAGAAGGCACCTATGGTCCGAGGGAAAGCGGGAAGCTGAGAGAGACACACAATAAGCCTGCACCCAGGCATCCGCCCACGGGGCTAACTCCCCATTGTCACCAATGCCGATGAGCTCTGAACTATCAGGATGAGACCGATTTTCTAAACTGGAGGTGAGCAGGTGGGGCCAATCACAAAACTACAATCCATTCCAACTTGCTGAGCTGATTTGGAGCCTGGGGCCACCAGTGGCCAATTTTTCTTGGGTCAGAATAGATTTTCAGTCACCCCATAGATACGGCACAGATTAGGCAGCCCTACAGTCTCAGGAGGAATCCCAGATCAGGAGGAGCCCACAGGTCGTTTCTGGTGTCTCTTGGTTCAGCATTTGTCTCCCACATGGCTGTCTTCTTCTCAGCCTTCATTCTTCACCCTGCAGCCAGAATGGGCTTCTAGAATGCAATCCCTGCCACACCGCTTGTATTTGTTATCCATTCCCAGGCCACAAACAACCTAATGGAGTGGCTAAAAATTATCACAATGACCCATGATTATTATTTTTATATTATGTTTTTAATGTTTATTATTTTTGAGAGAGAGAAATGGGGAGAGTGCAAGTAGGGGAAGGGCACAGAGATTGGGAGATGCAGAGTCTGAAACAGGCTACAGGCGTTCTGAGCTGTCAGCACAGAGCCCGATGCAGGACTCAAACTCACAAACTGTCAGATCATGACTTGAGCCAAAGTCAGATGATTAACCATCTGAGCCACTCAGGTGCCCCAACCCATGATTATTATTTCTCATGGTCCTGGACATGGACTGGACTCAGTTCCACAGATGTCACTCAGGGTCCCTCCAGGGTTGCAGTCAGACCATAGATGGGGCCAGGATATCACCTGAAGCCTTGCTGACTCCCATGACTGGGAAGATCCCAGTGGCCAGAGCTCCCTGAGCAGTGCTCTCTGTTGTCACAGTCTCTGCTTGCGGGCCCTCCAGTGTGCCAGCTGCGAGGAGCCAGACTTCCTGCACAGTTGTGCGGAGCTCCAAAGTCAAGAGCCTGAGAGACAACTGTTGGAAGCTGTCTTGTCTCTTCTAATGGAGCCTCTAAAGTCCTTTGGTGTCATTTCCACCATGTTCTCTTCAGTACAAGTGAATCACTAAGCTGGGTCCACATTCATGAGGAGGAGAATTTGGCTTCATGTTGTGAAAGGAAGAACATCCATCAAGAGTTGAGCTGAGCTGGGGTGCCTGGGTGGCTCAGTCAGTTAAGTGTCTGGCTTTGGCTGGAATCATGACCTCACGGTTCGTGAGTTCAAGCCCTGAGTCAGGCTTTGTGCTGACAGTTCAGAGCCTGGATCCTGCTTTGGATTCTCTCTCTCTCTCTCTCTCTCTCTCTCTCGTTCTCTCTCTGCCCCTCCCCTGGTCGTGCGCTTGCTCTTTCTCTCAAATAATAAATAAACATTTAAAAAAAATTTTTTTTAAAAGGGGTTGAGCTGAAATGCTTAGCAATGTTGCTACCTCAGCATCCATTTTGTTTGGCCCAGTGGCCTGTGGGGCCTTTAACTGACACTAGCCCCTCATGCAAGCGCATGTCCTAGACAGCAGCCCTCAGGAATACAAGCAGGTGTGAGGTGTTTTGTTTTTCAAGTTTATTTATTTTGAAAGAGAGAGAGGGAGAGAGAGGAAGACAGAATCCCAAGCAGCCTCACCACTATCAGCACAGAGCTCAATGCGGCGTTTGCTCTCATGAAACATGAGATCATGACCTGAGCTGAAATCAAGAGTCAGATATTTAACCAACCAAGCCACCCAGAGGCCCAACAAGTGTGGGTTTTTGATGTAAGCTGCCCAGCAGTCCTGGTGAACAAATCTGGCCAGCCTCCCCAGGGCCCTCTCCTTGGATGCCCCTGAAGCTTACCAAAACCCCACACTGTTTTGAATTGACCACTCCAGCCATAGCTCGGGAACCCCAGCTCACTCTCTTCACAGATCTTAATAGAGGCGTGCCTCCAGGTCCTGCGGTTTTCTCTGATGCACACTGCACACTCCAGCAGGCTGCACGCTTTTTCCAGGACCTGTGATAAATAGCTCAGGTTCCCTTGTGGGCTTTTTTTTGAACTATCCAAGATCCTGGGACTCTACTTGACAAATGTTAATTTTACGAAGTCACAACAGTGTCATAGACCTTGAACACATAGTTTAAGACTCTGACACCATCCCTAATGTGGCATCCATCTGTTGTCCCCATTGCCTTCAGAAGAAATTCAGGTTTCCACAACAAGATTTCAGGGCTCTTCTTGATCTGCACACTGGATGGCTGGCTGGATGTCAGCCTCAGCCCTCCATGCCTCTGCTCCTCGCTTCTGCTCCACGCCACCCCACACCTGAGCTCCAGTCACACCAAATGACTCTCAGGTCCTGTACGATGGAGTGCCCCCATCGCCCCTGGCACCCCCACCCCCACCCCACGGCTTACTTGAAATCATTTACAATGCAGCTCTGAGAAGCGCCCTCTGGCCATCATCCTGTGGGTCTGGTGCCCGTCAAGTGCCCCGTCACACACGTGTGTGTTTGTACCCACACTTACTTGCCAGCAGTGTTTCTACCTTATGCTTGCCTGCGTCCCCCATGACACGGTGGTCTCCTTGAGCACACAGACCAGGGTTTGTTCTGACATCTGTCAGCTCCTGTCAAACCCAGCATAGGGGAGGTCCTCATGACATGACTAATGAATGAGGGTCAATAGTCCTCAAAAATCCTACCATGGTGCTTAGAATTCAGATTATATATTTTAAAGATCTATATCTTTGTATACACTTATATAAGGATGTATTTATAAAGATCTATGGCCTTGGGGTGCCTGGGCGGCTCAGTTGGTTAAGGGTCTGACTCTTGATATCAGCTCAGGTCTTCATCTCAGGGTCATGAGTTCAAGTCCCGCACTAAACTGAAAAAAAAAAACAACAAAAAAACCCAAAAAGGTAGGGGACCTGAGTGGCTCAGTCGGTTAAGCATCGACTCTTGATTTCAGCTCAGGTCATGATCTCATGGTTATGAGATCAGGCTGACCCACATCAGGCTCCATGCTGAGTGTGGAGCCTGCTTAAGATTCTCTCTCTCCCTCTGCCCCTCTCCCCTCCTCCATTCTTTCTCTCTCTCTTTCTGTAAAAAATAAATGAATTAATTAATAAGATATATGGTCTTGTATCTCTAGGTTTATACTTACATATGGGGAAATCATTCTGAAAGCTGCTTAGCCACTGTGATATCTCCGCAGCAGGGTTTAGTTAGGGGCTGGATACTTTGTGAGATACAAATGCAGGGCAGACAAACTGCAGTAAAAGGAAAATGAGACAAGAAAATGTTTAAGGCAATGTGTCAGTCACGACCACCAAATGAAGAGGAGCAGACCTTTGAGGGGGTATTTATGTGGTGTGCAGGGTATCTCCAGATGTCCAGAGAAGACAGTGAGAGGACCACTCCCTCCATCAGCCTCTGGTCTCCCGTGGGTCAGAGGTCAAGCCACGGGGAGTTAATTCTCCTCCGCTTTTAAGTTACAGAAAAGGAATGTAAGTTGCACCAAGGCATCAGAAGAGGTGCACCAGGCGTGTGCCCTGTACGCAGCACATCGCAGAGTATGCAACAGAGCAATGCTCCTCAAGCTGTGCTGAGTGACTTTTTAAAAAAAAATTTCCAAACTCTGACAGGCTGGTAACTGTGTAACACACAAGAGAAACGATTCACTTGAAAAACAAAATTCCTAAAAAACCTACAAAATACACTCTGAGCAGAGCTGCTACAGAACATGTGAGTCACTCTTGGCGCCGGCCAGAGGGAAGCTCTGTGGCAAAATAAATGTAAAAATACCGTGTGCTTACTGTAGGCTGCTGAGTGTCTCTGCACGTCCTAGGTTATGAGATATTGTGCAGCACAAGAATAGGAAGTCTGAGATGAGAGGGAACATCCTTGCCTTGTACTTGATCTTCATGGGAAAGTTTCAGGTTTCTTACTATGAAGTATAATAGCTATGGGTGTTTTGTAGATATTCTTTTTTTTAAGCTTATTTTAATGTATTTTTTGGAGAAAGAGATAGAGGGCCATCAGGGGAGGTTAGAGCAGAGGGAGGGGAAGACAGAATCCCAAGCAGGCTCTGCACTGTCAGCACAGAGCTCAAGAGCAGTGAGATCATGACCTGAGCCGAAATCAAGAGTCAGACACTTGACCAACTAAGCCACACAGGTGCCCCTTTATATTCTTTATTGAGTTGAGGAAGCCCCCCGCCTTCCCAGTTTCCTGACAGCTTTTATCATGAATGGGTCTTGGGTTTTGTCAAATGCTTTTTTCTGTTATCTATTGATATGATCGTGTGATTTTCTTTTTTAGCCTGTTGGCTATGATGGAGTACATTAATTGCTTTTTGAATGTTGAGCTGGCTTTGCACACCTGGGATAAATCCTGTTGGGTCTTGGTGTATAATCTTTTCTATACGTTGTGGGGTTTGACTTGCTAATATTTTACTGAGGATTTTTGCATCTATGTTCATGAGAGATATCGGTCTGTAGTGTTCCGGTAATGTCTTTGTCTGGTGTGATATTAGGGTAATGCTGGCCTTGTGGCATGAGAAGAGTTCAGCTTCTATACTCAGAAAGAAACTAGAGAATTGGTGTCGTTTCTTCCCTAAATGTGTGGTAGAATTCATAAGTGAGCCTGTCTGGACCTGGTGCATACTGTTTGGGGAGGGTGTTAATTATTGTCTCAATTTCTTGAATGGATATAGGCCTATTCAGTTCGTCTGTTTCTTCTTATGTGAGTTTTGTTACCTGGGTCTTTCAAAGAATTGGTCCATTACATCTAGATTTTCAAGTTTGTGGGCATGCAGTTGATCACAGTATTCCTTTATTACCCTTTTAACGTCCATGGTCTCTGTAGTGCTGTCCCCTCTATCATTCCTAATATTGGTAATTTATGTTCTCTTTCTTTCTTAGTCAGTCTGGCTAGAGCCTTGCTGATTTTATTAATATCTTCAAGGGACTGGTTTTGAGTGTCATTGATTTTTCTCTCTTGATTTCCAGTTTTCAATTTCATTAACTTTTGCTTTAGTTCTTATCATTTCTTTTCTTCTGCTTACATTGGATTTAATTTGTTCTTCTTGGGGCACCTGGGTGGCTCAGTTGGTTAAGTCTCCAACTTCGGCTCAGGTCATGATCTCATGGTTTGTGGGTTTGAGCCCTGCGTCGGGCTCTGTGCTGACAGCTCAGAGCCTGGAGCCTGCTTCAGATTCTGTGTCTCCCTCACTCTCTGACCCTCCTCTGCTCATGCTGTCTCTCTCTCAGAAATAAATAAAACATTTTTTAAAAAAATTTAAAAAGTAGTTTTAATTTGTTCTTCTTTGTCTAGTTTCCCAAGGTGAAAACTGATTGATGTTAGATCTTCTAATACATGTATTTAATGCTATACATTTCCCTCTAAACACTGCTTTTGTTGCATCTCACAAACTTTGATTTAAACATACATTTAAATTTCTTTTGAAAGTTCTTCTTTGGCCCATGTATTATTTAGAAGGGTGTTGTATAATGTTCACATGTTTAGAGATTTTCCAGTTCTCTTTCTGTACTGATTCTCGTTTAAAACCATTAAGGTCTGAGAGATGACATTGTATGATTTCTATTGTTTTAAATTTGTTAAGATCTGTTTTATGGCCCAGAGTGTGGTCTATGTTGGTGAATGTTACATGTGAGCTTGAGAAGAATGTGACTGGCTGTTGTTAGATGAAGTCGTTTATAAATGTCGATTATATCCAGATGATTGATGGTGTTGCTGATTTCAACTCTGTCCTTTGTCATCCTCTGTCTGATGGATCTGTCCATTTTGGGGGGGGGGTGTTGACGTCTCCCACTGTGATGGTGAATTCATCTATTTCTTCTTGCCGTTCTATCAGTTTTTGCTTCATGTAGTTTGACACCCTATAGGCACATGCACAGTAAAGATGTGACCCCTTGGGCACCTGAGTGGCTCAGTTGATTAAGTGTCCTACTTCAGCTCAGGTCATGATCTCATAGTTCATAAGTTCAAGCCCCACATCAGACTCTGCTGTCAGCACAGAGCCTGGTTTGGATCCTGTGCCTGTTTCTCCCTGCCCCTCCCCTCTCAAGCACACTTATGTGCTCTCTCACTCTCTCTCTCAAAAATAAATAAACATTAAAAAAAACTTTGGAAAAGATGTGACCCCTTTATCATTATGTAATGCCTTTTTAAAAAATTCCTGATAACTTTCCTTATTCTGAAGTTGCTCTGTCTGAAATATAGCTACCATTACTGTCTTTTTAAATTTTTTTTAACGTTTATTCATTTTTGAGAGAGAGAGAGGGAGACAGAGCATGAGTCGGGAAGGGGCACAGAGAGAGCCACAGAATCTGAAACAGACTCCAGGCTCTGAGCAGTCAGCACAGAGCCCAATACGGGACTCGAACTCACGAACCCACGAGATCCTTGCCTGAGAGGAAGTTGGATGCTTAGCCGACTGAGCCACCAGGGTGCCCCCCTTTTATTTTCTTTTTATTAGTGTTAGCATGGTACATTTTAAGGCCTTTAACATAGTAATCATTTTGTTTTAAATTCCGAGTCCGATAATTCCAACATCCCTTCCATATCTGGTTCTGATGCTTGTTCTGTCTGTTAAAATTGTGGGTTTTGCCTTTTGGTTGGTCTGGTAATTTTTTTTCTGGGTAGTTGGGCATGATAGGCCTTTGGTAATGTGGTTGAGGTGTGGGAGGGGGAGGCATTCTATAGTCCTAGGATTAGGTCCCTTCTTTAGTAAGACTGTGCCCTTGGATGTGAGCTTCACAAGTGTTTCTAAAGTTTTCCTTCTCCCCCCTTAGTGACAAAAGGATGGCCAAGGTGGGCTAGAGTTGGACATTTCTCTCCCCCAGGTCAGTTAGGCTCTCAGAATACCCCAGCAAGTTAGACTCTTATTAACTAGTTTTCCCTGAGGGCAGGCGTTGTTAAGAAGAATATAAGGCTCTGGGGTATTTCAAATTAGTTCCCCTCCCCCTGCAAGATGCATTTAAGGATTTTTCTCCAAAATTTACTGCAGGAACCTGATCAAGCTCTTGGAGGTAAATCTCACAATATTGTGGGGATCCCCCTATGACTGGGTCTCCCTGAAGTTTTCATTCTCAGACTTGCCCTCACGGAACCTTCAACGGTTTGTCAATTGCAGCTCAGGTTTTCTTACCCCAGCGCTGGTTTTGAAGGTGGTTTTCACTGGCAAGTCTCCGCCCTGGGAAGCTGTGACTCTGTCTTCATCTGACTGTCTCTACCAATTTGGGGGCTGCAATTGGCTCTGTGTCCTCAGCTCTCTTACAGATCCTAAAGAAGTTGTTTATTTTTCAGTCTGTTCAGCTTTTTACTTGTACATGCAGAACCAGAAACCAGCGGTCCTTACCTTTTTTTAAGGAATAAATTTAAAAGTCATATATAAGTAGATGTAAAACCTACATTTTAAAAGTACCATAAAGTTGAAAAACAATTACAAGTAGGGAAAATGTATTTTCAATTCACAGTCTATACAAAGTCCAATTTCCTTAACAGAAAATGGACAGATGATAAGAATACAGTTTAAAAAAGAAATACAAATGCCTTTTAAGTATTTAAAAAGATGTTTAAATGTATACAAAGTATTTAAAAAGTGCTTATTTAACTGCTACCTGTTATTTTTATTGTTATTATTACCTCTTCAAATAAAATAAATGCAAAGTAAATCTGTTAGATTTCATTTTTTATTTTTCAGATTGGCAAGGATTTAAAAAACTGGATAACATCTATTGGCAAAGGTATGAACATTTCTACACTATTGCTGAGACTTTAATTTGATATAATTTGTTTGGAAAAATTAGCAGTATCTATAAAAATTTTAAAGATATATATACCTGATCTAGCAATTTCAGTTCTGGGATTGACCCCTGAGATCTATGTGTGCCCAGATATGTGGGTTGAAGAATATTAATTGCAAAATCTTTAGTAGTATAAAAACCTGAAAACACTATAAAACATGATATAGCAATATAATGAAATACTATATAACTCTTTAAAAGAATAAAGTGGGTCTATAGCATGGCCATGGAGAGATTTTGAATATGTAATATTAAGAGAAAAAAAATACAGAAAAAGATTATGCAACTATTTATGTCAAAAAAGGCTGAAGGACGTCTGGGTGGCTCAGTCAGTTGAGTGTCCAACTTCAGCTCAGGTCATGATCTCGTGGTTCATGGATTTGAGCCCTCTGTCAGGCTCTGTGCTGACAGCTCAGAGCCTGGAGCCTGCTTCAGATTCTGTCTCCCTCTCTCTGACCCTCCCCTACTCTCTCTCTCTCTCCTCTCAAAAATAAACATTTTTTTTTTTAAAGATGGAGATACATAAATGTGCTCTGGTATATTTATAAAATGGTATTTCTGAAAGGACGGAGAAGAAAATGTTAACAGTGGCTATCTCTAAGAAATGGTGGGCCAGGAGTAAGGGCGGAAATACTCACCTTTGTCTTTTCACAGATCTGTTTTTATTATTTAGGAGAGACAGAGAGAGAACTTGCGGGGGAGTGGGGGCAGGGAGCAGACTTCTTACATTCTGGATTAAAAAAAAATTTTTTTTTAATGTTTATTTATTTCTGACAGAGAGTGAGACAGAGTGGGAGTGAGGGAAGGGCAGAGAGAGAATAGGTGACACATAATCTGAAGCAGCCTCCAGGCTCTGAGTTGTCAGCACAGAGCCTGACACAGGACATGAACTCAACAACCGGTGAGATCATGACCTGAGCCAAAGTCAGACTTTAACTGACTGAGCCAACCGGGCTTCCCCAGTCTGGATGGGTTGTAAGGCTCCTCTAGGGGAAGTGAAGTTAAACTATGTTCAGAAGATGAGAGAATTGATAGAAATATATGTGATTTTGAGTTCACCTGAGCCACAGGCATCAGCTGACTTCAGAATGCAGACCAGCAGCTGCCCCAGAGAAAGCCTAATACGTGTGCCATGCTGAGCCTCCCAGGTCTGAGAACAGTGGAGGATAGGGGGGCTCTGTGACTGCTTCTGGGTGAATGGGAGTGGAGGGCAGGAGTGGGAGGGTAGGACTGCAGAAAGGTCATTACCCAGGGGACCTAGAACAAAGGAAAGGGAAAATACAAGTCCTTCCACTGAAGGTCATATACTAATAGTGAAAGCCTGATCAGGCACATTCATTCATTCACCCATTCATTCAATTACTCATTAGTCTTTTCTTTCCATTCATTTCAGGAAATATTGAGTTTCAACCTTATTCAAGGGGCTGGAGAATTAATGATAAAGAGAAAACCATAGGTCCTGCCTTCATGTAGCTAGCTTATAGTCTAAGCAGAAGAATCAGCATGAAGCAAATAATTATAAAACAGATCACACAAAGTGTGCTATGAGTGAATAGATAGTATAAGAGGTATAACTCTCAGTCTGCATACTTGAGAGTACAGGAAATTTTAGATTTCCTTACTTTATCAAAATCAAATTAAGACTAATATCCAGAATATACAAAAAAAAAAAAAAACCCTCTTAGAACTCAACAATAAAAAGACAAATAATTTAAATTTAAAATGGCAAAATTTATTTTTAAATGACCAAAACTTAGAGGTGCCTGGGTGGTTCAATTGGTTAAGCATCTGACTCTTGATTCTGGCTCAAGTCATGATCTCCAGGTTTCATGAGTTCAAGCCCCAAACTGGGCTCTGTTCTGGCAGCACAGAGCCCGCTTGGGATTCTCTGTCTCCCTCTGTTTCTGCCCCTCCTCCACTCACATTCTCTCTAAATAAATAAATAAACTTGGGGCACCTGGGTGGCTTAGTCGGTTGGGCATCAGATTTTGGTCATGATCAGGTTATGATCTCACCTCTTATGAATTCAAGCCCTGTGTCAGATTCTGTACTGACAGCTCAGAGCCTAGAGCCTGCTAAACAATTAGAAAAATTGTTTTAAATGGCCGAAATTTTGAATAGACATTTCTTAAAAAAAAAATGACATTTCTTCAAAAACGCAACACAATTAGCTAAAAAGTACATGAAAAGATGCCCAATGGTCATTAGAGAAATGCAAATCAAAAGCACTACATGGCACAACTTCATATCCACTAAGATGGTCACAATCAAAGAAGGACAAAGGATAAGTGCCGACAAGGATATGGAGAAACTGGAGCGCTTATCCACTTCCGTCCGAATTTAAAGTAGTCCAGCCTCTTTGAAAACCAGTGTTGCAGTTCCTCAAAAAGCAAAACACAGAGTGGGTGGTTCCTTGGTTAAGCATCTGACTCTTTATTTCAGCTCAGATCACCATCTCGTGCGATCAAGCCCCACCCACTTCAGGCTCTGAGCTGCCAGTGTGGAGCCTGCTTACAATCCCCTCTCTCCCTCTGCCCCTCCCCCACTCATGCTCTCTTTCTCTCTCTCAAAATAAATACATAAGCACTTAAAAAAAAAAAGCTAGACATGTAGTGACCTTCTGGACCAGCAGTTTCATTCCCAGGCATGCACTCAACAGAACTGAAAAATATGTCCACACAGAAACATGGACTGGAATGTTCATCACAACATCATGATAAAAACCAAAATGTGGAAACATGCAAATGTCCATCAACTGATGAATGGACAAACAAGAAATGGGATGTCAATATGTTACAGCAAATATCAGCACCCAGGAAGAGACAGACGACAAGCACTTGGGGAACCAGAAAAGACTGCTTATTTCACACCAGTGCTGGCCCAGTGGAGTCACCTCCAAAGGCTGAGCATCCAGTTTTGGTTTTACTGGCCTTTTGTACATATGTGTTTCCGGGATGGGCATGGCTAGTACAGTCAAGCTTCTGGTTCCTGGCTACAGGCTGATACAAGAGGCAAGCAAGATTTGAAGAAGCCAGAGGCAAGCAAGATTTGAAGAAGCCAGAAGCATGCATGGGGAGTATCTGGCCTTGGACATCGGGCTGCCCCTTTTTATCTTCTCTTTACCAGCTTTCCTTCTCAAACACAATGGCCTATCTTTCAGCCATAAAAAGGCATGAAATCCTGACACACCATACAATGTTGATGAACCTTGAAAACATCATATGAAGTGGAAGTAGTCAGACACAAAGGCTACATATCATATGATTCCCCCATGGCCACACACCTCCATCAAAGTGAGACTCTGAAGCCAGAGGACTTTTAAAGTCTCATTCCCGGAGAAGCAGAGACAGAGAACCATTAAAAGCTAGTGTCATCCTTCTGTGATGTCGTCAGGCCTCTCCACTGAAGCAGAAAACAATCCAAATGTTTTTGGTATCATAACAAGGACAAGGTTTAAGAACAAACACAGAGCCTTGCATCCTGGGGGAAATATTTTTCCATCTATAGGTTTAGGTGGATTGCCTTCAGGAAAAATCTCATGTTTGTCTTCAAGGAATGCTCTTATTTAACTGGTCAACCAGTGAAGGAATGGGCTGTAGCAATTTTCACTGGTGGGAATATTGAAAATGAACCGAGCACCAACATGCACTGGAAACCATAGCACCCAAGCTCTTCCTTTCCCTAAAATATGCAACACTGGGCAGACTCCAGCTTGCTGCCCAGCCGGCTAAAGCACAGAATGACAGAAAGATCACAGGTCTAAGGAAGGAGCCAGAAGTGAGACCTTATCCTCTGGAATGAAGTAGGATCCTAATGGATCTCAGGACAGTGGCTTTTGTAAATCCTGCTTCAACAAGTTAAAAATAGAAGTATCCTACAATCCAGCAATTGCATTACTGGATATTTACTCAAAGAATACAGGAGCACTAATTCAAAAGGGATACATGCACCCCTATGTTAATAGCAGCATTATTTATAATAACCAAGATATAGGAGAAGCCCAAGTGTCTATCGATTGATGAATGAAAACGGAAGATGTGGTATAAATATACAATGGAATATTATTCAGCCATAAGAAATAATGAAATATTGCAGAAGAATGAAACTAGATCATTTTCTTACACCATGCACAAAAATAAACTCAAAATGGATAAAGGACCTGAACGTGAGACAGGAAACTATCTACACCCTAGAGGAGAAAGCAGGAAACAACCTCCTTGACCTCCACCGCAGCAACTTCTTACTTGACACATCCCCAAAAGCAAGGGAATTAAGAGCAAAAATAAACTGTTGGGACCTCATCAAGATTAAAAGCTTCTGCACAGCCAAGGAAACAACCCAGAAAATTAATAGGCAACCAACCGAATGGGAAAAGATAGTTGCAAATGACATATCAGATAAAGGGTTGATATCCAGAATCTACAAGGAACTCACCAAACTACACACCCGAAAAACAAACAACCCAGTGAAGAAATGGGCAGAAGATATGAACAGACACTTCTCCAAAGAGGACATCCAGATGGCCAACAGACACATGAAACGATGCTCAGCATCGCTCCTCATCAGGGAAATACAAATCAAAACCACACTGAGATACCACCTCACGCCAGTCAGAGTGGCTAAAATGAGCAAATCAGAGAACGTGAGATGCTGGCGAGGATGTGGAGAAACGGGCACCCTCCTACACTGTTGGTGGGAATGTAAACTGGTACAGCCTCTCTGGAAAACAGTGTGGAGGTTCCTAAGGAAACTAACAATAGAACTCCCCTGTGACCCAGCAATAGCACTGCTAGGAATTTACCCAAGGGATACAGAAATGTTGATGCATAGGAGCACATGTACCCCAATGTTCATAGCAGCACTCTCCACAATAGCTAAAACCTGGAAAGAGCCTAAGTGCCCATCAACAGATGAATGGATCAAGAAGATGTGGTTTATCTATACCATGGAATACTACATGGCAATGAGAAACAATGAAATCTGGCCATGTGTAGCAACATGGATGGACCTTGAGGGTGTTATGCTGAGCGAAATAAGTCAGGCAGAGAAAGACAAATATCATATGTGTGCACGTATAGGAGGATTAGGAGGAGCTTAACAGAGGACCAAGGGGGAGAATAAGGGCGGAAATGGTGGGGGAAAGGGGGAGAGGCAAACCATGAGAGACTCTTGAATGCTGACAAAAACTGAGGACTGGTGGATGTGGGGGAGGAGGGGTGGGCATGGAGGAGGGCACTTGTGGGGATGAGCACTGGGTGTTATGTGGAAACTAATTTGACAATAAACTATTTGTAAAAAAAAAAAAATAAAGATACATGGGAAAACTTTAAAAAAAAAAAAAAGAAATAATGAAATATTGCCATTTGTATCATCATGAATGGACCTAGACAGTATAATGCTAAGCAAAATTAGTCAGAGAAAAACCAACACCGTATGATTTCACTCATGTATGGAATTTAAGAAACAAGACAAAAAAAGCAAAGGGGAAAAAAGAGAGACAGAGGCACAAATCAAGAAACAGACTCTTAATTGTAGAGAACAATCTGATGGTTACCAGTGGCAGGTGAGTGGGGGGATGGGTGAAATGAGTGATGGGGATTAAGGAGGGCTTCTGTGATGAGCACAGGGTGATGTATGGAAATGTGGAGTCACTATATTGTACACCTGAAACTAATATAACACTGTATGTTAACGAATTAAAGCAAAAACTTTTAAGATAGGTAGGTAGGTAGATGGATGAATGGATGGATGGATGGATGGATAGATAGATAGATGATAGATAGATAGATAGATACATACATACATACATACATGCATACATACATACATACATACATAGAATCCTGCCATATGGAACAACAAGAATGACCCTGAAGGACATGAAAGTGAAATAGGCCAGACACAGAAGGACAAATACTGCATGATTCCACTTACATGAAGTATGTAAAATAGTCAAACCCAAGGGTGCCTGGGTGGCTGTCAGTTAATGTCAGAGTGTTGATTTTGGCTCAGGTTATGATCTCATGGTTTGTAAGCTTGAGCCCCGCATTGGGCTCTGTGCTGACTGCATGGAGCCTGCTTAGGATTTTCTCTCTCCCTCTCTCTGCCCCTCCTCCACTTGTGTGTATGTGATCTCTCTCTCTCTCTCTCTCTCACACACACACACACACACACACACACACACACACACACAAATAAATAAATAAATAAATAAATAAATAAATAAATAAAGTCAAACCCATAGAAACAAGGAGTAGAATGGTGGTTGCTGGGACTGGGGAGAGTGGGAAATGGGAAGGCTCTATCCAACAGGTATAGTTTCAGTCATGCAAGATGAACACATTCAAGAGATTGTTGTACAACATTGTGCCTATAGTCAATGACACTGTACAATACATTTAAAAATTTAAGAGGGTAGATCTCATGTTCAATATTCTTGCCACAATAAAAGCATTGCAGTTGGAGACCAAAATACGTTTGATGAATGCATATGAGTGAGTAAATACCTAAATACATTTATTGTTATTTTTTAAATGTTTTTAAATTTATTTCTGAGAGAGAGAGAGAGACACTGCAAGTGGGGGAGGGTTAGAGAGAGGGAGGCACAGAATCTAAAGCAGGCTCCAGTCTCTGAGCCGGTAGCACAGAGCCTGACACAGGGCTCGAACCCACAAACCACGAGATCATGACCTGAGCTGAAGTCTGATGCTTAACTGACTGAGCCACCCAGGCGCCCCTATTTTTAGAAAATTCAGTTCCATACACATCAACGGCTCTAATCCTGAGCGCAATAACAGACCACAGTACCAGGATCCATAAAGAACCCCAGTGAAACACCCTATTTGTTTTCTAAACTCAGTAGAGGCTAAAAAGAAAAATCGGGTCCCTGTAGAAGCAGCTTTAACTTTCCTAAGTCACCTAGTACAGTCCTCGGAATATGATAGATACGCAATAAATATTTGCTCTGGGATTATACTTCTGGCAGATTTCCTCAGTTAAAAATCCTGGATAAAATCTCTCAGAAAATGTAAACATCATTAAAATTTCACCCCATGGCTTTCAACTCCCGAGGTCACTGGAGCCAGTACTTTCCATCTTCTGCTCAAGTGCAAATTAGCTCTTAGATCAGATGGTGCTTATGGGGCCTCTTCTTTTCCTGGATAATTGTTTAAGTGTGATCTGAAATAACCATAGGTCTGTTATCGGCAGGGGAAGGGAGAGCAGGGGGAAAGCTGTGAGCAGCCTTGCTGGGTTGGCAGGTGCTGGGATTTTCTCTCGGCGCAGCAGTTGTGCGGAATTCTATGTTTCTGCACAGACACATTCCCTTGGCAAACAGACTGTTCTTTTTGATTCCTGCCTCCAACAGTCTGGTGGCGTTCATATGAGGTACAGAGAATGTCAAATTCAGAGAGACAGGAAGTAGAACAGGTGGTTGCCAGGGGTGGGGGGGGGCGGGGCGGGAGCGATTATTTATGTTAATATGGGCACAGGGGTTCCATTTGGGAAGATGAAAACATTCTGAAGGTGGGGGTAGTGGTTGTTACACAACAATGTGACTATTTTTATTTAATTTTTAATGTTTATTTATTTTTGAGAGAGAGGGAGACAGAGGGAGACACAGTGTGAGTGGGGGAGGGGTGGAGAGAGAAGGAGACACAGAATCTGAAACAGGCTCTAGGCTCCATGTTGTCAGCACAGAGCCCAGCATGGGGCTCAAACTCATGAACAGCAAGATCATGACCTGAGCCAAAGTCAGACACTTAACTGACTGAGCCACCCAGGCACCCCAACAATGTGACTTAATGTCACTGAACTATAGGCTTTATTTTTTTAAGTTTATTTATTTTGAGAGAAACAGACACAGCAGAAGCAGGGGAAGGGCAGAGATAGAAGGAGGGTGAAAGAGAGAATCCCAAGCAGACTCCATGCTGTCAGCACAGAGCCAGATGTGGGGCTTGAACTCAGGAAACCTCAAGATCAAGACCTGAGTTGGAAGTTCAACTGACTGAACCACCCAGGTGTCCCTGAACTGTACACTTTAAAATGGTTAAAAACTTCCTGAATGTTTATGTCATGTATCTTAAATGTTATGCATATTTGACTTAACCATGTTAAAAATAGTATATTTATCTGATAATCTTATGAATTAGAAACTCTTTCTCAGGGCAGCTGCGTGGCGCAGTTGGTTAAGTGACTGACTTTGGCTCAGGTCATGATCTCACAGTTCGTGAGTTCGAGCCCCACATCTGGCTCTGCACTGGCCTCGGGGAGCCTGCTTGGGCTTCTCTTTCTCTCCCCACCTCTCTGCACCTCCCCTGTCTGTGCTATCTCTGTCTCTCTCAAAATAAATAAACAAACAACAACAAAAAAAAAAAAAAGGAAGAAAAAGTAAGGCTTGCTACTTCCCAGCGTTCCAGAGGTGGTGACCCAGTGATGAGCTTTATCACTGCCATCCCTCCCAGTAGGGGGGGTCACAGAGTTCAGCCTACCTCCTGGTACACATAGTACCATCTCTGCCAGATGAAGCAATTGGTGGAAACCATGAATTATTTGAGTAGGCATTTCAGGATAGCCCTGGAAGAAACAAAAAAAAAGTCTATGACTAAAAACAGGTCAAACCAGTAAAAACAAAACAGCATTGGTTCCCCTATTTCTATTTGGACATACCCAATACCTTTAGATAGTCAGATCTGACTCTGAGTCCCCCTCTGCCCCAGAAATGAGCCCCTTTCCTCATCTGTAGTCTCTTCTCTGAACCTCTCACCCTGCTCTACCGTGGATTCCATTCCCAGTCTTCCTGAATTGAGAGCCAGAGTCTCAACTTCTCACCTCATCATTGGATAATGACCCTTGGCATCACATATGGTTTTGGCATTGCCTTGGTTTGGTTTGGTTTTTGCCTCATTCACCACAGCATAGTTCCCATTCCTCCTTGCCCCAGCCTTTGGCCACCATGACCCAGAATCTGTACTTCTTCCGGGAATGCATGAGTAGTGTCCTGCAGGACTCCCCCAGCCTGGCAGACACCTTCTCACTTCTTCTGTTTCTTCTGCCATGTTGCCCGGGTAATTGGCACATCAGCCCCACCAATCTTAGGTGCATGCTGTGAGGACGCTTAACATGTAGACGTGCATATGCCTGGTAAACCATGTGACAGTGGCTGTAACAGGTCACGTGTCTGGACATGACTTTAATAGATTAGACACGTCCCCATACAATCCTAAAAACAGGATTTTTTTTAAAGCTGGAGTACATAAAAGGAAATGGCCTTAAACTGGAAGGAGCAAGAACATCTAGAGGGGAAAAATCAAAAATCAACATTAGAAGGTAGGTAGATTTCTTTAACTGTAGAAATGAGAGAAGAAATGGAATTTGGGGAAAATAGGTGCACACAAAAAAATCCAGTCCAGATGAAAAATGAACTCAGGGCTGAGCAGACTGAGCCAATTTATCTTGGGAGACAGGGTAGTATAGGACATATGGACATGGACCTGGAAACCAGACATTTCTAGATTCCAAACCCAGCTCTGCTATCCACTGTTTGGGCAAGTTACTTATCCCCAGGAAGCCTCAGTGTGCTTACCTGTGGTACCAATACCTACTTCAGGAGTTTGGGCGGATTGCAAGAAACGACATTCACAAGCAGTTCATCAGAATGCCTGGCACAGAGTAAATTCTCAATTAAAGATAATGATAATTATAACTAGTCCAAATGAAGCACCAAGTGAAAAATCAGAGAGAAAGAGAGAGAACTAGAGGACAGAGAAATTAAGTCATGTAATGGACTGAAGTTTTTATCATAGACGAACAGATTCAAGTGCTCTCTCTAAATATGTGATGGACGGTCATGTAGGAAAGTGGGCTTAACAGTGTTTTGCTTTCTGGGTGCCTGGGTGGCTCAATGGGTTGAGAGTCCAACTTCAGCTCAGGTCATGAGCTCGTGGTTCATGGGTTGGAGCCTTGCATCAGACTGTCTGCTGTCAGCACAGAGCCTGCTCCGGATCCTCTGTCCCCTCTCTGCCCCTCTGCTCCGTTAACTCTCTCACTCTCTCTCTCAAAAAGAAATAAACATTTTTTTTAAAAAAGTGTTTTTGGATGCCTGGGCAGCTCAGTCAGTTATGAGGCCGACTTTGGCTCAGGTCATGATCTCACGGTTCATGGGTTCGAGCCCCACGTCAGGCTCTGTGCTGACAGCTAGCTCAAAGCCTGGAGCCGTTTCAGATTCTATGTTTCCGTCTCTCTCTGATCCCTAAAACAATTTTTTAAAAGTGTTTTTGCTTTCTTTCAGTGGATGGATTTTAGATTCAAGATGAATGATAAAGGGAAACAAATTGTAGCTCAACAGAGAGAAAACTTTCTTTCTGACATTCCCAGTCACCAGAGTTGCCTTGGCAAAAAAAAAAAATATGACCTTTGGCAGGACTGTTGTCACAGAATTCAGGCCTGGAACTGGATGTTTGTGAAGGTTCCTTGAAGTGTTGGGATTCAGCTATGCTCTATCGCTTATCATAAACATTACCAAATAATATTGATCATTCTTTTATTGCTTAGTTTCTGAGTATCATAGTGGAGTAAAAGGAGAGGAAAGGAGGTACAAAGAAGCAGAGAATAATATTTGAAATATTTGCTTTTGAAATATTTGCAGTATCCTTGGGCAAACAAGATACGCAATTCAACTTAATTCAATAGATATTTATTAGAGCTGACTTTGAGGTGAAGTCCATGCTTGTTGGTAGAAACTCAGGGGGCAATTGAGATAGTTCCAAGGTTCCTGGAGATGCATACATTAGAGCAAACAGTATACAACAACAAAATGGTGGATGCTGAGGGCTGAGTTATTTGCATGAGTTCCACATGCATTCGGAAGAAGGAGAAATCCTTTATTTGAGCAGGAGCATAATTATGTATAAGCAGTAATGCCTTGATGAATATTTTGTACACATAACTCTCCTGACTAATCTCAAGAAAATGTGTTTGTATTCTGATGTGAGCCACGAGCAAGGCTACAGGACAGAAGAAACAGGCAGGAGAAATGGTAAGTACTTTTCCTAAAGAGGAGTGACAGTGAAGGCAGGGGAGTCAGGAAAACAGGAAGTGAGCAAAGGGTCCCCTTGTGGACATAACAGTGAATGAAAATAGTATCACTGGCTAAGCTTTCATTTTTTAAGTTTGGTTGCTTTGTTATTTCGTAGGTGACTTAAAGATTACTCAGTCCTTTAATTAGTTCGCATTACATCCGATTTGTCTCAATTACATCGTAGCTATTCCCATGCGAGAATTTCCATCTTCCTTAGGGAAAAGAAGAAATGAATGAGAAAGGGAGTATATTTTTTGAGCCTGGACGTCAGACACTTTTACAGACTTTATCTTATTTCCTTCTGAAAACAATGATGTGAGTGTCATCACGACCTCTACTTGATCAATGCAGAAACTGACACACAAAAGTGGAGGCAACTCGCCCAAGGGAACGGCAGGAGGAAGGAATCAAATTCGGATCTGTCTGGTTCCAAAGCACATGGTTTTGAGCTACCCTATGCTGTTTTCCCATTATGCGGTCGGCAATGATGCTGATGATGGTGGTGGTGATGGTGGTGGTGGTGGTGGTAGAGATGATGGTGGTGACGGTGGGGAGGACATTGGATGCAATAACCTGATGAACTGAAGTGCACACTCATTGTGTTCTCGTCGTTCTAGAGATGCAAACAAGACAATGTTAATAACCAACACAAGAGGGACCTGTAACACCAGACTACAGGAAAACAGCGCTGGCTGAAAAAGCCTGCCCACTCTTGAATCCCAGGAGAGAAGCAATCCAGGCAACACGGTGACCGCCAAATTCACCCAGATCAAGATTTCATTTTTATCCTTAACGGACTTAAAAGCCAACTATTATCCTTGGGTAAAATATAAAGGAGTCTGTTAACCAGACATGAAGGAGTGTGTCCATTGCCTTCACCAAAATGGCATTTGGCTTCATCAGACCTGATTTTATTATTATTTTACTTTGCTTAGGCGTATTTATTCCTTAGATTAAATAGAGAAACTTCATTTTCATGAAAAAGACAATTCGTAAGTACACAATCCAAGACACCTATTTCGAGTGGGAACACGGAATGTTATAGTTTTAATCCCAATGACACACCCAACACTCTAAAGCAAAGATAGTCAAATAAGGTCACTATGCTCCCAGCTGAGCTGTGTGTTCTGGGGGTGGGGGGTGAGGGGGTGGGGATGGGGAGAATGAAAGAAAGCCAGAGGAGAGGGAAAATAGAATGAGAAACAGATGGTCTTTGATTTCCAAACCGGAGACTTTTTTTTTTTTGGTTGTTTACCATTTGTAATCTGAACCAAAAACAGGAGGTAGATACAATTGCCTTCAAGTGACAATGCCAGCAATACTCTGTCTTGGAGCAGGGTAAGGGGGAGCCCTGGGGAGCTCTGCCCCACCCCATGCGTGGTCCTGGTCACAGGTTCCTGCTGGCCCCATAGCCTTCCAGTTTAGGGCTTCATCTGGGATGACTGGGAACCAGCCTTGTTTGTGGGGTTCACACTCAGCGCAATCCCCGGTGTGAGGAGTCCAGAGACACTGCGTCCCAAACGTAATCAGGTGTGGGTGGTATGTCTTCTAGTTCTGAAGAGAGGAATTAATACCTTTCAGTTCCACTTTGTCTTTCCAGCTTGCTGTCTTGCTGACTTTTCAAATGCAACACGTCCAGAATTAATTTTACAAACCCCTCTCCTCTTGTCCCCATTAAGTTTCTCTTCTTGAGGCTCTGATTTCTGAGAATGGCTGTTTCTGTGTCCTTGAGACCCAAACATTTTTCATTCACTCCCTGTTTCCAAGTCACTTCTGATCCTCTACAAGGTATAGATTTATCTCCAAAATAGATCTGGAATTTCAGTTTTCATTTTCTACTGCAGCACCAACAAACCATTCAACGTTCTCACCTCGGTTTTTATAACATTATAATCAATCTCTCTATATCCCTGAAATGATGCTGACTTTATATGGGGGGGGGGGGAATCCTATGGTCCTTCAGTGTTGATGTAATTCATTCTTTATTATGAGATTATTTAAATATATGCCAACATAAAATTAATTACGAATATTTTTACCTGTAGTTCTTATACAATAAAACTAAAACATTTTACATTAAATTAAATAGACATGTAAAACTAATGAAACATTAATCTTAATACAGTGTATTGTTTTACCGAAAGTAACTTTGAGTTACTGTCACATTGTTTAAGAATAGTCATTTCTGGGGGCACCTGGGTGGCTCAGTCAGTGAAGCATCAGACTCTTGATTTCAGCTCAGGTCATGGTCTCAAGGTTCATGAGTTCGAGCCCCCACAGCGGGCTCTGTGCTGACATCACAGAGCCTATTTGAGATTCTCTCTTTCCTGCTTGTGCTCTCCCTCCCTCCTTCTCTCTCTCTTTGTCTCTCAAAATAAATAAATAAAAGTTTTAAAAAGATTAAAAGAATAATCATTTCTGAAACTGTCACCAGATGATTTTTAATAGTGTACCCAATAATTCAAAACAGAAGATATTAATGCTTTCTTATTTAGTTGCTAATGCACAGTTGCAAGGGAAAACGTAGGGAGACAGGATGCTCTGGAAACTTCTGCTTTCAAGAGGTTCTATGTTTCCAGACTGGTTCTTTGGAATCCAGGATGCCTGCTCTTCCCTGTACCAGGTGAATGTTTCCTCGCTCCCCTTTATGTAACCTGCTTCACACCATGGCCTGGCAACATGTTGCCTTAATTTGGCATCAACACCATCATAACCACAAGTTTGTATGCTAGAGTGTAAACTCCATAAGGGCAGGTGTTTTCCCTTCTTCCTCCCTCCCTCCATCCCTCCCCCTCCCTCCCTCCCTCCCTCCCTCCCTCCCTCCCTTCCTTCCTTCCTTCCTTCCTTCCTTCCTTCCTTCCTTCCTTCCTCTCTTTCTCTCTTTCTCTCTCTCTTTCTTACTTTCTGGGGAAAATATTAAGTATTCACAAAAGTAAGGAGAATAGCATCATAAACCTCTTTGTACCCTTTGTCCAAGCACCAAAACCATCAAATCCTGGACAATCTTATTCCATGTGTAACCTCACCCACCCTGACCACCTCTCCCACTAGTTCCTTCTGAAGCTATTACTAGACACTAGGTAAATTCATATATAAAGACTTTAGTATGTCTAAAAGAGAAGAACTTTTAAAATATAACCACCTATCATCATTATGCCTTAAGAAAGCCCCAATAATTTCTTAATATTGATAAATACCCAGTTAGTGCTCAGATTTGCAGAGGAAGACCTTAGTTTTGTCTACTATTGCATAGTCAGTGCTTAGAACAATGCCTGGGACATAGCAGATGCTCAGGCAACACTTTCTGTGAGGGCATGGACATTGAACTTGAGTGGCAGAATTCTGTTATATGGGATGGTCATTCAAATACTCGAGAATACTGTAATACTTTGATTCTCATTAGGGTATCATGGACCCTAGGTGGCTCAGTTGGTTAAGCATCTGACTCTTGATTTCATCTCAGGTCATGATCTCATGGTTTGTGAGTTCGAGGCCTGTGTTGGGTTCTGCGTCGACAGCTGGAAGCCTGCTTGGGATTCTGTCTCCCCCTCTCTGTCATGCCCCCCCTTCTCTAAATAAACATTTTTTAAAAAAGATTCTCATTAGGATAAAATACATACTTTGAAAATTATTGTAGAATTTTTAGACCACTGAGACTACAACTACAGACCCCAGCTGACTGGTATACAGATGCCCCTGACAATTAATCTTCAAGTTCTTAACGTGATTCCTTTGATCTTAAAAATGTTAGCGCTCTCCATTACTTCCTAAGTTAACTCCAAATTCCATGGCCTGGCATTTGGGGCCCTTAGTCCTCTGGCTTCAATCCACCAGGCTTATCTCTCACCATTCTACTCTCCATCCTGAAGGAAATAGCCCAAGGGGGCTACCCATTTTCCTCCCTTCTCCTTCCCACTCCAGCCTCAGCTCCCAGAACTCTCCATCACTGCTGACTGACATCCCTCCTGACCTTCAACACAGCCTCAAAAATCCTCATGAGGTCTTTAGTAACATCCCAACCGAATCAAATTACTCTCTTTCTTGAATTCAGCTAACATTTGATTTTACCTCTACTATCAGTTTCAATATTCTGCCTGGTTGTGGCTCTTGTTTGTTTGTTTTGGTTTTGGTTTTGGCTTGTCTTCCTTTTTTTCTCATCTGTCTTTCTAGACTGTGAGATTCTTAAGGGAAAGCTTTGGCTGTTCTTTTCTGGGTATTCCCTACTAGGTTTCGCATAGAGCTCTGAGCGGTTCTTTTAATGATTGTTTACTGACTGAACAGAGAGATCTCTTTTCTCAAAATCTCCCCCTCTCTCCATCCCCCCACTCTCTCTCCTCAATTCCTTGTTCACTTCACGTTAAGCTTAAAACCCTTCACTGGGGGGCACCTGGGTGGCTCAGTTGGTTAGGTATCTGACTCTTGATTTCAGCTCAGGTCATGACCTCATGGTTTGTGAATTTGAGCCCCATGTTGAGCTCTGTGCTGACGGTGTGGAGCCTGCATGGGATTCTCCCTCTCTCTCTCTCTCTCTCAAAACAAGCTTAAAAAAATTAATAAACTCTTTGCATGTTTCTCATAGCCTTCAGGGCATAGTCTGATTTCTTGGCAGGGCTTAGAGGGCCTTAGCACTATCTGGCCCCTGCCCATCTCCAGCTTCATCTCCAGCCATTCCGCCAACCACCCCTTCTTGCCTTTGTTCCTGACCTCCCTGTCCTTGTTTGCCTCTTGCATATACACATTACATTCTGGTTGCCGGAAACACTTTCCTTACCCTTTTGATCTATTATCATCATCTAGCTACGACTTAGATATCATTCCCTCTGGGAAGTCCTCTCTAAGCTCCTAAATCTGGCCCAGGTATCCTTTTTGGAAGTTCCCCTAAAACCCAGCCCTTTGCGAAGGAGCACCAATCTCTGTGCACTGTAATTGCCAGTCTGCCAGCTTTCCCTCGAGAGCACCGGGACATGACTGCAAAGCAGGGTCATTGCTTCACTCACCGTTGTGTTGAGTTGGAGCCAAGATCATGTGCGCTGGTGGCAAAGGTTGCATGACATGTTGTGGAGAAAAACACAGGCCACGGGGAAGGGGGCCTTGAAGAGCATGCAGAAGAATCTGACTTTATCCTGAAGGCAGTAAAGAACCATTCTAAAGGGTGGTTGGGGGAGCATGGGTGACTCAGTCAGTTGAACATCCTACTCTTGAGTTTGGCTCAGGTCATGATCCCAGGGTCATGGGATCAAGCCCTGTGTCAGGCTCTGCACCAACCACGGAACCTGCTTGAGATTCTCTCTCCCCCTCTCTCTGCCCATCTCCCCTGCTCGCAGGCTCTCTCTTTCCTTAAAATAAAATTAAAAATAAGTAAAAATAAATGGTCTTTCAGTTTGGGAAGGACAGGAGTACATCTCCTATTAAAATCTCAGACTGAGAGCTTTTACCTACAGCGGATGGGTGACAGCTAAGACTAACTCCCTCCCTAACTAACCCCCCTTCAGCACTGTCACCAAGAGTGACTTGTCCTTCTCGGGGTCATTCCACAGCCTAGATCTCTTCTGAACCCTGACCCCTTGCCAAAGCTGACTGGTCCTGGATCCTTAGGGTCTTTCTGTGCCAGTACTTACATCACTAACTTGCTCACGTGCTGAGGGGCCGAGCGGCCTCTGAGGGCCGAGGGCCTTCCAGATAAGGAAGTATGGTGCACAGAACAGGGCCCACAGTCAGGACACCCAAAGGTCATTTTTGTTTCAATTACAGCCTGCTGTGGGTCCCAGGGTGAGACCCTTCTGGCTCTAACCTCCATACAAGGTTGCTGTGAGAATTAAAATCAAAGTGATTTTGAGTTTCAGAGAAGAGAAAAAGGTGTAGTTTTCTGGTTTGTTTTTGCTTTTGTTTTTCAGTAAGGGTAGAAGAGAATTAGAAACGTTTCATGGCGTAGATACCAGTTGAGCTGAGCAAAGGCCTAGACTGGAGTAACTGGGGAGTTTCTAAGGGTTTATTCTCAGGGAACAGAAAATAATTTAAATATTATCTGAAGAACAGGCTTGGGGATTGTTATAAACTGAGTATCTGTACTTCATCTCCTCCCCCAATTCATATGTTGAAACCTAATTCTCACTGTGATGAGATCTGGGAGTAAGGCTTTGGGGGCAATTAGGCAATCATGAGATGAAGCCCTCATGAATGGGATTAGTGCCCTTTCATTTCTTTTTTTATTTAAAAAAATGATTTATGTTTTTATTTATTTTGAGAGAGAGAGCAGGGAAGGGGAGAGAGAGAGAGGGAGATACAGAATCCAAAACAGGCTCCAGGCTCTGAGCTGTCAGCACAGAGTCCGACGCAGGGCTTGAACTCATAAACCGTGAGATCATGACCTGAGCCTAAGTTGAACACTTAAACAACTGAGCCAGCCAGGCACCCCTTGGGATTAGTGTCCTTTTAAAAGAGACCCCAGAAAGCTCCCTTGCCTCTCTGCTATATGAGGGCACAGCAGGAAAATAGCCATGTAAGAACCAAGACATGGGTTCTCATCAGACACTGAATATGCTATCACCTTGATCTTGGACATCCCGACCTTCAGAAGTGTTTCTGAAGTTTTTAAGCTCCCCTCCCAGTCTATGGTATCTGTCAGCAGCTAAAATGGGCTAAGACAAAGATCCAGGTGAATAAAGTGTCCTGGAAATCTAGATGCCCTGGCTTCCAAATGGGGCTTAGGGGATGTTAATTTTTACCATTTGGCTCCCCTTTGCTCACACTCTCAAAAAACCACCCTGAATTAATACGCTATTATTTATAAGTCCATTCCTAATTTAATTGATGACATGACAGCTCTTTTACATTACTAATGTTCTATGCTCTTGCTCAGATTTGGGTCATATCCTGGTTACCTTTGTACAGGTGCAAAAATCCCATTTTAAGTGGACTAATATGTGGATGGCCGAGCTCATGTTTGTTCTATTGGATTCTAAGTCACATGGTGACATTTTCCCATTTCATCCTTCCCTCTGGGAGAAGGGAAGGCACTAACACATTCAGGACCCATGGGCCGCTGCACTCTGAATGGGGCCAAGTGTGAAAGCCAGATACCTTCATTCCCTTAAGACATTAAGTTTTTAGAGATCTTCTCAGGTGCACAAAGCACTGAGAAATCCTTATGATGTTTCCAAAAGTGTGATGTTGAATTCCTTTGAGAAACTAGACAGTGCTTGGGTTGGGCATTGGTGGAGGGATGGCTTGTATAGAACTTTCCTGCTATTTTGTAGATCATTCTTATTCCAGTTCTGTTAAGATGCAAATTTCATTGGAGAATTGTTTCCTACTCTCCAACACTTACCACTTCACTCCTGGGACAGGCATAGAAGAGGAAAAAAGTCAGGGATCCCGAGGGGTGAGTCCCTGTTCTGGCACTTACAAGCTGTATGCCTGTAGGTCAATCTGCTCACCTCACTGCACCCCAGTCTCCCACCTGTCCAATGGCAGTGACAATAGTAGGGGGCTTTCTGGGGTCTCACGTGGTATCACGAAGGCAAATGGCTGTAAATTGCACCACGGGGTTCAAACACTCATGCAGCTGCCATTACTTCTCTCTTTTGATCATCTCTCTGTTTGCACAGCTCAGGTGCTTTGAGGGACTCGGAGCCACGGGGCAATGCCTGATCCAAGAAGGCGTTGGGAATGATATTATTAGAGCAAGCAGGGTAGAGGCTTCAGCCAGAATAAGTAAATGGGGAATCAACTCCCACCTTCTTTCATTCTTTCCTTCCTCCCTCCTGTCTTCCTTCTCTCCCAGTTAGCCTCCCTTGAAGACAGCCATTAAAGAGTAGACATTACATCTTCCTCCAGTATTTCTGCAACCAAGTAAGGAGAGGGTGGGAGAAAGGGGGCTTGCAGGGATGAGTGGGGACCTGAGTGGGACTGCAGGTCACCAACTGGCATAGGCGGACCCCCAGTGGAGAACCTGATGCCCATAAAAGGGAAATAGCTGGAAAATGCCGGTGAGCTGCAGAGGAGCCAACAATGCATACTTACTGGGTTTGCTGCACCAGATGCTGCCCTTCTGGAGCCCTCCTGCACCATAATGCCTTTTCTAGAACACCCCAAGAGTAGCTTATATGCATATGCATTTCAGTTTGCAAGGCATTTATTTTCAAATTTTTTAATGTTTATTTATTTTTGAGAGACATAGAGCACAAGCAGGGGAGGAGCAGAGAAAGAGAGAGACACAGAATCTGAAGCAGGCTCCAGGCTCTGAGCTGTCAGCACAGAGCTGATGTGGGGCTTGAACTCATGAACCGCGAGATCCTTCCACCACCAGTGGAAGTCAGATGCTCAACTGACTGAGCCACCCAGGTGCCCCTCAAGACATTTCGTGTATTTAAAAAAATTTTTTTTTCTAATTTCTGAGAGAGAGAAATTTCTGTTCATGCTGAACAGGGGAGGGTTAGAGAGAGAGGGATATAGAGAATCTGAAGCAGGCTCCAGGCTCTGAGCTGTCAGCACACAGCCCAACGTGGGGCTCGAACCCACGAACTCTGAGATCATGACCTGAACTGAAGTTGGACACCCGACTGAGCCACCCAGGCGCCCCCGTGTATTTTCAACAACTTTATGCTCTAGATGGTATCATCTCCACTTCACAAGGGAAGAGTCTGAGGCCCAGGGGTTATATGACTTACCCAAGGCCACCCTGCATGAAAGCAGAGAACCCAAACCAAACACTAAACCCAGTGACTACACCTGGGACGCCAAACCGTAGGCACCAATCTGAAACCCTTGGAGTTGCAGACAAGTAAGCAGACCTGATGGGAGGGGACATTGTCTTCAGCTCCCACCTTCTTGGCTCTTTCTCTCTCCTCCTGTCCTCTGCTAGCTGTGTCTCTCCAGACTGTTCACTGGCCCCTGCCACTCCCCACAGCTGCAGTTCTGCGACCACAAAACACTTCCCACTTCATATCCTACCACAGATTCTAGAAGTGCCAGAGCCACCACAACAGAAGGAAGCAGTTAAAGGAGCCAATTCCGCTGCGTCTCCTTTTTTCTCTCCTCCCCACGTCTCCTCCATCCCTGCCTTCTGAAAACAGCAAGTCTTCTCAACTCTCTCAGACTAACAGCGAGGGGGGCTTCCTGAACTCACTTCTGTCCCCTCTGATGGGCCCAGGAGATTTGAAACTGCCAGTCATTTCGAGAAACTTCCTTATTTTCATTTCTTACAGATCATTCTTGTCAAACCCGCACCAGCCTTCATTCCGTGGTCGTTTCCTCGGGGGGATTCATAATACACCAAGAACTATCCTCTTCAGGTTTTAATGAGCAAGAGGAGGAAAACTCAGGCATTTGCAGGTGGATGGGCCCAGACTCTGTTTTCGCAACCAAACCTGTCTGTTCCGTTTCCTCTTTGACTATCTTCCCACCAGTCTAATCCGGGTATTCCCGGCTATCAGCAAGTCAGCTGGATGCAAGCCCACTGTAAAGCCCTGACTCCTCTCTCTACAGCAGTCATATGCCAACCATATGCCTATTAGAGGCAGTCTGGCTTTAAGTATCGTGTCTTATTGTCACGATTGTTGGGTTCAGAAAACTCAGTCACCTCATTTATAGGTGGCTAGACACCTTGCCAGAGGCCTAGCAAGGCTTATTTCCCACTATACGATTCTTGGGGAAGAACGCCAACCTGTCTGTGTCCACCCTGCCTTCATTTTTGCAGTGCGTGTTCTCATCCCCTGAAAGCTTTATAGATGTCTCAGCAATGGGAGGGCTAAGAAGATAAAAGAAGCTTCTGTGAACATCCACAGCCCAGATTCTTGCCCTTAAGGGGCTCACACCCAGCAGTGGAGACAGGCAGTTGCCTCACATGTAAACACTGTCATTCCAGGCATCTTGTAAAGGCGATACCCAATTTCCTCATCTGTCAAAGGGCAGCAGGTGGCAGAACTTCCCAAGGCTCTTGGGGTATGATGACTGCAATAACTGTAAAGCACATACAGATGACAGCTAGTCCAATGCCTGTCTCGTTTCTGGCTTGTAGCATGATTTCATCAACCCTGAACAATGAATGGGGGCCTGTGCTGGCAAAGTGAGCATGACAATGAATGAGAAAATAAAGAAATGTTAAGAATCACTGGAGGGGGGTGCCTATGTGGCTCAGTCTGATAAGTGTCTGACTGTTGATTTCAGCTCAGGTCATGGTCTCACGGTTTGTGGGATCGAGCCCCACATCCAGCTCTCTGCTTGGGACTGTATCTCTCTCTCTCTCTGCCCCTCCCTGTTCATTCTCTCTCTCTCTCTCTCTCTCTCTCTCTCAAAATAAATATTTTTAAATAAACATGGCTACTAGAGAATTTTAAATTACATATGTGGCTTGCATTATATTTAAGTTGGACAGTGCTGGCTAGAATCTTATTTTTTTTTTTTAATTTAATTTAATTTTATTTTTTTTTACTGTATGTGCTGGATACTTTTTTTTGTGTGTGTGTGTTTCTTCCCATTGTTTTCCATTGTTTTTTTTTTTTTTTTTACAAATACTTTATTGTCAAATTAGTTTCCACATAACACCCAGTGCTCATCCCCACAAGTGTCCTCCTCCATGCCCACCCCTCCTCCCCCCCACATCCACCAGTCCTCAGTTTTTGTCAGCATTCAAGAGTCTCTCATGGTTTGCCTCTCCCCCTTTCCCCCACCATTTCCGCCCTTATTCTCCCCCTTGGTCCTCTGTTAAGCTCCTCCTAATCCTCCTATACGTGCACACATATGATATTTGTCTTTCTCTGCCTGACTTATTTCGCTCAGCATAACACCCTCAAGGTCCATCCATGTTGCTACACATGGCCAGATTTCATTTTTTCTCATTGCCATGTAGTATTCCATGGTATAGATAAACCACATCTTCTTGATCCATTCATCTGTTGATGGACACTTAGGCTCTTTCCAGGTTTTAGCTATTGTGGAGAGTGCTGCTATGAACATTGGGGTACATGTGCTCCTATGCATTAACATTTCTTTATCCCTTGGGTAAATTCCTAGCAGTGCTATTGCTGGGTCACAGGGGAGTTCTATTGTTAGTTTCCTGAGGAACCTCCACACTGTTTTCCAGAGGGGCTGTACCAGTTTACATTCCCAACAGTGTAGGAGGGTGCCCGTTTCTCCACATCCTCGCCAGCATCTCACGTTCTCTGATTTGCTCATTTTAGCCACTCTGACTGGCGTGAGATGGTATCTCAGTGTGGTTTTGATTTGTATTTCCCTGATGAGGAGCGATGCTGAGCATCGTTTCATGTGTCTGTTGACCATCTGGATGTCCTCTTTGGAGAAGTGTCTGTTCATATCTTCTGCCCATTTCTTCACTGGGTTGTTTGCTTTTCGGGCGTGTAGTTTGCTGAGTTCCTTGTAGATTCTGGATATCAACCCTTTATCTGATATGTCATTTGCAACTATCTTTTCCCATTCGGTTGGTTGCCTATTAATTTTCTGGGTTGTTTCCTTGGCTGTGCAGAAGCTTTTAATCTTGAGGAGGTCCCAACAGTTTATTTTTGCTCTTAATTCCCTTGCTTTTGGGGATGTCTCAAGTAAGAAGTTGCTACGGTGGAGGTCAAGGAGGTTGTTTCCTGCTTTCTCCTCTAGGGTGTTGATAGTTTCCTGTCTCACGTTCAGGTCCTTTATCCATTTTGAGTTTATTTTTGTGCATGGTGTGAGAAAATGATCTAGTTTCATTCTTCTGCATGTTGCTGTCAAGTTCTCCCAACACCATCTGTTAAAAAGGCTGTCTTTTTTCCATCGGATATTCTTTCCTGCTTTATCAAAGATTAGTTGGCTGTATACTTTTGGGTCCACTTCTGAGTTCTCAATTCTGTTCCATTGGTCTATGTGTCTGTTTTTGTGCCAATACCATACTGTCTTGATGATGACAGCTTTGTAGTAGAGGCTAAAGTCTGGGATGGTGATCCCTCCCGTTTTGGTTTTATTTTTCAGGATTACTTTGGCTATTCGGGGTCTTTTGTGGTTCCATACAAATTTTTGGATAGTTTGGATAGTTTGTTCTAGTTTTGAGAAGTATGCTGGAGCAATTTTGATTGGAATTGCATTGAATGTGTAGAGTGCCTTAGGTAGCAATGACATCTTAACTATATTTATTCTTCCTATCCATGAGCATGGAATGTTTTTCCATTTCTTTGTGTCTTCTTCAATTTCCTTCATAAGTTTTCTATAGTTTTTATCATACAGATCTCTTGTATCCTTGGTTAGGTTTATTCCAAGGTATTTTATGGTTTTTTGTGCAATTGTGAATGGGATCAGTTTCTTGATTTCTCTTTCTGTTGCTTCATTGTTGGTGTATAAAAATGCAACCGATTTCTGTACGTTGATTTTGTACCCTGCAACTTGGCCAAATTCTTGGATCAGTTCTAGTAGGCTTCTGGTGGAGTCTGTCGGGTTTTCTATGTAGAGTATCATGTCATCTGCGAAGAGTGAAAGTTTGACTTCCTCTTTGCCAATTCTGATACCTTTGATTTCCTTTTGGTGTCTGATGGCTGATGCTAGGACTTCCAGCACTATGTTAAACAGCAGTGGTGAGAGTGGGCATCCCTGTCGTGTTCCTGATCTCAGGGGAAAGCTCTGAGTTTTTCCCCGTTGAGGATGATGTTAGCTGAAGGCTTCTCATAGATGGCTTTGATGATGTTTAAGTAGGTTCCCTCTATCCCAACTTTCTCTAGAGTCTTTATTAAGAAGGAATGCTGTATTTTGTCAAATGCTTTTTCTGCATCTATTGACAGGATCATATGGTTTTTATCTTTTCTTTTATTGATATGATGTATCACATTGATTGATTTGCGAATGTTGAACCAGCCCTGTAACCCAGGAATGAATCCCACTTGATCTTGGTGGATGATTCTTTTGATATGCTGCTGGATTCGATTTGCAAGGATCTTGTTGAGGATTTTTGCATCCGTATTCATCAAGGATATTGGCCTGTAGTTCTCTTTTTTTGCTGGATCTCTGTCTGGCTTGGGAATCAGAGTGATGCTGGCTTCATGAAATGAGTCCGGGAGTTTTCCTTCGATTTCTATTTTTTGGAATAGCTTGAGAAGAATTGGGATTAATTCTGTTTTAAATGTCTGTTAGAATTCCCCAGGGAAGCCATCAGGTCCAGGGCTCTTATTTGTTGGGAGATTTTTGATCACTGATTCAATTTCTTCACTCGTTATGGGTCTGTTCAGGTTTTCTATTTCTTTCCGTGTGAATTTTGGTAGTGAGTGTGTGTTTAGGAATTTATCCATTTCTTCTAAGTTGTCCAATTTGTTGGCATATAATTTTTCATAGTATTCGCTGATAATTGCTTGTATTTCTGAGGGGTTGGTTGTAATAAGCCCATTATCATTCATAATTTTGTCTGTTTGTGTGCTCTCTCTTTTCTTTTGGATAAGTCTGGCTAGAGGTTTGTCAATTTTGTTTACCTTTTCAAAAAACCAACTCTTGGTTTCATTGATCTGTTCAGTTGTTTCTTTGGTCTCTATGTTGTTTATTTCTGCTCTAATTTTTACTATTTCTCTTCTTCTACTGGGTTTAGGGCGTTCTTGTTGCTCTGCCTCTAGTTCCTTTAGGTGAGCTGTTAGATTTTGGACTTGCGCTTTTTCTAATCTCTTGAAATAGGCCTGGAGAGCAATGTACTTTCCTCTTAGGACTGCCTTTGCTGCATCCCATAGATTTTGAATTGTTGTGTTTTCATTTTCATTTGTTTCCATATATTTTTTAATTTCATCTCTAATTACCTGATTGGCCCATTCATTCTTTAGAAGGGTGTTCTTTAACCTCCATGTTTTTGGAGGTTTTCCAGACTTCTTCCTGTAATTGCTTTCAAGTTTCAAAGCATTGTGATCTGACAGTGTGCATGGTATGATCTCTATTCTTTTATATTTATTGAGGGCTGCTTTATGTCCCAGTATGTGATCTATCTTGGAGAATGTGCCATGCGCACTTGAGAAGAAAGTAAATTCCCTGGCCTCAGGATGTAAAGTTCTAAATATATCCGTCAGGTCCATCTGGTCCAATGTATCTTTCAAGTCCATTGTTTCTTTAGTGATTTTCTGTCTGGTTGACCTATCCATTGCTGTAAGTGGAGTATTAAAGTCCCCTGCTATTAGCACAATCTTATCTATAAGCTTGTTTTTGTTTGTGATTAATTGTTTTAGATATTTAGGTGCTCCCATATTCGGTGCGTAGACATTTATGATTGTTGGTTCTTCCTGATGGATGGACCCTGGAATTATTATGTAGTGCCCTTCTTCATCTCTTGTGATTGTCTTTAATTTAAAGTCCAGTTTGTCTGATATAAGTATCGCTACTCCGGCTTTCTTTTGATTTCCTGCAGCATGATATATATTTCTCCATCCCCTTACTTTTAATCTGAAGGTATCTTCCCGTCTAAAATGAGTTTCTTGTAGACATCAAATAGATGGATTTTGTTTTTTTTAATCCATTCTGCTACGCTATGTCTTTTGATTGGAGCATTCAGCCCATTTACATTCAGTGTTATTATTGAAATATGTGGGTTTAGAGTCTTTGTATCTTTTGTAGGGTTCATGTTTGTGGTGGTGTCTCTGGAATCTTTGTTCCTTGCAACCTTTCCTTCAGAGCATCCCCTCAGGATTTCTTGTAGGGCTGGCTTCGTGGTGACAAATTCTTTCAATTTCTGTTTGTTTGGAAAGGTTTTTTATCTCTCCTTCTATTTTGAATGACAGGCTTGCTGGATAGAGGATTCTTGGCTGCATATTTTTACTGTTCATCACATTGAAGATCTCCTGCCATTCCTTTCTGGCCTGCCACGTTTCAGTAGATCGGTCTGTCACCACTCTGATAGGTTTCCCTTTGTATGTGAGGGCCCTTTTCTCCCTAGCTGCTTTCAAAATTCTCTCTTGTCCTTGTATTTTGCCATTTTTACGATGATATGTCGTGCAGAAGATCGATTCAAGTTACGTCTGAGGGGAGTCCTCTGAGCCTCTTGTATTTCCACATTGACTTCCTTCCCCAGGTCGGGGATGTTCTCTGCTATAATTTGTTCCAGGACTCCTTCAGCACCTTTCCCTCTCTCTTCCTCTTCTAGGATTCCTATGATACGGATATTGTTGCGTTTGACCATATCGCTGAGCTCTCGAATTCTTCTTTCCTGTTCCCGGATCAGTTTGTCTTTTTTTGTCAGCTTCTTGTTTTTCTAGAATGGTGTCTTCTAAATCACTTATTCTCCTTTCTGCCTCTTCAAGCCGTGCATTGGAGGCCTCTAATTTATTATGGATCTCATTTATCGCATTTTTTTAATTCTTCATGCCTATTTTTATTTTCCATTCTGTCTGTAGCCATAGTTTCTTTGATGTCCCCTATGTTTGTTTCAAGCCCTGCTATTAATTTCACCATTATTATTCTAAAATCTTGTTCACTTATGCTGCTGATATTCGTTTTGAGCATTTCATTAGCTGTCATTTCTTCTTGGAGTTTCTTTGGAGGAGAGTTCTTTCGTTTCGTCATTTTAGTTTGCTTTCCGGCTCTTGTTGGTTTTAAAGACCTGTTATGCTCTCTGTTTCTATGAGCGCTGCTATATCCAAGAAACTCTTTGACTTTCCAGGGCCTATCCTTTCAGAGATTGTTTTTGAATGGTATCCCTCGGTCACTCTTGTTGGGACCTTAGTTATTTTATTTTCCTATTCGTAGTGATATTTGGGACTCTTCACCTTGTGTACTCTAGCTTGTTTCTTGAGGTAGCCCTGGAAAAGAAAACAGACAGACAAACACACAGGGAGCAGGTGCACACATACGCACAGGCTAATTCAACTAACATGCAAAGTGAGAGGGAAAACGAAAAAGTTAATAGAAAAGACGGAAGAGGGAGGGCGAATAGGGAGCATAAAATACATACAAGGGTCAAAAAGGGGAAAAGAAAAGGAAAAAAGAAGAAAACCGATGGACAAAGAACGGTTTAAAGCATATACCTGGATTTCCCAGCCACAGTTAAATAGCCGTGTGTATGCAGTGCTGGTTGAAGAGCATAGAGAAAAAGAGAGAAGGCAGGGTGAGACAAGGCAGATTTGGAAATAGAATGAACAGGCAGAAGGGATAAGAAACTTTTTTCAAAGAGGTAAAGGCAGAAGGGATAAGAAACTTTTTTCAAAGAGGTAAAGGGTAGAATGTGGTTGGATAGGTGAGAGAAGGATGCTGGAATTATCCAGAGAAACTATATAGTCTAATTACTCCTGAGAGAAATAGCTGAAAAAGTCGGTACGTGTAGAATTTACATTTACAGAATGGACTTGTGATTGTTTAAGCAAGCTGGCGACCAGAGTTAATCAGGTCAGTGTTTTTGGGGAAAAAGCGAGAAAAGAGAAAGAAGAAGAAAAAAAGAGAAAAGAAAGGGGAAAAAAAAAAGAAAGAAGAAAAAAAAAGGGAAAAAGAAAAAAAAAAAAGGGAGGAGGGCACCTCTCAGGCAGGGATGGGCGTGGCGTGATCCGATGCCTCAGGCGGGGGGTTCTGCCTTGGCGATTGTGGGAAGGAGAGTGACGGTGCTCCAGTCCCTTCTTGAACCCTGCGCTGCAGCTCGCTTTTTTTTTTTTTTTTTGGCGTGTCAACTCCCCGTTCCGGGGACGCAGCCGAAGTTGGTTGCACTCTTCAACCCAGGCTAGTTCCAATCTCCAAATCCCAGTCCGCGCCCCGCTGAAGTTGCCTTAGACACAGCTTCCCAGACAACCCCCTCGGGCTATTCCAGGCTCCCAGCTGAGCTCTGGGGGTGGAGTCAGGATCGCTGCTTCCTTCTCTGGGTCGGGCTGGCGCGCATGCGCGGGGGCTTGCCTGCCGGGTCCGTGTAGCCTGAGCCCGCTGGAGTGAGGAAAACCGGGTCTCTCTATGGCTCGTCACCCGAAACACGAACTCACAGGCAAATTTCCAGTTTTTAGCTCTTTGCCTTCCCTCTCGAGTTCCAGCCAGCCAGGAGCGCGGACGCCCGGTGTCTGCGCGTCTCCTTCAGGGGTCCCAGCCGCGCTGGAGCTACAATGGCGGCAGGCGCGCCGCCGCTGGAGTGAGGAAAACCGGGTCTCTCTATGGCTCGTCACCCGAAACACGAACTCACAGGCAAATTTCCCAGTTTTTAGCTCTTTGCCTTCCCTCTCGAGTTCCAGCCAGCCAGGAGCACGGACGCCTGGTGTCTGCGCGTCTCTTTCAGGAGTCCCAGCCGCCCTGGAGCTACAATGGCGGCAGGCGCGCCCGCGCCACTTTAAAAACCAACCTCCAGGAGCAGCACAAAGAAGCAGTTTGTGTGCTCAGCCTCCCCCAGGACCAGTTGTCGTGAGGGGACCTGGTGTGTAGGTATTTGGCAAGTACGGTCTTTCTATGCACCGAGCGGAGATTTTTCTGTCTCGGACTCTCTCCTTTTCCCCTCTCACTCCCCGTAGAGGGTAGAGGGGAATCGCCTCCCACCCTGGAGGCTCCGATCCCGGCCCGATTTTACCTTCCCCGGTTCGCACTCACGTTAGAAGGCTTTCTCAGTGGATTCTGTGTCCTTTTTCTCCGAGTCTCTCAGGTTTTGTATGGTTTCCAATGGCTTCAGATCTTTTCTGTGTGATGTATGGGCGCGAGTGCAAGTACGGAGCTCCTTACTTCTCCGCCATCTTGCCTCCTCCTAGAATCTTATTTTGAAAGATAAGGGACACCTGGGTGGCTCAATTGGTTGAGACTCTGACTTCAGCACGGTGTGTGAGTTCAAGCCCCGCGTCAGGCTCTGTGCGGACAGCTCAGAGCCTGGAGCCTACTTCAGATTCTATGTCTCCCTCCTTCTGCCCCTCCCCTGCTCACACCTCTCTCTCTCTCTCTCTCTCAAAAGTAAATAAATGTTAAAAACATTTTTTAAAAAAAGAAAGACATAATTATAAAGGGTCAATGTCATATTTATTTATTTTTTTATTTCTAGGAGAGAGACAGAGAGAGAGAGACAGCGTGAGCAGGGGAGGGTCAGAGAGAGAGGGAGTCACAGACTGAAACAGCCTCCAGGCTCTGAGCTGGCAGTCAGCACAGAGC
Organism: Proteles cristata cristata; assembly: GCA_017311185.1. Lineage (NCBI taxonomy): Eukaryota > Metazoa > Chordata > Mammalia > Carnivora > Hyaenidae > Proteles > Proteles cristata. The sequence continues at coordinate 1,224,828 of JAESUZ010000481.1, read as the reverse complement.
CCGATGTGGGGCTCGAACCCATGAACCGTGAGATCATGACCTAAGCGAAAGTGGGACGCTTAACCAACTAAGCCACCCAGGTGCCCTTAATGTCATATTTAAAACTGAAACTTTAGGGGCACCTGGGTGGCTCAGTTGGTTAACATCCAACTCTTGATTTTGGCTTAAGTCATGATCTCACAGTTTGTGGGATCAAGCCCTGTGTCAGGCTTGGCACTGTCAGTGTCAGGATTCTCTCTCTCCCTCTCTGTACCTTCTTCACTCTCTCTCAAAATAAATACATAAACATTTTTTTAAAAAAGCATCAGTGAGTGAATACACGTAAGTAATAGCATTTTTGTCAGTACAGGAGTAGTGATGTGCTAACTCACCTTTTATGGGATTTTATCATCTGCAACGTACATGGACATGCTGCCTTATTTTAATCTTCACATGCCTCTGAGGAGTTTTTTGTTTTCTTTTTGCAGACCAGGAACATGAGATCCAGACTTGCCTATGCTGAACGATAACGAGGCGAGAAGTCACAGAACTGGGACTTGGGCTCAGAGCTTCTCCGTTGAGGCTGGGCACCACTGCCGCCTTCAGACCTGTCTACCTTCTGCTGAATATTCAGGTCAGAATGTCCAAGCCACCTCTTCCACACTGACCTTCCCCATCCACCCCGCCAGTGTCCTCTCTTATCTTACTCTCTTCCCCACTCACCTGTTTATGTTCTTTGCCCCATCATCACTGCTGTTGGAGATCATCTGTATTGTTTTTAAATCTGTAAGCTATTCTTTTTTAAAAATGTTCATTGTTATTGAGAGAAACACAGCAGGAGTGGGGGAGGGGCAGAGAGAGAGGGAGACCGAATCCAAAACAAGCTCCAGGCTCTGAGCTGGCTGTCTGCACAGAGCCTGATGTAGGGCTCAAACCCAGGAACTGTGAGATCATGACCTGAGCCAAAGTCGGACGCTCACCCAACTGAGCCACCCAGGCGCCCCAAGTCTGTAAGCTATTCTATGTGATCACTTTGACCTTCAATCCCAAGAGACTAATGAAGTTAGTACACTTTTATCTCTAGTTTATTCATGAAAAATTGGAGTTTATGGAGTTTAGGTTACTTTCAGAAATGATACAGCAATAGCACAGTTACTCTAAATAGAAGAGTAGCTCAGTCAGTTAAATACCTGACTCTCGATCGCAGCTCAGGTCTTCATCTCAGGGCCCTGAGCTGGGCTCTGTGCTGAGCTCTGCAGTGAGTATGAAGCCTACTTATAAAGAAAAAGTTCAGATATTTAATTGCAAAGGTCACGCTTTTAAATTCTGTGTGGTCTGAACATGTCCAATGGTTGTTTTTAACATAGAGGTGCTTGTTGTTATTGTTATTCTCAGAACTAATGTGTAACTTCTACATTTTTCTTTTTTTATTAGAAATATTTTTTTTTCTTAAATTTATTTCTAGGAGAGAGAGAGAGACAGCGTGAGCAGGGGAGGGTCAGAGAGAGGGGGAGTCACAGACTGAAACAGGCTCCAGGCTCTGAGCTGGCAGTCAGCACAGAGCCCGACGCGGGGCTCGAACCCACGAACCGCGAGATCATGACCCAAGCGAAAGTCGGACGCTTAACCGACTAAGCCACCCAGGCGCCCCTAGAAATATTTTTTAATGTTTATTTTTGAGAGAGAGAGAGAGAGAGAGAGAGGCAGAGCATGAGCAGGGGAGGGGCAGAGAGAGAGGGAGACCCAGAATCTGAAGCAGGCTCCAGGCTCTGAGCTAGCTGTCAACACAGAGCCTGACTGATGTGGGACTCGAACTCATGAGCTGTGAGATCATGACCTGTGCCGAAGTCAGACATTCAACCAACTGAGCTACCCAGGCATCCCACTTCTACATTTCTTAAGAAAATCGGTTACATCTTAATGTCTACTGACTTCAGGAGGATTGAGAATTACTGAAATTGGTGATTTCATTGATAGGTACAGTAATGGAGCTATTCAAGTGCACTTTTCAGAGTAATGGAGACAAGCAGCAAATAGGGACCTCATTAATATCTGGCTTGAAAATGCATATTCATATTCTTCCCTATAGATTTTATGAAAGATCATTTCACCAAGAGTAGATGCTGGTTGGTTATGGGGAGAAACTGGTTCAGATAAGTGTTTGAGGGTGAAAGGAAGTTAGCAATTTATACCCTGCTGGCTATTACCTGTCTTGAAAGTACTAGAGTTGACTGTAAGTTAGTGGAGACAGTAGACAGAACACGGATTTCTGGTCCTTCTAACTGTGCACATTAGATTTAGTCCCTTAACTCTATGTATTTACTTTTCTCATCTGTAGAATGAAGATGTAAACTCTTATTTACAGGGATATATAAGGATTAAATTAACCAATATCCATGTAAACAACCTGGTGTGCAGTTGGTGATGAGTAAACTTTAGTCTCCTTCCACTATCCTTTGTTTATGGTGATTTTACTAGTCCATGTAGGAGATATGACTGTAAAATAAAGAACCAAATTGATATTGCAAGCATACATTCAGGAATAAACACTGACCTAGCACAGCAGTGCATCTTGGGAAGCTACCCACTTTGCCTGACTATGCTGTGCTTGTCCACACCATTTCTGGGACGCTTCCCTCTAACAGTCAGACCTCTCTGCAGAAGACATGCACTGGAAGTGAAATCAACAAGTTGTTATTCATCCATCATGGATCGTTACTCATCCGAAACAAGTGAATGAATGATTATTTTTCAAAAGAGATCAACAGATAAGCAAGCCACCACACTAGCGCCACTTTACAGGGTGGCCATTCAGCAATCCCATCAAGCATCACTCAGCTTCCCAGAACTTTTGCCAGATGTGTTCAGAAAAGCACTTGTTGGTGACTTTCACCAGCAGCCACTTTTTAAATGGGGAAGTGGATTGGCTCTGAGGGACAGACAGCATGTATTAGTCACAGGAGGTGAGGGATGGTGACATTCCTGAAAATAGAGGGGACCAAAAATAGAATTACAAATATCTAGAACATTCTTTTCTCTAGAGGAAAGTTTAAACACACTAGCTTTAATGAGGGAGAGTTAGGTGGTATTTAATAAGGACAACGTAGGAGTGAGGCAACCCCATTTCAGGGAATAGCACCTCCCTGGAGATGGTCTCAAGAGCCCTCACTTACAGAAAAATTTGCTTTGTCTATGAACATCCTGAAGAAAAACCACTTTAGTTAGATTTCAAAGGCCGACCATGTTGATGCTCTTAACTAGCGATGACTAGCTCAATCTGTGGATTTATGAGAAGCGTGAATCATGGCGTGAAAGAAGAAATGTCCATGAACAAGAAGCCAAGCAGCAAGAATGATTTGGAGGCTTTGGAGCTCTTGCTGCCTAGACTAGGAAGACCTATATCTCCAATTTCATCTCTAGCTGTGCTAGCTCTGCTCAAGGCCATGGCCCATCCCCTGCTAGCATTTGCCATCTTTCCTGAAGAAGGAAAGAACCCAAAGTAATTTGCTAGGTTGAAGTATCGTTTCTTCTTTTTTTAATTTGAAAATTTTCAAACTCACAGGAAAGTTGAAAGAATAATACAGAAAATACCCATTTGTCCCTTTACCTAGATTCACCAGTGGACAAGTTTTCACCATACTTCACGCTGTATGTGTTGATACATATACCACCCTTGATCTAAACCATTCAAACATATCATGACACTTCACCTTTTAAAACTTCCCCTTACATGTCCCAAGAGCAAGAATATTCTCTTACATAAATGCAGCACCTAAGAAAATCAACATTAATACAATAATAGCATCCACTATTGAACCCATACTCAGCTTTCTCAAATTGTTCCCAAAATGTCCTTTAGGGCAGATTTATTGATTGATTGATTGATCTAAGATAACATCGAAGTCTAGCATTGCATTTCACTATTATGTCTCTCTACCTTTCCCAGCGTGGAACATTCCTTTGCTCATTCTGATGTCCATGGTATCCATGGTACTGGGCCCTTTAATGAGCTTAGGCTATTTGTCCTGCTGAATGTCACATTCTGGATAAATGTCTACTTCCTCAGGCTTAGATTTAGGTGACATTCCTGACAAGAGTACCTCCTTGGCAGTGATATGTACCTCCCACCTCTCAGGAGTAACAAGTCAGACACCCCCACCCCACCACCCACCAACAACTGCCAGTGCCAATGTTGAGCTCCTGGTTAAGGTGGAAACTACCAGATGTCTCCAATGTAACAGCCTGTTTCTCCCTCTGTAGCTAGTAAATAATATGTGAGTGATACTTTGAAATAATGTCAATATCCTATTCCCTAACGAGCCTTCCACTCAATGATTTTAATATCTATTCATTATTCTTACCTGAATCTGCCATTATATTGAGAGTCACAAAATAGGGACTTTTCTAATCCTATCATCATTTCTACACTTATTTGTTGGCATTGTTCACAAAGAACAGGGTTCCCCTTTCTCTCCCTATTTTTTCCGACCTTTCATTTTTTAATTCATTTTTAAATATTTTTTTTATTTTTAAAATTTATATCCAAGTTAGTATATAGTGCAATAGTGATTTCAGGAGTAGATTCTTTAATACCCCTAAGGAATTTAGGCCATTTAGCCCATTCCCCCTCCCACAAGCCCTCCAGCAACCCTCTGTTCTCTATATTTAAGAGTCTCTTATGCTTTGTCCCCCTCCTTGTTTTTATATTATTTTTGCTTCCCTTCCCTTATGTTCATCTGTTTTGTATCTTACATTCCTCATATGAGTGAAATCATATGATATTTGTCTTTCTCTGACTGACTAATTTTGCTTAGCATAATACCCTCTAGTTCCATCCATCTAGTTGCAAATGACAAGATTTCATCCTTATTGATTGCTGAGTAATACTCCATTGTATATATATACCACATCTTCTTTATGCATTCATCCATCGATGGACATTTAGGCTCTTTCCATACTTTGACTATTGCCAGGAGCACTGCTATAAACACTGGGGTGCATGTGCCCCTTTGAAACAGTACACCTATATCCCTTGGATAAATACCTATTAATGCAATTGCTGGGTCACAAGATAGTTCTATATTTCATTTTTTTGAGGAACCTCCATACTGTTTTCCAGAGTGGCTGCACCAGTTTGCATTCCCACCAGCAGTGCCAAAGAGATCCTCTTTCTCTGCATCTTAACCAACATCTGTTGTTGCCTGAGTTGTTAATGTTAGCCATTCTCACAGGTGTGAGAACCACCATCTCCTGGTGGTTTTGATTTGTATTTACCTGATGATGAGTGATGTTGAGCATTTTTTCAGGTGTGGGTTGGCTATCTGGATGTCTTCTTTGGAGAAATGTCTATTCATGTCTTTTGCCCGTTTCTTCTCTGGATTATTTGGTTTTTGGGTGTTGAGTTTGATACATTCTCTGTAGGTTTTGGATACTAACCCTTTATCTGATATGTCATTTGCAGATATCTTCTCCCATTTCATCAGTTGCCTTTTGCAATCAGTTTTGCTGATTGTTTCCTTCTCTGTGCAGAAGCTTTTTATTTTGATGAGATCCCAATAGTTCATTTTTGCTTTTTTTCCCCTTGCCTCTGGAGACGTGTTGAGTAAGAAGGTGCTGTGGCTGAGGTCAAAGAGGTTTTTGCCTGCTTTCTCCTTGAGGATTTTGATGGCTGTCTGTCTTATGTTTAGGTCTTTCATTTATTTTGAGTATATTTTTGTGTATGGTGTAAGAAAGTGGTCCAGGTTCATTATTCTGCATGTCGCTGTCCAGTTTTCCCAGCACCATTTGCTGAGGAGACTGTCTTTATTCCATTGGATATTCTTTCCTGCTTTGTCAAAGATTAGTTGGCTATATGTTTGTGGGCCCATTTCTGGGCTCCCGATTCCATTCCATTGATCTGAGTGTCTGTTTTTGTGCCAGTACCATACTGTCTTGATGATTGCAGCTTTGTAATACAGCTTGAAGACTGGGATTGTGATGCCTCCAGCTTTGGTTTTTTTTTTTTTTTCAAGATTGCTTTGGCTATTTGGGGTCTTTTCTGGTTCCATACAGATTTTAGGGTTGTTTGTTCTAGCTCTGTGAAGAATTCTGGTGTTACTTTGATAGGAATTGCTCTTCTTATCTTTTAAAATATCACTAGGGATGTATGGATTTTTTTTTTTCATTCTATAGCCTACTGTGATCCAATATCATCATTTGGGGACAAGGAGAGGGATGATCAAATTGGATTTGGCTGTGAGAGTTCCTTCAAACTGGCTCCAATATCCTGTTCATATAATCCCATCAATCTTGGGGCAGTCCCCTGCTCTGTGGTGCAAGATGTTGTCCTCTACCTGCCTCTGACCTCTGACTTTAGGTAGGCACTGGTACTTAGCAATCAAAGTCTATGCACAGGATGTGCTCTTACCTGCACTTTTGAATTGCAGTTTGAAATCAGTGAATCTCTAGGCCTTTGCTACCCATGCCTGAGATTACCTAGACATTAGGAGAACTAACAGCAATACAACATGACTCCAGAGGACCATTAACCCTTCTTCTTGAAAGAATCTCCATTTTGACACTTTTCAGAAGCTGAGGGGTGACCCAAGTCTTCACCTGGCCTCACCAGAGAGATTTGTCTAAACTGCTTTAAGGAACTTGCCAGAACTCTGTGAAAGTACCAAGTTATAAGAGATTTTTGGACCTGGCCCAAGAAAGAAAGAACATTATAAACAGCTTCCATTTCCAAAAAAACCTGAGTTTAAATACAGATGTACTTTCCTGCATCACTGTATTACCATGGGTACATCACATAATTTTTCTGAGCTTTGGTCTTGTTTTTGTTTTTGTTTTTTTGCCCCTAAGATAAATGTATTTAGTGTAACTTCTATATAGTGTTTTGTTTCCTTAGAGGGATAATAATGAAACAAGACATCATGCCTTAAAGTGCTTGAAAATTGTAAAGAGCTATGTAACCACTAAGTAGGAACAAGAGTGCGACATTTTGGATGGGCAGAAGCAGTGTAGATAATTGAAGTTCAAGAGAAAACTCAGTCTCTGGCTCTTTAATTAAAGTCTCTAGCTAAGGGACTGATTTGGACTTGGATTTTTCCTTCTCTCTTGACTTCCCTTTATACGAGTTTCCAACTAAGGAGTAGAGAACAGGCTGTAAAGAAACTTCCAGAAGTGGTCTGGAGTTTCCGTTCATGCTCACGCTGGATATTGGGCATTGGGAGCACCTGTACTTAAGCCTGGTGGGAGGACAATGATTAATGTAGAATTCAGGGCCTGAAAGCACAGAGTCATTGTCATTTAGAGACAGGTGCTTCCCAAGTCATTCTTTCCACTGAACATTGGAGATTTGCTTAAATATCACCTCTCTTCCTGGTACAGGCCATCCCATTTGAAGAGGGTCACTTTCCCTTTTATGGTCTCCACCAGCTTCCTGCTGGTGTGTGCCCCTTAGACCTGTCCATGAAGACTGCTTTAAGGAAATGAACTTCTGGTCTACTCACAGCAATTTCAGTAACAGAGAGATGAACTAGGGATGAAGATCTGTCTACTCACCAAGGAAACTGAGGCAGGGGGAGGAAGATTTTGACCAGGACTCTGAGCCAGGTCAGGGTAGGGCTGTGGAGAGTCCCTTGGCCTCAGTTTCAAAATCAGAAGTGAGAAAATGCAATTGCACAGGTGTTATCAGGATGCCTCTCATCTTGCCTGGACTACAATTTGAGTCAGATCAGCAGACATTTATTAAGCACCTACTGAGGGCACAGGTATCAGTAAGATACATTTTATGGAGCTTACATTCTACTCTGGAGGGAAGCATTAAGTATATGACATGTCTTTCGTTGTGCTTGTGCAATAATAAAGGGGGCACAGAGGACAAGGGGGTTGTAGGTTTCTTCCCCGCAGTAGGGCAAGGAAGGGAGATGAGGTCAACCAAGGTTTCTCAGAGAAGGTCATGGGAAGGAAGGGTTCCAGGCAGAGAGAACAGAATAAGTTGAAGCAAGTGGCTTTTTATAAAAGGATTGGGAAAGTATGAGTTGCTTACTCATTTCCTGCCCCTCTCCATTATCTATCTCCACCTCTTAACCCAAATCAGGAGGTTGAAGAAGCTTCTTCTGAGCCATGAACTCCTCTGCTCTGAGGAATACTAGCATAGTCGGCTAAATAATGTTCCCCACACACATCTCAAGTCCCAATCTCTGGGGAGTGTAAATGTTTCTCTATAAGAAAAATAGGGTCAGGGCATCGGGTGGCTCAGTCATTAAGCATCTGACTTCAGCTCAGGTTATGACCTCACAGTTCTGAATTTGAGTTCCACATCTGTGAGCTGTAGCCTTGCTTCCGGTGGGCTTGATCCCCACTTTAGGTGAGCCCTGCTTCTCTCTCTCTCTCTGCCCCTCACTCACTTATGCCCTCTCTCTCTCTCTCAAAAAAAAATATGGAAAAAATATATTCATGGAAAATAGAGGTTTTGCAGATGTAATGAAATTAAGGGTTTTGAGAGAGAGAAACTATCCTGGATTATCTGGGTGGGCCCTACATGCAATCACAGGGTTCTTATAAGGAAGAGGCAAAAAGAGATTCCAGCCGACCACACAGAGGGAAGGTGATATAAAGACAGAGCAGAGAAAGATTGGAAGATCCTGCCTTCAAGAAAGGAGTGACAGGGCCGCATGCCAAGAATGCCAGCAGCCACTAGAAGCCAGAGGAGGCAGGAAGTGGATCCTTCCCCCAAACCTCCCGAGGAAGCACAGCCTTGCTGACAGCTTGATTTCAGCCTAGTGACCTTGATTTAGGGCTCTGGCCTCCAGAACTGAGAGAGAATAGATTTCTTGTTCTAAACCATCCAGTTTGTGATAATTTGTTACAGCAGCCACAGGACCCTAACAATTAGACTCCTGCAGAGATCAAGCATCAGTCTTGCCCAGTCTTTTGTAAGATGGAGAGAGAGTAGAGAGAAAGGATGACCTGTTGCTTGGTTTATTATCTTTCAAGCTGTAGCCTGGCCACCTACACCAGAGGTGGATCCAACAGCCTTCTGGGATATTAGACAACACAGGAGGTCTCCACTCTACGGAACCACATGACTATGAAGACAGCCCTGTATTTTTGAAGATGACAGGGGTGACTAGGTCGTCTTCTCTTCCAGGCTTTTCACTCTCCCCACCCAGGGCACAATCTTGCAAGCAAATCTACATCACCCCACTCTTCCGTCACGTGCCCTGTGGTCCCAGCTAGCTGGGAGCTCATAATCCATTGAAGACTGTCTCCATCAAGGACAAACATCTATGGGGCTCCCACAAAAGGTAAAAGTGCTACAGTGATGGTGTGCCATCCCTACTCTGAAGTAATTTAGAATTAATTTAAGTAGGCCAGAGCACTGATTATCAATGGTATCCAAAACAGCAGAAGAAAACGTGTTAAAATATTTCTGCAGATCAATTCCACGGAAGTGACTGCTTTTTCTTCTTTTTTTTTTTTTTGACCTTAACTGTATGATAAAAGTACCTGACTGTATTGCTTCTATAATTTTTTTAAAAAAGCATTTTTATTTAAAAGAGAGAATAAAGAAGTAAAGGAAAAATAAAAAGCAGTATATTGTAAATTATCCAAGAGATCATAGGGTTTAGAAAGTACTGGGAGAACTCTTAGTGGCTAGGGCTTGGAAAAACTTTAGGACCTCCATTGAACCTTAACGAATGAGCAGTATTTTGAAACTTAACTTTGATTTGTCCTTGTATTTCAGTCTGTCCAGTTGCTATAACATAATATCACAGGTTGGCTGGCTTATAAACAATAATAACTTATTTCTTACGGTTCTGGAGGCTGAAAGTCTGAGATTGGAGTGCCCCTGAGGTGCAGTGAGGGCCCTCTTTGGGGTTTCAGACTTCTCTCTGTGTTCTCACATGGTGGAAGGGGAGAGAGAGCTTTCTGGGGCTAATCAAATTCATGGGAGCTCCACCCTTATGACCTAATCACCCCCAGGGGCCACCTCCTAATACCACCACGTTGGGGCTTGGGATTTCAACGTACTAATTAGGTGGGGGATAGACATTCAGACCATAGCAGGTTGGACTTTAGGTGGTTTTGAATTACTAATCTAATCACCAGACAATGATGGATTTCTCAATAGCGTGTCAAAATGGGGAAGACACCAGCTAGGGAAATCTTCCCTGTAAAGTAGTCTGGTTCTGCAGTAACTTAAATTGTCTAACACTGCCCCAGTGTCTGAATCTCCTTCATTCCCCCAAAACCCTGTGCTTCTGCCATGCCTGTCAGAGATAGCCTTTGTATGTGGTGTTTACTCTGCCAGGGAATATCCTTCCTTCTCTTCTCTTTCTACCCAGCCCTACCCTTCTCCTAATACCCCAGTCGTTATCTCATTAACATCTTCTTTTTTTTCTTTAATGCTTATTCATTTTTTTGAGAGAGAGAAAGAGAGAGAGAGTGCTTGTGTGCACGTGCACCTGAGTCGGGGAGGGGCAGAAAGATCTGGGACAGAGGATCTGAAGCAGGCTCCATGCTGTCAGCATGGAGCCCAATGCAGGGGTCCAACTCATGAATCATGAGATCATGACTTGAGCCGAAGTCAGATGCTTAACCAACTGAGCCACGCAGGCGCCCCTATCTCATTCACTTCTATTCATCTTCCAGTGTCCAGTTCGATGTCACCTTCTCTAGGCCATTGTCCTATCATTCGGCCCCAGTGACAACTTAGGCAAACATCTATGTCTCTTAATCAAATCATCCTGTGTGCACATGGGCTGGTGATGCCTGTCTTCCTATAATCTAGGCGTACCTTGAAGCCATAGCTCTCTTGGAGTCCAATGTCCAGATAGAGTAGGTATCTAATTACCATAGAAGGGAAGAAAGAAAGAGGAAGGAAGAATTTTGTCACTTACTTGTTAGTCACCTGACGACTTGATGTGTTTGGTAAAAGTTACTTTGATAGCAGATTTGCTGCATCCCCTTTTACTTACACATCTTCACCAAACAGCCTAGACCTATAGGCTCCATCAGTCATGGGGTTCATGGAAATACATTATCCATTGAAATTAGTTGCCTCTTAAAATATTTTAATTAATATTAATGAATTAAGGGTAATTGTAGTAGCCCCTGGAATGAGATTCAGATGTCTTAGCAGTTCTGTGACTTTGGGCAAGTTATATGACTTCCCTGAACCTTAATAGCTGGACTAGTAAATTGCCCATATGGATAGATATCCACCTGTCAGTGTTGCTGATGGAATGAAGTCACAACAGGTGAAAGCCTTAGCTTAAAGCAAGCACTCAACACATGTTTGTTCTTTTTCCTCCAAGGATCATCATGAACAGAGTGTTGGAGGGCAAAGAGGCTGGGGGAGGAGCATGAAAACTGTCAGAAGCAGGCAAGTCTCTTTAAACATCAAGCCTTCAGTGTGTGTGCCCTGGGCTTTCTGTATACCAACTCACTTCATTCTCTCAGCAAGCCCTTGAGGTTAGGTTCTGAGAGGTTACAACTTCATCTCACTTCTTAACTGCATCTGTTCAGTAACTACTCATGCTCAGGACCAGTGGGGAGAAGCCCCGAGGAATCACTTGCCAGGTGGTATTGTAAATACTCCCACCATGGCTGACTTCCGGCTGCTAATGGTCTCACAACTGGCTCCGGGGATGCCCAAGGACTTGACAGTGGGCTCTGACCAGCTACTAGAGCTGGGCCCAGCACATCTACTGCCTGTCTTAACTCTCTGGGCACCACTGTGTTTGGGCCTCCCTGCCCTTCCTTATGTTCCTCTGAGCACGGTCCCCTGAGAGCCTTGGCATTTGCTGTGCCCTCTGCCTCCAACTCCCTCCCTCCACATCTTTTGGGCTGCCTCCTTCTTGTCATTCAGATCTGAGCTGTGAGCTGTGTGAGCTGGTGAGCTGTGTGTCACCTTCACACAGGTGACCTTCCCTACCTACTGGGGCTAAAGTAGCTCCCCACTCAGTCACTCTTTAGTGCATCATGGTTTTCCTTCTTCATCACACATCTCATAGTATGGAATTTATATTTACTCATTTATTATCTCCCACTCCCTAGAATGTAGGCTCCTTGGGAACTGGGATTTTATCTTATTTATTTCTGTGTCTCAGCACATAGTAGATGTTCAGTGGATAATTGTTGAATGAATGAATGAATTTGCTCAAGGCCACATGGCTAATAAGGAAGAAAGAAGAAGCCAAACTTAAACCCCATACTCTTAGTCTCTCTAACAACATTACCTTATCCTCAAGTGTCTTGTATAGGAGTCTAGAATGCATAATAATTACATAGCTATAGGAAGCTACAATGCAAAGAGATCTCTCTCTCTTTTTATTTTGAGAGAGAAAAACAGCACAAACAGGGAAGGAGCAGAGACAGGGAGAGAGAGAATCCCAAGTAGGCTCTGCACTGTCAATGCAGAGACCATGAGATCATGACCTGGGGTGAAACCAAGAGTCAGACGCTTAACTAACTGAGCCATCCAGGTGCTCCTCAAAGAGATCTCTTATCTGCTGATAGTGGGAATATAAATTGGTGTAGCTGATCCCGGCTGGCCAGGTTGAAGGACTCAAAGGAGGTCCAGGAAGACCAGCCAAGAGGGTCCCTGGCTGCTGGAAGAATAGAGATCAAACACAAGCCAGAAGGAGGTGAAAGCAGAGTTTATTGATGGTATAGAGTGCAGGTAAAGACAGAGTGTCCTGGAGACTCAGAAAGGAAAGGAGGGACTCTTGTCTTTGTTTGGAGTCTGGGGTTTTTATTGAGGATGGCAATCTGGTGTCACCTCCAGATGCAAGGAGGAAACTGAGGCTCAGAAAGTTTCAGTGATGTGTCCTCCCAGGTATCCAGGAACCAGATAGATCAAAGATGAGGGGCCCAAGTCTTATTCCTTGGCATGGAGATGTGTGGTGCAGGTGGCCTGGAGTACACATATGACAGGTCCTCCTCACCTGGTCCTTCCTTAGATGTTACCTCTTCTAGAGAAATCATTCACCCCCTGTCCCTTACATGGAGCATGTGCATGATGTGCAGCATGCCACACGTGCAGAGTGGGGTGGGGGTGCAGGTCCTAGCAAGAAGAGAAGCCGGAAAAGGAGCAGAAAGATTTTTATGGAGCTCTTCAGTTTCCCTGTATCCTCACTCCTATGGAAAACATCTTTGCACTCCCTGCTAAGTTGAAGAGGACCAAGCAATCCTTCTTCTAGGGATACACTCAAGAGTAAGCCTTATACACATACGGCTGGAAGCATGTAAACAATGTTCATGTGGCTGAGTCATAAAAGCAAAGACTTATAAATAATCCAAACATGAATGAACAGGAGAAGGGACAATTATACAGCAATTGAACCAATGAACTACCCAACATTGACCAGTATGGCTATACCTTAGTCATACACTACTGAATAAAAGACAATGAGCTCCAAAAGATTTCAGATAACATTACATCTTTTTGTGGCATTAAAAACATCTAACAATTGGGGCACCTGGGTGGCTTAGTCGGTTGAGCGTCTGACTTTCGCTTAGGTCATGATCTCGTGGTTCATGGGTTTGGGCCCCGCGTCGGGCTCTGTGCTGACTGCCAGCTCAGAGCCTAGAGCCTGTTTCAGTCTGTGACTACCTCTCTCTCTGACCCTCCCCTGCTCGCGCTGTCTCTCTCTCTCTAGAAGAAAGTAAAAAAAAACATCTAACAATTGTTAAGTATACATTTTAGGCAGACTTATAGGTTCAATAAGATTAAATGAGATGGAAAACAAAGAAACGGTGAAGAAACATGAGGTAAAGATCCTGGGGCATGGAGAGGCAGGGGATGGGCTTGTTGGGTGAAGGAGTAAGATGGGGGTTATTATCAAGGTCCTAACTTGGAAGGGTTGGTGGGTGATTCTTCAACTATTAAAAATGAACTGATAGCCATTTGCTGCCTCCAGGCATGATAAGGAAACCAAGGCTCAGAAAGGTTCAGTGACTTGGCCAAGGTCAAACAGCTGGTAAGGGGGGAAGCCAGGACTCAAACCCATGTCTGTCTGATGTTGACAGGGAAGAGCTAATTCCCTGCTACATTCTATTCCACCCCATTTTCAAATCTCACTGTAACCAAATAAAAATCAAAACCAAATACATCTGAAGGCTGGATTCACCTTCACCCTTCACCTCAGTCTAGAAGCCATGCCCACCTTGTTTCCCTAATCTTCCTCCATGTAACTGAGACACTGTGAGGTTTTTTTGTTTTGTTTTGAGAGAGAGACAGACCGAGAGCAAGCAGGGGAGGGGCAGAGGGAGAGAGGGAGAATCTTAAGCCAATGCCATGCTCAGCCTGAAGCCCAAAGCCCTGAGCCAGCCAGGCACCCCGGTACTTTCATATTCTTGATTCACTTAACTATCACAAAATCTTATGAGGAAAGTATTGCTGTTTTCCATCCTAAAGGTGAGGAAAGGGAAATAAGTTATTTTTCCTACTTTTCCAAGCCTATATAGCCCTATCCTAGAATAGGATTTGTCCTAAGGTGTAGCTAACCTCCTTCTAGGGTGGTTTGGGGGGACCGATGGGGCAGGCAGAGAGTGGGAAGGGGGCAGGAAGTGGCACTTTAGATATTTTTACTCCGAGAATGGAAATATAAGAAATCTCACTGGCCAGAGTGTTATCCTACCTACAGCCTGGCATAACAAAATTTTCCCTATTTGCATAGGTCATAAGTTATTTATGTTTACATTATATTATTTAAAACACAAACAAAATTCAGCTGAGTAAATGTGAAGTTCGAATGGGCTTTATTCCACAGTTTAGGAACCAGGCATCTAGCCAGGAGAGGAGGACCCAGGGCCTGTGCAAGATGGAAGGATTTTATAGGGAGGACAAGGATGGGCTATTTAATTAGCAAAAGAAAAGAAAGGATTATTCAAGGTAAGGTCACCTTCCCTTAGCGGGGAGGCATTGGTCTCAGGCAGATCACCTCACTAGTGCTGATTCGTGTATTCCCAACTGATTGCTTTAAAATTCCACTCTTGAGAGAGGCTAAACTTGCAGTTAGGTTAGGTATTCAATCTTGGTGGGGTTCAGCAAATGTGACTCCATTTGAGGCCTGTTTTTACTATCTAACAGTATACTAAGGGTGCCTAGGTGGCTCAGTCAGTTAAGCCTCGGACTCTTGATTTCTGCTCAGGTCAGGATCTCATGGTCTGTGGGATCAAGCTGGGCATCCGGCTCTGCACTGACAGTGTGGAGATGGCTTGGGATTCTCTCTCTGCCTCCTCTCCCATGTGCTTTCTCTCTCTTTCTCAAAATCAATAAACATTAAAAAACTATATTATGCATGAGTTGGAAAAATATATCTAAAGCAATGTACACTGTCCCACAGGATTCATAAAAATGTCTTTCATAGAAGTTTAAAGCAAACTTACATTTTTAAAAACAAAAACTCAAAAATTATATCTTGCAACCTAAGTTTCCTGAATTGTTAATGGTTAAAACTATTTTTCCAACTACCTTGGTCCATGACTATTGTTTCCACTCTTTTATTTATTTTTGTAAGATTTTATCTTTAAGTACTCTCTACACCCAACATGTGGCTCGAACCCACAACTCTGAGATCCAAGTGACATGTTTGACAGACTCAGCCAGTCAAGTGCCTCTCCACTCTTTTAAATCAAGGGAAGGCTTTTTAAAATTTTTGTCTCTTACCTAGGTTTTTATAGTATTTCATTTTATTCTATTTCTTAGAAATAAAATTTCCCCTTTTGCTGCTTTTACAAAAAGGAAGTTATATGAGAAGAGGGAAAGCCCTTCTTTTTTTTTTTTCTATTAAGCTTGCACTGTATTTCACAACACGTCTATTGTTATGAGGCAAGACAGAAACACAAACCCTAGGGCAGTGACATTTGGGAAGAGGCCTTTGCAAGGAGGAAACATGGACAATGGAGTGTCCCCTAGGAGGATTCCAGAAGGACGCGCTGGCATTTTGGTTCTGAAATGGCCACAAATAAAAAATAAAAAATAAAAAATAAACTAGACTCCCCCCTTTCTCTGTCTTCCTTTTGCACTGAAGGGAGGGATCTTAATTTTTCCAATGTGTGAGAAAAATATAAGCTTTCCATTGGGTCGCGTGGTGTTCCAAACTGTGTTTCTGCCTTAGTTTTTCCTATGGTGTGACATGGCTTCAGCAACCCAGCAGGAATTGTAGAATACTACCACAGACTTTCTATGTGCCTGTACTAAGTCCTAAGGACAAATACAATACTATGAAATAGTCACCAGTCTCCAAGTCTTTAGATCTGTTATAATTGTGCCTCGGGACAGGGTAGGACTGACATGACCTATTTATTTATTTATTTATTTATTTATTTATTTATTTATTTAGAGAGCACAGTAGGGCAGGGGCAGGAAGAGAGGGAGAGAGAATCTCAAGCAGGCTCCAAACTGTCAGCACAGAGCCAGATGTGGGGCTTGAACTCACGAAACTGTGAGATCATACATGATCTGAGCTTAGATCAAGAGTCAGATGCTTTAACCTACTGAGCCACGCTGGTGTCCCATGACATGACTTTAAGATTTTTAATTTGTCTTTTCTTTTACTGAGGTGTAATTGACACGTAACATGGTGTAAATTTAAGATATATAACATACTGGTTTGATACATTTATTTCTTTTAATTTTATTTAAAAAATATTTTTTAATGTTTATTTTTGAGAGAGAGATAGACAGAGTGTGAGCAGGCAGGGGCAGAGAGAGAGGGAGACATAGAATCTGAAGCAGGCTCTAAGCTTCGAGCAGTCAGCACAGAGCCTGACGCTGGGCTCGAATTCACGAACTGTGAGATCATAACCTGAGCCAAAATCGAACACTGAGCCACCCAGGCGCCCGGATTTAATACATTTATAATGCAGTATGATTCACATTGTAGCATTCTGTTGAGTCACATAATTATCATCTCTTCTAGTGAGAAAGTCTGTTTCTCTAACATGCTACCTGTCTGGAACATTCTTTCTCCCAGCCCACCTATCACGGGTTGGTCTCTTCCCAGTAACCTTCTCCCCTTTTGTCAATTTCACTCCATTCCTCTGTACTGTCTCTTTTATGGGGAAGTTACCGTCTCTCTGAACTAGACTAGGCATTAAAGATCATCTAGTTTGGTGGTTTTCAAGGTGTTTTTTGATCCTCTAAATGATCTTCCCACAGAAGATCTTACGTGAAACACCCATGATCCAAAGCTGACAAACTCTGAGAAGAGGAGGAAAGGATGTCAGGCTTCACCCACACAACCTTCAGTTAATAACCCCAGCAACCCCTGCCCATAAAGGGTTCCTAAGGGTCCCTTGGCAAAGTCCAAAGGATTCCCCAACCTAAGCCAACACCCTCATTTGGCAAGTGAGGAAGCTGAAGCCCGAGATGGGCAGGGAACGTATCCAAGTCGTAGCCAACACCACCAGGCACCCCAAGTCCCGGCTCGGGAGCCCTCCCTGCCTCTCCTTTCTTTCCTTACCACACAGTTTCCAAGTCTTCTGGCCATGAGGAATCCCCTTGAAGTCTGGGGGCTAAAACCATCCCCAGTGATTCAAAAACTGCCTTCAGTTGCCAAAGCAACATTTCCAACCCTCGGGACTGGAAACATTCTGCAGCACTTGACCTTTCCTCAAGGACAGAGAGAAGAAGAAAAAGACATCGGATGGGCTTCGGAACTTAAGAGCGCAGTTAACTGGACCCATCCCTGGCATCCCTATGGCCATTTTAGGAGGGCTGCCACCCCTAAGAAACTGTTTGGGGCCAGTGGGATGGAGTTAAACGGTGCTAATGTGAACAAAAAGAGGTTCATGGTCCAAGGTGGACTTTGATATGAACTGTTGGTGCAGGGTGGCATAGCAATGGGCTCTCCTTTCTGAAGTAGCAGTTTGATGCCGATGTGTAAGGGTTTCTCTCCCGCCTCCCTACTCCTTGCTGCTGTCAGACATTCTGTTAGGTAAATTACATATGTATATTATATATATTATATATATATATTATATATATATATATATATATATTATATATATATATATGATCAGTTGCCTTTCCTGTGTAATAAAATGATATGGACACGTATAAAGCTTCCCATAGCTTTTCAAAGTTACCACAATCGAAGCATGGATGCACCCTAATTGGCAGCCCTCTGACCTGTGCAGACAAATAACATCAGTACTAAATATAAGGAGTGCTTAGAATGGTGCTGAAGAAGGGCAAGGAAGCCTGTCTGGGATTTCTGTAAAAGTGCTCCAGACAAAACAGTTCCTGTCTAAGGAGTCTGGCTTTCCATAGTGATTTTTCCAGTCTCCCTAAAACTATTTTTATATCCAACATCTCCTCACACAGTCTGCCTACAGGCAGGGAGAAAGACAATCAGTTTAGTTCAATTTCTCTGGAGAAAGAGAGACCCAGCAATTTTGTGTTGGGGGCGGGGGGACTGGACGAGTCAGAAAAGTAACCAGGTTATTTAATGGTTGACATCTCTTCATCATCCTAATGCAGTAAGGGGTTGTTTGGACAAGTTGTAAGAGTTCAAATCCTGGTTCTACCATTTATTAGCTATGTGACCTTGAACAGAATACCTGACCTCTGTCTGCTTCCATATCTTCATGTGTGAAGTGGCCAGTGGTAATATGGCAGTAGCTATTTCAATGTCTTGTCAAGGGGTTAAGTGCATGAATTATATATGTAAGAAACTAAGAAGAGCAGCGGTATATAGTAAGTTCTCCATACATTTAAGTTATCATTTGTTTAGTGCTTCTGGCTTACAAAATGCTTCCATAGACATTATTATCTCTTGACTAGCCTCCAGATCATTTGACTTTCAGTCCAGGTATTTGGAAGAAATTTAGAATATTGGGGAAGGTCCAGCATCTTTTACTGAACCCCGCTCCCCTTCCCGACTCCCCGCTGCGAGGCTAGTGTGTATAGGTATGGTTTTCTTAGCCCAATCCTGTCTTTTTGCTCCATGCTCTGGAAAAGTGCTCTTTAAGGCTTCAGGACACTTCCTTTGCTCTGGAAGCAGCTCTCACCCTGGGAAGTATGAACTCTCTCACATCCCTTATCTGTGCAGAAGGCAGAATTATGCACTTTGTGGATTGAGCCCCGGTGGTCTTTATCTCCTCACTTCCAGCACCACCGGACATTCTTTAGAAAAGCAATTCTGGTCCAAGAGAATTAAGCTGTGTCATTTCCCCTTCTAAAACCTTTAGGCGTCTTGTAAAGCAACATCAAAAAACTGTTTCGTGAGTGCTGGTCACCATCCCTCCACCACACTCGAGGCAGGGAAAGAAGGTGACATTTTTGGAGAACCCTCATGCATGTAAGGCTAGGTTACTAGGATGCACACAGATAAAGGTAGAGGGCTGGGGAGGGCAGAGCAACAGTGCATAAAAGCTTTCATTATGCACTTACTAGCACTATGATCTTCCTCAACTTTGCTGAGCTTTGTCATCTGTAAACTGGGATAATTACTGTACAATCCCACAGGACCTAAACATTCAAAGAGTCAATTCATTTATTATTCTTAGCATAATGACTAAGAGTCCAATAAATGTTAGGTTAATTATTATTGCATAAAAAATAGCAGCTAGGGTTTGCTCTGTGCCTTTTCCATTATATCAAGTGGGGCCCTTGTCCTTGACTGAGGAGAGTAAGTTTGTCTCCAAATGAAAGAGCTTTCAAGCCAAGTCCAAGGTGTGGGGTATGAGGTGGGGTGGGGTACAGTTAAGACTCCCACCTTTGGGTGCCTGGATGGCCCAGTCGTTTAGCCATCTGACTTCCGCTTGGGTCATGATCTCATGGTTTGTGAGTTGGAGTCCCACATCAAGTGAGCCCTGCTTCTCTCTCTCTCTCTCTCTCTCTCTCTCTCTGTCCCCTGTGGGATTCTCTGTCTCTCCCCCTTGCTCACTGGTGCCCTCTTTGTCTCTCAAAACAAACAAACAAACAAACAAACAATTTATTAAAAAAAAGACTCCCACCTTCAAAAAAAATTTTTTAATGTGTATTTATTTTTAAGAGAGAGACAGAGTGGGAGCAGGGGAGGGGCAGAGAGAGAGGGAGACACAGAATCCGCAGCAGGCTCCAGGCTCTGAGCTGTCAGCGCAGAGACATACGAGGGCTCGATCCACAAATGGGGAGATCATAACCTGAGCCAAAGTCTGACTTAATGGACTGAGCCACCCAGGCAGCTGGAGACTTCCGCCTTCTTTGAGTTTTATCCAACCAACGATACAAATTCACTTATATGTCACCACTGAACGATGACTAGTCTCTCCTTGAATCTTTTCATTGACGGGGTGCTCATTCCCTACCGAAAATTCACCCATTCCGTTTTGAACACCTTTTATAATTAGAAAGTGTTCTTTCTCTGTTCCTTCTCCCTCCACCCTCTGTCCACTTCCCACTTTCCGTGTTCTTCTCCTTCCTCCTTTTATCTTCCCCTTTCTCTTCTTCCTTCCACCCTGTCCTCTCCCTCCTTCCCTCTCTCCTCCCAGGCCTGACAGCCTGAGGCCCCCCGAAGTCACTCTCTCAGTCCTGGAGAGCATGGAAGATCTTTAGTGTGCCCACTTGGCCGCCTGATGGGAACTCGGTCTCCAATGGCCACAACAGTCCTCTGGATTTTGTAGGGTCTTTCGGAAGCAAAACCTTTTATCTGGGCCTACAGGGCCTGGCCTTCTGGTTCATTAATACAGTCCATCAGTTCGCCCAATTTCCATTATTAACCCGTCTTCAACCACAGAAACCACACGAAACTTGACACGGCCCGATCTGGTATCCGGAGGCCTAGCTGGCTCTATGTGCAAGTCATGGAGAAGACTGGGGTCTTGGGAGCGACTCCCCGGAACCCACGCACACAGGCAGCCCTCTTTTGGTTCGAATCCTCCGCCCAGCAGAGCACCCGGTCGCTGCAGCCCGCGCCCGGCCCGGAGCAGCCTCGGGCGGCGCTGTCGCTTTAAGAGAGGGGCGGGGCCCCGGTGCTGGTAAGGCAGGGCCGGCCCACCGGGCTCCTTTTCCTTTTTGATCCATTCAAAAATTACTCATTGCAAATTCCCGGACTGCTAGGAAAGAAGGAAGGGGGCGGAGGAGAGAGGGCTGCTGCGGGCGCTGCGCTGGGGGCACCCAGGGGCCCGAGCCGCTGACGGCTGGTCCGGCCCCAGCAGCCCGCGGGCGGCTCTGGCTCCAGTGGCCTCACCAGGAAGCGTCAGTCTCGACTCCGGGGAAGCTCCGAGCGCCGCCTCCGCCGCCGCCGCCTCCCGCCCGGCGCCGGGTCCCCGAGCCCCCTCGCCCGCTCCCTCCCGGACGCCCGGGATCGCGCGCCTGCCCCGGCGATGGCTGGCCGCTGAGCCATGGCTCAGTACGGCCACCCCGGGCCGCTCGGCATGGCTGCGAGAGAGGAGCTGTACAGCAAAGTCACCCCGCGGAGGAGCCGCCAGCAGCGCCCGGGCACCATCAAGCATGGATCGGCGCTGGACGTGCTGCTCTCCATGGGCTTCCCCAGAGCCCGCGCGTAAGTGGCGGGGCTCGCGCCCCTCGCGCCCCACGCGGCCGGCCCTCGGCTTCGCTCCGGCTCGCTTCCCCGCGCCGGCCGGCCGGGCGGCGCGCTACCCCGCTGCCCACCACCTGCCCGGGCAGCTCGGGCGCGCGGGCGGCCCGAGATTCGGCCCCTCCCGGCGCGGGTGCCCGGGCAGACGCCGCGCGGGAGCGGGCGGGGGCGCCTGCTTGCAGTGCCTGAGGCGGGGCACGCCTACGGGATCGGGTCCCAGGTGCGGTGCCCAGCGCCCGGCCCCCGCGGTGGGGCTAAGCCAGTCTGTGGCGGGCTCCCCGAGGTCTCCGGCGCCCGGCCCCCGGGGAGGCGGGGCCCCCTCTCCAGCCCGAACGCCGGGCTGGCTCTGGATCCGCCGATGACTGGGAAAGGGCAAGGGACCGCGCGGGGCGGAGGGGCCGGCGCTCTTACTGCGGTGCCTTCCAGCTCCGGATGTCGCTCTGCGGGTCGGTCTCCCCCCGGAGTAGGAGGAGCGGGAACGTGGGTGTTGCTGCGTGTTCATTGATCGAGAGGATGGAATAGGAAGGAGAAGCAATTCCTCCTGGGGACCTGGGTTCTCGTCAGTGGTGACGGCAGCGCGGAAATCTGTGGGTGCCTGAGAGTAAGGAGGGGAGCTGTCCTCCCTCATCTTTCTTCCCCTTGGAGGGTGGGGTAGGGAAGGGCCGATAGAGCGCAGGTGGCTCTTCCTGCAGCCCCCTGGGAAGAGGCCCGGCCGCTTGCACGAGGCAGCAGCGGCAGGAGCCTTAGCTGGTCAACTAAGCCCATGGGGCTGGAACCCTGCCTAGGAGGAAGCCAAGGCGGGGTGGCCAGGCCAGGCCCTTCTCCCTTGGTTAAATTCTCTTCTCGAGTGCAGATTGCTTAGGTGGGGACACAAGGCCTGCCATCCTGTGGGGGCGCTGCTTCTTTAAATGACATCACCTAAACGGGAGAGTTGGGCAAACTTTATCGGGGAAGGGCCAAGTGAAGGAAAAATTTCTTTCTCCCTCTTCTTCAGGTGGTAAGTCTAGGTTACCCTTCCCCAGGTCCTGGGCAAATCTTGCTTCCTCTATTCTTTACTAATTTGGCTGTAATCTCTTAAGCAAAGCAGACCTGGGGTTTTATCATTCCACCCAGCCCCTACGGGACTGATTGGAGTGGCCTTGGAAAGGCAGGAAAGGTGGACTCACGTGTTTGCCTGGGGTTGACTTCCAAAGCAGCGGGACTCGCTTCCTGATGCCAGAGTTACAGGGAGAAAGTGTGGTGGGCACGCAGGGCTGCGTTATGTGTGTATGTTGCCAGTTATGTCCTTATTATGGACGATGGGCGTGCATCCCTCTTTTCTGGGCAATGCTGCACAATTAGCACCATCTGGGGCATCTGCCTTTTCCGAAGCGGGGCCAGCATTAAGAACCCAAATTGCTTAATTAAGGGAAGAAATTCTTAACTGCACTCATCAGACCGTCCTGTGGACTATTCAAACCTACTCGAAAGGGGCATCTCTCTTCCTGCACTGGGTCCAGGAGGCCTTGCCCATGTCCTGATAGATGAGGATGATGGGCTAATTGTGGCTGGCTGAATTCCTGAGATCTCAAAATAGCTAGCATTTATTGAGTACTTATACTGTTCAAAGCACTTTGCCTTGACTAACCGTTGTATCCGCCCAGCAACGCAATGAGAAAGGTAATATACGTGCCCATTTTACATATTTGGAAACGGAGGTTTAGAGAAGTTAATGTAACTTGCTCAGAGTCACAACACTAAGCACTGGCCTGCAGACCCGCGGTGTGTCTGCCTAACGTCGCATACAGAGCCAGGATGCAATGTGGGTAAAATGCTTAGGGCAATGCCTCGTGCCTAGTGAATACTTATTAAGTGTTGGATCCTGTATTAGTTTTTGTGGCTGCTGTAACAAATAGCCACAAATTTGCTGGCTTAAACCAACAGGAATCTATTTTCTCCTGGTTTTGGAGGCCAGAAGCCCTAAATCTGCGTCACTGGGCTGAAATCAAGGTATCAGCAGGATGGTGTTTCCCCTGGAGGGTTCAGGGGAGAATCCATTCCTTGCCTCACCCAAGCCTTTGTGGCTGCCGGCATTTTTTGGCTTGTGGGTGCCTCACTCCAATCCCTGCCTGCACACTCCCATTGCGGTTCTTTGTGGCTCGAATCTTCCTCTGCCTCTTACCTGTAAAGACCTTGTGATTGCTTTTAGGGCCCCTCCAGATCATTCAGGATAGCCTTTCCATCTCAGGATTCTTAATCACATCTCATCTGCAAAACCTTTTATTTTTACCATAAGGTCATGTTCACAGTTCCAGGGATTCAGACTTGGATATCTTTCAGAGAGCCATTATTCAGCCTATCACAGCTATTATGACTAGCACTGCCTCTCTTTACTGAAAGGGGGACCAGGCGGGTCCTCGGGAAGCAGTCTGGGCTGGAAGGAAGTTGGCTTTGCCATCAGTTTCCCTGCCTGGGAGGGGGCAGAGCCCATGGTTGTCACCTGAGCTGGTTTTACACTTCCCAGGCTGCCAGGTGGGGAAGAAAGGGGGTGGGGGACCCGCATTGGGCTTAACTTCTGAGAAGCCTCTTTCTCAGACCTTCAGCCTGGAGGCAGCAGAATGATGAAATTGCAAGCAGGAGGGAGCAGCGATGTTTTCCTGGGTTCTGGGAGACTTGGCTGTGATGTCTCAGGAAGGGATGAGACCAGCATCTGGAACATGGCCCTTTGGAGAGAACAGTGGTGGCCAAGGCTGACAGCTCTGGTTTCCCTGTGGGTGTGCCTGGGTCTAGTGTCTGGCAGCAGCAGGAAGGGACCTTCCCTGGAGCTCTGGGTGGGCAGGCAGAGAGTGCAGGGCCATGTGGCCCAGGTCCTATCTTGGCCTCTGCTGTCGTCTTGGATAAGTCCTCTAACTCCTCAGGGCCTCACTGGCTTGCTCTGGGGGAACAGGATAAATTAGCGCATGCCTATTAGGTGCTTAAGGGAGCTAAGGGAGAGGAGCGCTGAGCCAGCAGGGTGACCCCAGGGTGTGTTCTTCTGGCTCATCATTTCCCTGGAGCTGTGCTAAGTTTCTTCCATTCCACTCTATTACCTTCCGTCCATTGACAGGGCTGGAGGAGGACCTGCCAAATGAAGGATTTCGAGGTAGTGATTTTTCTGGTGCATGTGTGCGTGCATGCGTGCATGCGTGTGTGTGTGTGTGTGTGTGTGTGTGTGTGTGTGTGTGACAGAGAGGGAAGGAGAAGAGAGAGCACACAGGGTAAGGAGGTGTTGGGGGGGGGCCTCAGGAAGGAAGATTTTAAGGGGCCAAAATGGTCAATCCTTTCTTTTTCTTGTTTCTTGTTTCTT